>JANHMN010000008.1:51468360-51508277 GCA_030674055.1 Rhabdomys pumilio
GGCAGAGAGGCAGAGAGGCAGAGAGGCAGAGAGGCAGAGGCAGAGAGAGGCAGAGAGGCAGAGGCAGAGAGAGGCAGGCTGATCTCAGTGAGCTCAAGGACAGTGTGGTTGAGTTCCAGACATGCCAGGGCCACACAGTGAAACCAGGGGGAAAAATAACAGAGGAACATCATTTGGCCTCCATGGTGCCCATCACACAAGCATCACTGAGTTCTGAGGACACAGTGAAGTACACAGACAGTAAATACTCAGGTTGCTCACACGCTTTACAAGGTTTAAGTCAGAGTGGGCAGCTCTTCTGAGCGTCATACAAGAATCTCAATGTGCAGTTGAATGGTTTCTCCTTCAAAGGATTTCACAAAGCATCCTCAGGCAATCTTTAGAACCATCTGAACTTCACACAGTTGGCAAAGGTCCTACTCAGCAGAAAGAGCCGAAGAAAGGCCGTTCCTAGCCAGGTCTTCTAGAGCCAGAACGCTTCAATTGTTGACAAAATTTTGGTGTGACCCTGAAGAATTAAAGCAGCTCATTAGTATCTGTGGTTTGTAAATGAAAGCTCATTCGTTAAAATGTCCCTGCTTTGTTTTGCCCCGTGAATGGCCTCATTTTTTACTTTATTGGGCTAGTGAGGATTGAACAAGGGTATAGACAACCCACGAAGATACAACATCCTTCTACCCAGAGGTAGATACTTTGGACATTTGAAATTTATTTTTATCATTAGCATCTCTAATGTCATCTAACACTGGTCAGTAGCAAGTGATTTAAACTATGGGCTTGATATGGGCAGCGTGTAGTGGGGAGGAGACACAGAGCATACGGGTTAGTAGGACAAGTTGTATTTGGCATCAGTTGTGATCACTGTGGACTCCTTCAGTCTGGCTGAGGCTATGATGTGTTTAGATGGATGGGTGGAGAAGGGTAGGATGGGGCAGGGACAGAAGAGTTGCAAAGGGGCCTTCAGGAAGCAGCAGGATAGAGTGGACAGCTAGGAAGGGATTGGTGAAAATTTATGCCTGAAATTAAATACAGAATGCTTTTTTCTTGGAAGATTCCAAAGGTCTTCCCAAAAATATAACCAACAACAGAGGGGAAAAAAGATACCCGGATTCCAAAGATCTCACGATGGTAGTGAAAACCTACGACTCCAGCTTCCTGGACTTTCTCAGAAGGTGTTTGGTGTGAGTTTGTTGGGGGTGTCTTTGCTTGTGGGTTTCCTAACTCTTAAGTACAATGCCTTCTTATGTGTTTGCTGGTGAGAGTCGAGGCTAGGAGGTGGGTGTAAGAGCCCATCAGGACACTGTCCTTATGGTAGACCTTTGAAGTATCCATTTCCTCTGTGTGTGTGTATGTGTATGTGTGTGTATTCTCGTGCACACGTGTAGATTGTACCTTCTTAATTTCAAGCTGCCCAACAGATGGTAGGTCCTAGTGTCTGTACTTCATGAACTATACTGCCAACTCTTCAGTGGGACTAATGTACTGTGTACAAAGCAATGCAGTACACACGGGCTCCAGGAGACTTTTGTTTAGCCCCTGGATTTAGTGTTCAGACCTCCACACACTGGGCAGTTAGGGGTAGGAGAACCATAGGCTCTTGTGCACTGCTGTTTACGATCAGTATGCACACGTAGAATCTGAGAAGTCAGGTTCCATTCTTCAGTCACATCCTCATGAACACAGAGTGGCCATGATGCCCGTACCCCTGTTCTGGTTCTCCAGTGTTTGGAAAAGTATAGCTATGGCTGCTGTTTCCAGGGACTTTGCCAGCCGGTGTCTGTTGAGTCTAAGCAGACTGGCCATGTGCTTTTTAAACAGCCACCATTTTTCTCTGAGCCTGTTCCTTTGCTCTAAAGTGAGGTGTTACTAAGGTACCTTCAACCCCACTGGTCCTACAACGGTTTAGTGTTTTCAGAAGAGTGTGCCTTTATAATCTCTCACCCTCCTGGGGGGACAGAATGGTGTCAGCAAAGCACTCTGGGCATTCACACATTCTAGAACTCGAGCAGCAGCCCAGAGAGTGATCAGTTAATAGAAAGAAGAATCTGCTCGCCTGACTTCAGGTGGAGTCTCGTTATTTTTCCACCCGAAGTCACTCCAGACTCTGGCTGAGACTACAGAATGAATGTCTCTTAACAAATGACAAGAAGCCAACAGTGAGATTGGGTTTGGGTAGGAGTTACCCAGAACCCCATTCATTCAGAACACAATTCAGGAGCAAAACAGGTTTTCATTCATTCATTGCATTGCAAAGGATCAACTGCTTTCAACACCTACAACGCAGTTATGTTGACAGGGCCTGTTACCCAACCTGAAATCTTCAAGCAGCAAAGCTTTGGAATGACAGGCTAGAGGTGGATTCTGAACCAGATCTAACCCTACAGGGTTACAAGCAGCACATCAAGGCCTGTATCTGGTCTTAAAGGCTAAGTGCAGAAGTTGATGTGATAACTGAGTGTGTGTGCGTGTGCGTGTGCGTGTGCGTGTGCGTGTGCGTGTGCGTGTGCGTGTGCGTGTGTGTGTGTGTAGCTGGTGACTTTGATGAATCTAGACAATTTATACTACTTTCCTGTAGTTGGAAGCTCTTCCTAGCATGATGGACAGGAGATGGGAGTGCCCACCATGGAACAAGATTTCTTGTAAGAGAATTTCTAGGGATCCTAGACAATTTGATATTGATATAGTACCTGGTTTATTATGCAGCTTGTCTTAGAAATATATCAACAGTTGTTTGCAGCCCATTTTACAGTTATGTCCTCATCTCTGTTCTTTGCTGTTTTTGAGAGACAACACAACCAAAATTAAAAAACATCTTGATTTGGTTTAAAAAGTGTTTTACTATGAAAAGGGAAAGTCAGCAGTAACCAACCTGTGTTGGGTTGTCTTGGTGTCCAGGTGGGAGCCTTCTCTGCGCATGACCCCCGACCAGGCCCTCAAGCATGCCTGGATTCACGAGCCAAGGAAATTCAAACCACGGCCCAGGCCACAGATAGTAAGGAAGCCTGATGTCAGTATTTCCTCTGAGATAAGCAAGGAAAAGGCTGAAGAACAACACACTAACAAAGGCAAAAAAGGTACAGTGTTTGGAGCCAGCCTGGATGGATGAGCCCCAGTGTGTGCACAGGACATGGGGTAACTCAGCTCTGACGACACCACCTTGAGATCACCACTGCTTGTTTTTAAGTTTTCTCTTTCAGGAGACTTAGTTTTAGCTAGGTTCTTCCTTTTGGCCTCTTGCCATTAGGATTTTCCATTTCGAGATATCCAATTCCCTATCTCCTTCCTCTTTTGCTTACCCCCTGTGTACCTTTTGTGTTCTTTTAAAAAGGATTTTATTATTTGTGCATGGGTGTGCCACCCACAGAGCCCAGAAGAGGGTGTCAGATCTTCTGGAGCTGGAGTTAAAGAGTGGCTGTAACCTTGTGTGTGGGTTTGGGAGCGAAGCTCTGGTCCTCTGGCAGAGTGACCTCTTACATCCTGAGCCACCTCTCCGGCCTCCTTTACATTATTGTAATGACATAGAATGGCATGAGGCAAAGTTTTCTTTGCACTGTGGTCTAGTAAGTACAGTTCAACAGACTCAAGTTAAGTGGGATTGAATTCTGCTTCTACAGTCCCGGGTGTGGCTTTTAGGTAACTTACCTCTCTCTGTATCAGTGTAAATTGTACCCGTGACACTGGGAACAATGCTTATTCTGTGGGGTTTAGGAAAGTGATTATAAAGTGCTCAAATAAAAAAATGCTGGTCATGGTCACCTAATGTTCAATTTCCCCCAAACAGTGTAGAGCCTAGTGGCAGAGTTAGAACACACAGTGGCTAGCGTTTGAAGGATTACTTTGTGTCCCTTCCTTTCTTTGGCAGATGAGACCACCAAAGAAACTACAGACAAATTGAAAGACGAAGGTGAGAAGCACCTTGAGAATTCGGGTAAACAGCAGAGCTCTATCCAGCACACAGCAGACACCGTCCAGCTACCTCATCTAGCAGAAGTTTCTGGAAAGCCAGAGACAGTTGCTGGGTCAGAGATGTCCACAGAACAACAGAGCACCTCCTCCCCCAAGAGCACAAACATTTTACCACCCATCATGTGACCCTTGTAGAGGGCGTGTCCTGTTCCCCTCCGCCATCGATTTGTATTAGAGAAGGCACTTTGATTGTACAATACTTCACATTGCTTTTTTAATGCATAAAGGTTTGTAAGAAAAATCAGACTCTACTCACATGGTGAGTTGGTATGATTCCTGCAGAGGTTGGTAGGGCTAAGAGAGGAGGAGTGGCCTTTACCTGAATTCACCTCTCTAGGGTGTGTGTATATGTGTATAGGGGTGTGTGTGCTGAATGCTACAGACTCATTAATGGAGCTCTAAATAAAACCAGATCTTTTCTTGTTCACGACTGTCAACCTGTGTCAATCAGGATTGTTTTGTTGGTGTACAATTTTACCCGTGTGTATCAGCTTATACACATATAATAGGAATACTGCAGCCAGGCGGTGGTGGTGCACGCCTTTAATCCCAGCACTTGGGAGGCAGGGGCAGGCGGATTTCTGAGTTCGAGGCCAGCCTGGTCTACAGAGTGAGTTCAGGGCAGCCAGGGCTACACAGAGAAACCCTGTCTCGAAAAACAAACAACAAAAAAAGGAATACTGCTTCTTCTGTGGGGTTTAGGAAAGTGTGTGTGTGTGTGTGTGTGTGTGTGTGTGTGTGTGTAGCCACCAGCATCTATGGGAACCGGGTTCACCTGAGAGGAAGGATGGGAATGAAAGGGGAATGGGGGACAAGAGAAACTTGGGGCCAAGACAAAGTATTCTGATCAAGAACTGAAGCTTAATATTTGGCTTTCACATATAAAGAGGAAGCCCTGCCCCCCCAGAGTCTCTTCTCAGTTCAGCCCAGGGGCTGGGTGAGGAGATAGCAGTTCGGAAGGTGTCAAGGCTAGCTCAGCAGGCAGTCCATTTGGTAGCAGACTGTAGGGCGCCAAGGCTGGCAATGCAATGCCTCTCCTAGGTCCTACTGTTTGGTCTATTGTGGTAAAAGACTCACAGGCCTGCTCAAGGCTGTGCAGGCTGGGAGGCTGAGGGAAGGGCGTGTGTGTGTGTGTGTGTGTGTGTGTGTGTGTGTGTGTGTGTGTAGGTACACATACAGGCTAGAAGATAACCACCTGTGTCATTCTTGTTGTCTGCCTGGTTTCCTGGGATAATCTCTCACTGGTCTGAAAGTTGCCAAGCAGGTTGGCCTGGATGACAACTGAGCAGGGCTCTGTCTTTGTCTCCTTAGTGCTGGGATTACAAGTGTGCTCCATCATACCAGGCCTTTTTATGATTCCTTTTTATCAGTGTGCATATATGTGTCTCTCTGCGTGTGTGTGCATGCGCACACGTGTGTTCAAACCTGCCATGTGTAAGCAGGTACCTAAGGAGTCCAGCACAGGGAGGGCATCAGATCTCCTCAGCTGGGGTCACAGGGGTTGTGAACTGCCTGCTGTGGCTGCTGGGAACTGAACTGGTCCCCTTGAACTACAACAAATACTCTCACTGCTGAGCCAGCTCTGGAGCTCTCCATTGGTCTCCGTTGGTCTAGCCTTCTCCATTGGTCCTGGAGAACTCAGGTCCTCGTGCGATGTGGCAGACATCTCACCAGCTGAGCTGTGCTCTTGGCCTGGGATTCTTGTTTGAAAACGGTGGTTGACATCATTCCAGTTGATTGGTTTGTACGGTGGGGGAGCAGCTCAGATTCCCCGTTCCTCTGTTAGAACTGCCTCACTTCCCTCCACTCCACTCCCCCAGCCGTAGCTGGCTGGGTGCTGATGACAGGCTCAGCCTGGAAGTTGAGGGATTACTCACATCCAGTCATGGTGCTGGGATACCACTCAGTTGCTAGGGGGCTTGAGTGTGGTCCCTAGCACCCACGTGAGAGGCTGGGTGCAACAGTGTTTCGATTGGCCAGGACTCAGACAGCTCTGGGTGAGGTAGGCTAATTTAGACCCCACCTCTCAACAAGAAACATTAGCTGCATCCCTTAACATGAATCAATAAACAAATGTAAAAAATAACAATAAAAATCTGGGCTAGCAAGATGGCTGGGTGGGTAGAAACGGCTGCTGCCAACCTGATGAATGGGCTGGTTTTCTTCCTAGCCAGGGGAGAAGAGAACTGATTCCCAAGATTGACCTCTGATCTCCATACCTGGGCTGTGGTAGGCGTGTCTTGCCCACCAATCAATACATAAATAAATGTAGTTTAGATTGAACTCGATGTGATCCTCCTGCCTCTACTGCCCAAGTGTGAACATTGCGGGCCTGCACTCCCACACAGCACTGAGAACCCAGCTGTAGAACCTCTTTTCTTTTCTTTTTTTTTCTTTTTTTCTTTTTTTGCCACTGGGATGAAACCAGGCTCCATCTCACTGGCTCTATCTGCCACATCAAGTGCCCCAATACCTTGAGCTGTGGGTACAGTTGGAGGTGGCAGTGGTTCAGCAGCTTGCGCAGACTGGACACTAGGTCACACCCACAACACATGTGAATGATTCTGACTGACTGTTCTCGTGACTCTAAAGGATGGAAATGAAAATAAGCCCGGTTGTGGCTTATTTTAAGGGAACAGTTTAATGAGCTCACCACTAGGGACAACATGGAACCCACTGGGTGAGTAGGCCACTCTTCTCTGTCCCTGTTCCCGCACTCTGTCTGACAGCTTTCTCAGGGAGGCTGCAGCCTTACCTTTTCAAAAAACCAGCCACACTCATTCTGCCCTTTAACTGTAATCTTTAATTTATGTCCTTGCTCGCATGGACAAGAAAATCTGCAAAATCCAGTGAGTAGCATTAGATGGCGTGTCTAGTGTGGGTGGTACGGAGGGAACTTTAGGGCTCTGTGCGGTGGGGAGGGGGCTGAGGGGGCGGGGACTCGGCCCACTGCGGAACACCGGGTGGGCCCCAATCACAGGTTTGCCATCAGCCAGTCCAGCAGCTGCAGCCGCGTGACGTTTCCCACTGCCTCATCCAGCTGTCGCTCCTTCTCATACCTCAGCACCGACTGCAGAACCTCCCCGACGCTGCGGCCTTTCTCCACAGCAGTGGCTGAGAGCTGAAGCAGCTGTGGAGAGGAGAGAGAAGGTGATGGAGGAGCAGATCAGAACAGAGCAAAACCCAGACCAGGAGATGCCTGCATACCTGGAACCCAGCAGCCACCTGACGGGGAAACTGAAGTAGGAGGGACTAAGGGGTGAGGACAAACCTTCAGGGATTCATGTGGCTAAGGCTGGCCTCAAACTGTTGATCTTGTTTCCACCTCCCAAGAGCTAGGCTTATAGGCATGAGCTACCTCTCACTCCACCCAAACAAATGGATTTCAATTTTTATGGTACATGGACGGTAGCTAGCACCTTGTGCATGCTTAACACTTAGCCCTAGCCCAAGAAGACTTCAGCTACGGAAGTTGCTCTCATTATCCGCAATACAAACATGTTAATATTGCCCTCTTTGTGAGACAGAATGTGACCTCTCACTGAGTCAAATCCACCTACTTTTCCCTTGAAAACGGTGCTTCAAAGTGAGCACTTGTCAACACTGCTCTTGTTCCTCCAACAGAATTCTAAGATTCTCTGCTCACCCTAATAGAAAACACTCTCCGTTTGCGATGCCTTATATCAGCTGGAAACCAAAGATCTAGAACCACTTTAAAACCAAAGCTTCGGGTCACTGAGGTATGAAGACCCTCCACTGTGGACAGCAGTGTTCCCGAGGCTGGAGTCTCAGACAGCCCAGGAAGAAGCAAGCAAGCTAGCTGCACAAGCATTCCCCACCCTCTGCTTCTGCGCCACGGAGGTCATGTGACTGACCACAGGACGCTGCTGCCTTGAATTCCTTACTATGGAGGATTGACTGCACTCCAGAACTGGGGGCCAAAAGTAGCCCTCCCTCCCTAAGTTCCCTTGTCAGGTGCTGTCACACGCAGCAAGAGGACAAGTCAGTAGTACACCTCTGTTGCCCTAAGACCAACCTGGGTCTTATGGGATTGTTCCCCATACACCTCAGAATCCTAGAGTGTTCGAGCTGGAGGTACAACAGGGATCAGTTCTACCTCAGGAGATGGTGCCTGGAAAAGTGCAGGGGCCTGCCAGAGTGATGCTCCAGGAAAGCCACAGAGCAAACTCACGTCCAGGTCCCAGAATCACAAGTTTAGTCCTCTTCCCAAGTACACAATGAGGAGAATGGGTGGAAGGAGCCATCCAGCCATGTGCACAGAGCACTGTCATTCCCCTGATACCCTAAGGGCACCAAACCTTCTCCAGGCATAAGCTTGTATTTGTACATCCTGCCTTCACTATAGAAAAGCACAGAAAGTATAGGTCGTGGCCCCAACCCATCAACTTTTTCCAGAAAAAAAAAAAAATCCCCACAACAGAAATTGAAGTAAGTGTTCTTGAAATAAGCAAGACAAAGTTTTGTTGGATGTGACAATGCTTGCTTGGAATTCCAGGACTCAGGAGGTAGAGGCAGGAGTGTTTAAGTTTGCGGCGGCATGTTCTATGAAGTGAGGGCCAGCTTAGTCAGGTTAGTCCAGTTTTCAGAAAATAAAGAACAAAACAAGCCAGCCTTGTCACAGGCTTGTCATCTCAGTTCTCGGGAAGGCTGAGGTGGGACTTTTGCAGGTTCAAACCCCAGGTATGCAGGGAGTGCAGAGCCAGCCTGAGTGACTCAGGGAGCTTCAGACTCAAGTGAAATATGGCTCGGGTGCAACAGGCACACGACCCCGTGTTCAATCCCCAGTTCAGGCGCAGGACAATGTTATGCAAAGAACGAAGAGGGATAAAGGAAACCAAGTGGAAATTTTAGGGCTAAAAATGACATTAAACACATAAAGTAAGAGGGCATCAGATGGAGGAAGACACAGAGCAAGAAATTATTGAAGACCAAAGACATGTGACAAGCAGAGGTCAGGGCCTGTGAGCATGACTCAAAGGTTTAAGCTTCCCATCCTCAGGATTCTAACTCACATACACACATGGGGGGAAAAGAAGAAAGACCACGGCTGACAGAAGAGAGGCCAAAATAGAATTCCTCATCCAGCAGAAATACACCTCAGGAATGAAGGTCAAAAACCAAAGTTTTCATACAGTGTTTGCCTAGTGTTTACCACACCCTGGGCTTGATCTCTAGTACAAACAGAAGAGAACTCCTTCCCAGCATAAGTGTTCTAGGATAATCACTAGAGGATCAGGTTAGCACAAGGCAACTGGAGGCCACGTAAGAGAAGCGGTGGCTTTCAGTGCAAATGGATGACTGTCCTTTAACTCCTAAAGACAGGAGTTAACACAGACTCCCGGTCCACAAAACAACACATATTAAAGAAAACAAACCAATCAAGACAGCCCTTAAAATATCACAACAGAGAAATTCAATGGGACATTGGAAAATGTTCAAATAAACCGGAAGGAGGCAGAAAAGGAAAGACATGAAGGACAGTCACAATTAGAACAAGTGGCACTAGCACCATGACCCACTGACTTCTTAGTGAAGTGGCCGGAAAATTCACAGGGGTCGGATACCCATGGGCCTTTCGAGGGTAAGTCAGAAACACCCACATATCCTTGTGTGAAGGGATAGATCTATTTCCCTTCCTGATAGGTATGCAAAAGCCACCCACAGGGGGAGCAGTAACTCAGTGGTAGAGTACCTGCCTAGAGTGTATGGAGCTGTGGGTTTAATTCCTGGCACTGAGAAGTCAAAAACACACAAATGCAAAGAGCCAACATCAACACACAAGGCACAAAGAGACACAAGGGCACTCGAGCCGCATTAACCGACACAAGACAAGGAGGAAAGTCCATGTGACCTTAGGATGAGCCAGCTCTGTCTGTACTGTTTCCTTCACAGGCTCACAGTTCTTCGCTGGGAAGTCATCCTGTGCTTTATAGGGTGCTGGTGGCCTTCTGCCCTACTGGCAACTGTCTTTTCTATTGTGACAGTTTTGGCACATGTCCTCTGGGGACAAAACTGCATGCAGTCAAAAACCACTGGAAAGGGCTGGGGCAGAATGCTCAATGAGGCTCAATTCGCGCATAACAAAGACACAGAAAAGCAACATTAGTTGGGCAGAAATTGTAGCCTGAGGTAGAGGCAGGAGGATCAGAAGTCCAGAGTCATTCTTAGCTACATATGTAATGAGGCTATAACATGAAGACAAGGGACACACAGGAAAAAAAAGATAAATCAGAAATTCATCATAAATGATGTTTGTTCTTTAAAAGATGCTTCACACAGAGCAAACATTTGAGAGTTGTTTCTAGAATGTAGAACCCTTGAGTGGAGGATGTTTGCCTCAGCTGGTAGAGCATTTGTCTACCAGGCACAAAGCCCTGTCTTCAGTTCATACATCATATAAGCTGGGCATGGTGCCACACAACTGTAAACCAAGCACTGGAACCTAGCACATACTCGGCAGGAGGATCAGAGGTTCAAGGCTATCCTTAGCAAAAGAAAGAATGGGCATCCTGGGCTATATGAGACTGTGTTTTAAAATCTCAACTCCGAACAAGGAAGGAAATTCTGTCATCAGAATGTGGGCAAGAGATCGGCACAGGACATGCAGGCAGTGAATTGCTCCAAGAATCAACACAAATGGATGAAGGAGTACATACAGTTATAGTCAACATCTTTAGTCATTTGAATTTATGTTCACCAAATCAATCCACAACAATTTATCACTATGACATCTATAGTAAATGAAAGACATGTTGAGGAGAACAGAGGGAGTGGAAACCCACCTAAACTGCTACTTTAAGAAGCCATCTCACCACCACCACTGTCGAGCCTGACATGAGGTCTAATCTCCATTCCACCTTCACCCTTCAGTCATGTACACAGGTGGGCATGATAAACAGCCCCCAGGCCCTAGAGAGATTTACATACTAATGAGGTACCTGAAGGCCAGAGGGTGGAGCCAATTAAGCATTCCTCCTCAGCCCCTCCCCCCTCTTCCCCTCCCTATTTAACTCAGGTCCGCCCTGGATTTTGAGGGCACACATCCAGATCCATCCACCATCCGCTATGTCAATAAACCGGTTTTGGAAACCCAAGGACTTCCTCGTGTGTTGGGAACCATGGAGAGGCCTTTTAGTGAGAAACCAGGGCGTTCTCAGCCAACTACACAGAGTACCTGTGGTTCCCCAGCCATTTTTTTTTCCTACACACCACCACCACCATCATCTTAATTCAAAGTCTCACAATATTGCCCAAGATCGTCTCTAGCTCACTAAGTAGCTCATCTTCCCTCAGTAGGGGTGGGTAACATAGTTATAACCAGGGAAGACCGGCGCTGGGGTTTGAATGTGAATGTGTCTGTAGTATACCATGATGGAGACTTGGTCATCGGATGGAAGTGTTGTTATGGAAGGCTGTGGAACCTTTAGATGACGAGCATTGCTGATGGGAGTCACAGTGGAAGGCACGTCAGTTTCCTAGCCTGCCTCCACTTCCTGTCTCCATGCCTTCTCTGAAGCGAGGGGCTATACCCCTCGGAGACTGTAAGGTACAGTGAGCCACTCCTTCCATCCATTGCTTTTTTTTAAGGCATTTAGTCACAGCTGTGAGAAAATGAATTCAACTAACTTCCTAAAACACTGGTACAGACAGATAAGGAGTCCTCGGTCTTAGGGAATGTTTTAAAATTCACAAGACTACAATAAACAGAGTCAGCCATTGGCCTAAGAACAGGCAGATGGACAATTCAATGACACAGAACAGAAAGTTCAGAAAGAACCAGAAAGAAGGCAGGGAGAGGGCAGGAAATGACAAGACCCCACCTCCCTACCTTCCACCTTATGTGCAAATGTCCATAAAAAGGCCAGTCTTAAAAACCTTAAAATATCTCAAAGTACTAAAGGAAAACCCAAAGCAAACCCCAAAAAAATATTCAAAGGAAAAACTATCTTAGATTAGATTAAATTGTATATGGTGAAATCAAAAGAAAACCCTAGAGACTACTCAGGAGGCTACGTCAGGAGGATCTCCAGTTAGAGATCAGCCTGGGTTACACAGCAAGACCCTGGCAAAGAACAAATTAAAAAGCAAAACAGAACAAAATTATAAAAACTCTGTTTCAGAATATGTACCTTTACAATGTATGCATCTTTATAAGTTATATGTGTGCATGGGTATTCTATCTTATGTATGTGTGCATGTATATTCTACTATATGTATGATTGTATGTACATATCACATACATGTGTGCATGTACATATATGTATGTGTTTCTCTCGTGTGTACATATGAATTATCTCACATGTATTGTACACATAAATTATGTCAAATGTGTTGCATGTATATTCTGTTGCTTACAAACGCATGTAACCACTTGTACTAAAAAAGACATGGATATACATTAGCTCTACATGCACACACATACGTATTTCTGGAAGAACACGCCAGGAATAGAGGAGTCTGGCTTTTCTGTAGGGAGGCCAATAGAGAAGTGATCTGATGAGGAGACACGGTTTTCAGTATCCAATCTTTTTAAGTTTGGGGGTTTGACCTTGCATCCACATGACATATTAAAAACAAATTCTATAGTGTTGAAGGCAGTCGGGTTCCTGGGCGCCCAGTCTTAGGTTCAGTGAACTGCATCAGCCTGGTGATATTTACATACATCAGTGTCTTTCCAAAAGAAAACCAGTTGGTTTCACACAATTTCTTTGCTGTATGTTTTACCAACCATTCAAACTGCTGCTGACCATCCTTCCTACTGGCCTGTCAATGAAATAACAGGAGGACATATTTTTCTCCAGAATTAACAAAGCTGTGTAAAGGGTTTACAAGTCCTAGTCAGACGAATACATTAGAGAACTTTAGTTCAAAATCCATCAGCAGAATGTATTGTATATGTTATGTATGGTGGGTTGGAAAGATGGCTACAGAATAGAAGCTTTTCATACGCTGCACATGGAGGCTGTGCTTGTGTTTAGCTAGTTTATTTGTCTGAAATATTTGCCAGAATATACTCTCCCTTCCTCCTGCTGACCACTGTGGACAAAAACAATTGTAGTGTATGGACTGGAAACACTGAGAGACACAGAGTTTGCCCGAGTCCCACTGTTGGATCTAGAAGATGACAGATAAATGACTTACTCTATGTCTTCCTGGCTGTCAGACAAACATGATAACCCCGTTACCAAGGCTATCTGCAGACATATCAGCTGGGTATATTGCTAAAGATGAAGATTGTGTCTTAGTAAGTCAGAAGGGAGGCTGCCAGTGAGGATGTTCTATGATGCCTTTTGAGTAACAACTGCAGTCTTGCTAAGTGATGTCCTGACTGAAGTTAAGCTCAGTCTGGTTCTTTCTTAGCATTGACGCAATCTTATCTGCATGTTACGTGATTCTGTGTCTTCCCAGTTTCAGAGGTTATTAATCCAATTTATTAAAGGAGAAAGTCCTTTCACCTCCATGTCTTCTGGGCCACACATTCTGTCCTATGCCGTTGGTCCTCTACTCTAGAGACTTTAGTCCTTGTCTCTCTCGGGATGGTCATGGGAAGTTTGCCTTTGACATTCTTGGACTCTCTGCAACACTGTAGATCAATTAAAATAAACTGATCCTGAGAACTAAAGAAAATATTGCCTGGACTCAATAGAAGATGGATGATAGGAAAATTTAGTCAAAGGCTGGAAGCTTAAGTTGAATACACACTGCAGAGGGGTCCGTTCTGGAGGCAAGCAGGAAAGTAATGTGAAGTGCCTTATGTACAGGCCTTCACGGCACTTCATCAGGTAGGAGTTACGGCAAAGAGAAGCCCAAAAGAAAACCCATAATCGTAGATGATCCCCACTTACATTCAAACTCTACTTTCCAAATGAGAAACAACAGAACACATGGACCAGAGGCTGTACCTCCTCCAATTCCACGCCCACATTTCCCCCGAGAAAGAAGGAAGCCAGGCCTATAGAACACAGGAAGAGTGAGGCTTTCTACTGACATCCGATCTCATACCTCTCTCATCCATGTACTACTCCCTCAAGACAGGTGCCTGACCCTATGGGGATAAATCCACATTTACATCCTATTTTCAATCATAGACTTCCAGCATGCAAGGAACTTGGGAAGGACCCACACAGATTTAGCAGTAAGTTTCTTAGCTTTAGTCCTGAATTTTGACTCTCTGTTGTGCTTCTGGGGAAAAACAGAGGCTCTGGGAGAAAGCTAAAAAGCGACAGATTTGTTTAGTTAAAGTCCTGATGTCCAACAGCCCAGTATGCAGGCTATTCCAGATCAAGAGTTCAGTGACTACAACAGGCTAGCAGAGAGCCACAGGTACAGAATCATGAGAAAAAGCAAGCAAGCAAACAAAAAGGCAGCCTCACGTGCAGACTTTTGACTGATTCCTATGCTGAGTCTCCTGAGAATTTTCATTTGTGCTCCTGACATGATAAATAAATGCAGAAATGGAGAAGACGCCATTTCTCCTTCCCACTCTCACTGTTTTTCTGGTTGTTTGTGATCTAATCTCAGTTTACTCTTACCTCTGTTGAGAGGCATAATCTTTAAATTCTTTCTGTCTGGTTCTCCCTTTCCCATAGCTGTGTTCCCATTCAGAAAAACACTCCGACCGTAAGACTCAAGTTAGCCTATGGGAAAGCTTTCTGGTGTTTCTTACCTTCTCCTGGATTCCTTCATCGTCACCAGCAAAGTACAGAATAGGGACATTGAGCTCTGAGGCAGCCACCCACTGAAGGACAGCTTGCAGCTGCTTGTTCTGAACGCTGTCAGCCAGATTGTGGTTGCTGACAATCACCTTGGGGATTTCACAGCCCTCGGGTGGCTGTCCTGACAAACCTCTCAGTTCATTATGGATGGCAAGGTAGGCGTTCTGCAGGAGGGCTTCAGCTGTCCCCGTGCCCTTGACTGGTAAGCACTCGTATAAGTTATCTGGGAAGGCAGAATTTGGCCGGCTGGCATCCCCACACTTTTCATCTCCCAGCTCTGACAAGGGAGAGTCACAGGACTTGGCAATAATGAGGCATAACTTCATCACTGAATCCATCAGGTGCTCCACCATCTGCCCATTCATACAGCCGTCCAGCTGGTTGGCGACCATCTTGGTTAGCCCAGATAAGGCACCACCAGTGGGCTCCTCATCCTCACAGAATTTCGGGCCAGGCGGGGTAATAGGCCTTTCACATGGAGTCATAGGCCTTTCACACAGGTTGATCTCTTCTTCCTTAATCTGCTCGTGTGCCTTGGATTCACAGTTACGGCTACCCTTGAATATGGTCTCGCTGAGTAAGTTCCGGATAAAATTGAAGATGACACTCATTAGATCTTTCTTTTCTGTCTGTTCTTGGTCACATATCTTATGGGGAGGAGGAGCCTTAGGTTTGCACTCTTCGTGAACTACAGGAGGCTGCTTGTTGGGAAAATTGGTGCTGGCAGCAGCTTCCAGGAAGCTCTGAGCATCCATCCTTCCTCCCTGTGCCAGGTGGTACTGAATCAGAAGCAGGGCGGATACAATCAGGTCCTTGGCCCAGGAGTCTGATTCACACACAAAATTTTCAAAATTCTCTGGTGGCTGAGGTTGGTGAGGAGGGATTGCCTCGCCAGGATCCGGGCACTCAAAGGAGACCTCCGGTGAAGCAGTGGTACCCGGTTTTGCAGCACGCTCCAAGCCAGGAGATTTTTGCTGACTCTTGTGCCACATGTTCAGTCCCTCCTTAATAATATGCTCGCCCAGAGTCTCAGCACACGTCTTCTCCTTCTCGAGTCTGCATGTGGCAAACAGATTTTCTTTCAGTTTTGATTCTGATTTCATCGCAAAGTTCAAGTTTGGGAGCTTTGGGTCCCCAGCCCGTGATTTCATGGAGATGAGGGAGTAACTCTCGGATTTGTCCCTGGCTTTTCGGATGTTCTCAGGGTATTTCTTGGCAAACATCACGTTGTATAGCTTGCCCAGCATGGCGTCCATGATATCTGTGGCCTTTTGGCTTCCATGAGAGAAAAAACTTCGTTTCACGGCTGAGACGAAGTCTGTGTCAGTCATGAGGCTCCCTGTGACACTGTGGAGGTTCTTCATGAAGGAGTCGATGAGGTCGGAGACTACCTCTTTTGCATGCTTCATCAACACCTTCTTCAGCAGAATAGTGGCGATGGTTGTGTCTTTCACCTGGATCCTCAGCGTCTTCATGATGGAAACCATCATGTCAGACACTACACTGTTGGCATAGGTCATGATCCCTTGACTGATAGAGTTTGAAAAGTCATCAGGCCTGTCCGGGCTGCTCCTGAACAGTTTTCGATCTCCAGGTAAGGACCTCCCACCCTCCTTGGCGTCTCCTGCATTCCGAGATTCAAACACTTCCTTATAGAAGAAAGACTTCTTAGAACCAGGCTTGTCGTCTGGACACTTGCCTTCCTTCGTACTCTCCTTGATCTTCAGAGTGCTTGTGTATCTTAAGCCAGGGCCCTGAGATGACCCCAAAGCCCTGTCTCCAGAGCCGGGAGCTTTGTCACCGGCAATGTTCTTGGAACATGCAGTGACTGTCTCGTTCACGAGCTCAGAGGCTACTGTACTCAAGCTTTTGTGGGGTATGGGCTCATCCCCCATATACAACGACTGATGGACACATTTGTTTTCAGTGCCATGGATCTTCTCATTGATCTCCTTTCGGGCCATGGCGATCACTAGGTTTGTGAGGCGGTTGGCATAGAAGGAAACTTCGTCTATGGAACCTCCATTTCCAACATGGGCAATGAGACCCTGGGGAGGGTTCTCCTTGTGAGACATCTCAAAATGCAATCTCCCTGGACTGCCCTTGTTGGTGGTATTGTAATAATCAACACAGAAACCTTTTCGTTGGTCCACTGGGTAAGCCACTTCCTCCCCAAATGAAGTCTCTCCAGGCTTGAACCTCGAGTCCTGGAACCCCGCTGTACTTTTCTCCAGGTCTTTGCGGAGCCAGCTGAGCACTCGGACAGGATCTGCTGATGCATCCTGAAAAGCAGACATGGTTTCACCCAGTTGTAGCACAGCAAAGATATGGGACACTCAGAACAATCACAAAGGCCAGCTGGCTCCAGCATCTTAACAGAAGGACCCACATCTACTGAACATTTACTATAGACCAGACACGATTTTAAGGCTGCCATCCTAAGTGTTGCTTCTCTTGCTTTCTTCATTTTACAAGGGAGAGAATCAAAGAACTAAAAGATCAAGTTAAGTTCGCTGTTTGAAATTATAAGATTACTTAGGGATGAAGCTAGAATCCCAACCAGGCCGTCTGCTCTGAAGCCCATGTTCTCAGATGCTATCTCATGCCGTTTCTATGGTTCCTGATGGCAGCATCCTGAAGATCACAGGGTGTTTATACCTGCAGGGAGCTAGTACTGGTGCCCATCGCTGTCTTCTGAGATCTACCTAGTGGTTTTTCTGTGTGAGTGTGTGTTGTTTTTGTTTTTTGTTTTTTTCCCCCTGTCTTTCAAGGTAGGGTTTCCCTGTGTAGGCCTAGCTGTCCACAAACTCACAGTAACCTGCTTATCTCTACCTCCTGATAGCGGGGGTTAAGGGCCCTGTCACCCTCATTCAGTAGCTGTTGTTTTTAAATTTATGTCTATTATTATAAGTATAGTTTCAGAAAAAAATAGGGAAATTGTACCTAATTATTTGACAGAGCAAAATCTTGACATGCTAAGTGGTTTCCCATGGCTAACCAACATCAATGAATTGATTTATAATTGGGGGATTAATAACTTTGGGTGATTAGTTTTGTGCAGATACAAACTCTATGATGGACATGAGCTATTATAAGCACATAACATATTTATATATCTACTTACTGTAATCTACATGTGGCAAAAACTTTAAACCTAAGTACAGTACCATGTATATGTATATGCTTTCTTTGCTATCAAATATAAAGAATTCTGTCAATTTAGGAATGACCACAAATATGACCCATTTAGAAAAGGACAGTGTTTTATTATAAAATTTCTAATATGTCATCAAACCACTAGTTTCTTATAAAAGTAAAAGTTACCGGCTATTGGCAGGAGAGATAACTCAGTAGTTAAGAGCACTTGTCCTTCCAAAGATCCTGGGTTTGATTCCTAGCACTAAGGATTCATGATTGTCACAACTGTCTATAACTCTGATTCCAGGGGACCCAATACTGTCTTCTGGCCTCTGTAGGCATCAGGCACATGCCAGGTGTATAGAAAAAAGAATACCCATATACATAAAATAAAAATAAAATACTTAAAATGTTACTGACTACTATTTGTTCCATAGCAGTAATTAAAAAAAATTTCTTTGTGTGCATGTATGCCTGTGTGTGTGTGTGTGTGTGTGTGTGTGTGTGTGTGTGTGTGTGTGTGCATTCATGCATATGGGTGCCTGCAGAGGCCAGAAAACGTGTTAGATTTAATTGTGCTCAGGCCTGCTGCAGACAGTGTCTCGGACTTGACGTCTTCATCTTGGGGTACAGTTCCTTCCTTATAAGGACTGCTAGTCCAGCTGATGTAATGAGGCCGTTAGGCTAACATGCACATGACAAGCCTCACAGCATGATCACCAGGATTCTTATCCAAGTGGAATGGAAGAGACTTGTTGAAAACAACCCTGTCCATCACTATAAAACTGTAGACTGTTTATAATCTATGTCTAAATGCAAAGTATAGCCATCCACTATAGCCACCCACACTATCTGATTCTTGAAATGCTGTGTTACAACTCCGTAGGCTTGGGTTTGGGGGTTTAGCTCAGTGGTAGAGCGCTTGCCTAGCAAGTGCAAGGCCCTGGGTTTGGTCCTTAGCTCTGGGGGAAAAAAAAAGACCAAAAACCACAACTCTGTAAGCTACAGGTATTGATGGAAACAGGAAACCATTTCTGAGTGCCTCAGAGACTGACTCCTCCCATTTCTCTTTCATCAGAGTCTGCTGTTCCTACAGCCCCCGCCTCCCTTACACAATAGCATCCTGAGCTGTGTGGAAGGAGACAGTCAAATCATTCTTTCTCCTTTCAAAACCAGAAATGTTTCATGCTCATGGAGAAGAACACCAGAAGATCAATGGGTTTAGTGTTTTCTGCTCAGAGACCTTATGCTTCCGCAGCTTACTTTAGGTAACTGTATATTCAGTCCTGCTTATCTCTTCCATGTCTAGCTCATTAAACATATCTAATCCAACTTTTTCCATCTCTACCCCCTAAGAGCTGGAGTCACAAGTTATATCACCATGGCTGACTTGAAATGACCCTGCACGGAATGCTTGACATGAAACACATAGAACAATTATTGTTCAGAAAATCCATTTGCCAAATGATCCCAAAATGTGTTTTTAATTAATGTCCAGTGGTTACTTACATAATTTCAAGTACCAGACTGATACAAAATTGTACTTACATCTTAAACTATATTTAAGATTTACACTGTTTCTCAGGAGTGGGTCACCACAGCAGAAGTCAGTTTTGTTTTAGGATCTCCTAGGGTACTTCTTGCTTAGTGAAAAGGTGATGGGGTTTTGTTTGTTTGGTTTGCATTTTGCTTCTCTACACAAAAGGGCAGGGATGAATAAAACATCCAATGGAGGCTGTTTGGGGGTCTTTTCTTTAACATTTTGATATATGTATATGTCTTGTGAAGATTTCTCAGGGGTTTGGCTCCTATTGGTAGGAAAATAGAGTTAGTATTAACTAACTCAGGTAGGCACTTAACATTACATGTTAGTCTTCTGAGTAAGGATAGAGTAATGAATGCACTGAATTATGGAATCTTTAGTTTTGAGTTACAATATGTATGCATGCTTATGTGCGAGCATATGTAAGCGTGATGTGTGTGTACCTGTATGTGTGCAGAGGGAAGACAACCTGTGGGAGTCACTTTTCCTCTCTCACCCTTTCAGCATGTAGGTCTGGGACATGGACACGGTCACCAGGCCTGGTGGCAAGCATCTGTGCCCTTTGAGCCATCTCACTGGCCCAAGACCTTAAAAAAGAGAGAATTCTGCCCAATGTATGTGAATGTTTCTGGTGTTATATCCTACTGTCTCTGAAGGTCAGTTATAGTTATTCGCTGCAAACTCGTCTTGCTTTGTGACTCTGTCTCTGAGTCCTTTAAGCATTTCTCTCTCTGGGCAGTGGCCCTCATCAGTAGAGGACACTACATGGCTGCAAGGGTGAAAAGAGCTGTGCCCATCTGTGTCCAAACAGCCTTTGAATGAGGGCTCTTGTGAGTGCGGCTTAATATCGACTTTCTACATTTGTAGAATCCTGAAGCCTTTCCTTTGTATCTTTCAATAGTGTGCTACCTTCCCTCAGGAAACAATTTTAAAACATTAAACCTAAGGTGTGACTTTCATTTTCTTATTGGACCCTGACAGATACAGCTGTCCACCCCAGCCTCCCCAGTAAGCACATTTATTAAGTAATAAATGTGAAGCATTTATTACATGCGTCCTGAATGCTCACGGTGCAGTGTCACTGTCAATTCTGATTTCTCAGCATCTTAAACCATCCCGAATTTCAGGAAATCTATCTGATATACCTTGGAGACATTTATGTATATTTTCTACAATGACTGATTGATTGGAAGCAGGGTTTATTCGACAACATTTGTGTGGAGGTCAGAGGGCAAGTTTCCTTGGTTGGTTCTATCCTCCACCATGTGGGTTCCAGAGATTGAACTCAAATCATCAGGCTTGGTGGTGAGTCCTTCACCCACTGAGCCAGCCCAGAGATAGTTATTTCTAAGCTGCAGTTGTTTAAAACTGAGAATTTTATCATTGGAATACATACTTTTTATTAATCATAGCCTATTTCTCACACTAAATAGCAAGCACAGGCTCACAGACAGGAGCACCCACGACTCTTGCAGAGGAGCAGAGTCTGGTTCCCAGCATTCACATGGTCTCTCACAACTGGCTGTAGCTCCAGTTTCCAGGGAATTGCACACCCTCTTCTGGCCTCTGGGGTACCTGAACTCACATGCACAAGCCATGCCCAGGAATACATAATTAAAGACTAAAATATGAACCATCATAAACTGCAGAACTTGTTAGGGTAAATTGGGAAGTTTTGGTTCTACATAAGCTCATTTTAGCCATCTTCAAAATGAAGAAGAGAATAATTTGACGACAGTCCAAATGTCCCCAACTAGTGCTGCCGAGGAAGGTGACCTTACCATTTTCCAGTCTTGCTGTTGGTTGTCTGCAGGTGAATAGACACCAACTTTGCAAACGCCACTTTGACTTTGTAACCAGTCAACCCTATCCGCCATCTGGAAGTATTTAAAAAAAAATGAGAAAAGTCATCAAAAAGGTTACAGAAGGAGAAATAATGAGAAAGAAGGAGATGCAGGTAGCAGGAGCCATGCTTTTCAGAGACCTGTCCAAAGCGCTACTTAAACCCTACTCAACTGTGGATCTCCAACCTCAGCTCTCACCTGCAGCATGGTTTCTCACAAGTGTTTGTCTCTACAGATGACTGTGGTGCTTTGAATATGCTTGGCCCAGGGAGTGGCCTATTAGGAGGTGTGGCCTTGTTTGGAGTAGGTGTGGCCTGGTTGGAGGAAGTATGTCACGTCACTGTAGCAATGAAACCCTCCTCCTCCTAACCACGTGGGAGCCAGTTTGCTCCTGGCTTCCTTTGTTTGGATGAAGATGTAGAACTCTCAGCACCTTCTCCAGCTCCATGTCTGCCTGGACACTGCCTTCTTGCCTTGATGATAATGGACTGAACCTCTGAATCTGTAACCAGCCCCAGTTAAATGTTGTTCTTTATAAGAGTTGCCTTGGTCACGGGGTCTCTTTACAGCAACAGAAACTCTAATTAAGACAATGATGTTCATGTTCAATATGTGCCGTTCATGCTCAGTTATTTGTTAAATACACAAACCTAGCTCGCTGTGTCCTGCTTTGTTCCCTACTGACCTTCAGTAGACACTCAAAATTAAATGTGACCAAATGGTTAATTCACTTTTTCCTCATGTGTTCTGTCTACATGAACTAATTTTTAAAAGGGGAAACCTTTGTTTTTCATACATTTCTAGAGCACTAACTTACACTAGTAGAGCTTCTTTAAGATCAGTCTCTCTCCAATAAGCAGATGCTGGGGGATGTTGGTCTCCACGGTTCAGGATCTAGGATGAAGGGATGACTAGGCTAATGTGTTCTTTTATGACCCTCATAACACTTTGCTCTGTTCTCTTTCTGTAGTGCCACCACCAGTCATCTGGTCCCCTGGATGTCATCCTCTGCAGAAGGCACCCGCCCTGACCACCTCCAGTCAGCAGCCTTACACTTGCTTACACTTGTACTTTCATTGTCGTCCCTCACTCAGAATCCTTAATCTGAATCCTCTT
Source organism: Rhabdomys pumilio (assembly GCA_030674055.1). Lineage (NCBI taxonomy): Eukaryota > Metazoa > Chordata > Mammalia > Rodentia > Muridae > Rhabdomys > Rhabdomys pumilio. The sequence continues at coordinate 51,490,704 of JANHMN010000008.1, forward strand.
GGGGCCTTTGTCTTTAGTCTCATCCACTCTTTAAAACCTTGCATGCTACATTGTAGTCTTTGAAAAGCATGGCCAAGCAGCAGAGTGCTGTTGACCTGAAGTGGCAGGGAGGCTCTCTTTGCCCTCACTTTCTTTTCCCATGTCCAGGTCCCCTCCAAGGCTCCACACTCGCAGTCCCTGGGCTCATCACAAACTCTACTCCCATTTATACCTCTCAGTGGGTAAGAAAGATAAAGTAAGAGGTACAACATTTCCCTCCATCCCTCACACAATGTACTGACATTCTCCCAAAACAGATACATATCTTTACATTTGGATTCCAGCAGAATACTGATTTAAAATTCCCTTACAGTAAAGTCCACCATCTCACTCGAAGCTGAAAAACTGTGAATTAAAAGGCATGGAGTTCCTTGGGGTGGCCATCTGATTAGCTGGAAATGCTTGTGTTAAAGGACTTTGGCAGAGGTGGGAGCATGCACCCTCCCTCAGAATTAAAACCAACGTAAAGCAAAGGAACATCAAACGCACGCTTAATAAAAGTTGAAAAGAAAAGAAAAGACTGTTGAGATGATTCATTTGGGTACAGGTGTCTGCTGCCAAGTCTGATGACCTGAATTCGGCCCCAGGAACTCACATGCTCTAAGGAAAACTGAGTCCCACAAGTTGTCTTCTGATTGTCACACAAATACCATGGCATGTGTGCACCTGCCTCACTACCACACACACTAAATTAAAATATAACAAGAAATAATATTTGCTTACATATATATATATGCATATATATATGTATATATATATATATATATGTGCATACTATTATTGTTCTTGAAATCATGGATAATTGTTAAAAGGAAAATTAAAATGTAAAATCACCCAAGAGCTGTTTTCTGTTCTCGCAAAGACTTATTCTTATTTTCGCTCTACTGTCTCTGCTTACTGAATTATGACAATCATTTCTGTACTCCTCCTAATGACAGAGATTACCTGAGTGAACAATAGATTTCATACAATGAAAAACTTGTACGATTACTTAAGAGTGGAGAGAAACTGAATCTGGGGCCAAGGGTGTAGCTTAGCAGAAGACTGTATGCCTAGCCTGTGGAAGGCCCTGGGTTTGATAATTTAGAAGGTTTTCTAATATTTACTTTTGTATTTTACTGTTTTGTTTTCTTTGCAGAGAAGTTCATACTAATGACGTCAAACCCTGTATTGTTCTCAACAGATCATAATATGTAGATTTTACCTTTGGGGGGTGTGTGATAGTGCTAGTGATGGAGTCTAGGGCCTCTTACATGCTAGGCATGTACTATATTCAGGAATCATACCTTTATATAAAATACTATGCTTTTGTCATAGGAATGAAGAAAAGAATTAACATTAAGGCTATTTAGACAAGAAAGGCAAGATTTAGTAGCAGCTTGACCTAGAATGCTCACAAAATCAGATCTATGATCTATATAGAGATCTTTCCATCTCTGTATTTCACTCAACTGAGTTGCTTCTGACAGACAACAACTAAATCAACAGAATCCATTGCCTTATTCAGGCTACCAACATACTACAATTAAGACGGATATAAATTAAGCATAAGAGAGTAAGGGAATGATGTGTTTACTTACCCTTATTGAGGATGGGTTTTGAGATACAAGGAAGACTCCAAATGAGCCTTATTGGTGTCTTCACTATCCCTAAGTCTACCCACCCCTCCTGCCATGTAATATATAAGGACTCTGCAAAGAAAAACAGAGAAAAATGTCTAAGGTTACATATGGACTCCAATCTTATTACCGAATGATGATTTTGATTTCTTATTTTTGGTATCCATACAAGCGAGAGACACAAAGTGACATGGAGACTTCTAGAGAGTTCCCAGATAAAAAAAATTATTCTACGTTTTGGCCAATGATTTCTCAAGTGACAATATTCTCAGCTCTTAAATGAGTGGCTTACTGAAGGATGAAAACAACTGGCTAATCTCAAACACACTTCACTAGGAAGCTGGAAGGTAAGCAGCTGGACAGGGGAGAGCCTTGGACTGTTGGATCTGAGATTACTTTGTAAGCCTTTCGGGGAGGTTCTTGAGAGAAATATGTGTCCTCATGAAGAGAGTTATAAGCCATGAATCCAGTTCAACTAACTTCCTTAGCCTACTTCTTCCAAGACATCAATAGAGGGCATTAGTGCATTTTAATCTCTTATTGGAATAACCACCCAGCATATTAACTAACTGTATATGTGCCTCCAGAATGTTCCTATAATCCCCATCCTTGTTTGAGCTCATGCCATGGTTATCCTATCCATGACAAATTTTGTAAGTTCCTAGTTGAATGTCCTTGCTCCTCCTTCAAAGTCTCCAACATAATTCCTTTTACCTTTTCATCCTACCTAACATGCCAACTGTGCACATGTGCTCTCTCTACTTTATTACATTGCTTCATGAAGACAAAGCAGTTTTCTAACCCATCTTGGTATCTGTCACAATAGCTAGTACCTTTAAAGCTGGTGCTTAGTAATTTTCTGTTGAAAGAGTGAATATAAAAGTCCTGCCCATTTGTAATTCCAGGCAGCTCATCTTTCTTAAAATTGGAGAACCTGGAACAAAAAAGAAATGGCTTGCTCAAATAAGTTATGACAATAAGGCATCATATTTTAATCTTTTAATATCTGATGTTTTTCGACAAATTTACCACAGGAAATTACTTTATCATTAGATCCTCCTATTCCAGTAGTGCTAAGAAATGAACATCCCAAAATGTTTAGTGCTCTTTTCACAGAAATTGTCCTCACTAGTTTAGTATATCTGGCAGACTCTTAGCTGACATGTAGTCTAATGCTTTTAGTCTATTTGTGTGTGGGGGTGTGCGTGTGTGTATCTGCAAACACAAAGCTTGTTTTAGTCTGTGAAAATTCCCTAAGTTGTCTGGATGATAGCATATATACGTAAGCATATAGAAACTTTCTTGCTTTTTTGTTATTGAGAGAGAGACTCATTAGAGTTCATGTTGAACTTAACTCACAATATAACTGAGGATGGGTTGAATTCCTGATCCTGCTGCTTTCTGCCCAAGCACTGCTATATAACAGACATGATCCATGAAGCTTTTCAGATTTCGAAATTAATGTACACATTTCCCACAATAAAGGATGATTCTCAAAAGATCAAGGAAGTCAAGTTATAAATGTATTTATAAGTTGAAGACTGGAACTGGGTGTGATGGCCCATGCATTTGACCCAAGCACTTAGGGGTCTGAAACATAAAGACTGTCCTGATTTCAAGGTCAGCCAGAGATACGTAGCTAGCCCAGCCTACTCTGGATGATACAGTGACGTTGTCACAAACAAGGAAAATCAAAAAGTTACAACTTGCTGGAGTCATACTCTATGTTATCTATTAAATTGACAGAGAAAAAGTCAAATTACAAATGTAACTATTTACCTTTCAATTAATTCACAGGCTCATCCTACAAACTGGGAAACTGAAACCCAGAAGAAGAAGAAGAATAGAACTTAACAGACTTCTTTAAGTAGTGTAGCTCTTTAGCCTATGAGATTTGGCACTTTCTGTGGTCACAAAGGACTGACTTAAAATGTTCCTCAAAAATTCTAATGTGAGGCTGGGGAGATGGCTTAGTGAGCAATAATACTTGCTGAATAAACATCAAGGCCTGAGGTTGAATTTCCAGCATCCAACTCAGAAGCTAAAGGCGGCTGCTCACTTGTGCCTGTAACACCGACTCTAAGGGGGTGGGCAGAGATGGGATCCTAGGGCTTGCTAGCTACCAGCCCCGGTGTAGGCTTACTGACAGAGCCTGCCCTACTAATAAGGCAGCAAGTTTAAGCAACACATATTTCTGACCTCTGAGCATGTAGGCTTGGGTGCACATGCCTACATATACTGCGAGCGCGCGTGCGCACACACCAATGTGAGGCGGGCTGGGGAGATGGCTCAATCCCTAAAGTGTTTGCTATTCAACCTGTAACAACCTTGATTCACTTCCTTGAGTAATTGAGGTGGGGGGACTATGAGAGAAGAAATCATGCCAATGGATTCCATCAAAACCACAGAATATTACCAATAAGTTCAGGTGGCAGCACAGGAGAGGATTCTGTTTCACACTGGCTCATCTCCATCCCCAGCACTCACCTAACAAGCTGGGTGTGGAGGTTCACATCTGTATCTCCACACCTGGTCTGTAGAAACTCTGACTCAAGTGGAGAGCGACTGATGAAAATACCTGTTATCAACCTCTGACCTCTCCGTGCAGGTTCTCTCTCACGCACACATATGTACATACAGATACGCATCATACAAATGCCTGTGAGACATCTGGATGTCATGGGTCATGCTTATAATCTCATCACTTGGGAGGCCATGGCAGAATGACTGCAAGTTTGAGACCAGCTTGAACTACACGGTGAGTTCTAAAGATGCCAGGGATACAGTTATGAGGGAAAACAAGACCACAAGATGCCAGTGTGAAAAGATGGGAGGAGGATGTCAAAGTGATTATTACCTCAAACTGGAAAGGAGTGCAAGCCATGAACGTTGGCGGGCAGCTGAGTGAGGCAGGTATGGTTAGGCCTGCTCTACTCTAGGCTACAAGACTACTTGAAGACACTCAACCCTCCACCCCATATCCTAATTTCTCAAAATTCCTAAACTCATGAAAAAGCCAAATTGTAGGCAGTATAAACCAGGCTCTGAGGGGGTTCCTTCATGGTTTGAAGCTCATTCAACCAAATTTTAATATTCATTTTAATATGGACGGATTATTAGTTGTCTCTATCCCCTCCTCCCCTTCTGTCCCTTCTGTGTTTGGAGCACCACAGAAACCCAACAGATCTTGTTGACACTTGACAGTTCAACTCCACACAGCTACAGATAGCTTGTTGGTTCCCAGTGCTCTGCCACCTAACCACAGCTTCAGTTTAAAGAATTCCGAGGCTTCAAGTGAGTAAAAACAGACTCATCTACCACCATGACTTTACTCAGAGTTCTGAAAGAAAAAGAGCATGTGGAATTAGCCAGACAATACAGCAAGAAAATCCAAAAGGCAGGCAGTATTCTACTCTCAACATCACACTTGGAAGGAGGGAATCCCTCGGGCTTACAAAGGCCTGGCCTGAGATAGCAGGTCAGACCTGTAAGTAACTCTGAGCTTGACGTGGAAGTTCGGTGAATGGAATGCTGCTGAGGGAACCCATGTATTTCCACAGGATTCAAAGCAGAAACTATAACTGGCTGGGCAGAGGCAGGAAGCCGAGACTGAAATTTAAAAGCTGTCCATCACTTCTCCTTTCTACCACAGGGGATCAGAAAATGGGACATTTTCCCAGCCCAGTGGGCTTTCCTACCTCTGAAGCTCTGGAATAGTGAATCACAGAAGACTCCAGAATATACGTTTAAAGTCAATGAAGATGCTGGGATGTTCTTACTCAGCTGAGGATCTTGTTTCTTCCCCCAGCCTTCCATGCACCTCCTCCTTGTTGGGACTAGGGAGTGACATCAGAATTGCAGCTAGTGACATCACTGTCTCTATAGCAACCATGTGAGGCTGCCTAAGATTGAGCACTCAAAAAAGGATAAGAGGAGGGGTAGAAATAAATATACTTTATGGCTCTGACATTTGGTTAGGACTGGCCTTGTTTTTTTGCTACTTCTTCTGACAGTTTGGGTGAGATGGGAACGTATGGGCGGGGAAGCCTTTCCCAATGGATTTCATTTAAAACAGCCGAGCGTCATCAACACATCCACATGTCTAGCCTGACTTTTTCCTATTGACTCACTTCCTGGAGTATTTGAGGTGGGGGGGCATGGGGGAAGAAATCATGCCAGTGGATTCCATTAAAACTGAAGAATACTACCAACAAATTCAGGTGGCAGCACAGGAGAGGATCCTGTTTCACATGGCTCATCTTGAAACTGATGACCTGAATGAACTGTGGGGCTGTGTGTCTCTCGTTTTTGCTGCTGACTTTGTCACAGGTATGAGCAACCATGCCTGGCACAAAAACAGTCTAACCAAGGAACAAAGTTACAGTGAAGGTGACAAAACAACACACCTACACACACCCAAAACCATAAAAACCCCAAACCAAACACAAAACCCAAACCAACAAAAACCCTAACAAATTCAAAAGCAGCTGGTTGTTTGGTATCCCTCAATAAAGCCATTTGTCAACTATCATCTTTTATTGCTGACCTTTCTTATCTTAAAAAAAAAAAGCAAACCGTAGGCTTGTTGGATTCTGCAGAGCCTTTGCAGCTCAGACACTCTGCATCTGTGTCCTTCCCTGGAGTTTGAAGACATACGCACATCCGCTGGCTGACAACCCTTTGCAGGTGACAGAGGTCTTTTACATCATTAAGTCACCTGGTCCTATTAATTGTTTGAGGCAAGTAGCAGGTGTCTGTTCCCCAGTTAGGTGTTGACCTGGAAAATGGACCAAATACTCTGGGTATTAAAATTAGTGCTCTTTCAACCATGACACCTTGAAACCAAAAGTGCTTGACTCAGAGATGGTAAGTGATACACTTACTTCACGGGTTAGGAGGCCCTTGCAAAATGGGGTGGGGTCTGTCAATTTATCTGAACTTGGAGAGTATGTTAATATTTCTATCACTCTCAGAATCGAGGGTGGCAAACTGTGAGCTCTACTCAAGAAAGAATGAGGCCAAGAAACACAAGGCGCTTCGCCATTACTGAGTTTCAGAACTAAAAGGACTTCTTTTCCAATTCAATTGGGCAAATGGCAATTCTCAAAGAGTAGGGTCAGCTGAACCCGGGGGTGTAGACCTGTAATCCCAGGGCCTCAACTACTCAGGAGAACTGAAGCTCAAGGTGAGCCTCAGCAACTCAGTGGAACACTGTCTCAAAATAAAAAGGGGGCTGAGACACTTGCCTTGCATATCTAATGCCCTGAGTTCAATCCCTTGTGCCTTAAGTAAAGAGTAAACAACAGTAGAGACATACAGGTCTCACCACCCTAGTTAGAAGTGGTCCCTACTCATTACTAGATGGAGCTGCCTTTCTCAGCCACACACTTTCCTCCTGGAGATGAACAATGAACACTTCCTCCAATCATGGAAAAAAAATTACCAAGTCAAGAACGACTCCCCCAAACTAGGAAGTTTATTCATAAGCCCAAGGTATGTTTCATAGGGTTACTCTCCTCAAAGGAGATGAGGTAGTTTATCATGGAGTCACATATGAATGACCAAATCCTAGTTACCCCAAATTCCATTGCCCGACAGTAAAAGTTCTTGTAGTAACAGAACAAAGAAAGTTGCAGACAAACACTTTTCAATTTCATGTGTGGAAGCATCCGGTGGGCAGGTTATAATTAAGGACACCATGATATGTATGGACCTTAGAGGCTATCCAATGATCTTCTCAGCTTTTGGGTTAGTGGCAGCTAATGGTCCAGTAACACATTCCAAAGGGTTTCAGTCCAAAGAGTACAGGGGTACCACAGGAAGACCAGCAGAATCAACTAACCTGAATCCTTGGGGGCTCCCAGAGACTGAACCACCAGCCAAAGAGTAAGCATGGGCTGGACCTAGGGTCCCTGAATGAATATATATATATATTCATATATATATATTCATATATATATATATTCATATATATATTCATATATATATATATTCATATATATATTCATATATATATATATATATATATATATATATATATATATATATATATATATAGACACACACACACACACACACATATGTAGCAGATGTGTAGCTTGGTCTTCATAGGGGTCCCCCAACTGGAGTGGGGGCTATCCTTGAATCTGTCACCTACCTGCCTGTGGATTCTGTCCCCCTAACTAGGCTGCCTTGGCCTTGTCTGGCCTCAGTGAGAAGTGAGAGAGGATGTGCCTGCAGTGACTTGATGTGTGGGGGTGGGGGTAGGTGATGGTGGTTGTGATACTCAGAGGGGGGGGCTCCCCCTTCTTAAAGGAGAAGAAAGAAGGGAGGATCTGTGTGAGGGGGTACTGGGAGGAGGGGGGACTGATATTGGGATATAAAGTGAATAAATTAATTTAAAGAAAAGGTTTCAGGTGATGGTCACAAAGACGTTAGGGCACACACACACAAACGTGGGTAATAAACGGCTCTGTAGAGACTTAAGGATAGGCCAGGGTAATCTGCCCTTGGATCTGCAACACCCCTTTCTCTCTACTATTATTAAAATTCTAATTAATTAATCAGCCATTCTAGAATGTTCAGAACTTGCAGCTCCTTTCCGGGCGCTTCAGTTTACAAGTGTTTGTCTTGATATACTCAGGTATATCAAGAGGATGCCTGGAATAAAGTTTTTTAATTTTTTAAAAATTTGAGTCAAGGTCACCTAGGCTGGCCTGGAGCTCTCTATCCACCTGTCTCTGCCTCCCAAGAGCTGGGATTACAGCATGGACCACAGCCTGAAAAAAGACTTTTAAATGCAAGTGGTTTTATTTTCTCAGAACATCATTTTTCCTGTTTCCTGAACAAAACAGACTTTCAAAGAGGCCCAGTTTAAAAAAAAAAATGGATAAAGTCACCAGCAGTTTTTCCATTAAAAAAAAAATGTTGAATGTCAAGCATGGCATGCAATTTTATATCACATTTCAGGAGATTCACGTTTCAAATCCATTTATAAATCCCCGGATCAGCCCAGGGTGGTGACTCCTACCTGAAGCACAGCCTTGAGTATCACAAGTTTGAAGCCAACTAGGGCTTCACAGGGAGGCCCTGTCTCAAAATTCCAAAAATAGAACTTCCCGTTTCATAGTTTAGTTAGTGATGTGAGCTCCAATAAACAAAATTCAAAACCGAACAAACACATAAACCCCACCCAACCAAATTCATGATACGGAGACTGACCACCTTAGGAAAGGTGGTCAGAAGTCCCTGGAGAGGCCATCTACGTGAGGAATTGAATTGTCTAATTAAGCATTCTATGAAAAGGTACAGTGAACACTAACGTCCCCGAAAAGGGTACTCTTGACAGCGTTCGCGTGCACTTACTTTGGCGGCAAGGGGCTTTGGGGGAGGGGCGCCTCTGCATTTCTATTTAACGCCCCCACTGTATGCAGACCCTATTACACCTTTTCCTTCTTGCAACTTCTTGAGTGCAGGGACACCTTTCCACCTTACCCCTGCAGAGCTGTCTGACCCTTTCTGGTAATAATAGCCCACAGAATGGGGGTCTTTGAAGGCTGGCCATTTTGTATGCCCTTGAGTCAGTCCCTGGTTAACTCTGAAATGAAGATTCCCCAGAAATATCAGATGGTCTTCACAACCCATCGCAGAGCCGAGATTCTATTTTCCCGTGCCTTCTCTCCCTATTTTTCTTTTTCTCTCCTCTACTCTGTTTTTACGCCCAGCCTCTCTTATCAATCAGCGACCCGCCACTTCCGTTCCCGGTTGGCGTCTGCGCAGAGAAGTCCGTGAGATACCATTTGGCCCCGCGTCGTTGCCGTAGTTGGCGGAAGCATCCGCCGTGAGGCATTGTGGGAGAAGATGGCGGCTGCCGCCCGCTTCCAGGTTGTTAGAGCACTTCCAATGTCACGTAAGTGTCACCGGGTACCGGGTCTTGGGGCCGCATTTCGCGATGAGAACACAACCTTTCTTCCTCATACTCTTGGCTCATGTGTGAAACTGCACTCGAGAAGGGACGGAGAGCTGGAGTAGCTGGATGGGACGAGAAGAATCCGGACACTTAAAGGCTCGAGACAGTGCGGAGATTGTTCGGAAGGTTGAGGTCAAAGGAAATAGTTATTCAGGGAGAAAAGGGGGCTTGGACAGCAGGACATCGATTGAGTTCATGGTAGTAGTCGCAATGGAAGTCATAATCCGCGCCGTAGATGGAGCTTAGTGTCAGCTTGTGGCGCTAGAGTCTGCAGCAGAGAGATATGTTTGTGGAGAATTGGGAGCTAGGTGGAAAGAAAAGCGAAGGGCCGCTTAGAATTTGTGAGCATTGTTTATTTACTCTTCTGTTGTGATTGAATCTGTTCGCAGTCCTCAAATCGAAAACATGCATTTGCTCTTGTAAAATAAGGGAAGTAAAGCATCCAGTTATTACCCTTCACGGCCCTTTCACCCTCCCCATTCCACAAACGTGCCCGCTTCAGTTACGTTTTTCCATAGTGTGTTTTTAAAAATCCTTTACAGAATGTCAATCATTCTCAAAATTGCTTCATGTCAGATCACTTAGAAGAAATTCTTTTGCTCTCTTGTAGTTGGAGCAGGAAATTTCAACAGCTGCTAAGCAGTGGGGTCAGATGTCCTTATGCCACTGCCAAAGCCATCACCACTTCTTCGCCATTTCTGTTGCTTCTTTCTTCTCGTCACCAACTGAGCCCACACTCTGAAAGTCGACAAAATAAGGCCACTCCCAAGAAGTCTTTTATTAGGCCTCTTGCTACACTACAGGGGGAAACAGCATGGAAGAGTGTCTCCCAGGAGACTCTCCAGCCAAGCCATGTTAGACAGGCAGAGAAGGGACATCCTATCCTCCTTAGTACCAGTCACAGTCATCCCTCTGTGCATCTACTCTGACCTTGGAAATGGTTACAGGGTCATCTAGAATTGGGTCATGATAGCATAAAAATCAGGCACAAACTGTTTCAGGTAACCTGGCTGGGGTGGAGCTTTGGGTCATGTATTTCCCCAAGGCATCCATGGGATATTCGGGACCACTGGTGCTGCTGTTAGGGTAGGCCAGCTGGCTCATTGATTGATAGTCTTTTGCTCAGATAATGAGAGCAGCAAGAGATAGTCCAACAGCTGCTGAACAGGGAGTCAGCTGTCCCTATGCCCCAGTTTTTTATTTACCGTAGGTGAACACCAAAGGAGCATTAGATAGGATTGTACAACAGAAAGGTATGTAAGACAGATCATGCCTGTAACCTCAGTACTTGATACACGGATGCAGGAGGATCAATGTGGGTTCAAAGGCAGTTCAGGCTACATAGGGAGTTCTAGGGTAACCTGGTTATAAAATGATATTCTCTCAAAAAAGTTTTTTAACAGTGTTAGCTAAGGCCAGCTCGTTGCCCTAGGGTGAAGTGGTGGCCCCTCACCAAAGATTGCTTTTCAGTGTTTTTTTTTTTTTTTGACATCTAAACTGTACTCCTTTTGTTTATATTGTTTTCTGTTTGTGTATTTATTTAAGGTAAGAGAGTATACATGTGTATGGCAAACCGTATCCACTGGAAATGGCGAGACTCATGCTTGACAGTTCCAGCAAAGCTGAGCGATTACCACAATCCCTTCCTCCTATCTCTAGTTTTTGGGTTTTGGTCTCTGCATGTTGCATCCTTACTTTCTGCATCATGATTAATTTTCCTGAGATTTGTTTTATATCTTTTCCTGAGTCTTTTAAAGAAAATCCTAAAGTTAACTTTACCTGGCCACTATTTGGAAGTCTTCTCTATGCCCTGGGGTTCACTGAACACAGACAAGGACAGAGTTAGATGAGGCCGTTACTCCAGGAATCTTCTTGGGGTCTCTGCCCCTGAGCAAACTCACACAGTGTAATCCATGCAGGGCAGACAGAGACAGTTAGCAAACTCTGACTGGCCAGGAGGATAGGTTACAGATTCAGGGTTTCTTGTCATTGTATTCTTAGAGTTCTCTGAGAATGTAGTTTAAAGATGAGGGCTTGTAAATGGTATACCCCTGGAGGAGTAAAACTCAGTAATAAGATAGACTAAATCAACTTCTCCTACTTTATAGTGTAGATGATGAAACATATAGTAGTAGAAGTTAGGTATTAGTATTTTCTGTTCACCAAAAGACCGTCTCAGATAATTTCTGTTTGTCTGGAGTGCTTTAAAACTACAAACACTGTAGCCTATAAGCAGGCTGTCATATAATAAACATGTTTGCTTCCGAGGAGACATTCTCTTTGCTTCCTTCCTCTCTCTCTCTCTCTTTTTTTTCTCTCTCTTCCTTCCTTCCTTCCTTCCTTCCATGTATATGAGTACACTGTAGCTGCCTTCAGACACACCAGAAGAGGGCATCGGATTCCTTTACAGATGGTTGTGAGCCACCATGTGGTTACTGGGAATTGAACTCAGGTCTTCTGGAAGAACAGCCACTGCTTTTAACCACTAAGCCATCTCACCACCCCTGGTGGAGACATTCTTTAGATTCTTTAAGTCAGAGTTACAGGGCTGATAGCAATAAAAGCTGTTCTGTTTGTATTTTCTAATTATAACTGAACTGTAATCTTGGACATGTAATGAAAAGTCAAATGTATTTGCTGTACCACTTAGATAATCACTAGTCCTTCTTTGTTCTGTGAGATTTGTATAAATAAAGAAGCACCTGGTTGCTAGTCAGTCAGAGCAGCAGAAATGGCCTGATGGCTAGTCAGTCAGTCAGCTGTGAGACAGCCCCCCACCCCCATTCTTCTCTCCTCTACAGGCAGCCCTGCCAGCAGTGACCCTCCATGCTGGGGAAGGCCCTTGGCATGTGTACATATTTGTGTTTGGGTACATGTGAATATGTGTGCATGTGAAGGCCAGAGGTCAGTGTCTGCTGTCTTCCTTAATCATTCTCCACCCTATCTGACTGTCTGTGTATCTATCTATTATTTATTTGAGACAGACTCCCTCACTGAACTTGGAAGTCCCTGAGTCACTGACTTGGCTAGGTTGTTCTGACAGCAAGCTTTAGGAATCCACCTCTCAGCCTCTCCATGGGTGATACAGAGTTACTGGGATTGTAAAGGCATGCTAGCCACTATGCATGGGTGTTTTTTCCCTTTTCTTTTTCCTTTTTCCTCTTTTTTTTCTTTTTATACAAGTGAGAGGAATTTACCCTCAGTTTTTATGCTTTTGTATCCAGCACCCTACCAGCTGTGCAGCTCCCAGCATTTTTTCTTCCTGTTTTCCTTTTGAGATGCCAATAGTCTTCTGCCTCTGACCACATCATTACCTCAACTCACTTGCCATCAAATTTTAGTCATGTTCAGATAGTCTTTGCTGTTACTCCACTCTAGTCTTACTCATTCTTACTTGTCCTTAGTTAGGCGTGTTCTGTGTTTCTCATGGGACTTCAGTCTTGGTTATTCTGCTTTAAAACCTTTCTCAGAATACTTTACCTAGAAACTTTACCCAGAAAGCCTTTCTTGTGATAATATGGCTTGATGTTATATATCCCATAGGTCATGGTATTTGCTTTCTAATTTTACATACTTCCTCTGGGTTCTGTGCTACAGTGATTTGTGTTTACTATTGTCGGTACTTAAATCCCTAAGGTACAAGTTTCTAGGAACCTTTTATGCTAATATGTGCCGTGTTTGCTGACTCTGGTGTTTCCCTGAAGGTCCTGTCATTACTGCAGCATCTGTGTTTTGTGGCTCCTCCCATCGCCAGCTTCACCATGCTGTCATACCTCACGGGAAAGGTGGCCGCTCATCTGTCAGTGGAGTTGTGGCCACTGTGTTCGGAGCAACAGGATTCCTGGGTCGATACGTTGTCAACCATCTTGGTAAGTCAAGTTCTTTTAGTTCAGTGTGCTTCATGCCTTGGACTACGATTGTCTGACTTGAGACTGCAAGCCATGTGTTTTTGTTTTAACGGTATTATAAGTTACTTCTATCTTAGATTTATATAAATTTTATCTGCCTTGGCATTGTGAGGACATTCATGCATCCTCTATAGGATATTATTATGATAATGAATACATGTATTATGGGAATAAATAAGTGTTCTAAATAAGTGTCTGGGGAATAATATATGAGGTTATGGCATCTTTAGTATGCCAGAATACACTTTGTTTTAAGTATTAAGTAAATTCATCAGTCATATTGGAATTTAATGTTTTCTAAGTCACTGTTGTGTGACATATCCATATTGATGTTGATCTTTGTTTCACTCCATCTTTTAGGACGAATGGGGTCACAAGTGATCATACCGTATCGGTGTGATATCTATGACACCATGCACCTTCGTCTAATGGGTGACCTGGGCCAGCTTATCTTTCTGGTAAGACTTTATGACGTTAATGTAATTTCTGAGGTCATTGTTAGGGATAAGAGGAAGTATAACAAAGCAGTAGTTTACCCTCAGAGTGGACCAACTGCGTTCTCCTGTTTTAGCTTGACGACCTACTCGGGTGGTTAGCAAAACCTTTTCTGTAAAGCACTAGATAATGATTATTTACAGTTTTCAGATCATAGACTCTTTGTCAGAGCTGCTGAGCTCTACCCTGTGGCCCTAAAGCTTCATAGAGAGTATGTGAGTGAACTCTGCTCCAGTGTTACATTATAGAGTGCAGCCAGATACGGCCTATAAGCCTCTAGTTTACTAACCCCTCCTCTAGACACGTGTTTCTGCGTGGTAGACATTAGCCGTGTGTAGCTGTAGAGCACTTGAATTGTGGCTAGTCTGAATTGCGATGTACTATAAAATAAAAATACAGATTTCAAAGACTGTATGAAAAATTATATTAGTATGCTAATATTTTTATTTATAGTTATTACATATTGAAATATATTTGGTATATTGGGAGTAATAAAATATGAACATGTCTTGATTTTATGTTTACTCTTTTAATTGTGGTTAGTAGAAGATACCAAAAGTACATTTAGGATTATATGTGTGCGTTGTGGGAGGAAGCCTAAGAACTTGGCTTAGTTTGTATGAAGTTAGCTGTGCACAGTCCTCTCTTAGCATTCCCTCTTATTTTTCTTCAGTCCTTAGTCTCCTTAGGCCGGGGGTTCCCAGAGAAGTAAAGAGAGCCTGCAAGGACATGGTTACGTTGTATGGGCTCTTTGGTTGACCAGTGAATGATGAGCTGATTATAAACCATGTAGGATTTCAGCTCAACTCATAAACTTTTGCACTGTTACTATAAAATAAGTAATCTCAGGGGGAAAAAAAGAACAGAATTTTCTATACTAAAATGAAAATTGTCCCAGATGCGATGACTTATTCCTGCAATCCCAGCACTTGGGAGTCTGAGACAGGAGGATTCTTATAATTCTGAGGTCAGCTTGGAATATACAGTGAATATTAGGCTATTCAGGATGGAGTGAGGCTCTGCCTTAACAAACAGGAGCCAGGCATGGTGACACACACTTGTCATCCTAGCAGTGGACAGGTGGAAGCATTCAGGGTTAGCCTGGCTGTGGGAGCCCCTACGGAAAGCAGCATTAACAACAAGACCTGGAAATTTTCATCTCTGCGTATCTTCAGTTCTTGGTTTAGTATCTTTAAAACAGAGCTGATATTGTAGAGTATTAGGGGCTGGAGATGTAGTTCAGTTAGTAACATGCTTGTCATACATGTTTGAAGACCCCTGGGTTAGATTCTCAGTGCTACGATTAATGTAAATAAATAAATAAATAAATAAATAAATAAATAAATAAATAAATAAATAAGGAAAGAATCGAAGAGAAATCAGTAGCTAGCCCTGAGTTCCCTAGTGGAATGCTGCTCCTTTTGGTTGTCTCCACTGGTGGCTTTGTCTCCACCGGAGTCATCCTCGCTTCTTTATACACTGGGGACAGAATTACTGCGCCTCCATCAGTGGCTACTTAGTGAGATGGATGTCAGCTTGGGTGTCAGAAGACCAAGGATGGCCCACTAAATATGTACCATTAGACATGACCTGCCTCTTTTGTAGTGTTTGATATCAGGAGTGACATGTACTTCTACTTCTTCGTCTCGGAAGAGTGGGGGAGTGAGCAGGGAGTGTGACCAGTCAGCTTCATTTGTTAAATGAGTGGAGTCTGAAGTGGCCCCGTGTTTGAACCACCGCAGTTGACGATTCGGAAGGGTGCTGTAAGTGCTGAGATGTGCTGTATGCTTTACTGATTGGTCTCTGCTGTCGTAGGAATGGGATGCGCGAGACAAAGACTCTATCAGGAAAGCAGTGCAGCACAGCAACGTGGTCATCAATCTTATTGGGCGGGAGTGGGAAACCAGGTAAGTCCCAGTCTCCTGTCTTTTCTGCTGAGTCCTAGGGCTCCAAGACATTTGCAGAGCTCTTCTGGTGCTAGGGGTTAGTTTCAGTGTCGCTTTAGTCAGTCCAACTAATGGGTGAGTAGGTTCATTGGCACAGTATAGTGCATGTTAGCGGTATGGTACATCATGTCAGCGTGTTGGTGCTGTGGATTTGACAGTGACCAGTGTTGACTCTGTCACGTGGGGTGGAGCTAGGGTGCAGGATTTGCTTGTCCCACTGTTCACTAGTGTTTTGTATTGCCTCTCCGCGTAGCTAGTTGAAGATGGTGTAAGTACTGATTTGAGTGTTGTTTAGTTTTTATGGGGATTGTTAATAAATAATGATTTATTGTTATTTTTAAGGTTTCTATTACTATCTTTTGAGATCGGGTCCTATGTATCCCAGGGTGACCCTGTTAGACTTACAGTTCTCCCGCCTCCACCTTGCAAGTGCTGTAATCACAGGCGTGTGTTGCCACACTGACCTAAAGAAATAGTGTTTAAGTTTCTATTTGCACAGCCCTTTGTTTACACCTTTTCCCCTTCAGCATTTATTAAATGTCTGATATAGTATTTTATTACCTCTGTTTCATTAAATAGTTTAAAATCTTTGATGACTTACAGGGTTCTTTTCAGCTTTATGTCTCCTGTAGGGACTAGCAGTGGCTTGTGCAGAGTAATCATTTAGCTAATGTTAGACTTGAATTGTGGCTTAGCTCCCTCCCTCCCTCCCTTCCTCCCTTTCTTCCTTCTTCCCTCCCTCCCTTCCTTTCTCTTTCTCTCCCCTTTCTTTTTTCCCATTCTAAGGACTGAACTTAGAGCCTTACTCATGTCAAGCATGTGTTCTACCACTGAGCGATATATCCAGTCCTGCTTTTCTTAATTTTGAGCTAAGGTCTCACTAAGTTGCCCATTTACACAGTTGTTCTTGAGCTCACTCTGTAGCCCAGGCTAGCTTTGAACTTGTGAGCCCTTGTCTCAGCTTCCCAGGTAGACAGCATTATAGGTCTATGTCACCAGGCCATGCCATAACTGATGTTTTTTTCCTTCTTTAGGGAAACAAAGTTCTATGAGTCCCTTTCCAGCCCCAATACTTCCTCTGCTTCCCTCTAGCCATAATAGTCAGGTTTTCTTGAAGTGCCTTGGTCACAAGATTCCCTAGAACATAAAGTACTTTTTATGCTGGTTTTATAACTTGGAGTAAGCCTTTAGCTAAGTGTATTAACAATGAACAGGCCTGGAAGCCTTAGGAAAAATTACTTTTGGCTTAGAGTTAAGGCATTATTATTTAAAAAGTTAACTATTATAAATTGTAGTACTGTCATGAAAACCAAACTAGTATAGAACACTGAGAAATTATGAATCTTCTTGAATTCTTTTCTGCTTTCCTCCCACCCCCTTGTTTTTTCAGAAACTTTGATTTTGAGGATGTTTTTGTGAATATTCCTCGAGCAATAGCTCAGGCATCCAAAGAAGCTGGGGTTGAGAGATTCATTCATGTTTCACACCTGAATGCCAGTATGAAGAGTTATTCTAAGTCCTTGAGAAGCAAGGTTTGTACCAGGGACTCAACAGGTGCTCCACAGGGCTGGGGAAGCAGGGTTAGTGTCAGGGACTCA
>JANHMN010000008.1:51508287-51530396 GCA_030674055.1 Rhabdomys pumilio
AAGCAGGGTTAGTGTCAGGGACTCAACAGGTGCTCCACAGGGCTGGGAGAGCAGGGCTAGTGTCAGGGACACAGCAGATAGTTTATGGGGCTGGGGTTAGTGTTAGGGACTCAACAGATGGTCCATGAGCTGGGGAAGCTCCTTAGAACTTGACAGGTTTGAGGAGCTTTTCTCTCGTGTGTTGAGAAGTGAGATGGTCTTTTGTTGTCCTTCTAGAACAGGTGCACTGGTGTTGTGGTTTTGGTTTGATTGGTTTTTGATGTTTGGAACTGAACACAGGACTTTTGCTTTCATAGGCAAGAGCTTTATCCCTGAACCGAGGGTCCACCCTCTGCACACATGTTGGGACATTTTGTTTGAGTGGTCTGTTGAAGGGTTTCAAATATGAATAGATAATATTACCTGTCTCCAGATGTTTAAGGTTGTGGGGAGATGTGATAAGAGGTACACAGGGGACACCAGGAAATGTAGAGCTTGGTTTCTGCCAAAGGAGACATGCCTGTGTCACCTACCTCAGTTATAGGACCCTCTTTTCCTTCTCAAGCCTTCTGTAGTCACAGGTTTCTGCACAATGTGAAGGCTGGGAATGATAGGAAGAGCTAGTGAAAATGCTCTTTGCATAGGTCATCTTTTCCTCCTGCAAACGTCACTGGAGTCTGGAATTGGCCACTGTGGCTCAGAGTACTTCTAGGACCTGAAGTGTCTTTGTCCATCCTCATTAGTGTCTGGATCAGCATTCGTCTTCGGCCACAATGAACTTGTCTTGAGTCATCCTGACAAGGACAACAGAGTTCCTGATAATGACTTTTGGTTTTTGACCCCTTATATGTGTTTACTGAGAAAACTACTAAGTACTAGTTATATGTTGTAGATCGTGTTAGATACTGAGCATACAGTTGTTTATCAGACAGACCTGATCCTAGCCTACATTAAGTTTCTAGTCTGACGGGGAAAATGATCCCAGCTCCATGAAGCATTGCAGAGGAGCAAAATGTCCAAAGGAGCAGGGAGTAGTGGGGTGGTGGAAGTGAGCCGTGCTTGTAGCTAGTAACATTAGCTGCTACCACTGGAAAACTGAATGTAAGGGGCTGTGGGGATTGCCAGGCAGTTACAAGCGAGTGCTGTACTTGCAGAGGATCTGACTTACCATTCCACAGCTCACCACTGCCTGTAGCCCCCATTCAAAGGGAGTCTGATACCATCTTCTGGCCTCCCTGGGCACTGCGCTCATTTGCATAAGCCCTGACTAAACACACACACACATATACACACAATTTTAAATAATTTTTTTTAAAAAACATAAAGGAAATGTATAGGCTCACATATCTAAAACCAGCACTTGGGAATCTTAGCTATAATTGGTGCCAACATTTGTCAAGCCTATGGCTTGTTTCAGGGACTTTTCTCAGCTCTGACTTCCTCCCATAGTCACAGGACTGGCTTCCAGCATATCCAGCCACACATCCAGATGTTACGTTGGAGATAAAGACAGTAGGAGTGAACCCAGCATGGCTGCTTTAGAATGCACTGAGTCACCTGGATGGCATGGTTGCTGTAAGGGGGCAGGCATGTTGGGTTGAGGAGGAGAGATAGCAAAGCTGGCCAGCCCTTCTCTTAAAGCCTTGTGTGTGTGTGTGTGTGTGTGTGTATATGTGTGTATGTGTGCATGTATGTGTGTATATGTTTGTATGTGTGTATATATGTGTGTGTGTATATGTGTGTGTATATGTGTGTATGTGTGCAGATGTGTGGATGTGTGGGTGTGGGTGTATGGTGGTACTGTTGGGGAAGATAGGAGTACTTGAGTGGGGCTAGGACTTGGCCAGTGATTCTTAGCCTTACTTACATATTAGAATCACTGAGACTGTCTGTACTCTAGACTAAATCAAGTAGAATCTTTGAGGGTAGAATTTGGGTGTCAATATTTTTTAAATTATTTTTGTGTATGCTCTAGAGGGAAGCCATGCTTGTTTGAGTGAGTGCATTTATTGAGCATACACAAGCAAAAGCACAAGAGCGAGCAGCAGTTAGTGAGAGAGAAGCAGTAGAGATCAGTGTCTTCCCTCAGGTGCTCACAGGCCAGCCAGGGTGAGTGAGGCCGCACAAAGGAGAAGGGGAGCAAGAGTAACATCAAACTACGGCACCCTGGGGAGACAGCCAGGACTCCTGATCACACTGGAGTCCTGGATAGAGCATAACATCCCTCAAAGGAGGCTTTTAAGTACAAGGATGAACAGCTGCAGATAGCATCATTGCTGAGCTCTCATGCTCTCCAGCAGAATGACTGGGGAGCCTTGCCAAGTCCCAGTGGAATTCCAGCCAGAGCAGAGAGTTCTCCATCCCACTGCTGGGCATTTTTATACCATGACAAGAACAGAAGTAATCTCTGTGGGAAATGCTTTATTCTCCAGCTGTTCTTAAGGACTCAATGCTTTTACAAAACCTTTAGCATTTCCCATTAGAGAACCAAGGGTCTAGCTTGACACTGAATGGGGCTTTTGAAAGATACTTGACATCAACCTTCTTGTGTCTCAGTGGGCGGAGGTGAGCCCTACTTTAGAGCCAGCTTCTCAGAAGGCTTAAGAGCACATGATAATTTGCCAGTTTCATGTTCATTCTGCTCTCTTTAGGCTATTCCAAACTCAGCACAGATTTAGAGGCATTGTTTTACTTGAGAATGCAAGGTGGTCCAGTTTTGAACTTGGGTTTCAATATTGTCCCAGTTGTCCAGGGTTGATGACTCTGGAGCTCAGAAGAGAGATCTGTGCTGGAGATAGAAGTTGAGAGTCAACAGAATCTGTTAATCGGAAGAACAGGAAGGTATGGACGGCCTAGGGAATAAACAGGCTGACTGAGAGGAGAGCTCTGAATGGGACAGAGGCTGCAAATGCTTCCAGTGTGGCAGGGGAGGGATACTTGCAGATGCCAAAGCTGGCCAGGACTGAGCAGTGTGGATTAGTGTGGTAGACAGGAAGCTGGAAGAGTTCAGTGTTACAGAATCCAGCATCAGGGGTGGGACAGGATACTGTGTTTGAACAGCCAAGAGAACCGAGTGTCAGTTCTGTTGATTCAGTGATCTTACAAAAAATAGTTTCAGATCAGATACTGTAGTTGTTGAAACAGAATCCAGAGTCAAAGTGAGTGAAATGTGAGCTGGCACTTGCTGGTGGCGCAGCAAGGATGGGCCTAGTTTTATCTAGCGTGACCCTTCTGGGGGAAGAGTGAGAGGAGGCAGGAGTGGGAGAGTTTATAGTGAAGCTGAAGTTGTTTGTGGTGTGGAGGCTCTACCTTGTTTCCATTGAGAGAAGGACTTGGTGAAGAGGAGAAGGCAGATTCTGTAGACAGTGAAGGAGGCCACTGCCACCACATTGACTCCTATGCTAGGCCGCTAGGTCACTGCCACAAAGCAGAGAATCTGTAAATAGGAGGAAGAAAAACCAAACTCCAGTTTCCCCTGCACTATGAGGTTCTCTAGGATAAGAACAGGAAGAACGATCGTTTGTAAAACAGAATCTCAAGCGCTCCATTTTACTAAAGGAAGACTAGGGAGCCAGCTGCTGGGCTGACCTTCCTCAGCCATCATCCCAGAAGGAAAGAGCTGACCTTCCTCAGCCATCCCAGAAGGAAAGAGCTCCTTCTCCTTCTCCACACTGTCTTAATAACCCTTCAAACTGAATGTCTCTCCAGAAATATACTTCCTGTGTATCTCTCTATCCATTCTCCTGACTTCCTCCCGATCTCTATGGTCTTTTTCCTATGTTCACTTCCTGTCAACTGGTTGCTTGCTCCACCTCATGTATGGTTTATTTAATCATGTTTACAATAAACAGAAAGCTCTTACTTAGGTTAAAGGTGTGTGCTAGGGCTGAGCCAAACCATTACTAGAAACAGGTTTTTCCAGCACAGAATCTCATAATGTAATCAAATATCCAGTAACACTCTTAGATTAAAGATGTGTACTAAGGCTTAGCCACACCACAACTAGAGACAGATTTTTCCAGTATATAATCGTGGATCAAATATCCTGCAACAAAGAACCTCAACAGAAGTTCTGGGTGTGGGGTGGTTTTTCTCGTGTGTGTGTGTGTGTGTGTGTGTGTGTGTGTGTGTGTGTGTGTGTGTTATGACTAATATGATTATCTTCCAAAATTATGGTTTCCTAATGAAAATAGGGCCTTGGCGATGTAAGCATTGTCTGAGGGGTTGGGGGGAGGGCAGCTCTGTGCACTTGCTGTGGAACTTAAAATGCTTTTATTTTTGGTGGTTTAGGCAGTGGGAGAGAAGGAAGTGAGAAATGTGTTTCCTGAAGCCATCATCATACGACCATCTGACATGTTTGGAAGGGAGGACAGGTTCCTCAATCACTTTGCAAGTATGTATCTTTCTTCCCAGAAGAAAGGCCTGCTGGTGACTTAACCCAGTTTGAGCTTAGCATCAGTGGGCAGTGCTCTCAGAGCTCCAGACAGAGTTCTCTTTCCTGTTCAGTTGCTTTCCCCTTTAGGGTTTTAATTTCATCACCAGCAAGAGTCCTTTCTGCTTTTGGGAGATGAAGGTCTAGTTAAGTGTTGTGGCGGGGATTTGCGGGGAGGGGTACAGTTTTATTTCCCTGCAGCTGCCGAAGACAGTGATCATGCTTTTCCCAGAGCGTGTACTTCAGGGCCAGAGACTTCAAGTTTAAACTGTAGTAAAACTGCAGTAATTCAGTGAACTTGGCAAGATACTAGCAAGTCCCTTGAGTTCTACAAATCCTTCCTGTCCCAATCCTGGACACCTGCAAACCACTGATCTTTTTACTGGCTTGGTAATTGTATCATTTTCAAAATTGACTTCTTTCCCTTAAATGCATTCAGGATTTGTCCCTGACTCTTAGGGATTTGTTTGCTTATACAGTACTATACAGCTGAATAGTATTACTTTGTTTGGCTGTCATTTGTTATGCAGTTTTGGTGTTTCCCTGTATCTCCTTTTGATTGTGCCATCTAGAAATCTGTATTAATTTCCACTTTGTTTTTAAAATTATGATATGCAGTATATAATATAAAATGTATCACCTGCTAGTTCTTTTTATGTTGAAGTGTTAACTCCTGATATGTGGGCAAAGGGATTTGGAGGTTATTGAGGCTACATGACCTTGTAAGGTTAGGAACTATTTGATGGGATTGGTGGCCTTACAAGGAGAGGAACTCTGTGTGCACACTGAACTAGGCACCTTTGGACACAGGAAGAAGATGGCCATCTACAAGCCAGAAAGAGAGGCTCACCACAGCCTGCTGACACATGGCTTTGGATTTTCCAGCCACCAGAACTGTGAGAAAATACAATTTGGGATTTTAAGTCATTGAGTCTGGTATTGTGACAGGCTGAACAGACTGAGACAGACCTGTGTCTGGAGAGGTGAAGTGCTGCCTGGTACCGCAGGAGGGAGAGGCAGCACTGGACTAGGCAGTGGGTAGGCGAGAACAGCTTGGAGGGCACCAGAGAGTGGGCAGGAAGAGCTGTACCTACTTCTGGTCTCACTGCTGGGACTGAATATCTGGCAAGAAGCACCTCCTCGAGGAGGTTATTTTGGCTGATGTTTTGTGGGACTACAGTTCACTGTGGTAGGGAAGGCATGGCAGTACGAAGGTGAGACAGCTGTCACCATACTCAGGAAGCACCCCCAAACCCTTTGCTGAAGCAGGTGAGATAAGACTGTGTGGACTAGGCTGGCCTGCAACTCAGAGATTCTGTCTCTGCTTCTCAAGTGCTGGAATCAAAGTGTGTGCCATTACAACCCAGGCCCCTATTTAGCTATTTATTTATGAGTATCACAACCTAGCCCCTTTTGTCTGTCTGTCTGTCTGTCTGTCTGTCTGTCTGTCTTCTGTTGGTTTATGAGCCATTTCAACCCAGCTCCCTTTTTAATTATTTAGTTATTGAGTCCAGAACCCCAGAGTGCTGTATTTGTTACATTATTTTTATTGTAAACATTATGTAGACATTCTCAGAACAGGTTCTCATTTCTTCTTCCAGATTATCGTTGGTTTCTTGCTGTGCCTCTTGTTTCTTTGGGCTTTAAGACAGTGAAACAACCAGTATATGTAAGTACCTTCCATGGAGGCTTAGGAAGGGGTGTAGCTGGGTTCGGGTTTGGTTCAGTTTTCTGCTTTCATTTTCACCTACAGACTTCAATCTTTCCTTTGTCAACTTGCTTCAACTAGTTGCCTCAGTTTACCCAAGAGGTGCATGGCTTCTCAGTGTCTTTAGTTGTCCATCCACTTATGAAAGCTTAACTGAGGCAGGTTTACTGAGTTGCCCAAGCAAGCCTTGAACTCTGTAGCCCAACCAGACCTTCAACTTGACACTTCAGGCTCTATCTTCCAAGGTAACCATGGTTACCGGCCTGTTCCCCTGGACTGATGCCTTAACTCAATAAATGCTTAAGCATGTCTCAGGATGTGTATAGTGTTCTGACATTGTGTTACTGGCAATATATGGAGGATAACCAGTCAGACATACATTTTTGTTCTCAAGTTCTTTTCAGGTAAATGACAGTTATCATTCAATGTGGTAAGTGCTGGGAGAGGGAGAGAATTTTAAGTCATCATATCAGAGACCACAAAATCCAGCTCTGGGCAGTTCAGAATCAGTTGATAGGCATGGGGCTCTGTTTCATATAGAGGTGATGGTATGTAGTAGGTCCCAGAGGTAAAGGAGAAGGTTGGTTCTATGCTGGGTGAGCTGGGTTAGACCAGTGTTTCTGGCTTAGTTAGAATTTCTATTGCTGTGACAAAACACCATGACCAGAAGAAAGTTGGGGAAGAAAGGGTTTATTTTACTTATAGCATATAAGTTTATCACTTAGGGAAACTCGGGCAGGAGTCTGTAGTCTGGAGTTGATGCAGAGTTCACGGAGCAGTGCTGCTGACTGGCTTGTTCTCTATGGCTTGCCGTAGCCTGCTTTTACATAGACCTCAGGACCACCTGGCCACTGGTGGCACCACCCAGAGTGGGCTGGGTCTTCCCATATTAATGTTCAATCAAGAAAATGCCTTATAGATTTGTCTACAGACCAGTTTATGGAGACATTTCTCAATTACGATTCCTTCTTCCCAGATGAGTCTACCTGGTGTCAAGTTGACGTAGAAACTAACTAGCAGTCTTCTATCGGGACACTACTGATGTTTGGGACCAGATGATTCTTCAGTTCTTCCTTGTGGGTTATCAGCAGCTACTCTGTCCTTTAGTCAGGAGGTACCAGCGACAGCTACACCCTGCCCTCCATAACAACTAAACTTCCATGCAGTTCTGAGACGGTCCCTAGGGCCATACATGACTCTGTTGTGGATTCTGTGTCCCTCGATCTAAACCTGTGTACAGTTCCTACTGTGGAAGTCACAACAGCAGAACAGCAGTGGCTTGGCATGGTTCAGTTTCCAGGTTCTGGTGGCGTCGGACAGAGTGGGCAAGAGTGTAAGAGATGGCATGGGAGAGTTGATGGCCTGGCCAGGTCAAGGCCTTGGAATGACTAGACGTGTCTTCTGACTAGGACAGTACCTGGCTGAGCCTTGAACCTAATTGTGTGAACGCCTGAGTAGGCAGGTGCTTCCTTCAGAGTCTGAGAAGAGATGATGCCATTGTTTTTCTCTTGCATCCTTTGTGACAGGAACCTGCTTTCCTTCTTCCCTTTCTTTTCCTCCCTTTCCATCTCTCTTTAAACGTTTGTTTGTTTGTCTGTTTGTGATTGGTCCTGGGGTTGAACCCAGCACAACATGAATGTTAGGCAAACACTATCTCTAGGCTACACTCTCACCTCAGTCCCACCACCCCGATTTAAAGAAGTCAAGACAGGTTGTATCAAGCTACTCAAGCTAGCCTTGAACTCAGGTGTAATCCAGGCAATCTTTGCTTAAGTCTTTATGCCTAGGGAACTGATGTTACAGGCCTCGTTCTCCTGGTCTGATGCCCTAGTTCAAGAACTGCCTAAACGTGTCTTATGATTTGTATAGGTTGCAGATGTTTCCAAAGGGATTGTTAACGCAACTAAAGATCCAGATGCCGTAGGAAAAACCTTTGCCTTCACCGGGTAAGTGCCTAGAGTTGCTCTTTGTGGAAAGAAGATGATAGCTTATAACACCAGTTCTTTCCGAGCAGCTCATTCATGGAATTGGAGCAGCACTCACAGTCAGCAGTTGAGGGAACCCAGGACCGGCCAGAGTATGCATGGTTCTGTTAGCAATCTGAGAACCACTGCCCTAGACTACTACAAAAGCAGTCAGCACTTGGTCTGTGAGTTCCTGTCTACAGATTCCACTTTTTGATGAAATATTAAAGGAATCCAGGCATGGTGACTCACACCTGTGATGCTAGCACTTGGGAGGTTGAGACAGAAGGATCACCACACGTTGAAGGCCAACCTTAAGGTACCACTATGAGGTACATAGTGAGTTTAAGGGTACCCCGAGCATGTAGTAAGACCCTGCCTTAAAAATAAAGCAAAACCACAGTAGGAGAATGTGTCTGCACTGAAGATGTGCCTTTTTAAAATTCCTAAGCTCACTGATTGAGCGAGACAGTCTGGACAACAAGCCTCAGGGATCTGCCCATCTCTGCCTCCCAGCATCTCAGGTGTGTTCTGCTGTGCCAGCTTCTTATTTTATGTGGGTGCTGGGATCTAATTTCAGGTCATGCTTATACAGCAAACACTTTACCAACTGAGCCAGCTCCCCCGCTCCTCCCAAGTATCTAGTAGTATTAATCATATTGCTTTATTTTGTCATCCATCAATTAAGGACCTATCACACACACACACACACACACACACACACACTCAAGTACACAGTATTGAAAGTTAATAAACTAGTTCAGTAAAGACACAAAGTTTAAAGTTTATCAATATGAAAATCAGTTTTTATATACTATTGAGTAAGCAGTATGCAGATAGAATGAAGCAGATGCTTTAGGTCGGGGAAATGGTTCAGCCCATTAGGTGTTTGCTAGCAAGCAGCAGGACCTGAGCTGGTCTCCAGACACACAAGTAAAAAGAAAAAGCCAAGCAGGCCTGTGACGGGAGACTGAGTCAGGAGGATCCCTGGCTTAGTCCATGAGCTCCAGGTTCAGTGACAGACTCTGCTTCAAAAAACTAAGTGTCCACATGTGTACTGAGGGGTGCACTCACACACAAGTGTATCTACCCACACTGTACATGCACCAAAGGAAATCATGTTCACAGTAGCATAAAAAATAGAATACTTAGCTAAATTTAGTAAGACATGTACCCTAAAAGCACTGTGAAAGCAAAGTAAGGAATACATGATAAGACCTTCCAAATTCATGAATTGGAAGTTTCAATATTGTTAAAATGTCAGTTGTCCTTAAATTGGTCTATAGATTGATTCTTGTCAAAATCCCAGCAGCCTTTTGTAGAAATTGATGAACTCTAAATTTAAATGGTATTACGAAGACAACATAAAGTGGTGATAGTGTAGGCCCTTGGCCTTCCCGGTTACAAAGCCTGCTCTGAAGCTCTAGTGAACAAGACAGTCTGTGCTGAATGAATAGATCAGCTAACCAGAGCCGGCAGTCCAGAAACAAACCTTTGCTTGTTTGTTTGTGACAGGGTCTTGCTACCTAGGTAGCCCGGGCTGCTCTAAGCCCCATTGTGTAATCAAGGATAATATACTTAGATCCTCTGCTCTTGCTGGGGCTCTAACTCTCCACTACGCCCAGCTCCAGACCATAATTATGGACTGTTGACTGCTGGCAAACGTGGTACCTGAGTGCAGAGAGGGCAGTCTTCAACAAGTGACCCTTTGGAAAATACGAACTTGCACTTCTACCCCCTGCTCTATGTGAAGAAAAGAAATAAATGTAAGCTTTGAATTATAAGTTCTTGGAGTAGAACAGTTCTAGACCTGGGTTTAACAAGATGTTTTTAGCTATATCACCAGAAGCATAATTCATAAAAGGAAAAAAATTAAGTTCAACTCACCATAATTTGAAACTTTTGCATTTCAAATGATACCATTTAAAAATGAAAAGACCAGGCCGGGATAGATGGCTCAGTGGGCAAGAGCACATTCTTCCCAAAAACCTGAGTTTGATTTCTAGCACTTACATGATGGCTCACAACCATCTTCCAGTCCCAGCGAATCCATATCCTCTTCTGGCATCTTTGCAGCAGATGTGCACGTGGTGTGCAGATATACATGCTGGCAAAGACACATTATATCAAAAACAGGAGTTTCAGTGAGGAGGGTAATATGAATGTTAAAGTACATACTAAGACAGTTGAAGTCTTTTGTAGTTACTAGGGAAAATGTAAGTTACAAAGAGGGAGCATATCACGGAGAGATAATAACAAATGATTGTGACAACGTGGAAAAATAGGAAATTTTGCATATTGGTGCTGGTGCGAATGTAAGGTAGGCATAGAGATGTACCTATAATGCTGGGACTCTAGACACTGAGGCAGGAGAATCAAAAGTTCAAGGGCAAGCCTTTACAAAACCAGGTTAACATAATGGGCATGAAGGTGGAGGTGAAGAGCGACATCCTAAGGCTAGATTATGCTGATGGGGGTACAACTTTATACATTAAACCACTGAATTATAACTTGAAATGGGTGAACTTTATAGTATATAAAATATTCCATAATACTGAATGATACAGACAAGGTTTCTGTTTTTGTGGAGCTGACAGATTAGTTTTGACACTCATGTATAATAAAGCCACATAGCATAAATTCCCTAAAAGCAAGGTTCAGTGAAGCAGAGCCTGGAGGAGAGGGGAGGGACAGTAACACTGGACGCTGCAGAAGGAGAGTGGCAGCATGGTGACCTCTGGTCTCTCTGGGCCTTAATAACCTTTGAGACAAGGGCCAGTGTTGGCCTGTGGTGGGAATCTCACTGGAAGGATAGGACGTGAGGCAATGAGTAACCAGCTCTAAGGAGGAGTAATGAAAAAGTGGTTAGGAGATGGTGACGGGGCTGGATGGATGACTTACGGGGTAAGGGCACTCGGCACTAAGGCTGACTGCCTGAGTGTGGCTTAAAACCATATGGTGGAAAGAAACAACTCAACTTGACTCCTACAGTTTGTCCTGACCCCCATGCTCACTGTGACATGCATTGTAACGAGATACATATTAGGGAGGTTGGTTCTGGGAGGTGACTCCACAGCAGGAGTAATCCCACCAGGGTTTAGACAATAGCTGTCTTGTATGTTGTTCAGAGCGATGACTGAAGAGATGACCATTAATATTAACAGGGACAGAGTAGTCAGAGGAGCGCAGTCTTTAGAAATGGAGAAGAGTTGTGAGAGAGTTTCAGCAGAGGGTTTAGCCACCTTACAGGCAAGCATTTCTTCATCTAACAGGACAAGCTGAGGTATGTCCAGCTGTGGTCAGCTATGAGACACCAGGGTGTCTTTTCACTGGAACATGAGCAGAATATCAGCCAGCAGGAAGGGCGGCTTGCCACAGAAAAGCAGGTGGAAACTTTGAGGTCAGAGAAGACAGATCAGTTAGTTCCCTGGGAGAATTCAAAGAGCATAAAAGGATGGGCAAGCAGACCTGGGGGTATCATTTGAGATCACTGAACAGAGAAGGGAGGTGAGGTCAGTTAGCTCAGGAGTTTTCTCTCTTTCTGGTGTGGGTTTTTTTAGTCCTTATTGTTGTTGTTTGTTTCTCTAGAGAAGGCAGATATTTACTTTAACCTATGTAGGGATCTGGCTGACAAGCAGACTGGAGAAAGTCTCAGAGGCAGGCTTGCTGAAGGTGTCTGTTGAGATGATTCTGAACAAGAACCATGAAGTGCAGGCTAGGAAGGATGTAGTCTTCAGTGGCCCTTACTCTGTGAGCAAGGGCTCTGCTTGTCTGGCCACATTTACTGGGATGTGTTACTGTGGAGCCTTTTAAAAAGGGACCTTGCTTACAGGTCGCTTGGTCTAGAATTGCCTTGTACAAACCAGACATCCTTGAAAACCCTTTGGGGATTAAAAGGCAGTTTGAGGGATTTCTGTGATATTTCCAGTAGCTGATACCAACATTTCCATTTGAACGGTGGGTCTTCTGTTGTGTTTTTGTTTGTAAAATGTTTAAATAATGAGGTTTACAGTGAATTTTCTTCATTATGCTCTCAGTTACAGATCTTTCTGAGACAAATAGCATTAGGAAAATGGGTGGATGGATGTTGGAATATAAGTGATGATTAGTTATTAAGGCCTGGTCCTAGATAAATGGAGACTGTCTAAGTGGAAAGGATCTCGGTTCAGAAGATGGGGTTAGTGTTTGTCATTGTAAGGGACAGAAACTATCAGAGGGAAGAAAGTTGTAAATGACCAAAAACACACGAAGAAAAACTAACATCATATATTAAAAACGCTGATTAAGCCAGGTGTGGAGACTCAGGCTGAGGCACGTGTTTGAGGCTAGCCCGTACTAGAGCGAGCGAGCCTTCTCAAAAGGAACAAGAAGACCAGTGAGCAGGGTACATTATAAGCACATGTAAGAGGGCGAGGAGGGTGGGAACATGTTCTCTCTGGCGGTGTGTTAACAGTTTATCTCTGTTTGTTAAAGTGGGTTTCCTTTTTTGTAAGAAAAGTATTCATTATTTAAAAAAAAAAATTAGGAACCAAATAATGTGAAGACCTCTGTTTTTGGTTCCAGGCCAAATCGGTACCTGCTCTTCCACTTGGTGAAGTACATCTTTGGCATGACCCATAGGACCTTCATCCCTTACCCCTTGCCACAGTTTGTGTATAGGTAAGTACGGTGCTGTTTGAGCGTACCCACGAGACGGCTGATTGGAGATACTATTCCGATTTCCTTCCCAGTTAACAGGAATACTCCCCTTAGAGAAGGCTAGTCTTCACACTTCTGATGCGCCTACTCCTGATGCTGTAATGCTGGCCAAGAAAGGAACTGGAGGTGACCTTTACAAGCAAGGATGACCTAAACCATCTTCTTAGGTCTTTCTAGGTCATTCTTAGGTGACTCTTAGATTGAATTTAAAACCCTAGGCTTAGGTTGGGGGCTGTGTCAGAGGCAGGGCATTTGGTCAGTGTGAGGCTCTGGGTTTGGTCCTCAGCATCTTGAAGAAGTAAGCAGCAGTAAATACCACAGGTTTTAATTTGGGGAAGTGTCTTGCTTGGAAGCTGGTGTGAGGGACAGTCAGCTCCCCTTTTGTTCCTTTCCAGCTGCCCACCATGGGGCAAGGTCCCCTTCTTTTGTTAAGGCAGTCTTTGGTGTAGTTAGGGAGGAGAAAGCTGATCTAGACCTCCACCTGGCCCTGTGTCTTCCTTCCTTCCTTCCTTCCTTCCTTCCTTCCTTCCTTCCTTCCTTCCTCCCTTCTTCCCTCCCTCCCTCCCTCCCTCCCTCCCTCCCTCCCTTTCTTCCTCTCTCCCTTCCTCCTATATCTCTCTCTCCCTCTCTCTCTCTTTCTTTCCTCCCTCTCTTTCATCTTTCTTTTATCCCTCCCTCCCTCCCCTCCCTCCCTCCCTCCCTCCCTCTCTCCCTCCCTCCCTCCCTTTCTTTACTTCTTCCCTTTGGGGGCTAAACTTCTCTACCTCCTGAGGATAGTAGCTCAGTGGCAAAACCCTTGCCTGGGAAGTGTGAAGTCCTGAGCTCAGTCAGTCCTCATCAGCTGCTTTCATTTCTCAGGCAGTGCTCTAGGCACCTAAGATATTAGAGCAAACATGTCCGTAGCTTGTGGTCGGTAGGCTGTAGGTGTGTAGCTCAGTCATTTGTGTGTGCTTAGCACACTCAAAGCCCCACTTTCAATCCCCAGCACCCAAAATAAAACAAGACAAAAAAAACCCTTAAACAACAGAACCCACAGCAGGTAGAGGTTTATTGAGAGCGCTCTCCTTCAGTGACCTTTCTTCACTTGTTTAATCTTCCCTGTGACTTACATAATAGACAGGGATAGAGTGTGGACAGAGGAGCAGCAGAGAAGGCCCAGGAAGCCAGGAGACTGCCCCCACTCAAGAGGTGACACGGAGATGGGGACTGCTAAGTGCAGGCTTTCAAGACACCGGGAGAGGTCGAGAGGAAAAGAAGTAGTTTTGTGTGTTTTACTCTGAGTAGCCCCGACTGGCCTGGAACTGGCTGCCAAGTACCATGCTAGCTTGGAACTTTCTGTGTAGATGTAGCTGTCTTCAAATTTAAAACAATGCTCATGTCGCTCTTCTGCCCCTGCCCATTCTGACATCACAGGTGTGGACCACTGCACCTGACCTCTTTACAGATTCTGTTTGTTTGTGTTTGTGGTGCTGGATCAGACCCTGAGCCTCTTACAAGTTAGACAAACATTCTACTGCTGAGCTATAGTCCTCGCCTAGGAAGGGGAGACACAAACGTGCATATCTGAAGGTTCATACCCCTGTATCCAGTATCTGGAACTGTTACAGAGGAATCAGGCTAGGTGTTTCTTGGCCTCCTATCCAAAGAATCAAAAATGAGGGCTCACTTTGCAAAAGCAGCAACAGAACAACCGTAAGCGAAGCAGTAGCACACATGAGAGGGGATGCTGTTGATATAGATAGCTGCCGCATCAGGGAAGTCCTGGGGGATACCAAGTATTGTTTGGGGGTTCCTTTTATGAGGCTCAAGAGAAGGAGTTTGGTTGCTAAGGAGTTTGCTAGGGAAGTTCTTTATTTTGATTGACAGATTAGTTCATATAATCATTTTTCTATAAGTTTATTTCCATAATGCAAGTGATTTTAGTCACATGTAAGCCCAATTTTATATAGATATAAAATGGTAAATAGGTTCTTCTTAAAAGTTTACTTGACACAATTTCACCTTACTGTATGTACACCTAAACCAGTTCAGGCTAGCTCAGAGTTTTCATTCTTTGTACCGAAGTACATTGGAAATATATTTGAAAAGACACTGACCCAAGTTGAGGGTCGTTAGGGAAGGAGAAGCTTAGTTCCATTCAGAGAGGAGTATGTGGGTAGTCACATGGAGGCGGGGGTGTGAAGTTGCTATGCCCAGTGTTTGGAGATGTTTGTGCATACTTAGTACATCCAGGTAAAGGAGCTAGGCTGCCACGTGTGCTATGAGAAGAGGCAGATATAACTCAAATCCAGTTAGAGTCTGAGGTTACTGAGGTATCTCCCATGCTTGTCTGCCTGCCGCCATGCCTGGTGCACAGAAGGCCCCTCCATGAATATTTGTGGACTGGCAGGCTAATGTAAAGTCAGCTGGTGTAAAGAACAAAAGCCATGGAGTTGTCTGGGACACCAGCTTTAGTATGGTGGGGGACTAGAAACCAGGAGGCAGGGAGGCACTGTCATGTTGCACAAGGGGGTGGGAGTTAGGGCAGGGTTGGCAGACATTGGTGGCACAGCCCAATGAGGATGTTGCATAGTCCAGATGATGTTAGTGTGGACCCAAAGCACAGGAGCTGCTTGTAGGAGGACTTGCCTATAATCAGGAGTTTATATGTTGTTAAAGAAATTCTGAACACACTTAAGGCTTCCTGTGATATGGATTTATTTTAGCAATAAGAATGTTCTTTCAGGCTTTTGAAAACTGTAAGTTGGGGCTGGGAAGATGGCTCAGCAATTAAGAGCACTGACTGCTCTTCCAGAGGGCCTGAGTTCAATTCCCAGCAACCACAAGATGGCTTATGGCCATCTGTATTGGGATCTGATGCCCTCTTCTGGTGTGTCTGAAAACAGCTACCTTGTACTCATATACATAAAATAAATAAATAAATCTTTTTTAAAAAGCTTTCCGTAGAGGGCTGTGGCAGTGCTGCTCAGTGGTAGAGTACTTGCCTAGCACTGCGAGCTCCTTAGTTTTTTCCTAGCATCCTCCCCTGTCCCAAAAGCTGTAGATTTTGGTAGGCATGGGGCACATAGTAGCTTGTGAGAGGCGGAGGCAGAAGGATTAGGAGTTCAGAGTCATTGTTAGACACCTAGTAGTGACTTTGACACCAGCTTAATGTACATGAGTCTCTGATTTAAAGATCCAGGAAAGGGAGGCAGGGAGGGTGAATTAGATCTGTTCCCATTTTCTCAGAAAACAGTAACTAACTTAGTGAGTTCTTGTGTGCAGCAGTTCCTCTTTTCCTGGGGGTCCAGTAGGCTGAAACCCAGCACAGACGCCCTCACACGTGCTGTGTGTACTTGCCTTGCAGCTGGATTGGCAGACTCTTTGGGCTGAGTCCGTTTGAGCCCTGGACAACGAAGGACAAGGTGGAGCGGGTAAGTTCGGGGCTAGAAGACTTCTCACCAGGCAGAGCTCGGAGGAGGAGGAGGAGGAAGAAGAAGAGGAGGAGGAAGAGGAGGAGGAGGAAGAAGAAGAGGAGGAAGAGGAGGAGGGAGGAGGAAGAGGAGGAGAAGGAGGAGGGAGGAGGAGTCAGATTAGTTTGGTTGGCTGGCTTGGATAGTTGCAGAGCTTCTATGTGTATGGTGGTCCTCCTAGCTGAGGCTAGTCCTTCTGAAGGGCTGCTTTTGTTCTGCTTTTGGCTCACACACATTCATTTTCATACTGTTTCACCGTCTTAGTTTATTCTCCTGTGAGGTCATTCTTGTCAGCATTCAGACCTGCATATAGTAGTCCCTTTTTCCTACTAAGGCCAGACTCTCCTTCCCAGGTCCCTCTGGCCACTTTGCTATTTGTTGTGTTGCCTTACAACTATTTTGGGTTCTGTTGTTATTTTAAGACGGGGTCTCTAGGCCAGGCTGGCTACAAACTCACTGTACAGGTGAAGGTGCCTTGGATTCCTAATCCGTCTGCCTCTGCTTCTAAGTGCTGGGGTTATAGTATGTGCGACCATGCCTGGTTTTCCCTTCATCCGCTAACAGCTGAAGAGCTGTCTGTACCTGTTCCCAACAGATTCTTGCCTCCTTTCTTTCATCCATTTCAGTCACATTGTATCCTCCCCTGCCCTGGAACCGCACCTTCCAAGGCTACCCGTGACCCCATGCTGCCACCTCTCGGACAGTTTTCTGACCTCATCTCGCTCCTGCTGTGAGCAGCATTTGTTTGGAGCCCCATTTCTTCATTTTTGAATGCTGACTTTGCACTGTACCTGGCTCAGTCTGTGTTCTCTGCCTTTCCCTTCTCCCATTGGACTGTGCCGGAGGCCCTGTTCCTGCTGCCCTCTCCTCCTGGTTGCTGTCTGTTCTGACCAGGGTCACAGTCTCAGCCGCTCTCACTTCTGTTTATAAATTACAGTCATCCCAGTTGCCAGCTGCTGTTGCTGGAGGCCATGCTATAATCTCTCTCCTGTCTTGAATTGTTTTATGGTGAACTGTGCAGACATAGTAACATGTTGTAAATAGAACTGCAAGCTTTTTTTTTCTAAACTTACCAAGTGTTTTTCTGTTTTATTTTGAGATGAGGTCTTGCTGTGCCCACTGTACAGCCCAAGCCGACATTGAATGTGTGCTGATCGTCCTAATCTTTACTCAGCCTCCCGTGTAGGGGTCACAGGCCTGTGCCGTGTCCTACTCTTGCAAGCTTGTGTTCTGTCCTTGAACTCTCGCCTCAGTGACAGCCCTTTCTGTGCTGTCCATGTAAGGCATCTAGTGGTGCCCTGCAGTTTTGGCTCCTGAGCCAGCATTGCCCCCACAGGACTTCCTGCAGTGCTCAAGGTGGTCTGTACCAGGAGCAGTGTGCGATGCGAGGACTTGGTATATGGCTACCATGACTGCAGACATTTGAGCTATACGTAATCTTAATTCATTGAACGTGAGATCTGAATTATGCTTTACTAGGTGGCTTCTGTGGTAGAGGGCTAGCCCCTCAGCAGCCCTCGGTAGATGCCAGGTCGAGCCACTCCTAATTCCTGCCTGCCCGATGATCATTAGGAATGTGCTTCTAGTAATATTGGAACTTTGCTATGTAGTAAAGCAACACTTCCTCCTCTGCCTACTGTTACCCAGGCAACAATCTTCTTTCCTTTCTCGGTGAGCCTCTTGCTGCCAGTCTTGTTGCCTGCCGCATGCTGAGCTGCTCTTCCTCACGTTGGCTGTGCTGGTCTGACTCACTCTACCTACTTCCTGCGCACTCAGACCTCCCTGGGAAGACACGACATAAACACGGCAGCTCTCGGCCTGAGACTGGAGCTGAGATGCAGCCACACTGACCCCTAAGAGCCAAAGCAGAGCAAAGAACTGCTCACAGTCCCAGGGCACAGCCTCCATCTGACAGACTGCCTAAAAAGCAGAGGCATCTCCATGCTGTCCCTTCTGTGGCCATGAACCCCGTTGTCTGACACTTGCTCTTACCTTGGCGACTGAGAAAGTATGAGTATAATAGCGGACGGGCTTTGGGTTTGGTTTGCAGAATGCCCTAGGACACTCAGTGAACACACTGGGGTCCTCTCTGTTGCTCATTGTGGGGGTCACAGGATGGGATCTGCTTCAGTCCCATGTACAGAGGGATTTGCTTTGGTGCTTTTTGATGAGTGGGACTGTCTTGTCCAAACAAGATTGGTTTGGCTTCAGGCTTTGTAGTGAGCATAACTTAAACCATATTGAGTATAACTGGAGCAAAACAGGCTAATGGGGCCAGGCAGGATACTATAACCTGTAGTCCCAAGACTTGGGAGGCTGAGACGGAAGCATTACTACAAGTTTGAGGTTAGCCTGGGTTACATAATGGGAACTCCAGCGTGAGACACTGTCAAACCCTAAACCCAACCCAACAAGTAAAACCTAAAGTAGAGAGCTAGAGCCCAGGACCCAGCATAAGAAAATGGGGGCGCAGGGGTGGACTCCTGCCTTAGCTCTTCTCTGAATCTCTAGCTGGAGAGAGAGCTCCTGCCCTACACTAGGCCCAGCTCTGCACCTGTGGGGCTGCTCTTCAGGGTCGCAGGCCTGTGATCCTGGTGCTATTCGAGACACGCCTCAGGCCCTGGCTGATCCTCTCTGAATCAGAGACTATCATGGGGTCTCTGACAACGCTTGCCTTAGTGATCAGCCAGCTTAGGGTGTGGGGGTCTGAGGGGTGGCACTCTGTTTCAGCATTGTCTGTGGCCCTTTGTCACAGATACATATCTCAGACGTGATGGCGACCGACCTGCCTGGCCTGGAAGATCTTGGCATTCAGCCCACACCATTGGAGCTGAAATCCATCGAGGTGCTACGGCGGCACCGCACTTACCGCTGGCTGTCTTCTGAGATTGAGGAGACCCAGCCTGCCAAGACAGTCAACTATTAGTGTCACTGGTCACCTGTGTTCTCTAGAGGGTCTTGTACATGTAAAAGAATCACTCTATTAAATATCCGAGGATTCGGTCTACTGCAAGTGTCTTTCTTGATTGATCAGAGAAGTCACAGCCATTCAGAACTGAGCCTAGTTTTCTTTTAAATAACTATATATAATATTGACACACACAACTGTTCTCTGAAATGTTAGAGGGTTTGCAATTCTTAGACCAAGGCCCTATCCTCAAAGTCAAAATACTGTTAGAATCTCGGTGCATGGTTGTCTAGGAGCATCTGGTATAGATGAACACACACACCTACGACTGATCTGAACGCACTCACACGTAACGTGCTTTTAATGTTCTTTAAAGATTGGGCTGTTCTCATGTGGTGGAATGAGTGTTGTGTCATCTAATGGTAGAAAGGGTAGAAGGAACTACCTCGGGGACTTGGGCTTCTTGGTTTTTTTCTTTTATGTAGTGGTGGGCATCGAACCCAGGGCTTTGTACATTTAAGGCAAGCTTTCTATCACTTTCTATCCCTTCCCCTCACCCTCTTTTGTGTCAACAGTGGTCACTCATGACAACAGACCTCTTAAGATTTGGTCAGCTAAACCAAGCCAGGGCTTCTACTATGCTGGGAGTAAGCAGCCATATAAACTCCAGAGGGATACACACATTTCAAACCACAGCATCAATTAAGAAGACAGTTTTACCATCCCATTGGCATCCTCCCAGGGAGTCCAGATTGCACATCCAGGGACTGGGAGTGGCTTAAGGTCTGGGACACATAGTTGGGGAGATTGTTTTTATGAGGAAGAATCGAGTCAGTTTCCTTAGATAGGGACTGTGAAGGCTCCAGCAGGCTCTTGTGGAGGTGAACTTAAAGCGTATACTCTCTGGCTCTCAGTTACTCATTACCTGATCCTGGAAGCCAACTTGAACCTGTAAGACTCCCCCAGTATCATTTCATGTTCATTAATCATTTATACTTATCATCCAACCTGCATAATTCAACAAATCCACCCTCCGCTGTTACTCTGAATGCCTCTCATGTTTATCCAGAGTCTTTCTCATGGGTCCCTCAACCCTGTTAGGACCTAAGACTACCCCTCATACTGTATCCTAATGACAAGTGCTGTCCTGCATGCAAGGAGCTTGGACAGTATGAGGAAGAGTCCATCTCTGACAGAGCAGGAAAATACCTGTAGAAGATGAATTTTTAAGTTGAGTGTTGGGTCTAAACAGAAAATGAGAGACGAGGTGCCATGTGTGGCGTATAAATAGACATAGGACAGACAGACGGATGGGAGAGGAGGAAAGAGGGAGGGAAAAGAAAGATAATGGGGGCAGATAAAAACAATATTACAGTTTATCTCATGTCAAATCTAGATTTCAGTGTGTGTGTGTGTGTGTGTGTGTGTGTGTGTGTGTGACAGAATGCATGTAAAGATCAGAGAACAACATGCAGAAATTGCTTCTTTTTTTCCACCATGTTGATCTCTGGGATCAAACTCAGGTCAGATATGTGTCTTAACAGCAAGTGCCTGCCTTTACTGCTGCATCAAGTCACTAGGCCTTTTTTGTGTGCAGAGTCTCACTCTATAGCTTAGGATGGCCTGGAATTCACTGTGTAGACCAGGCTAGCCTAAACTTGGAGCAATTTTCCTGCCACAGCCTCCTCAGTGCTAAGATTACAAGTATGAGCTACTGCTATTAGCTCATTAGGGGGCAAGGTACATATAAGCAGACCAGCAAGGATGGAGCAGTGGGAGACTCGGGGAGAAGGGATGTAAGATAAAGGATCTATAGGAGAGGTTTACAGTGAAGTCCATCATTTTATATACTAAATTTTAATGTAGAAGAGTATGAATTTTAGTGTATTCTTCCTGTAAAAATTGGACAAGTCCACCAGTCTTTCTTTCTCAGCTTTGATTTCCTTGTCTGTAAAATGGGGCAAATACAGTAACTGCATCCTGATGCAGAACTGAACGAGATAATGCATTTGAAATGCTACAATTGCTTGCTTGCCCACCATAACTGGATGATAAGATCTTATTGCCGAAGACACCAGACACTTCGGTTATAGGAGTATAGAAGTCAGTCTTTAACTGACAGAGAAACTTCTTCCCTACGGGTTAGTATTCATAGTGCTCAAAGGTGCCATGCACCTTCTAGGGGAGGAAAGAGCAGTGGTCTTACCCAGTGCTAGACCCTGCATGCTCTAATACCAGCCTGCTAGAAAAGATAAATCCTCTGGTCCAATAGTGGCATGACTGTTAAGGCGGTAACCGACTACTTTCTAGTTGGGTTTGAGGCCTAGTCTGCAGGACAGGATTCACGCCTAATACTGCAACCTGTTCAGAAGTTCATGGGTGGATCAGAGGCCCTGATGGGGAACCTAGTACTGTTTGATGCTAAGTGCTCATGTTGTCTACATGCCTTCTAAACATTTCTGTTAGAGCCATATACTAGTGCACTGTAAACCTTGATCAGAGAAGCCTTGGGTCAGTGTGAGCTTTAGTTCTTTCAATAGTGAGTACTCTCCTTACAGTTGTTTCCTGACTTAACAAAGCAGGCACTGCGCTGGCTGTGATGCTCCAGGCCTGGGGAGACTGACGCAGGAAGATCTCAAGCTCAGCAGCAGCTCGGGCAACTGGTTGAGATCCTGTTTTAAGCTAAAATTTAAAGAGAGCTGGGATGGTGGTGGAGAAATGGCTTAGTGGCTACAAGTGCATGCTGCCCGTGAAGGGGACCCAGGTTCACGCTCCAGCACCCACGTGGTGACTCAACACAACACTTAGACTTAAAACAAAATCTATAAGGGTTTGGGGTGGTGGAGTTCTTACCTAGTTGTGCAAAGCTTAGATCCCATCAGCAGAACTACAAGAACAAAGTGACAGCTGCTGTTTCTGAGAGAGAGAGAGAGAGAGAGAGAGAGAGAGAGAGAGAGAGAGAGAGAGA
>JANHMN010000008.1:51537980-51599275 GCA_030674055.1 Rhabdomys pumilio
GAGTTATGGTCGTGTTTCTCAGAAGACAAAAAACAAACTAAACCAATTAAACAGTTTCTATACTCCACCCCAGAACTGTGGGCTCAGAGTATCCAGGAAAGGACTGGGATCCTGCATTTTCTATGTGCTCCTGAAGACAGTCTTATCATCAAACTGAAAACGCAGGCCTGGCTTGTCCCTAACTTAAAAAGTCCTGGTATAGGGCTGGAGAGATGGCACAGTGGTTAAGAGCACTGACTGCTCTTCCTGAGGTCTTGAGTTCAATTCCAAGCAACCATATGGTGGGTCACAGCCATCTATAATGGGATCTGTGCGGGTGTACATGCAGCTAGAGTGCTTATTATTATTATTTTTTTTTTTGGTTTTTCGAGACAGGGTTTTTCTGTGTAGTCCTGGCTGTCCTGATACTCACTCTGTAGACCAGGCTGGCCTCGAACTCAGAAATCTGCCTGCCTCTGCCTCCCAAATGCTGGGATTAAAGGCGTGCACCACCACCGCCCGGCTAGAGTGCTTATAATACATCAAATAAATAAATCTTTTTTAAAAATTAAAAAATAAAATGCCTGGTATATCAGCCATGTGAGGTGGGAAGGGTGGCTGGTACAACACTCTAAAATAGCTTTATAGCTACTATTAGTGTGATTTTTTTATGCAACAAAGATCACGGTACTTTCTTCTGTCACCTGACATTGAGATTCTAATCTGGTAGATTTGGGGGATATCAACATTAAAAACCAAAACCCAAAACCAAACCAAATCCAACCACCACCACCAACAACAATAACAACAACAAAAAAACCCATTACTGATATTTCTTATGTGACTCTTGGTTCTCATTCTGAAAAACATTATCTTATTATGAATCATTTCTCTGACCAAAATTAGCTCCTAATAGAGGAGCCTGAGGGTGAGGGTTGGGCTTACACAGGCTTTCACGAGCAGCCTTGCACGTCTCTGACAAGGAAGGTCCCTTTACCCATCATCTTATTTGGGACAAGAGCTTGTAAGGCCTAAAGATTGGAGAGTGCTAATCAGTTTTCCATAGTGTAACCGATTCCTGAGCTGGTCTGTTTATAAAAAGGGAAGTTTATATGCGCTCAACACTTTGGAAGTATAGCTCACGGTTGACTGGCCGTATTGGTTAGGCCTATTACTTTGACCTTGAGATGAGGCAGTATACTACCTTGTGGTGCCGGTGGAGGGTGCTCATCACTGCATGGAAATGAGAAGCAAAAACACTGGCCTGGTCCCCAGTTCTCCCTTTGAAGGACAGTACTCATGCGATTGGAACTCCCAACGGGGCCTTCTCCAAGACTCCACCCTCTCGGAAAGAGGACTAAGTCTTAGAACCCAAGCTCCTTGTGGTGACATTTAAAATGCACACTGTAAGCAGAGAGAAAATGATCTGGGGGAAGTTAGGATGGAAAGCAGCTTTCTAAGGATTGGCTGCTATGTTTTCACACCGCCTCCGTCCTATTTATTTGCAAGAAAAAGTATGAAATTGACTGTGAAACAACAAGGCCACACGAGACTCACACTAAAATGGGTAAACGCTGGCTTGCGTCCGTCCTAGCCTGCCCTAGTTGGAAGAGAGTGAAAGCCAGGTTGGCGCCCAGGAAACCCTTCCCAAACTCGAAGATCTTCCAGCAATGGAGCAGGAGGCTCTCAGAGGTTCATCAGAGAGAGGCCCAGAACTTGTTCCTGGAGTTTGGTTACAAGGTGCTTCTCAGCAACCAGTGGCCCTATAACCATAACATCCCTGACGCCCGTGATGCCTGGTGCGCTGGACCTCCGTGTCATTTGGTTTATGAACTTTGGAAGCCACGCAAATGAAAGGATAGACAGAAGGCTGAGGGGAGCAGAGAGCAGAACAGAGCAGAGGACTGTACAGAAGGAGATGAGCAGTATTTTTTATTGATGTAATATTTTTAATTTTTAATCAATATTTATTGATGTAATATTTTTAATCAATATTTAAAATTTTGGTTTTAGTTTTGTTGTTTTGAAGTAAGTTCTTGCCATGTAGCCCGGGTCTGGCCTCTGCTTTCTGAGCGTTGAGATTGCCTTGTGCCTTGCAAGTTCTTGGTTTTAATTCATTTGATGATGGCATATCAGAGAAGATAAAGGACTAATTCAAATACTGCTAGCTGGCTGGAGAGAGGATGAGGCCACACAGGAAGAGATCCATGAGGATTCCTATACAGTGGGGCTAATCCTCTTCCAGATGAGGCCGGAGAGCAGAGCAAGCATCCTGCCATCCCATTCAGCAGGCTTCTTTCTGCTCTGGCTTTTCCTCAGCTCTCTGCTTGGATCCTGTTCCTTGCTGAATCTCAAATGTAGAGTCTTTCCTGGATGCAGCCCTCCCTCCCTCCAGATTCCCTGTCTACTACTCTAGCTCTTTCTGCCCCCACCTCCCGTGCACACTTTCGTTCCACAATTAGAAAAAAAATAAAACCAGCCGGGCAGTGGTCGTGGTGGCGGCGGCCGGCGGCGGTGGCAGCGCACACCTTTAATCCCAGCACTTGGGAGGCAGAGGTAGGCGGATTTCTGAGTTCGAGGCCAGCCTGGTCTACAGAGTGAGTTCCAGGACAGACAGGACTACACAGAGAAACCCTGTCTCGAAAAACCAAAAACCAAAACAAAACAACAACAACAACAAAAAAAAAAAAAAAAAAACCACCACTCAAGCTCTTTTGATTTTTGTTTGTTGTTTTGACACATGGACTTATGTAGCCCAGGTTAACCCCCAAATCTGAGGATGACTTTGAACTCCTGATCTTCCCATTTTAGCCCTCTATGCACTGAGACCACCAATCTCGGCTTCACTTTTGTTTATAGATACCACAACATTATCCGTTTAAGATATGAAATGATTGGTTTTTATTACAACTAATAAATTAATTGAAACAGGGGCCTCATTATGTAGTTGAGGTTGAGCTCTGACTTTTGGGGATCCTCCTACCACTAGTGTGCTGGTATTACAGGTCTGAGCCACTATACCCAGCAAAGGGTCTTTGAATGTTCAGAGTTATGCACGAGCCACACAATATTAAGAC
Organism: Rhabdomys pumilio; assembly: GCA_030674055.1. Classification (NCBI taxonomy): domain Eukaryota; kingdom Metazoa; phylum Chordata; class Mammalia; order Rodentia; family Muridae; genus Rhabdomys; species Rhabdomys pumilio. The sequence continues at coordinate 51,541,037 of JANHMN010000008.1, forward strand.
ATTTTGATAATCTCATAAAGAAACCCTGTACTCTGCCAAAGCCATGACCCATGTTACCCCAGTTTCCTTGTCTCTATGGATTTGCCTGGTCTGGGCTTGTCTTAGGATGAAATTGTGTAGTGTGTGTGTGTGTGTGTTTCATTTTCTATAGTGTGTCCAAAGTACTATCCATTTAATAGCTAACAGCGTGTGCATCAACACTCTCTTTCATATTGATATGTGGCAATTACCTTTTAGTCATTACCAGCAGATGGCTGGTCCATATTTCCAGGTCTGGGCTACTACTGTGAATAACACTGTCATGCTTTCCTTTTTAATGAAGTGGAGTTAGGGTTTGATCCACATGTGTTAATATACAAACATGAAGGTTAAGGGGGAAAAAAGGCAATCAGAAGGAAGGGAGACATACTCCAAACCATGAGGGTGATCTCCTCAAGGAGGGTTGTTTCCTGTACCAGTCCATATGAGAACAAACGAAGGTCTTCATTTCGTAGTCCCTTGTAGCGGAGTTGCTGGGTCCTATTGCCATACTCTGTATTTGACCTTTTGAGGGCCTGCCTGCCTGTTTCCTAAAGGGGCTGCATAATTAGTTTATAGTCTGTCCAGAAATGTTGAGCAAATTCTTGTTGCTTGTCTTTTGTTTTTGAAGGAGGACCAGGAATTCAAGGAGTTCTGACCTACATAGATCTCTGCCTCCCAAGAGTTGGGATTACAGGGATGGACCACCCTGCCTGGCAAAAGCCTGGTCTGGTGTTGGGGTTGAACCCAGGGCCTTGTGAATGTTTAAAAGCATGCCACCAATGAAGGATAATCCCAGGCTCCTGGGATTTGTCCACATATTTGCCAACACATGTTATTGTTTATGTGTTTGAGCTGTTAACCTATTGGTTATGAGATGAATCCCATTGTGTTTTTTTTTTTTTATTTTCTTTAAAAATGTTGTTGAATATCTTTTTATGCACTCATTACCTATTTGCTTTTTTTCTTTCAGGAGTGTCTATTTGGACATATTCTTTTTTTTTTTTTTAATTATTGAATTGCAATTTCTGTCCTTTCCTTTCCTTTCCTTTCCTTTCCTTTCCTTTCCTTTCCTTTCCTTTCCTTTCCTTTCCTTTCCTTTCCTTTCCTTTCCTTTCCTCCCTCCTTGAGTTCATTTCCAGGACTGAGCAAAAACCCGGGGGCGGGAGGAGAAAGGCAGTAGGGTCCATTAGCCCCTGCTCTACTTCCTGATCTGAGGCGATGTGGGAATCCCAGTCACTTGTCCCTGCTGTCATGACCACTGCTGTGCCCTGGCATGCTGGAGCGAACCCTCCTGGACCCTGAGCACAAATGAACCTTGCTTCCCTTAAGCCACCTCTGCTGGACACATTGTCACAACAGTGAGAAAAGTTTGTAATGCAACCAGAGGCTCCACAAGGGTGGATATTTAAAAAGAAATCCGACAACCACTTTAAGTGTGGATTGAGATTTCTTTCCAGACTGGCAGAATGCTGAAGCATCCCCTCCCTGCCCCCCTTCCCGAACAGAACAACCATATGACTGGAGAAAATGATACACCAGGCAATTTTTTTCAGAAATTGTCTCAAATTGTCAGCAAATGGAGAATCGTCCTGGCAAGAACATTTTCTAAATCTCAGCGAGGTTCAGTGGGAGTCTTTGGCATACGAGCCACTGTTTTCTCTGTGTACCCCACCCCCAGTTCTAGAGAATGATACTCTACTCTGGGTAGGAGTGTTCAAGGGGGTTCTTGCCACTGCATTTCCCATAGGGCTCTGGTTTCACTCCTGGAAAGGGCAAACCAAAGCAAACTGACGCCTTCCCCTGCCCATCATTGAGATTTAAGTTCTCTACCTGAGGAGGCAGCAGAAGTAGCTGTGACTCCTGCCCTCCTCACCTCCACCTCATCCTCCATCCCCTGATGCCCTCCACCTCACACCTGCTCTGAGGGTAGAGCTTCAACTCCAACTGCACCAGACCAAGAATACCAGGTTGCAGCTGTCTCTCCCCAGATTGCTTACACAGAGGAAGTTCTCCCCTGGGATGCTTTGACCCAAGAGGCTCTGCTTCCTACCTCCCACCTTCCTGTCCTTTGTGTCTGCTGACAGAATCATATGTCACTCTAGCTCAGGAAAAAATGAGCTGCTCCCTGTAGTGCCCTTGTCTCCTGGATACTGAAGCAGACGCTCTCTGTCCAGGATGGAATTCAAGGTGAAAAACTTGCCTGCTTTTTCTAACGAACTGGCCTTATTTGGAACAGTTTTTTAAGTCAGGGTCTCATTCTGTAGCTCTGGCTGTCTACTCTCTATGTAGGCTGGGGCTTCTGGGAACTCACAGAGATCCATTGGTCTCTGGCTCCCTAGGGCTGAGATTAAAGGTGTGTGCTACCATTCCCAGCTAACCATGCATTCTTGGTGGAGAATGTAAGAGGAAGCTCATAGCTCATGATATAGCTAGTAACATGCACGATGATGGAACATTCAGACATTTAACAGGAGCTGGGAAGACACAGACATGAAGAACCCCATGGTATCACACTCCTGCCTGGGTTGACCAGCCATGCTGGTATGCTAGCAACTGGCCTGAACCCACTCAGGAGCCAACAGACAAACATGAGAGAAAGGCTGACAGCCATTCCTCAGCCTACACACAGACCCATCTAAGGGCAGCTGAAGTCATCATCCCAACTCTGAACAGTGTACACAGTAAACCACTCTGATCTAGGCCAACTTCTAGGATGCTAAGCTTAAAAGAGCAGAGCCATGTGCCATAATTTCTTCAGATTGTACTTTTAAAAATCTTCACACTCACCGTTCCAGCCTTCACATTCCTGATCTGCTTTGGAGACCCTAATTAAAGTCAGATGTCACTTAATGATAGGCTGAGTTCTGGGGAAGGTGATATTAAGACGTTTTTTTGTCGTAGTACAAACACAAAGTGTGTTTACATAAACTAAGACAGCGGAGACATCATTGAGCAACGCAATGTTACGAATCCATGTTTGTATATGTGGTCTCTCATAGACTGAAACTATTTCATGCGACTTTACATCACTTTATATAAGAGAAATGAGAACATTCCGGTAAAGAAGTTTGCTCAAGGGCTGGAGAGATGGCTCAGCAGTTAAGAGCACTTGCTGCTCTTGCAAAGGACCCAGATTTTGTTCTCAGCATCTACACTAAGATTCACAGCGATCTCTAACTCCATTTCCAGGGGATCTGATGCCCTCTTCTGGCCCCTGCAGGTACTGCATGAATATGGTGTACATACATACCTATATGCAGGCAAACACTCATACACATAGAATGAAAATAAATACTTTTTTTTAAAAAAAGAAGTTTGCCTAAGTATATTTATCTAATTGTTGTTCATAATTTCCCCAAAGGAAAAATACCCTAGATATACTCAAAACCCATTAGCTGGCAAATGGTTAAACAGCTTATGTTGGATCTCATTGGTGCAATGTTATTTGATCACACAAGGAAAGCTATTGGTACCTAATGCATCTCTGATGATAATCTTATGCCCAATAGAATATATAACTTGTTTCCACTTACACGAAAGCTCCAGAGTAGGGAAGTCTGTAAAACAGGAAATCGTTAGTCTCTGTCTATGGCTGAGGGGGACATAGACAGAATGGGATAGGAAGAATAGCAAACAACTGGTAATGTTTTAGACTTTCTTTATATGTAATGAAATTTTCTAAAATTAGAGGCTGGGGAGATGGCTTGGCAGGTAACATTCTTGCTTATAAGCTTGAAGACCTGAATTCAGAGCCCCCGCAACTGTGGCAGGTGGATGCAGAGGGATTCCCATTGGCCAACAAGCTTAGCCTCACTGAAAAGCTTCATGTTTAATTAGAACTGTATCGACAAAGGTTGAAAGCAATCGAGGAAGGCACTTGACCTCTGACCTCTGCATAACTAATGCTAGCAGTTACTCAACTCTGACTTACAAACAGGAGATTATATGCTTTTAAACGGGTGAATTTAATTGCATGAAACTTATTTCTCAATAATCGTGTTTTTAACCAATCAATAGATCTAAGGCCTTAGTAACACAGATACTAAATTCTAGGTATCTGCTGTGCAACATAATGTCTGTAGGTGAATGAAAAAGCGGTGGGTTGCCTCTGTCTGAGCAGAAAAGTTTTAAACAAATAGATACAAAACTTTTTTTTGCTTCTTGGATAAAGTCCTGAGTTTTGTTTTGTTTTTTCTCACCCACTGAGTTTGAGGTTTAGTGAGTGGAGGAAGACTGGGTAGCAGGATTTAAATCATAAAGAATAATGTGTTACAAAGAATGGTGTCTTATAGGCGTCTTCAGAAGACACATCCTGCCTGGGTCCCATCACTCAGGGTCACCCTCATATTCATGAAGGAAACTTGACCCATCCTTGACAGGGCTGTCACCAGCATCATCAACCAACCCTCCCCCGGCTGCTGAAGAAGACCATCCTGGTGGATGACTTTGGCTCCCACAGTGAAGATTCTGAGGGAAGGATGAGAAGGCATGATTTCCATTGGCCATGGGGTTGGCACTTAGGAGTTTGGGACATGGTGTCTCCCAGAGGGAAAGATAAAGGATAATTTAGTCAGTGTCTCTCTGTGCTGGGTATGTTTACACTTCATGAAGCCAGAAGAGACCTGAAAGAAAGAATGCTGGGATTCTGGGGTTACTTGCAGTGGCCATAAGTCTTGCCTCAGACACATGGGGAAGAGGCATACTGTAGACCTAATGCTTGCTTCCCTTTTTAATTTTTCTCCAATTTTTGAGACATGGCCTCATGTAGCCCAGGTTGGTGTAAAGCTCACACTATGCAGTCAAGGGTGACCTTGGTCACCCTGTCTTCACCTCTCTAGTGCTGGGGTGACAGACATGCACCACCATATCCAGTTCATGGAATGTTGAGGATGGAACTTGTGGTTTCCTGCGCCAGACGACCTTGCTTAGGTGGCCCATCATTTCTCTTCAGCTTTGCCTCTGGGGTGTACCACCATGATGGCCCTGAGGGTTTGCCTTCTAAATTCACAAGCCCAGCTTCCTCCCCTAAAAGGTAGATCCTTAAGAATTGTTAGATCTCCAAGACTCATTTTCTTTACATGCAAAATGAGACTGTTGGTTATCATAACTGTGCTAAGAAGGACAGCCAACATGATTTCTTAGTGCTTCCAATTTGGGGTAGCAAATAAAAAGAAACCAGCATTGAATTACAGAGCCAGAGACGTGGGCTGATGATAAGGACGGATTTTAGATCGTGCAGACTTTTGAAATGGTAGACCTCTGTTCCCTCCGTGGGCATCTTTAAGGATGAGGGAGACGGGAAGGGTTTTTGAACTTGAGGTCACTGAGGAGAGACAAAGAAAGGGGGAGCCAGTTTTCTCCTTCCACCGTGTGGTTTCCTGGGGAGTGAACTCAAAAACTCAGCCACTGAGAAGATACTTCTCATCTTTTACACGCATCTCCATTCTAATAGTGTAATTGATTCAATGAGAAAGGAGAACAAATTTCCCTGGAAACATGAATGAGAACTAGTTCCATTCATTTCTGGTCGTGGAGATGGGTCTCAACTTGCATCCTGGTTCTGCTGGTAAGAAAAGAGAGACCTAGACATGTACCCTGGATACCTAAAGACCCAGGCCCACTTGGTCCTGTCTGAGGGGACCGTAGATGAGACCTCTCACTTCTCTGGGACTCAGCCTCTCCATGGAGCTGCTGCAAGGCAAGGGCTGAGATGGAAGACCTCAAAAGATCTCCCCACCCCTGCAATAGTTCTATAATCTTATGTCCCCTGGTGGGGCAGTAAAGCTTAATTCAAGACTCTCTGTAGTGGGACAATAACGCTGAAGGTACAAGGAAGATCACTTCCGAGGACAGCAGATACATGAAGAAAAGCCAGACAAAGTCCCAATTGCCACCATCATGTGACCACGTATCATTCTCACTTGGGCCTGGAGTCAAATGGCATCTTTGCGAACTTATTCTAGTTACAGTTACTGTGGCAGGAGGGTCTGTGAGCTTGCACACAGGCCACTGTGCACATATGGAGAAAATGCTGTAAAATGGGGCAAGGGTCAGCAAGATGGCTCAGTGGACAAAGCTGCTTGCCTTCAAGCTGGAGGACCTGAGTTCACTCCCTAGGAAACCACACAGTGGGTGGAGAGAACTGGCTCCCGTGGGCTTTCCCTGTCATTCACGTGTGAGCTGTGGTTTGTGCACATCTCCACTACAGAATAAATAGGTAAATAAATAAATAAATAAATAAATAAATAAATAAATAAATAAAACCAGGCAAATTTTAGTGCCATAGCCACGTAAGTGCTGATTTTAGGAACTGGCTACTCCAGCTTTTACAAATATATTCATTTCTTGAGCGAGTAACCAACAAGAATTTTATCCCTTGGATGTAAGCAGAGAGGAGATGGTGTAGGGAATTTAATAAAACCGAGCAGCTATGCACATGGTTGGTTCTTGAGCCTGTGTGTGATTAAATACAGTATGGCTGTGCCACTGACTGGATGTGTGAATTAGAAAGCGGTTTACTCGTCCCATGCCTCAGTTTGCCTTCTTCTGTAAATTGGGAATACTTTACTACTATCATTCCTAGGGTTCTAGAAATGTTAGGTGAATTAATATTATCAGTGATGCCTGTAATATCAGCCCTTGGGAGACGAAGGCAGAAGAATTACTTTGAGCTTGAGGCTAGTCTAGGTTTCAGAGTCTGTCTCGAAAACCAACCAAGCCAAAAGCCGGTTGTCATCCGTGGACAACTCAGTTATTTGGTTAGCTATTTTGCATACTACTTAGCGATTTGTAGGAAAGCTGAGGCTGCTCTCAGACATGCAAAGGAGGCAACTGGTAGCTTGAGTTAACAAAGGCGGAGACAGGCTTTACACAAAGGGAGGGGAGGGGGAGGAAAACCCTCAGTAAACAGTCTGGGAAGAGTGAGTCGTGTTTGCATAATATCTATCAAGAGTACACTCTTCAGCTAGATCCAGCCAGATGCTGGCAGAGAAGATTGATCTCCACATTTGTTGCCATTGTGACTTAAGCGGAACCACCAGGGATGTGTAAAACAAAGCAAAGCTGCTGATTCTGGCTCTCCAGGAAGCCTTGCAGTTAAGCCCAGGAGATTCCCCGGGCTGACTCTGCAAACTCATCCTTGAGGGCTACAGCCTAAGCTTACCAAGCTGGGCCTGCCCTGCTTCTTTACTAGAGTTTCTCAGTACATAAATAAGAAGCTCTCAGAAATCTATGAGGGTGACCTAGCTAAGACTCCTAGCAATGGCGGATATGGATCCTGAACTGGCATCTCCTGTAACCAGGCAAGACTTCCAACAGAAGGATTAGGACACCAACCCAGCCACAAAACCTTACACCCACATTTTATTTTTTATTATTATTATTATTATTATTATTATTATTATTATTATTATTGCCTACAAGATGTGCAGAGGTAAAAGATGGAGAGCAGAATTTGAGGGAAAGGCCAACTAATAGCTGGCCCAGCTTGAGACCCAGGCCATGAGAGGGAGCCCACCCCTGACACTGCCAATGATATGCTGCTATACTTGCAGACAGGAGTCTATCAAAACTATCATCTGAGAGACTTCACCCAGCATGCAACAGAACTGATGAACAGATAGTCACATTTCCAGTCCCAAGGGTGAAAAGCAAGTCGTAGGCAACAGGACTCTGGAGTTAGCACAGTCCTGAGTCACGTGACCTGAGAGCCACGTGACCTGAGAGCTGTGGTAGTCAGTGGTAGAGCTGAGCCTGTGGAAGGTTTTTTTCTCTCCAGAGGATTCTTGGCATTTTTAATGCATTTTCTGGAGTACACCATCTCTGGGGAAGGCAAGTCCTAAGACTCGAAGGACAAGCACTCTACCACTGAGGTGCAGTCTAAGCTCCATTAGTTTTGAGACAAGGTCTTTCACAGGCTGAATTTGAAGTCATCACCTTCCTGCCTTAGCTTCGGAGTCAGACTCCCCAACAGGAACTTTACGGATTGATCCTTATTTTTTTTTTTAATAAGATAGCTTTTAAAAAAGCTTTTATTCCATCTACAGACCAATTACTGCTCAGAAAAGGACACACTTGCAGAATAGTTGACTGATTATATCTGCCTAGACAGAGTAATTAGCCCTTAATAATTCTGCATCACTAAGGTCTGTCAGATGATTCTGGGCCAGAAGGCTGAAGATTTGATGCTCCAACATTCGGTAGTATAGGAGCTGTCCAGGTGTTCAGCGGTCTCTATAAATTGGTTAAGTTTTAGAAGCTATGCTTTGTGCTTACCATAATTTCAGCTAACTCAGTCATTCTGGATTTCTGACGGGGTTGAAGACCTATAGTTTCATAGCCAATCCTGGCTATTTACTTTGAGAGAAAAGATCTGAGTGGATGGTTTTCAGCTGACATTCATTCTAAAGCCAAGAAAAAAGCCAGGTTCAAAACTAAGTGTTTTAGTCAAGAGAGATGACAGAGGTTCTGGTTAGTCAACAAAATGATGGACTGGGTATTAGGACTATCTTGTTCCTCACTGGAACAAATTGGAATAATTATGCTCTAATTGTATTTTGAGAGAAAAGTTTTACTTTAACAGGAAGGGTGATAGGTAGGAGGAGCTAAGGGGGAAGGAGTACAGAGAGGAAGAGATGGAGTAAGGAGAGGAGAAGATGAAGTAGATGAGAAGGTACGTGATGAGAGAGAGAAAGAGAGAAAAAGGCATGGAGGCAGATGTTCACGTGTCTCCACCAGTCAAAGATAGTTTATATATCCAGGTAGGGTATTGGGTTACACTTCTGATTGAGCATTACCATACTTATAAAGCCTTTGATTAACATTTAAAAAATTGTATAAAAGCAAAAAGGAAAAGGGGGCACGGGATAGGGGTTTTCTAGGGAGGGGAAATGGGGAAAGGGGATGGCATCTGAAATGTAAATAAAATATCCAATTAAAAAAAAAAAGCTTTTATTACATCTCTTTGTGTGTGTGTGTGTGTGTGTGTGTGTGTGTGTGTGTGTGTGTGTGTGTCTGTGTGTCTGTGTGTGTCTGTGTGTACATAACAGCCCAGGTCCCATCCTGCCACACTGCAGGTGAAGCGAGCCTCGGAAGGTTTTGGATATGTCATTTTGGGTTGTCAGCATTTGGATGGCTTTTAAAAGCTTGAGTCTAGATGCCATCATCAAGGTGTAAGGGAAGAAGAGACAAGGTCAGCAGTTGGCAATATACAAGTTCTTAAGGCCCGGCCTGCTGTATCAAGCACCTTTCACTTGGAGTGCGTCATGGTTTGCTCTCCATAATAGCAAATAATAAAAACGACAATGAGCCCTGTAAATAACACCAGGCCTGGGTTCTAAGCCATGCTCTGGTAACTAGCTTCTACAAAGTGTCCTTTCCCTTTCCTAGCTGATATTCTGAAGCAAAGATGAGTGATCCCCAGACCGCTGTGGTGTACATAAAAGAGCAGAGGCCCAGAGCAATACCCGTGTCATTTCCTCAGCTCTACTCTCTTCTTTCCTATTGAGGCTGATGATGTGTTGCTGTTGTTTAACAAAATCTCAATTGTTCGATTTAACAAGGAAGACTTGGGAGCCAGATGTTGGGGTGGAAGCCTGTTACCTCAGAGAGGCAGCTGACCTTCCTCCTCAGCTGTCATCCCACCAGTGACGCCTCTCATGCCATCTTAACCTCCTTCAAATGCAACGTCCCTCCCTTCTACTTCCTGTGTGCCTCTATCCGTTCTCCTGACTCTCTCTTACTCTCTTTGTTTTTTTTTCTTAATCATCCTGTGTTCACTTCCTGTCAACTGGTTGCTTCCTCCACCTCTTGACCTATGGCTGACTTTGTTTAATCCTGTTTACAATAAGCAGAAACTCTTGGATTAAACGTGTGTGCTAAGGCTGAGCCACACAATTAAAAATAGGTTTTTTTTTCCCCCCAGTAAATAACACAGTCTCAGGGTTCACAATGTGATCAAATATCCTGCAACAATGATGCCACAGCTATCATGCCCAATTAGGTTCCAAGCAGGACCCCAGCTTTCTGTTAGCCTTGTCTGGCTTGTACCTCACCCCACAATCATTCTTCAGCAGAGAAAGCTAAGTCCTTTTTGCCTCTCGGTCTTGGTCATTTTTCCCGTTTGTGGAAGGAAAACATTTTGTTGAATACATCCTATAAGGATGATGGTTCAGAATGCTCGTTTATCTTATTAGGTGACCAGGGTTGAAACAGCAGAGCTTAATATCACAAGGATTTCAGGTACGCAGTAGGATGGTGGAGACCATGGCTTTTTGCACTGTAGCTTTGCCACACTGTGAGGCTTTAGGAAGACAAAGGGCAGAGGAGGGGGGGGGCGGAGCTCTTGTCCTCTTAAACCACACCTGAAAGTCACTTACACTGTTTCTTTTATGTCTCTCCCACCACTACCTGGTCATACACATGGTCACTCCTATAAGCAAAGGTGTCCAGGAACTGTGAACTTCAGCCATGGTCATGTGCCAGCTCAACCAAATGCCCCAACTTTGAACCCCAAGCTGCCATTGTTTCTTAGTTTGTTGTGGCACGCTCGCCGTTCTAAACATTGGCTGTTTCCATTTTCCCATGCTGTAGCTATAGCTCTGCGTTTTCAGTTTCTATAAGAAATCTGATTTACTCACTCATGTGGGATCTGTATTTTAATTAAAATTTGCTTTGGAAATGGGATCTTACTCCATTTCTGTAGTCTAGGATGTCCTAGAACTCACTATGCAGATAACACTAGCTCTGAGTTCATGGTAATCCTCCTGCCTCACCCACCCTCATGTCTGGGATTACAGACATGAACCCCCATTTTTTTAAAGTCAGGATCTCACTGTATATTCCTAGATGACCTAGGCTGATTATGTAGATTAGGCTGGCCCTGAACTCATGGCAGTCCTCCTTCCTCTGCCTCTTGAATGCTGGGGTTACAGATGTGGGTCACCATGCTGGGTGATGGTGGATTTTTAGCAGTTCCAGGCCTCATGCTGGGCATCGACTCCACCCAGAGCTACGCCTGGCCTGAGTGTGGGATTTTAAAAGTCAACCTTGTTGAAAATATGAAGAGAGACTGGGAAAGCATTCCACTCTTCCTTTGCTTTGATGATGGTGTCCCTGATGTCCAGGTGGCCTGGTTTGCAACTGTAGTGCTTTGCTTTGTGGTGTTTTCTTTCTTTTTTTTTTAATTTCATTTTTATGGCAGAATTTTTTCTATTACTTTTGCCTATTAGTTTTTACACAATGACTGTCTGCATCGGTGCAGGGCAATGCTCTGTGGAGTCACTGTGTGTTGAGGTAATCAGGATGATCAGCGAGCCGACACACCTCACCATCTCCTCACAGTGAGAGCATCCAAAATCCTCTCCTGTAGCTATTTGGGGACTTACAGCGAACACTAATGATTATAGTCATCCTGCTGGGCTTGAACTTAGCCCTCCTGCAAACTCCAGCGCCTCTCCACTGACCTGCCCCTAAATCCATCCCCTTAATCTTCCCAGCCTCTGCAAGCACTGCTCTACTCGCTTCTAGGAGACCAACCTTGTTAGGTTTCACATATGAATGAGAGCACGTGGCATTTGCCTTTGTGTGTGAGACACATCCCTCTCATGCTCTTTTAATGTCTGAATGGTTTTCCTGTGTGTGCTTGTGTGTGTGTGTGTGTGTGTGTGTGTGTGTGTGTGTGTGTGTGTGCGCGCGCGCACGCATGTGTGTGTGTAATGTGCTATGGTGGGAGGGTGGGACACTGATGGCGGGCATTCATTTCCTTTCAGATTTACACCAACGGGTGAGGATGTTGACTCACATGGTAGTTCTGGGTTTCAGTTTTGAGGAGCTTACCCGTTGTTTTCTATCATGGTTCTATTATCTTACATTCCTATCCCGGTGTCTAAGAATTCCATCTTCTTCAGGTCCCTGCCGCATTTGCTGGGTTTGTCCTTTTGTAGCAGGTATTCTAACAGGAAGCGGTGGCATCATCTTGGTTTTGATTTTTCATTTTCCGGATGGGCCCTGTGCCCAGCATGCCCTCTAGCCATTTGTGAGGATCTCTGTTTGTTTGCTTGTTTCTTTCCCTGAGCCTCTTCCTCCTTCCCTTCCTCCTTCCTGTCCACCCACCCCTCGAACCTGCCTGCCTGCCTTCCTTGGGTTTTTGAGACAGGGTTTCTCTGTGTAACCTTAGCTGTTTGAGAGATTGCTCTGTAGACCAGGCTAGTCTTGAACTCACAAATCTGTCTGCCAATTGCTGGGTGTGTGCCACCACTGCCTGGCTAATTTAATTTAATTTAATTTTTTGAGACAGGGTGTGTGTGTGTGTGTGTGTGTGTGTGTGTGTGTGTGTGTAGTCTTGGCTGTCCTAGAACTAGCTCTGTAGCCCAGGCTGGCCTCAAACTCAGAGATCCATCTGGCTCTACCTCATGAATCCTGGGCCTGGCTAATTTGTTTGTTTGTTTGTATGTTTTGTTTTGTTTTGTTTTGTTTTTTGAGACAGGGTTTCTTTGTGTTGCCCTGGTTGTCCTGGAACTAGCTCTGTAGACCAGAATGGCCTCAGGCTCACAGAGATTCAACTGCCTCTGCTATGAATGCTGAGATTAAAGGCGTGTACTACCGCCATCTGATCTGCCTTTTCTTGAATAGCAGAACCTGAAGCCTAACAGAGCAGAATAAGTGCTTTTGTTCTGACAGGTATTGTTTTAGTGATGCCTGTGGATGTGTGTGGATAGTTGTGAATGGTAGGGAAGAAGCCAGGATTCACATAGCACCTGCATTACAGGCACCATGCCAGGGATTAGCACATGGACTGCTGGGTTCAGAATCCAGCTCTGTCACATGCCTGTGACAAGCATGAACACTTCATTAAATGTGTGTTCTGCTTGGCAAAAAGTTAAATTCACAAGAACTGTTAGGATAGGTGTTGTGAGCAGAAACTTCATGAGGGGAAGAGAGAGTGAGAGAGAAAGAGAGAGCGAGCAAGCGAGAGAGAAAGAAAGAGAGAGAGAGAGAGAAAGAGGGGGAGAGGGAGAGAGAAAGATTGGAGAGCAAATTAGAAATATTAAAGCCAGATGTGGTTTGTTCCTGTAATTCCAGCACACAGGAGGCTCAGGCAAGATTACTGTAACTTCAGGGCCAGCCTGGGCTATAGAGTGAGACCCTCATTCTCAAAGAATGAAATAATACGATAGAATCAAATAATCAAGCATGAGAATCTGAGTTAAGATCTCTAAAAGTCACATAAGAATCCCAGCACTATGGCGCATGCCTGTAACCCCAGTCTTGGGAAGGCAGGTGATGTGGAGTCAAGGGGGTGGAGACTCAAAGGTCAGCCAGCTTAGCAGAGTGGACAAGCTTCAGTTTCAAAGAGAGACCCTGGAAAGACCCCAAGTATCAACCTTGAATCTCCACAAGCATACACATCCATAAAAACATGTGTGCAAGCACAACACTTATAAATAAATTTTAATTAAAAATAAATAATGAGTAAATAAACTGAAATAGCAAAGTTGGAGATTGTTCAGCAAGAAAAATTGATAAACTTTATTATTTTATAAGAAATTTTAATTTCTAATTCAAAAGCAAAAGCTCTTATGCCAACTGTTATTTTTTTTTCCTTTCCCTAAGTTTACATGAATTGGAAAATTCTACTAACTGGAAAAATTAAAATAAAGGCTAAATTTTCTGTTTTGTTTTGGTTTTGAACAGTGTCTTGCTTTTTGTCTAAGTTGGCCTTGAACTCATCCTGGGATTATAATCATGAGCTAACATACTCTAGCTTGTGTTTGAATTTTTTAAAAAATTATTTTATGCATTTGGGTGTTTTGCCTGCGTGTGTGTTCCACATATATGTAGCACCATTGGAAGCCAGAAGAAGGGCATCAGATCCCCTGAAAGTGGAGTTACAGCTAGTTGTGAGAACTCTTGTGATACCTGGAGTCTAACCTAGGGTCATCTGGGATAAGACCAGTTTGCTAGAACACTGAGCCATCTTTCTAGGTGCCACAATATTTGAATTTGAAGTCTTAAGCGCTTGAGTGGTAAAAGCAAAACCAGAAACAAATTAGATACAATATAATGTCTGTAAGAGCTACAGACTCATGAAGGGAGACAGAGGACCTGGAAGAAAAGATGTGTTTTGTTACCAGGTAGTATCCGCCGGCTCCACCTGCTCCGGTACTTGCTATGTTTTTGAGTCCTCCCAAACGCTCAGGTGGTAGCTGGCCTTTTCTGTGGATAAGTAAACTGAGGCTCAGGGGAGGTGGTGTTTGGTCTAACCAGCCAGATGGGCAAAGGTGGAGTCAGGATGTGAACACACAAGCCAGTCTGACTCCAAGTCTGTTTGCTGAGGTAGGGAACTCCCTGGGTCAACAGCTAGGGTAGGAGAGGAGGCTCACCAATTTTGAATGTTACTCAATAAGACAAACTCCTTAGGTAGATACACTTCTGCCGTGCTGAATCAACACGGCCAGCAGCCCATGGGCCAGGCTCCTATGGGGAAGGGTTCAGGAGATTGCCAGCTTAGATTGGAGCAATTCACTCCCAGAAATTGCCACCCCTTGAGGTCACCATGAAGACACAGGAAATATTACACTAGCCCCCAGTAGGGTGAGAATTTAAAAAAAAAATTTTTTTGTCACCAAAACCATATTTTGTGGGACTGGAGAAATGAGTCACTAATTAAGAGCATGTAATGCAGTTAATAGATAGACAGCCAGAGTTCGATTCCCAGCATCCATTGCAGGTAGCTCACGACAACCTTTAGTTCCATCTCCAGGGGAACTGATGCCTTTTGCAGCTCCATTGGGCACCTGTACTCACATGCACACCTCCCTCCCAAGACACACACACACACACACACACACACACACACACACTTTAAACAAAAAATAAAATCTCTAAAAACGCGTATTTCTGAGGTCAAATATGAGTACATATATTAGAGAATGAGTTGGTGCTCCATCAGGTTGGCTGGAAGAATATTCACAGATCACAAGTTCGGGATAAATGGGAAAGAATCGCCTAAGTTAGCTGTCTATCATTGTGTGGCAATGTTAGCCCAGTCACGTATCTTAGAGTAATATGCACTCTTTCTTTTCTTTTATTAAGTACTGGGAGTCATTACACTGAGTTATAGTCTCAGGCCTCGGTTTACCTTTGGCTTTGAAATATGATCTCACTATGGAGACATTTCTTCCAGAAAGGAATTCTGGGAGAAACTGAAATGCAAAACTTTTGACTGGTACCTGAAAAATATACTCACTCTTGAAGCCAATCCCCAATGTTGTCCGCTATGGAAGAGTTGGTAAACCGCAGTTCAGATTTGAAATGCTTCATTGTGAAATAGTAGGGCTAGAGATCCAAGGCAGCTGAGGGATTGTCCCAAGCCATCCTGCCCAAGCCCCGCCCCTGCCCAAGCCCCGCCCCTGCCCAAGCCCCGCCCCCGCCCCACCAAGCTTCTTCTTCCTCTCCTTTTACTTCAGCTCTGGTCCTGAGGTTCCCTTTTTTTCTCTTGCTTCCCAGCCTTTTGTTCTTTTTCCTCTCCACCTCTTCTCCCTTTGCAAACTACTGCCCTTGCTTTCCTCCCTTAGTTCCTCATCCCAGGTTTGGCGTCACTCCTCTGAACTGGGCAGAATCAGATCGCCCTCTGCTGGTTCTGTTTTCTGTTATCCCTTGGTATAATCAAAACTAAACCCCCAAATACAGGGCCCCAAGGTATCTTCTTTCTATACTTCTTTCCAACAGTGTGGCTGTGTTTTCTCCTTTCGATGAAAAATTCATTGGATGAAAGTGTTTGCCTGGACCAAGGACCTGTGCCAGGCAATTCTCCCAAAATGGAATCTTGCCGCGAGTTCAGTGTACAGGTATCTCCCTCCCACCAGCATCCTTCTCCAAGTCCTGAGAACCAGGTCCACAGGCTAGAGTTTACTTACTAGAGGATGGGGAAGGCAGGAAGCGAGCATTCTGGGCGATGTGCAAGCATGTATTGTTCATTTAAAAAGTACAATAGTGACAGACAAGCCCACAGGGGAGGAAGGATAGGCAGGAAGGCTCTGCTTCACGACATTCATTCTCCGGGTGACAATTTTATTGGTTGTCACCCCACTACATCACTTCTTTTCCTTGAAACGTGTGGCTATACCATTGATTCTGCTGATGTGTGCCTTGGAAACTGGACATACAAGACCATCTATGCTCCAGCAAAGAGTGGGAGAAGAAAGGTCCATGCATGGGTTGGAAGAAATACGACACCACGTGGAGCTTGTTCTTATGGAATTTTGTCTTGGGAATACAGACATATGCTATCTTTATGCTTTAAAGAACCATTCTTCTTTCCTACATTACATTTCTACTGCAGTTCCTTTTCTTTCACTCCTCCCAGCTTCCCCTGCACCAGTCCCCCAGATCCACTGATCCTCCGTTTCCCTTCAAAAAAAAAAACAGTAGACTTCCCAGGGGTACCAACCAAACATGGCATAACAAGATACAATAAGACTAGGCATCAAACTTCATATCAAGGCTGGATGAGGTAACCCAGCAGGAGGAAAAGGGTTCCAAGAGCAGACAAGAGTCCTTTGTTTTTTATAAATGTATTTATACAACTTTATATATTTAGATATACTTATTCCACATGTATGAGTGTTTTGCTTACATACATGTAGGTGTGCTGCATGAGTGCCTGGTGCCCACAGAGGTCAGAAGAGGGCATAGGATCCCCATACAGATGGTTGTGAACCACCATGTGGGTGCTGGGAATGGAATCCGGGTCCTCAGCAAGAGCAGTCAGTGCTCCTAACTGCTGAGCCATCTCTCCAGCTTTGCCACCCCAGCTCCTCCATTATACTTCTTCTAAGTGCTGGGCCTACAGGTGAATGCCAACTCACTGGGTTATGAAATACCAGCTTCCTGCATGCCAGGCAAGCACTTCCTCCATGGGTAACATCACTAGCCATATTTTTACTTATATATTGCTCTTGCAGAGAAGTTTTAGGGGGTACCTGCTAGAGGATACTTGGGAACCTGAACCACAAAGACTCATCCAAATTCACTGAAGGGATAAATCAGGTTGATGGTCTCTTAACTTCTGTTGAGAGAATTCTTCAAAGATAAGTTCCAGCGGTCATTCATGCAAGCCGGGATTTTTTTTTTAGACTGCTTTAACTAGCTCGTCATTGCTGTAGCAAACCACCTGTGACCAACAACTTAGGCTCAAAGCTTTATTTTGGCTGAGGTTTCACTCCATGGATGCATGTCTCCGTTGTTGTGACTTATGGTGAGGCAGAGCACCATAGCAAAGTTGCTAGCTGGGGTGCACACAGGGGGTGTGGGGAAGAGACCAGGGACAAAGTGCACACCCTAAGAAAATGTTCCTGGTGGCCTCTTCCAACTAGTCGCCCTCCCCCCCACCAATATTATCAAATTATGAATCCACCATGGAGATGAATCTATTGTGTTTGCACACTTAATCAACTCTGATTGAATTCACCAGCTAGTTACCAAGCATCCAACCTATGAGCCTTTGGGGGGGGAATGATGGTTTCTATATGCTTGGCCCAGGGAGTGGCACTATCAGGAGGTGTGGCCTTGTTGGAGTAGGCGTGTCACTGTGGGCGTGGGCTTTGAAACCCTCACCCTAGTTGCATGGAAGTTAATATTCTGCTAGTAGCCTTCAGATGAAGATGTAGAGCTCTCAGCTCCTCCAGCGCCATGCCTACCTGGATGCTGCCATGTTCCCGCCTTGATGATAATGAACTGAAGTTCTGAATCTGTAAGCTAACCCCAATTAAATGTTGTCCTTTATAAGAGTTGCCTTGGTCATGGTGTCTGTTCACAGCAGTAAAACCCAAACTAAAACCCAAGTTGGTACCAGGGACTGGGATATTGCTCTGGTAGGTCTGACCATGTTTTTGTTTGGAAGAATGTGGATTTGGGGACTTTGGATTTGGAGAGCTGTAAATGTTTTAAGTGGGGCTTAGTGAGCTCTCCTAGTAGGAATGTGGAAGACTTCATTGCTGTGAGTGATTTGAACTGTTCGGACCTGGCCCAAGAGGTTTCAGTGAAGAAGAACTTCAGTATGTGGCCTAGAGACTGTTTCTGTGGTATTTTGGTGAAGAACGTGGCTGTTTTCTGCCCTTGTCTGAAGAATCTGCCTGAGGCTAAGGTGAAGAGACTCAGGTTAATTGTGTTGACAAAGGAAGTCTCTGAAACACCCATCATAGACTTTGTTCTCTGGTTAAGTCTCATGAAAAGTGTTTGAATAAGCATAGCAAACAGACAGGAGAAATATAAAATGTATGGTTCAAGTATTAAAGGGGCACCAGAAAGTGAAATGGGGCTAAGACGGGGGTGGGGGGCTGGGAGGTGAGGGGGTTGGGGGTGGGAATGGTGTTTCCAAGCCATCATAGAGCCCTTGTAGGTAGGAGGGTGGGGCCATGTCCCTTCTTGTATCTGGCCTTCTTGTTAGAATGTGCTAGGACTGGTGAGAAAGGCAGTGAGACACGTGTCCCGGATGTTCATGATCTTCTCGTGCCTAGGCCACCCACTCTTGTGTCTTCTCCGAATCCCTGACTTTCTGTGGAAACTGCACCTTGGAACTGGCTGTGAAGGCTGGGTCTCTTGAACAGAGAAGGGTGGTTGAGAAGGAAAAAAATACTTAAGAATGCTGTGGCCCCAGGGGGCTTGAGCTCAGCCCCTATCCTGGTCACTTTTTGACCACTCTCTGTGGTTGTAGAATGCTCTCGGCCCTCTCTGGAGCTAGGTTTCCTAGTGTACAGTTTAGTGGCTGAGGCTTCTGCTGACTGGGCCCAGCATGATTTCCTTGCCCCTTTGTAGAATGTGTATACTACCTCCTCTCTGGGGAATTCTACGTGGGGGAAATAATTGCGAAAGAAAACTTCCATGAACAGTCCTGCCTGACAGACCCTGGCTGTGGGGAGAAGCCCACACTGGAGCTGTGCTCTGAGGGAGCGAACAGCAGACAGCAGACAGCACATCTACTGGGATTTTCAGCAGGTGAGTTGCTCAGGTTTGAAAGTGCAGCTATCCAAATATAGCAAGAGAGGGGCAGGTTTGGGTGTAATCTGTAGCGCTGTACAAAAATGAATTTCTATGTCAGTGTGTAGGGAAACTACACAAACACACACACACACACACACACACTCGCGCACAGGCACATTCACGAACGTGCGCACACCAATGAAAACAAAACCCTTCTATCGGTCTTTGGTGGCCCACCATCGCTTTGCAGTGTTGTTGCCTCATGGTTGATATTTCTGACGCATCAGAGTGGTGCTTCACAAAGGTTACGTGACAGTGGTCCTTTCTTAAAACAACAGGATTATCTTGCATCAATGGAGCTGGCTGTGAAGTCGGGTCTCCTGAACACAGAAGAGTGGTTAAGAGAGTAAGTAGACTGCTGTGGTTCCAAAGGGTCTGGGCTCAGACCCCGGCCTAGTCACCTTTAGAAAGTTCCCTGCCCTCTCTAGCTAGGTTTCCTTATATGTAAAATGGAGACAATTTAATTATCTACGTTATGGGATTAAATGAGATAGTATGTGACAATCATGTGGCTCATGTCCAACACAGGAGCGGCCAATACATTTGATTAATTTTATTAGTAATAAGTATCAGACTTGGGCGCACTGGGTGGAAACATGTAAAAGCCTGCCTTGAGCTGAGTGTAGTGGTTCACACTGACAACCCTAGCACTCAGGAGGCACATGGGAGGATTGCCAAAAGCTCAAGGCCAGCTTGGTCTGTATGGTGATTTCTATGCCAGCCAAGGACCAAACAGTGAGACCCCCATCTCAAAGAACAAACAAAGCTCCTCCTTTGACCAGAACAGGGTGGAAAAAACTTAAGGAAGACCTGTGAGAGTAGTGTGAGGACCCTCCCTGATCAGGGTCGCTGTGTGAGTTTTCTCTAGTTCTGGCTGCTTCAAAGACGTGTGTCTTAGGCCACTCGGGTGGGACCACGCTATCCTGTGGGGGAGATGCCAAACTGCCTGTGACCCTGTCTCAGAACGCCTACCTACTTATGTTAGGCTCAGGGGCTATATTTCTAGAAACATAGGCAATTGGCTTTTTTTTTTTTTAATTTAGATATTCTCATTCTGTAGTTGAGGCTGGCCTAGAACTCAAGATCCTTCTGCCTCAGCGTCCTGGGAGCTGAGGTGATGTGCACCAACCTCCTTGCCCTGCTAGCAAATGACTTTTAAAAACTGTTTATTTAGGAGCTGGAGAGTTGGCTCAGCAGTTAAGAGCACTGACTGCTCTTCCAGAGGTCCTGAGTTCAATTCTGAGCCACACATGGTGGCTCACACCCATCTGTAATGGGATCTGATGCCCTCTTCTGGTGTGTCTGAAGAGAGCAATGGTGTACTCATATACATAAAATAAATAAATAAATCTTTAAAAAAAACCTGTTTATTTAAATTTATTTTATTTTAGTTTATTAATACACGTCAGATCATTTGGAACGGAGGTTACAGGTGACTGTGAACTGCCCAATAGAGGCGCTGGAAACCAAACTCGAACTCTGCAAAAATCAGCGAGTGCTCTTAAATGCCGAGCCATCCCCTCCCCTCCCCGTCCCCCTTCCCCCCCCTCCAGCTCCTCAAATGACAGATTAAAGCCAAAGATTTTGTTTGTTTATTTGTTTTTCATTGCTTTGTTATATTCTTAAGAATTTTCTGCCGCTATGGAGAACCCTGCAGGGAAAATATATGCAAAACAGGTTCAGAGGTTTTACAGTCTCCTTGGAACTAGATAATAGCGATTATGAGGAGGAGGGCGAGAAAAAGAAGGAGGGGGCTTGGAAACAAAAAGAATGGGTGTGGCAGAGGAACACACTCAGCTCTGATAACACTCAGAATGGCCAAGCTCTCTTATGCCCGGTGCAGGCATTGTCCTTTCCACTCCTTCCTCCCCAGGACTAGGCAGTATTCTTCTGGGTTTAGACAGGCTTTCCAGGAAGTCCTTCCTTTCCGTGGGTCCTTCCTTGACTCACAGGAGTGGCCGATGCTACCCATGAGAGTGGGCGGTGCTACCTAGGGAGAGGATGCTGCTTCTGAACACTCTCAGGGTTCCTTTAGTCCTTGTCTTACTCTCTCTTAGAGCAATGTTTACTCCAATTTTGCTTTTCAAAGACATTATCGCACTCTGTGGATTTGGAATTTACAATCCTTAGCCTCTAGAATGCTGGGATTACAGGCGCGCGCTACCATAGCCTCCTCACCTGCCTCTTTCTACCATGGAGCTGCAACCTGTAAGACCAGGGCCTGTCTGAGTTATGCCTGTTTTCATGGTCTGACAATCTCTGGAACACGGCAGGCTTTTGACAGGTGGATGAAAGATTGGCCCACTTGGGGTATTAGCTTGGAGAGGTGAACTAGGAGAAAGGACTATGCAGACGACGCAGACGAGTCTTAGCAACCCTACATCACTACGTGAAGTCCTGACATGATTCATAAAAGGAGAATATGTATTTTGGTTCAGTCTAGTTCCTGATCAATTGTCTTCACAATGGGAACACAACACATGGCAAATCAGAACACACTCATACTGTGAATGAAGGTGCAGAAGAGAAAGGGGAGGGGCTTAGGCTCGCATAGCCCCCTTTGAGGTCGTCCCAGTAACTGGAAGACAAGATGTCTGACTAGTTCTACCATCTCCCAAAAATGACTCACGGAAGAACAAGGCTTTAACACACAAATCCCTGAGGGATATTCAGACCCTAGTGATACTGAGGAGTTTCTGAGGAAGTGATTCTAAGATCAGGGGTGAAACATAGGAGCAGGGAAAGACTTCCTCAAAGCCCAGTGATTTTAGCTGCCCTGTAAATCCAGGCTGCCTTATGCTGCCTTGACTTCGCTAGTTAATGGTAAGCACCATGCACAGCATCTGGCAGAACTGGGGCACCAATGGGTTTTTTTAATTCTTAGTGGACTTGTTACTTCATGTATAGGCATAACAGTGCTGAACCATTAATTTTATCAGGTCTTTCTTTGGTTTAATAAATTGAATTTCCTTACCCTCTAAAGACTACATTCATAAATCACTCCTAGAATTTAACTTGAAATTTAATCATCCCTAATCTTCTAAGTATTTACAAAGTACAATCTCAATGTGAAGTCACAAATTTAATTATTCAAGGACACAACTTAAAATTGGCATTACAAGGTTAACTAGTAAGAGGCTGACTTTTCTTAAACAGGACACATTCCTCCTGTTAGCAAATAGATATGGAATCTTTGAGGACATATGTTTGTTTCCCTCAGTGCTGCATTTTATAGTGAAGCTCCTGGACTTAAAGATACTTTATACTAAAGAGATAATTATTCAAACACTTGGAAATCAGTCTTCCCAAGGGAATTTTGGAAAATGGCTGTGTTAGGAACTTTTGTGTTGTGATAAAATACCTGACAGATTTGACTTAAGAGAGGCAGGGTGAATTTTGGCTCATGGTTTGAGGGGATACTATCCACCATGGTAGGGAAGACACAGTAATGGCAGGGAGCCTATGACTTCTGCTTTCTTCCCTTTTTTCTATTTATTCAGTCTCAGGTCCTGCCTCATAGGATATTGGCACCTAAATTTAGGATGGGTCTGCCTTCCTCAGTTAACTTCCCTGAAAATACTCAAGGGTGCATCTCCTAGGTGATTCCAAACACAGTCTGGTGGATGGAGAGATACGCCATCTCTGCCACCTATTCAGCTACTGAGGTTGATGAAAGAAGAGATGCTTTTATCTGAGTAGGTGCCCTGGCCTACGGGACAACAGGGCAATCTGCCTGCCACTCAGAGGCTGAAGCCAGGTCTGGTTTCATACCTCTAGGACAAGAACCTACATGTTAAAGAGAAGGTGATTGGGTGGCTCCTGGCATATTGCCTAATGTTAGGTTAATTTGAGTCAATTTTTTCCTCTCCAGTCCTTTCCTATCTACATGACATCCTAGGAGCTGAAACGTTGAGATGTGAAAATGGTATTTGATTGGATGCTCAGTCCCTACTATGCTCTACTTTTTAAAGCCCAACTTACAAATTGCTCTGCTAAAAAGTTTCTGAAGAACTGAGAGGCAGATGTGGTTATATATGCCCTTTGTTTATTTCTACTCTCATGATTCTGAGTCTTGAGGAGGCCATGACACGTGAGGGACTCAAAGGAGCCAGTGTCAGTGGCTGAGAATGGACCCTTTCAGGAGAGGCCAGCTCTTGAGATACGGAAGGAAACTCATGTGAGGAGTCTGCATCTAAAGTCGAAGGTGCTGAGTAAAGATGACAGTGAGAGCAGAGACCCAGAGAGGGCCTCTGAGGTGGCAGAAGGAGTGGGGAGCACCAAATGAATAAAAATGTCCTTCATAGGCCCACAGGGAGTGGCCCTATTAGGAGGTGTGCCTTGGTAAGGAAGTGTATCTTACTCTCTTCCTGCTGCCTGCTGATTGGATGTAGAATTCGCAGCAACTTCTCCAGCACTATATCTGCTTGCACACTGACATGCTTTCTGCCATGATGATAATGAACTAAACCTTTGAAACTGTAAACCAGGCCAATTAAATGTTTTCCTTTATAAGAGTTGCAATGGTCATGGTGTCTCTTCACAGCAGTAAAACCCTAAGACAGCTATATTTAAAAGTAGTAGTAGAAGTGAGAGAGAGAGAGAGAGAGAGAGAGAGAGAGAGAGAGAGAGAAACACATTGAGAAATAGAAAGAAATAGAGACAGACAGAAACAGACAGAGACACAGAAAAAGACAGAAAGACAGACACAAACAGAGAGACAGAGGAAATATAAGGAACACAGTGTTAGACAGGTGAAGGAATGTTCTTAAGTACCAGTTGTGGCTGGACAGAGCACAGAGGGACTGCTGATGGGTGAAAGAGAGATGAGGCCCTTGAGGGTGTCCTCGGGGCAGCATCTGGAGGAAGGTGGGGAGCTGTTCTGTGAAGACAGAGATGAAACAGAAGGATGAGCTGGACAGTCAGTTAAGTGCCTAGGAATGGAGATGAAGTTGGGATAGAGTGTTCTGCAGGTACAGTGGGGTAACCATGAGGGGCGGGCTTCCTGGAAGCAAGGCTGCAGTAGGTGCTCTTTGAGCCTGGCTGCTGTAGGTGGATCTTTATGGTCTGTGGGAGAAGGGAGCTTGGGACAGCAGAGATGGCGTTCTAGAACCCAGAGGGTAGTTCCACATGACCTACACTGGATGGGTTCCTTAAAAGGATAGCAGCAGCATGGAGGTACATTAAGAGGGCAGTGGTGTGGCCACAGTTGCTGGCTAGACCACACAGTGCTGTTATGAGTGAGAGCTGGTATCAGTAATGGGGAGAAGAGAAAGAGAAAATCACCTGGCCCGGGCACTAGTTAAATGCTGGGAGAGACTGGGTGCTAGGTGTGAGAGAGGAGAGGAAAGAGGGCCTGCAGGAAGGGTAGGGGCCAGGAGCAGATAGTACACACAGACTGCAAGGTTTCCCGTTGCTCGGGTGTGGTCAAAAGAAGGAAGGAACTGAGCGGGCTGTAAGAGAAAAAGAAGGATCAGTTTCCCTCCCTCCCTCCCTCCCTCCCTCCCTCCCTCCCTCCCTCCCTTCCCCCCTCCTTCCCTCCCTCCCTCTCTCCCTCCCTCCCTCTGTTTGTTCCCCCCTCCCTACTCTCTCTCCCAGATAGAACATGGAGAGGGTACTCAGAATTGGACTTAGAGCCATCATACAACTCCCTTGAATGTGACATAGGAGACTCAAGGAACAGAGACCTCAATTCCAGCCACATGACTTCTAAACCCATTTCAGAGATGTAGAAATCAGACTTGGAGAGGCTATGAAAGTTGCCCCAGGTTCTGTGGTATGTATATGGGCAGTGAGGACTCCTCAGTTCTGCACTGAAGCCCAACAGACAGAGATGGAGAGGGGTGCTGAAGGGTGAGGTCAACGGGCTGAGGTTCCTGTGTGCTTCTGATCTATCCCTCCCTCTTTTGAAGATGGAAGGGGACAATAAGGAAGAAAGGTATTGTGGACTCAAGGGTGGAGAAGTTCAAAGGCAGGCAAGAGGCAGAGGGAAGCCGGGTAATATGTAGCCATGATTTCCAGCTAAGTGCAGAGCTGGCCTTTGACTCCTGCGAGGCGTCGTAGCTACAGTTGACTAGTTTGTACATACATCAGGGCAGACTAACTCTACTCTTGGCTTCTCTTTCGCCTCTGGGTGTGCACTGAGGAACCATGCAATGTAAGTCTGACCTTCCTGTGGAGCTAGAGGATATACTGCCTAGGAGGACTTGTCAACACCTTGCCTTTGTCTCTCCCATCCAGGGAAAATCCGCACTGCCGAATGGTGTCTGGAGATCAGGATAGAGCTCTCGGGTCCCTACAGGCTTGTGTTGGAGAACAGCACCCAGCAAATATGGACCATGCAGCATATAGGCAGAACTGGGCCCACTAGTAGCCAGTGAGCCCCATGGAAACTTGGATTTGGTGTGTTCAGGAGGCAGTTCCTACAGCGGAAATGGCAACTAGACACACGGCTGCTCAAACGGGGAGAGGGTGAGTGACTGGTGAGTGTGACTTCAGCATGCCTCACAGAGGTGAGGCTTGGGCACATGTCAGGGTGTCTGCAGGGGAAAGTGGTGGAAACTCAGAAGTTTCGTCCCCAGTTTGCCTTGGGAAATCGTGATATGCATCAAGCTCCATTCTGGGAAACTTCTCGAAATAGCCAGCATCATCTGGCTGTGCTTCAGAGACAGCACACAGGATGAAAGTTTATCTTTGATTTCCACCAACGCTGTTTAGCCTTCATTCCTGACAGCTACTATCACCACTGCCCCACACCTCCTTCTTGCTCATCTGCTCATCTCCCCAGACTGTCTGGGGCTGGGCCACGTGAGAGACTGGATCCTCTTCATTCCAGAAACTCGACAGCTACCCAGGTGGCCTCAATTCCCACCCCCACCCCCCAGTCTGGACTGTCTCGAAAGAGGCAACAGACATACAAGTGACATTCTCAAATTCTGGCACCACATTCTTCCTGTAGGTGCCTTTGGATGGCTAGCCTCTTCTATGATGCAGTGGTCACATAGGTGGGAGAGGGAGGAGAATCCTGTGTGGTGGGCTGTAAGCTCCTGGGGTCTCCTGCAGAGTGGCCAAAGACATAATATCCTCAGATGCATGGAAAAACATCTGACTTCATTCCCAGTGGGGAACCAACTGGAGGTGCCCAAAGGTAACTTTCCACCCAACTTGGTGAATGACAAATAGTACATGGCACATTCTGTGGGCAGGGATGTGGGAAACAGGTCATTTCACACATCCCTGACAGTGACTCAAGCTCGTGCCAGCTTCCTGGTGGGCCAATTGGCAGTATCTAAAAATAGTGTGTGTGTGTGTTTTCTCAGTGTGCCAAGAATTCCACCTCTAGAAATTTACCTCCAAAATTAAGAAAATGGGCTGCCGAGATGGTGGAGAGGGTAAAGGTATTTACTGTTATGCCTGACAACCTGAGTTTGATCCCAGGAAGCTGCACAGTGGAAGGAGAGAACTGATTCCCTCATATTGACCTTTGATCCATCCACATACGCGCGCGCACACATGCACAAACACACGCTCGCTCGCGCGCGCGCGCGCGCGCACACACACACACACACACACACACACACACTACACTAGATACAGCAGACACATGAGATATAAAAACAAACAAATGGAAAAGAAAAAAGTAAGAAACACTCATGCACAAAGTAAGCATTTGCATATTGATTCTAAGTGAAAAATAATTGAGGTGAGCTATGTGCACTAACGTTGGATCAATCAGTCAGAGCTGCCTGTCCAGCTGTAAGAGCCAGCAAGCAACATCTGTGTCTGATGGGGTGGGGGGAGGAACAGTGTGTTTCCTTTAGTTAAAAAGAAGAAGAGAGTGTGTCTTGCAGCCACCTTTTGGTAAACAAAGGAATGTATACGTGTAATGTTCATTTCTACAGAAGAAAAACAAAACAAGAAAGGCTAAAGCTGGATGTGGAGGCTCATAAATGTAATCCTAGCACCTGGAAGGGTGAGGCAGGAGGATTGTGAGTTTTAAGCCAGTTTGAGCTATGCAACAAGATCTTGTATTAAAATGAACAGGACATGGGGAAAAAAAAAACAAACTAAGTAAAGCTAAGGGAGAAACTAATGAAATAAGGTGTAGTAGTGAATTAGTTAATCTGCTTTGGCTCCCGGTGGGTCACACATGCGCTGTACACACCCAAGAGCTCTGGATTCACGAATGAAAGACACTCACACTAGCCAATTTTGATATGCCTTCACCTTCTCAATGGCTGGGCACTTCTAAACCTCCCTGGGGCTAGCATACACTCCCTTCCAGTATTCCTAAATTAACATCTTTTAAAATCTATATTTCATCTCTGCTACCCCAGACCCAACCATCTTCCTGGAATCTTACATGTTGGCAGGCCTTTAAGTCTGTTCTCATTGCTCCCCTATTATGGTGATTCTGTCTGTTCTTCCTCCTGGGTCCCTTTCCTGTGTAATCTAAAAGCCCCACCTCCTTCTCCCTGCCCAGCCATTGGCTGTATGGCAGTTCTGTATGACCAATTGGAGCCAGCAAGGGGCAGGGACCCTCAGCATCTGGAAGTTCAGCTTTTGGTAGCCAAATTAAGACAAAGCATTAGAACTAATCTCCAACAATATAGTGTAATAGGTGGTGGCCGTATGGACGGTGTAAAGGATTCGGGTGAGAAGCAGGATAGAAGGAATGTGTGTGTGTCCAGAGGCGACATTCCTCTAACTATACATTTTCATGTAGCTTTGACATTTAGAGTAATGTTTCAAAATTAAATTTCCACAATTAAATTACATAAAACCAGAGACAAAAACCTCAAATGGACCAAAACCAAAAAGTGAATCTCAAATTTCTAATTTATTGTTGTTTGTTTAACTTTACTAGTATTTGTGTGTGTGTGTGTGTGTGTATGTGTGTGTGTGTGCATACCATGTGTGCATGTGTGCATGCCACAGTACATGTATGGAGGAGGTCAGAGGACAACTCTGTGGAGACAGTTCTCTCCTTCCACCCTTAAGTGGCTTTCTGAGATGAGCTCAGGCTGTCAGGCTTGCAAGGAAAGTGCTTTTCCCCATTGAGCCACCCCACGATCCTACTATGTAGCTCAGGCTAGCCTTGAACTTTATGGCAATACTAGGATTAAAAGCACAAGCTCCCATACCCAGTGCCTAACTATACTTCTATGTTCTGTCTTGGTGTCTCTAGCCTTCTGAATGCTTAAAATCCAGCATTCAAATCTTTTCTTTTTAGCATTCTTTGTGTGTGTGTGTGTGTGTGTGTGTGTGTGTGTGTGTGTGTGTGTTGTTTTGAGACAAAGGCTCATGTACTCTAGGCTGACCTTAAACTTCTGATCCTCTTGCTTGACCCTCCCAGGTACTAGAATTCCAGGTGTAGACCGCCCCCCCCAGTTGAGATATAGTTTCTAACCATTTTTTCCAATAAGAGGAGTTATGGAGTTGGTGCTCCTTGGGGGATGTTGCTAACGCTTGGCTGGTGCTGGGACACATTCTTGTATTGAAAGTAAAAAATTGCTCAAGGAAGGACGAGTGATCCTGGTGGCCAGGCTGAAGGAGTCCCCAGTGGCAATGTCAGGGACAGTTTGAACACTAGAGTCAATCAAACATTAAAGTCAATTTAACGATAGATGATACCACAGAATAAAATAAAAACCCACAGTCATTTTGAATTAATGCACGGGTGCGAAGGGAGTGCTCCTTTCACAGAGCAATGCCAGCTAATTAATATTGAAATGGCTGTGAATTAGAAAGTGCCATCTGGCACCCACCGAGGTTGAAATTGTCTCAGGAAAGAATCCTTATCAATGGGCTAAGAGACAGGACACACATATGATGACAAAGTAACTTCCCAGAAGATACCCATTAACCTCAGGTGGGAAATACTGAGAAACCTGGCAGACCTTTAACTAAGTAACCAGTGCTCACACAAGCAGCTGTTGGGCAGGTGGGTATCTTATGCCCCCCAGCAGCAGGGGCCCAGAATACAGATCCTCACCCTGGAATCTTGAGAAACATTAATTAAACCATAATAGAGGGTGTTGTCTAAGGAAGTCTGGTCTGATGTGGGGGTACACATATGCAATCCCACACTCAAGAAGCAGGATTGAGTTGGAGGCCAGTTGGTGATACATGTTGGTGTGACATGGTAAGAACGTATCTCAAAACAAAACAGTAAAAGACAAAGTGAGAACTCCCAAACATCATGAAGACTGGAGAACTAACTGTCCATATTAAAATAGACTAAAGACTTCATGATGCATCCAGTGATCCTAGACAAGACCTTAAACTAAGAGGGAGCTCTCCCTTTACCTAGAACAGCAGTGGGTGACTCGTGGCCTTTGAATGGGGCCTGTTACTTACACGGCAGTGTTGTATCTACACTCTTCCTGGTCTGAATGTGGTCCTTGTCTATAAGACAGAATCCTTGATTGTATGAAGTATTCACTGACTGTACTGAGGTTTTTATGTGTGGGGACAAACCGTAGCTAGACTGATAGGTAGGTAGAGCCAAGGATGGTAAGGAAGACAAAGGTAATAAGACAGCGTGGATGGATGGTAAAGGCTGTACAAGAATTCTTTGTGCTCTCTTTGTGACTTTTCTCTATGCCTGAAGTTGTTTCAAACTAAAAATATTTTAACAAATTCAAACACAAATTACCCCGTCTATGTAGTTAGTCGTTCCTTCTCTGTGGTTTTATTCTTTGACATATTTGGTTTCTTGAGGTCAAATGGTTCAAAAGCATTAGATGGAAAATTTTAGAAATCGTTCACAGTTTTAAGTAAGTTGGCCTGAAAGCCATAATAATGATGATCTGCCCGCAATATCTGCTGGAGGTGACTTCTTCTTGCAGAAGATGGCAGTTAACACAGAGACCCACAAGCAGAGAACAAGCAGAGACAAGGAGACTTTGGAGTACTTGGCCCCAAGTGGGATCACATCCCTCCTTTAAGGCTCAGAGAGAGGAGGGTAAAAGACTGTAGGAGCCAGCGGTGGTAGAGGACTTCAAGGAAACAGCATTTCCCAGGCATAGCAGGACAGATGCACACATGAACTCACAGAGATGTTCAAGGTCGCATGTTCAAGGCTGGCACCAACTCAAGCCAGATGAAATCCCAGCATAGAGGAGGGGGAGTGGGCACAAAATCACCCTTAGTCTATTCACAACGGATAGCTTTGGGATGGAAAACATCAGTTCTCTCCAGTGGACTGACAGCGGGTAGGAATACCCCAGGGCAGGAGCCATTGTATTTGGTCAACACAATCAGATGCCATTTTTTGGTTGTGTGTGTGTGTTTTTTTTTGTAGGTATTTTGTTTGTATGTTTGTTTGTTTTAAGAGAGAGAAAGAACACGAGGTTGAATGGTTAGGGCCATAGGGTAGGATCTTGGAGAAGCTGGGGGAGGGGAAAATATGGTCAACATCTATTGCAGAGAAGTACCAAGGAGTAACAGAAGCATTAAACAAGAGTTGGGACTGAGGAAATGGCTCATGAGGACCTGTGTTTGGATACTCAGAACTCGTGTAAAAAGTCAGGAATGCCATGCGCGCTTGTAATCCCAGAGCTTAGGGGAAGAGAAAAACTTCATGGCTAGCTATCCTAGCCAAAATGGAGAGCTCCAGATTCACTGAGAGAATCTGTCTCAAAAAATAAGATGGACAGCAATAGAGAAAGATGTTATAATCTCTGGAGCCTACCTGCCCCCTCATAAGCATGCATACTTGCATACGTCATACATATATACATGTGCACACACACATGTGCACATGCACACACGAACACAAGCACACACACATGCACACACACATGCACACGTGCACATACACATACAAGCACATACACCCACATAAAACATATGCACATGCTCACATAAGCGCTCGTGTGTGTGTGTGTGTGTGTGTGTGTGTGTGTGTGTGTGTATGTGTATGTGTGCGTGCGCGCATGCACAGACACACATACACACACACACACACACACACACACACGAGAAACAGGGTGAAGAAAGAGACAAAGAGAAATAGAAAAGAAAATAATAATAGGAAAACTTGCTAGATAGCACAATTCTAGGCACTGAATCTCCATCCCTAATCTTATCAGTTATCAGCTAGCCCTGGCCAATCTCCTCAGCTCCTGATTGCCTCAGAGGCTACAGGTCCAAGGTGCCCGAAGGCCTTACAGGACTCCTGCTTTCTTTTTCTTTCACTGCATGGCTGCAAAAAGCTCTCTCTTTTCTTGCAGTCTCCTCTCTTCCTGGGACCCAGAAGTCCCACCTTTACGCTTTGCCCAGCAATAGGCTTCTGACTTCTTTATTGACCAAAATCAAGAACCAATTAGGGAATCAGCACCTCCCACTACAGCATATAGGGTTTGGTACAACCCACAGCTCTTAGGAACCTGTCTATGAATGTTTCTTCACGCTCAGCTGTGCTGTGGAAACAGCATCCTAACCTGTTGGCGTCCCTTACTGGTAAGAGGAAATGTGCAGTTCTCCCATGGGCAGAGCTAGTGTGACAGAGGACTTCATAGGCTCTGGCTTCCCCCTGCAACTCTGATCTGCAGGGCAGGGTGGTGACTAGCTTCTCTCCCTTGGCTACCTCACTTGGCAGAGTTTCTTCAGAGAGCCTCACTTCTGCGGCTGCAGTCTACTTCCAACCTTATTTGTTAGGAGACTGGAAGGTCTTCTCAGAGGCTGACTTCAGTCTGCCTGCATTAATTATTCAGATTCTTCTCTTCCTGAGTTTTGGGGATGCTGGAGCTCTACCTTGTCACCAAGAGCAAACATGATAAGCTACCCATTGCTGACCCAAAATTAAAAGGGTCTCAAAACCCTAACAGAGAAAGAATCCTGGGGTTTCTCCCTTGGGTTTCTGCAGCTGTGGTGCTGCCGTGCCCTCGAAGATGACCCGGAAGTGACATTCCCATTTTCTTCTCATCCTGTCTCACCTCTGGGTCTTCAGTTGCTGTCCCTGATTGAACCCTTCCTGGGTTCCCTGGTGAAGCCCTGCCCAACACCTCGGAACTACAATCTTAAAAGATACAGGTCGCAGGCTCATCTCCTTTTTCCAGTCCAAACTGGCCTCTTAGTAGTCCAATAGACCTTGACCTTGTGATCCTTCTGTCTTGACCTTCTAAGTTGCTGGCATGGGGGGCTCATGTTTTTCCATTTCCACAGGGGCTGGGACCTGGGACCCAATCCTGTTGTTCTGCTGATATCATGGCTGCTTTTCCCCTTCCAGAGCCTACCACACGTACCTCTCTGGGCTAGATTAGTTTTATCTTCCCATTAGAAAATTCCTTCCCAGAATGCATAGGAAATTCCTGTTTTTCTCAGTACCAAAGTCCAAAAAAAAAAAAAAAATCAGTTGAGAAAACAGGAAAAAGATTTGCACTGTTTCTTCAAGAGTTAAAAGTTCACCCATGTGAAGATACGTTGAAGTTTTGAAAGAAGTGAGTGTGTTGGTCGGATGTCACCTCAGAGCAGGAAACAGTCACACTCCAAAATTAAGGTCGATATTTTCAGAATCCAGGACAGGAGCAACCACGATGGCTGCTGTCAGCTGTTCTCCTTATGTGTTTGCAGCATCTCCATGACGCAAATGTGTGCGGTCATCTATTCCCCCTGACACACCACACACCATAGTGACTGTTGCAATGAAAATTCCACTCAGTAGGGCTTAGGCAGAGAAAATTTTCCACATTTGAGTTTACAGTGTTTCATAGAAAAACACACAAATTCTTATGAATGGTGTTCTCAAAAGTAACAGATTTTTGAAAGCAAACTACGTGCTTAAATTGGAATTTTCCACCTGTCATTCATTCTGCTTGGTGCTGCTGACTTCTTAAACAAATCTGAGTAGTACATTATTTGAACACACACAGCAATGTTTGTGGACATTTTTCAGATCTTAAATGCTATAAACTACAGTTTTGTGGAAATTACTAATTTTAACATTGTATTTTTTTTTTTGAGACAAGATCTTGCCCTGTATCCAAGCTGGCCTTGAACTCTCAGTCCCTCCTGTCTCATCCGCCTGAGTGTTGAAATCACAGGTATGGGTTACCGTGTCCAGCATCAATTCAATATCTGTGATGTAATTATCAGCATTTTCACTTCTTCATAAGTGACTGCCATAATTAGAAGTGCTCAAGGAGTAACTGATGACATCAGGGTCTTTCAGAGCCCTGACCATTCACTCCTGCATCATTCAGAATCCAGTGGGAAAGCCACCCTTGACCTTAAGAAAGCCTACAGCCAACCTCCCTGATTCCTTACTCTGGGTTCTCCATTCACTTAGCAAATCAAAAGAGACCAGGAGACAGGAGGAAGAGGAGGAGGCAGAGGAAGAAGAGGAAGAACAGGAGGAGGAAGAGGAGAGCTTCAAGGAGGTGGGAAATGGGGTGATAGAGAATGGAAGAGAAGGGGAACTAACTGAGTGAGGCGGGTAGGGACCCACAGAGGACAGAGACAGAAGAGGAAACACAACACTAATGAGGTAGAGCGACACACATGTGGGGGGGGGGAAGCCACAGTGAACCCAGTCTTTATATGCTAACCTGAAGTTAATTTTTAAAAGAACAAGCATAAAAAAAAATTGTGGCTTTTTATCCTTTATTGAGTGTGTATATGTGTATGTGTGATGTGCATACTGGTGTGTGTTTGTGTTCATATTGGTGTGTGTAGGCATATGTGCACGTGTGTGTGTGTGTGTGTGTGTGAGAGAGAGAGAGAGAGAGAGAGAGACAGAGACAGAGACAGAGAGACACACACAGAGAGAGACAGAGAGACAGAGAGATAGAGAGACACAGAGAGAGAAGGCTCAAGGTTGGCATTGGGTGTCTTTCTTGATTGTTTTTCACCTTATATACTGAGGCAGCATCTTTTACTTGAAGCCAGAATGCACAGATGTGACTAGTATAGTTAGTCAGGTTTGTTCCAGGAATCTCCTGCAGCTGCCCCCTAAGTGCTGGGGTTACCAGCATTTACTTGGTGTTAGGGATTCGAACTCTGGTCCTCACACTTATATGACAATCACTTTACCCAATGAACCATCTCTCTAGCCCCTCTTCTTTTTACAATAAGCATTTTTAAAGCTTTGGGAAAGCGTTCAGCACTCTTCTTGTCAGGGTAAATAGGCTGTGGCCACCCATTACAGGTAGGCCTGGGTGACCCACACCCTGCGACAGGGTATGGTGGCTCTTTCTGATTCAAGCAGTTCTAAACATGGGGACTGTCTCTACAGCAAAGCCTAAGAACTTTTTAATCTTTAGGACCTTTACACCAGGCAGGGGTCCTTCACTAAAGATGGAGTGTAGTACCACAGACACGCTAGCTACCCACGGGATAGGAGTGGGTCTAGGATTCACTTTGATACTGGCAACAAAACATAGCCCCAAACACTCCAATGTCAGTGAGTCTTTGGGATCCAGTTCTGCCTACACCCCAGGCCTGCCTTCTTTATAGTACCTCCCTCCCTTCCAGAACGCATTCTCCAGAGGGCCAGAGGACCAGGTGGGTGCAGGTATACCTCGGCACTGGTAACACTGGCTGTTGCAGATGTCACATCCAGATAAAGGTTCACCGTCAGTGTCACAGGCTGGGGCAGACACAAGACAGGTGCTATAGTCTGGACCAAGCACAGGGCAAGGCTTCCTGGAGAGTGCAGGTGAATTGCAAGTGTCAAAGGTCATTAGAGTTGCTGAGAAGTATCACAGGCTATTGTAAGCTCAAGGCAGGTGTCATAGGTTAGGGCAGGAGCCCAGCAAGTGTCATTGCTGTCATACATACAGCAGAAGTTTCACAGGCGTGTGCAGGTGCAGAACAGATGTCGCAGTTGTTGGCAACTGTTCTATGGTGTTACAGACATAGGGCTGGTATCACAGACTGCCGCAGGTACAGAGCAAATGTCAGGTCGGTGCAGGTGCAGGATAGTGCCACAGGCTATTTCAGGGACAGAGCAGGCATCTCAGTCCAAAAGAGGTATGGAGCAGATGTCACAGGCTGTTGCAGTTATAGGTCAGGTATCACAGGCTGGCACAGGCACATGTCACAAGCTGGCATAGGCACACAGCAGGTGTCACAAGCTAGAGCAAGTGCAGGTCAGTCGTCATAGACTGGTGCTGAATCAGAGCAGGTATCACAAGCTGATGCAGGCACAGGACAGGTGTCTCAGACTGGCATAGGTATAGAACAGGTGTCCCTGGCTTGCAAAAACAGGAAAGGTGTTGGGCTCTGCAGCACAGGGCAGATGCAGCAGGCTGATGCAGGGTGGTACAGGCACTGATCCGGTGTCCCTCACTAGTGTAAACACTAGCCACAGGTCCTGCCTGCTGCTTGTCCCAGGCAGCTGGTCTTAAGTTGGGGTACGGAAGCTGTCGATTCATGCACTTCTCTCTTCTTAGCTCTGCCTTCCTGATCTCATTTCTCCTGTGCAGTCAGGGGCAGACACTTCCTCAGTCCCAGAGAAAAGGGTTGGTATCCCGGTCCTTTGCTAGGCTGTTGCTCTGAGGATGGGGGACTGCCCGGTCTAGCCTGAAGAAGGACACTTTGCTCCTGAGCTGTCTGGTATGGCTTAGGCAACAGAAGAGGTTAGCAGAGGGGGACAAAGAAACACTGGTTTCAAGACCATGATGGCCAGTGTCAAGCTCCTGTGGGCTTGAGGACAGAAGTGTGGGTGGCTGCAGGTGGAGCCATGTGGGAACCAATGGTGCCAGAGAGAGTCTGTGTGTCTGGAAATAGCAGACGCTGCCTGTACCAGTTAGCACTGCAGCAGGATTCGTCAGTCCCGAGACACCCTGAAGAAGTTCAGGCAGCGGCAGGGACCTGTTCATGGTACAAATGTCTGCAGCCAAGCTTGGCTATTGGGACAGGGTCAGCTGTGAGAGAGCCAGGGAAGAAGCTGTTGTCCTTGGTGGTCACCCCTCTTCCCCCCTACCCCCCGAAGGAGAGCTCTGATGGTTCTATCAGTGTGCCTGCAGTTTTCCTGGCCTCTGTTCATTCCCAGATATCGTGGCCTGTGTGCATAGGATTAGCTCCGCCCCTGAGGAGCGGGTGTTGCTGAACACAGGTCAGTGGGATAATCAGGTCAGACAGACTCAGCATCTGCATCTGTCAGGACAGAGCAATGGAAGGAGGGGGTGCATCCAGAGTATCCTCTCCAGCAAGTCACAGGTGTGGGCGGGCCCTCATCTTGAGACAATAAAGGAAGCATGCCCCACTTCAACCCTCTGTGAACAGGGAGGGATCCTGAATGTCCTATATGAGAAACATCCCTAAACAGCGAAGGCATCTTGTGCACTTACCTGCATCAGTGTGAACTCTGAGGCCAAGGAAGGAAGAGGAGAGAGGTGGGGGATGGGGAAGGGAGAAGCACGACTGGGTTCTATCTAGAACCTGTGCAGAAAGCAATTTGAACAAAGCTACCCGTCATCCACTGCTCTCTGAGTGAGACTCCATAGCCACCATGGCAGACCTCTTGATTTCCCTCAAACATCGTGTTTATGCATAGAGGAGTTTGGAGAGAGGAAAACAATCTTTCATCCATCTAGTGCAGCTTTCATTCAAAAGTCAAAGATAAGAGGTTCTTATGAGAAGAACAGGGGCTCCTGAAGAGGGTGCCAGCCACTGACTGGGCCTTTTCGAGCAGCCCAGCCCTTCCCTGTCAGTGTGGTCCAATGTACAGGCAACTGCTCTGAAACCCAGCTCACACTGGCACTGGCCCAGGATAGCCTGGCAAGCTCAGCAGTGCAGAGGCTCTGGACAAACAAAGCCGGCTGAAGGCCTGGCCAGCACCCTGGTCTGTCTCTGTTCCATCCTCCGATCCTTTTGGCTCCAGACAGGATCAAAGGTCCCCACTCTTCTTGGCTGGAGGCCTCAGAAAGAGATGTTTGCAAGAGCCTTTTCATAATGGTTACTGGAACTTGAAAACCTGGCTGTGAACATTTCTGCCAAGCCAGTTGTTGGCACCAGAGCTGTAGCAAGGATCTGCTTCTACCTTTGGCCTCTTTCGAGTAGAACGTGGAAAGCCTCCATTGTGTGTGTTTTTTTTTTCCCCCTGAAACAGCTGAGCAGGAGAGGGTGGGGAGACAGAGACAGAGAGGCAAGGACAGAGGCACACAGAGAGACAGAGACAAACACAGAGAGAGACTGAAAGAGGGGGAAGGGACAGAGAGAGAATTTCGCAGGTTTTTGAAAGAAAACTGTGGAGAATGAGGGCTTCACATCCAATGCTATTTTATCAGGGGTTTTAGTCTGTTCGAATGCTCCCAGATTGGGATTACCAACAGAACCTAGCTGGATTTGCAGGTCAAGGTCACCTCTAAAGCTATAGCTGGGAGAAACGATGTGTTAAAAGACATAGAGAAAGTTCAATTAGACCCTTGAGTCAGAGAAAACTAAGGACCAAGACAAATACACTGCCCACAGGTGTGGCTCTGGGGACAGGAAAGGGGAGTCAGGGAGGCTGGGTGTTGTCTTTCCTGTCTGGACCTTGTAAATACAGTCTTTCTTCGGAGGTCCTCTGACTCCTTGCAGGGAGGTGGATGCCATGGCTTCCTCAGACATGCTAGGCAAGGGCTGCTCCCTTGAGTCACATCCCCAGCCAGCAGACACATACTGTCTCTCCTCCTACTGCAGGGGCCAGAGAGAAGAGGAAA
Source organism: Rhabdomys pumilio (assembly GCA_030674055.1). NCBI lineage: Eukaryota > Metazoa > Chordata > Mammalia > Rodentia > Muridae > Rhabdomys > Rhabdomys pumilio. Next base: position 51,578,746 of record JANHMN010000008.1, read on the forward strand.
AGGACCACTTACTGTCACCTGAGACTTCATAGTTGCTGGAAACACAGCCTAGATACACCAAGGCTACACAAATGCGGCCCTGATTCCTTCTGAATTTTATGTCTTTCTTTCTCACCTCCAGTACTAATTTCTCCTTCCTTCCTTCCTTCCTTCCTTCCTTCCTTCCTTCCTTCCTTCCCTCCCTCTCTCCCTCTTTCTTTTCCTTTCTTTTCCTCTCTCTCTCTCTCTCTCTCTCTCTCTCTCTCTCTCTCTCTCTCATCTCACACTTGGCAGCGTGGAGCTGAATGATGGTATTGATCCACGGGAGTCAGGGATGGAGCTGGAAGTGTGTGAGAAGGCTTCTTAACACAGCAGGAGTTGGGCAGAACTGAGTAAGGACAGACAGACACTTCCTGGTCTAGAGGCTCAAGACTATGGAAACCCAAATGTTTCCATCATGCCTTCTCTAGAAGCTGGAAAAGGGAGGGACAGCAAACAAAGTGAACTCTTCCTTAGAGTTTTCTGAAAGGAAGTCTTTGGATTTAGTTCAGAGGGACCCGTTTCAGGCGTCTGAGTCTCCCAAGTTCAAGATGATATGAGTACGTTTAGCTGTAAGGTAAAAAACTTGTTTCAAGCCACTTGGAATTTGTAACACCAGCAATAGAAAAGTAATCCAGGGTGGCAGTGTTTCTGGAGACAGAGGTTTTGCTGTAGCTGAGTTTGGCTTAGGGCTCACTATATAATGTAACCTGGCCTTGAACTCACGGTGGTCCTCTTGCCTCAACTACGGCTTTAAAATGGCAAAGGAAGCACCTGCTGATGCCCTTCGGGTTAACTGAACATCTATGTGTAAGAGCTCTGTCAGGTCTTGGGGGAGAAGGAACTGAGTCAGAACAAATCTTGAGCTCTGGCTTTCCAGGGAGCTCTGGGGAAGGGGCAGAGAGGTTTAAAAACAACCACAGCTTCTAGAGTCTGCCTCCTGTCCCTATAGCTTGTCAGGTTCCTCTCTAGTTCCATTGTTTGACATCATGTGGCCTCCCTCTTTTGTCTTCTAAACCTCTGTGTAATCCCACAGGGACCATCTGGACTATCTGTTATCATCTTCCTGTCTTAAGAGCAGTCAGTTTGCAGCTCTAGTTTCATTTCGCCTATAACTTAGATTAAGATGATCACATCTCTGGAAAACTTGGCATTCTGCTCACCATTGCTTCAAGTGATTCTCCTTTAGGATTCTGCTTATTCAAGCATGGTGTTCAAGTATCTATCGAGCTCCTGCTGCGTCTGTCTTGTGCTCACTGGAAGGAAATAAAAACCACACAGTGGCAAGCAAGAAAGAGCAACAGCAGTGCCTTGTGCCAGCAGTGTAACATATGAGGACAGAGGGGACTGTGAAACACAGACAAGATTCATCACTCTGTGACTGTAGAAACAGATGACACCTGACCCCAGTGTGGTGACTTCCCTAAAGTTTTGAGAGTCTCTCAGAAACCCTCAAAGGTTATGTCTCTGAGAGGTGGTCCCTTTAAGAGCTGGCCTACCAGGAAGTCTTTGGGTTTCTGGAGACATACTTCCACGGACAGTATAGGAAACCGAGTTCCTCTCCCCTTCCTTTCTGCTTGCTTGCTACTTGCTGGACTCTGAAGAGGTGAGTGGTTTGATTCCACCACAGACTCCTGCATCATGCGCTTGATTACAGACTAGAAATTCTAAAACACTGAGTCCAGTTATCTCTCTTCTGTCTATAACCTTATCTCAGGTGTTTGTTATAATGTCAGAAAGCTAACACATATGGCTTCCTTCCTTCTAGGGGTTGTAAATGTTGGGCTTTTTCCTAATGAATGGTGATTGTTCTCTATGCTTCCTGCCACCTCCCATTGACTAAGGCTGATTTGAGGTCCTCAAAGGTGACTTTGCAGCATCAATTCTCAAATCACACCAGGGTCTGGCCTTGATTACCTCCCTGCTTTAGACTTCTTTTCCCCAGAGCTATCTTCATTAAAGTCCTAATTAGGACAAGCACCAATGAACTGGAAAAGCACTTCTGTAAAGCGATCGCTTGTCTCAGCAGTTTCTTTGCTCTCCTTGAAGGCAGTGGCAGACGTGATTATGGAGCAGCTGTGGTTTGGTGACAGAGGGAGAGTTTGAATCCAAAGCTCCTCTGTGACTCCAACCTCTGCCACTTAAGTCGACCTTGGGGAAGTTAACACAATTCTCCGAGTCTTGATTGTAATTATGAATTGGGGGTTGTAGCAATCAATATGACCTGTATTCGAGTCTTAAACTTCTAAGGTTTCAAAAGCTATTATCTTACCCATGTAACAGTCTGATGTGACTGAGGTTGACCAGATAGTTCTTCTAATCTATGATCTTCCCACTGTGATTCTGAGATTCAGGATCTCTCCTTTTTGGTTCTCTGGAATCCCTCTCACATAGCTAAAAAGAGAAAAAAGATTAAGATTTTTCTAGTTTTATGAGCCAGGCCAGGATGTGGCCTGCAACTCACTGGGCAGACCTTAGGAACATGCTTCATCTAATTAGGAGCAAGGGTATTTGGGAAATGTAGTTCAGCTGTGTATCTAAGAGAGAAAGGAAATGGTCTGGGGAACTGTGATGTTGTGAGGATGAACCTGTTTCTGGAATTAGAAGAGGTGAGTAGGTACCAGTGCTCAGACAGACCTAGAACAACACATCAGAGTGTGGTATGATGTGTGTGTGTGTGTGTGTGTGTATGTGTGTGTGTGTGTGGTATGTGTGTGTGGTATGTATGTGGTGTGTGTGTGTTTGTGTGTGTGTGTGTGTGTGTGTGTGTGTGTGAGAGAGAGAGAGAGAGAGAGAGAGAGAGAGAGAGAGAGAGAGAGAAATAGAGACTGTCTCAGAGAGTAGCACACTCTGAGGAAGGAAATGTAAATTGAAGGTTGTGGGTGTAGGCTTCCTCCATGTTTTCTTTTAGAGCCTGTGTTTTGGGGGAAAACAGCAAGAAATAGACCATTATGATCCATAACAAATACTCCACAAGAAAACATAATCCAGTGGTAGCCCTTGGCACTCCTCAGAAAGAGCTCTCTGTCAGAGCGATCGTGAGCTGGCCTTGTAGATCCCCGTGGCCCTTTTTATATGTTTGCACTGCAGTCTTGGCTACTAATTGCTTTCCCTACCCCCCAGCACTGGCTCCTGCACATGCTAATTCCTCTCGTTGAGGATTAAAATGGGAGCCAAATCAACACTGATAACGGATACGGAGTGGATTAGACCAGACGAGATAATTCAGAGGAATAAATAGGCCGGCTGAAGGAGAACTAAATGTAATCTGGCCAAGAGAAATACCCACAACTAATTCAAATGTGTGTGCAATGAATATGCAAATAAGTCGAACAGAAAACGGAACTGGCAATGCCAGTGATTTGTGGTCTGGTGACACTCTGCCTGCCTCAAGTGTGAGGGTCCGTCTGTGCTGTCCCCCTCCACATTCCCTTCCTCCCTTCCCTGCATGATGAAATCAGAAACAGGAATGAATAGAGGACACTTCCCTCCTGATTCAGGCTGATGATTGTATTTAAATTCGTATTTCTTTTTCTTTTTAAAAGACATATAATATGTATTTTATATCTTCTTCCTTTCACCAGCTCAGTCTTTACCTTGGAAAAAGCCATGGGAAGAAACTAATAACTGATGTGAGCTGCTTTTAGTGATGTCCTGAGGGACACATCCAACTCTTACACATCCAGCTGTTGAGAGTGGCAGCAGGCTTTCTGAGGAGCTCTGTGATTGTGGGGAGGGGCTGGCAGGGAGGGCTCTCAGGGTGCCGCTGAAGTACATCCCCTTCTCTGAAGATGCCCGTGAGTGGGGTTATCAGGAGAGAGCTCCCTACAGACACACACACACACACACACACACACACACACACACACACACACACATTAGGTAAGGCTCAAAGAAAGATGCAGAAGGAATGGGAGCCATCTGAACATTTGAAAGGACGTACAGGACATGTTAGTTTGAAATAAGGAACTGTGGCTTTGGATTCTGAGCTTTTTAAGTTGCCAGGAGTTATTTCTGCTCTGCCCAGGGAAGGAAGCCACAAGAGTCCTTTGATGTGAGTGCTAACTTGGACATAACGGGGTAAATGGGAGGGAAGGACTTAGGCTGAGGCTTGGCTTGGGTAATAGAAGAAATGCAGAGTGGGGTGGCTGGGGGGTGGTGGGGTGAGCTGGGATGCGGGGAGTGGAAGAAAAGGTGAGTCTAGTGAGGTACCTGTTATTAGATCCACTCAGTTCCAAGTCTCAGAAGGAAGAGAGAGGTACAGAGATCCCTGTGTAAAGACTCTGCTACTGTAGGGATGAGGCCAAATCTTGGCTATGACTAGCTGTGCTTTTCCATGCAGAAAATTTCCAACAGAAATCTCAACACAAAGTTGCAAGGCATTACTGTTAGAAACTTGAGGCTTGAATTCTGACTGTCAGAGGGCCTGGAGGAACTTCACTGAGCCCCTGCCCCCAAGCCTGGAAACTAGTGAAGATTAGGGGAATAATGTATGTGCCTGGCACATTATCAAACATAACTGACGTGAAAATAATACCTAGTTTGGTAGGGAGTGGACTGGATGGGTGGGAAGGCTTCCCAAAGGGGACAGTAGAGTCCTTGTGCAAACATCTCTTGTTACTGGGTGTCACTTTAGCCTTGCCACTGAAAGAATTCAGACAGGACACAAAGAGAACAGTGTCACTGAAAGTGGGTGGCGCTTATTCCAGAACAGAGCTGAGCACACTCTCATGGGTGAGGGTGGATGAACGCAGAGGGATCACAGGACAACTCTGCGTTTAAGTGCACCCCCTCACTGTTTCTGTAGCCTCTAGAACAAGCAGCTTTTACTGAAGGGTGCTTTGTGTTCAGGTGACTGACAGGCCTATCTGGACACATGCGGTGATTATATGTAAAGATGTAAAGTCCTTCTGTCTGTCCATGTCCCACCCACCCCCATCCTCACATCCCTTTCCCACTTCTCCCCACTAGGCAGTAATCCTGTAAGATTTAGTTAGGGCTTCTAGATAGTAATGACCTTCTGGGCACTTAAGGATATCAGTCTCCATCCAGGACTAGGGATCTGACCCCTGGCCCATTCCTTTGAACAGTGATTCGAGTCATGTGACTCCAGGATTTACAGGTTGTTGGTTGTGAAGGTGGGGGGCCAGGCTGTGTCCTTAAAGCCTGCTAGGATTTAACTGGCAACCTAGCATTGTACAGAGCTGGGTTCCGGTCACTATGAAGCCATAAGTTTCAGTCCCTTGGGTAGTTTAAATATGACTTTTGGGACTCAGATACCATTTAGAGAAGTTTTGGGGTATTGTGAAGGGAGATGACTCAGAAGGTAAAATTCTTGCCACATAAGTCAGGCAGACTGAATTCAATCCCTTGAACCCATGAAAAGATGGAAGGAGTTAACTGAGTCTACAAAGTTGTTCTCTGACTTCTACATGTGTGTGCATGTACATCTGAAGCATGTGTATGTGTGTAGTGTGTGGTATGTAAGCAGTGTGGTGGTGGTGGTGGGTTCCTGTTCCAGTGTGCAGGTGCCAGAGGAGCATACCCAGTGTCCAGCCCCATTGCCTTCTACCTTAGTCTCTTTAGAGAGTCTCTCACTGAGCCTGGAGCTAGGCTGGCAGCCAGCAAACCCCAAGGACCCGCCTGTCTCCTACTTCCCTCCAGCACTGGAATTAAGGGTACACTGGAAACCACACCTGACTTTTTACATCGTTTCTGGAGATTTGAATGAGGGTCTTCATGCTTGCATGGCCAACACTCTTCCCTGCTGAGTCATCTCCCCAGTTCTACTATGTGTGTGTGTGTGTGTGTGTGTGTGTGTGTGTGTGTGTACACGTGTGCATGCCTGTGTGTGTGCTTACACGTGTGTACAAGGGTGCACATGTATGTGTAGAAACGTGTTCATGTGAGTACTTATGCACGTGAAGATGAAAGGACAGCTTCAATTTTTGATCCTCATGTGCCAACCCCCTTGCTTTTTGAGGCAATTTCTTTCATTGGCGTGAAGCTAGGTCAATAGTCTAGATTGTCTAGCCAACAGACCCCAGGGATATCTCGGCTTCACCTCCCCAGAGCTGAGATTACCATTAGATACCTCCACATCCAACTTAGTTATTATTATCATTATTGTTTTTTTGATGTGAATTCTGAGGGTGGAACTAAGGTCTTCATACTTGCAAGGCAAATGCCTTACCAGCTAAGCTAGCACTTCTGCCTGCTCAGGTCCCATTTTAAAATCCTGGTCATCCCACCAGGTTGATCTGCTGTAAGGAGTTCTCAAAGGAGGTCTGAGGCAAACTTGAGGGGAATCCCCAAGAGAGGCAGCATCTAGGAGACATTCCAGACCACTAGTGGGGGTGGCTGTTTCCTCTTAAGACTGGGAGATCTCTAGAGTAACTCAGGAGCCAGGAAATTTCCAGAAAGAGAAGAGGAGGTGGAGAGGAGGCAGTGAGTGGGAGAGGCGTGGCTGAGCACCCTTCAGGTCAGGAGGAGCATTGGGGATGATGGTGTCAGGGAGAGAGAAGGCAAGGAAGCCTTTGAGAGACTGCTCAGTGCTAGAAAAGTCAAGCTACGAAGTTGGAAGTTTGAAGACCGTGCCAGTAGAAGGTGTAATGACAAGGGTAAATAACATTTGTGGAGCTAATTATCATTCATTTATTCAGTAAATTCCGTGTGCCTGATAAATGCCAAGCAGGCCTTGGTGCTGAGGACAGAACAAAGCACAGAAGAATCCCTCTCCCTAATGGAGCTAATGGAGCTAATGGAGCTTACCGCTTAGGAGAAAAGAGATTTTTTTTTTTTTAAATTCTGTGCGTGCATGTTTATATTTGTGAGCGTAGATGCACGCATGCTACTCCAAGCATGTTGGGGTTCGAGGGCAACCTATGTCTTCTACCTTACTTGAGACAGTGCCTCTTGGTTGTTCATTGATGTGTCTATGGGGATGGTTGGTCCTTGTGCTTCCAGGGATTTTCCTTGCTTACCTTCCATCTCACAGCAGGAGTGCTGGGATTATAGATGCATGCTATGGAACCTACTTTTTTTTTTTTTTTTAAACATGAGGTCTGAGTATTCCAACTCAGGTCCTTTTGCTTGTGCAGTAAGTGTGTTGCCCAGGGAGCCATCCCCTCAGTCCAGAGAGCGAGTTGCTATGATGAACATATTTATGAAGAGGTAGGTATCTACATCTGGATCACACCTCAGACTGCACCCAAAAGTTGTTCCTACCTGTACCAGAATCTAAATGAAAATGCCATTATGGAAGTCTTAGAGGCATTGAGCCTGGTTGTTCACACCAACAATTGCATCACTCAGTGGGAAGAGGCAGAAGGATCACAGGTTCAAAGCCATCCTGGGCTACACAGTGAGGTTCTTGCTCAAAAAGGCAACTGACAACAAACAAAGCAAAAACCCTTAGAAGAAAACATAGGTTTTGGCCATTGGACTTGGCAATGGATTCATAGCTATCATGCTAGAAACCCTAATAGAAGAAAAACCAGAGAGATCTGTTCGCCTACATCAAGGGGAATCCATTCATGCTTCTTATGTGATACCAAGAAAGTGGAATGACACATCATTTTTTTTTTTCTGTAAACTTAAAATTGAAATAAAAGTGTATTAATTAACAAGACCTCCCACAAAACATAAAACAATTCTGCAAATTATATATTGTTGAGAACTGCTCTGCCCCACGCTTGGGGGCCAAAATGTCGGGGACCACTCTATCAATGTTGGAACCCACACTGCCAAAAGCCTTGGGGGTTAAGTTGTTAGAGCTCGCACTGCCCCAAGCTGCTCCAGTCAGTGGGTTGGGGTTCAGCAAGAGAGGACGGACCGAGGAATGGAGACGAGACTTGTGATTTAATCTCATTTATTCTTCAGTCTCTCTTCTTTTCTCCAAGTCCCTAGTTCCCAGTTCTAGTTCCTAGCACCAAGTCTCAAGTCCTAATCCTAGTTCTAAGTTGCTAGTCTCTTTCCCAGTTCCAAGTTACCTGCCTTAAGTCTCAAGTCTCAAGTCTCAAGTCTCAAGTCTCAAGTCTCAAGTCTCAAGGCTCAAGTACTCTTCCAAGTACAAGTGTCTAATAATTTCTTCTGTCTGCCTCTCGCCTTTTATATGTCTCACTTCTAAGCCACGCCTTTAAGTCTTACCTCTAAATTACACCTTTAAGTCACACCTTTGAGTCTCACACACCCAAGGGAAAATCCTGGGTATCTAAAACAAAATGTTATCAGAGTGTGCTCAGCTGTTGTAGGCTATTGTAAACAAGTCTCTTGTCAGGGTATATGGTTCAAGGTGGCTGCAAGGATGATAGCTGCCTTTTGTTGGCTCCCCACAATGTATCTGATTTGGGCTTGTTTTTAAAATATATAAGTAACTTCTTTAAAATGGAAAAAAGGGTGGAAATAGATATGTCTCAAAGGAAGATATACACATGGCTAATAAACATATGAGAGACACTCAATTTCATTATCCCCCCCAGGGAGATACTAATGGAAGCCACAAGGAGGTACCATACCACACTCACTAGCATGCATGCTTCTATGAACAGAAAACAGCAACAGTAGATGCAGACTGTGGAGGAACTGGAACGTCCACACTGTGCTGGTGGGGGTGTAGGATGGTCCAGCCACCTTGACAAAAATTCCTATCAGTTCCTGTCAGGAACCATCATTGGAAAAGCTAATAACTAGCAGGTGATCTTGAGATGATTTCACTTTGGATTAAAAACCTACGACAGTCTCTGGTAAGCCAGGTCTATGAGAAAATCATTTTAGGAAAGATTCCTGCTATTAACATGCTTTTCCTGTCATTATTAAACATATATAACATTCACTAGGTATTCGCCCACCCTTTTGAGCGGATCTCTGCAGAACTACGATGATGTGCTGCCTTGTAGTGACGCTATGTAGACAAATAGATGACGCCTTAGTTCTTAATGATGATCCTATTCTGGAAGATGAAAGTGCTGAGGACACAGAGATGAGGATCACTCGACTTTTCTCCTTTGTCTTAGAGAGCTTTCATAGGAAACCTTTTGTAACTTAGAAATAAATGCTAAATTCACTTTTCAAAGTCTCTTTTTTCTTCCAGCAACTTCAACTAGCAGGCAGTTCCTGCTGAGACAGAACAAAAGCTACTTTACTTAATCCCTCCACCCCACCCCACTGTCAGGCTACAGGTGTTAATTGCCTAAACCAGTGTCTTTTAACCCTGAGAATTAGCAGGGAAGTTTTGGGAGGGGAGGCGTTGGAGTTGTCATCAGCATTCAGTATAGTTAGAGAGCTAGAACATCTGGAGACCATCAGTCTTTAAAGCCACACAAGAGTTCTACTCTGTGTCTCATTTCAACCCACTCCAGGCTGGGAGGTTCCCGGCAAGTTCCTAAAAAGTCATGCAGGGGCTTACCACCTAACCCAGCAATTCTACTCTTAGGTGTGACTCCAGGGAGAAATGGAAACGTGTCCTCATAAAAGTGTGCACTCGAATACTGCATGATACAATGTTAGTTAGTCACAATGGCACACTGTGGAAGTACCCTCATTTCCCATCAAGGGATGAATGGATAAACAAAAAGAGATGAATTTTTGTTGTTGTTTATCAAGAGGAATGAAGTTCTGATACATATTACAGAATCAGTGGATCTTGAGGGATACCAGTTATAATGTTATAGTATTAATATGTCTTCCCAGTGAGAAATAGCTCCAAGAACTTAGAGATTAATAAAGGATAAATAGCACACTTTTTAGTTATGGCTTCACTGTCGTGAAGAGACACCATGACCACGGCCACTCTTATAAAGGAAAACATTTAATTGGGGCTGGCTTACAGTTTTAGAGGTTCAGTCCGTTATCATCATGGCAGGAAGCATGCTGACATGGAGAAGAAGCTGAGAATTCTACATCTGGACCTGTACGCAGCAGGAAGAGACAGTGACACACTAGCAAGCCTTGAGCATCCGAGACCTCAAAGCCTAGTGACACACCTCCTCCAACAAAGCCTCGTGTACTCCAACAAGGCAACACCTCCTAATAGTGCCATTCCCTAAGGGCCTACTGGGGACATTTTTTTTTTTTTCAAAACACCACAACACACATTTGGTTCTGGTTAATGCACAAAAATGAACCAGCTTTCCCTTTTGACAGCGTAAAACATTGCCACAGTGTTGGACAGTAAAGCCATGCCAGGAAGCTTGGTAAGGTGGAGTAGGTTGAGACCTGGAGACTCGGTGGGCACACACCTGAGGTTTAGGCGACTCCTCTCTCCCTGCCAGACTTGTGGCCTGGAACACGTGCCATACTCCTCACATAAAAGAAACATGTCCCATGGTCACATAGGCCCAGAACAGAGTTCTCCATGCTAATGAGGTACCTAGAGGCCCAGAGGGCCTAACCAATAAGCTTCTCTTCCCAGACATTCCTTCCTACAAAAGGTATTTAATCTCAGGTCCACCCTGAGAAGTGGGTATGGTACAGTATGCATCCATTTTTCACCACAAACATCCAATAAACAGTTTAGAACTATGGACTGTCTCTTTCATCAAGATCTGCCTTGTGGAGCCATGGAGAAGGCATTCGCCTACAGAGTCACAGCTTAATCTCCTGTAGAAGGCCTCTCTGCGCTTGCAGACACACAAGCTAAGGACAGTCACTGCTGGGACAAGCCAGAGCTCCCTTTTCCCCAGGCTCTGAGCTAGATACTGTCCCTAGCCCTCAGGCCTCCAATTCTGTTCTTGTTCTTCCTAGTGACTCCCAGTGGCTCCTGGTTGTCCCATATCTCAGACTGGGCTTTCCCACCCCAGAAGTGGTATTTCAGTGCTTCCCTATAGCCCAGCAATGAGCACAGTCAAACTTCCTGTGTTCTGCTTCCCCAAGAGGTTGTGCCCAGCAGCAGGGCAGATGTGAACTCACATTATGGTTCTCCAGGTCCAGCCCTTCATAGATGGTCCACGCTGCTTCTCCCGGGCTGTTTGTTGTTAACTAGGGTCATTCTGCCTGTGAGGCAGAATTGTGCTCTTCCTGATAAGAGAACCCAGTGTCACCTCTTTAAGAAAATTCTATTTGGTGTGACTTAATATTTCCTAAGTAACTTTAGTATATCCTTCATGACTTCAGCTTGTTACTCTCAGTCTCTCCTATACCACATAAATCTTATCACATGCTCCATTTGTGTGAAATATCTAGAATGAGCAACTACACCAAGATAGAAAAGGAGTTGCTTGGGACTGGTGGGGAGCAGCAAGTGCTTTTGGGAGCCTTGGGAGTGACTGCCAAATGTCTGTGTTTTGGTGGTGATGAACACAGAACTGACAGAACTGGTTGAATATTCCCGGGCACACACAGAAACCCACTGAATCCACAACACATACTTGAAGCGGGAAGATTGTGTGACATGTGAATTACATATCAACAAAGCTATCAAAAATTAGACAGACACAATGGCTAGTGCATGTAATACCAACATCTGGGAGGCTGAGACAGGAGGAGTGTCATAAATTATAGATAAGTTTATGCTAGGTAGTGGCAAGTCTGATGAAGAATTAGTAGAAGGGGCTATTTAGAGGATGGCCAAAGAACATCTCCCCACAGAGATGGCACTTAGATGGAGACCAGGAAGAAGAGAGGCTGTGAGTGATCAGAAGAGTCACACGCCATGCAGTGACGCCTTGGATAACAACACACTGTACAGAACGGAAGTCCCTTAAGACTATGACGGAGCTGAGACTGCCCTGTTGCCTAGCTGCTTGCTGTCAGGCTGGAACATGATGCATTACTCACAGGTCTGTAGGGATACTGGTGTAAAACCTCCTGAGCTCAGAACAGTGTGAGAGTAGAGAGTAGAGTACATTCTGCTGTGCCTGGGGCGTAATACATGATGGTGCCAAGTGAGCAAGTGCCTGGCTCTTTTCAGACGTAATTTGTTATTGAGTCTTTGTGAATGTCACATCATGCTCCCCAGTCCCACTCATTTCCCAGTCCTTCCATATCTGACCTCCACCCTGTAACCTCTCTCCTCCCGCCCGCCCCCGAATATCTCACCGTGGAAGCTTAGGTGTGCCCCACAGGATACCCTTTTGTCCACACGTTTTTACTTGCCAGTGTTCACTGCAGTGAGTTCGAGACCTCTGGTTTCTGCGACACCATCAATACTGGATCCTCACTGAGACTCCTTTCGGATATCCTGCTGTTGCCCTGACTCATGGAGATCCTGCAGCTTTGTTTCTGCAGGACCGACTTCTCCACATGCTCCAGCACCTCATAGATGGGGTAGATGTTTGAGTGAGCCAGCTTGAAGCCTTAGATCTGGGCCTGGGTGGTAGTTGAGTTGGTCACCCCACCAGCTCTCCCACACCCACGCCACCCAGGCCAGCTCTGTCACCCTTTTCATGTGCTGTACTTGGACATTTTCTAGAGTCAGAGCCTTCGACCGGTTAAAATGAAATGATTTACTGGGGCTGGAGAGATGGTGTAGTTGGTAAAGAACTTGCCACATAACTGTGAGGACCAGAGTTCGATGCCCAGAACCCATGTAAAAATCTCAGGAGTGGCACACGATTGTGATTTCAGCACTGGGGAGGTCTGGAGACAGGCAGATCCCTGGGGCTTGTTGGGCACTCAGCCTGGTCTAGTAATCTAGCCCCAGGTCCCATCAAGAGATCCAGTATCAAAGCAAAAACAAACAAACAAAACAAAAACAATCCAAAAAACAAGAACCCAGGGTGAGTGCCTAGGGATACAGTTCATGGGGTAAAAGTGCTTTTTTTTTTTTTGTGCGATTTGGGGGTCCTAAGTTCTAATCAACAGAACTCCTGTAAAAACCCAACATGTAGTGTGAACACCTGTAATCCAGGTGCTCCTGGAGAAAGCCTTGAGGTTAAGACAGGAAAAACCCAGTAAGCTCGATGACCAGCTAGCCTGGTGTACACAGCAGGAAAAGAACACAGACCCTAAATCAGATAGAAGGCGAGGACCAACACCCAAGGGTGTCCTATGACTTTCATATGTGTGCATGCTTACACCCACACACGTAAATGTGTATATGCACACAATATACATATGCATTTGCATATACATATATATAGTACATACACAAATCAGAACAAAGCAAACTTACAGTAACAACAACAGCAACAGCAACAGCAACAGCAAATGACTCGTGAGGAAGCACACCCAAGGTTGTTCTTTTGCCTCCACACACATGTCTACTTGCATCCATAAATAAATACCAACACACACACATAGATCACATACAACACTTACAATAAACAACATGTGGTTTTGCAGGCAGCATCCTCAGACAGCTTGTGTTTACTGTGTCTCACGATGGCTTCGTTTGCTCTAGTGTCTCATCCGATCGCCTGGTGCTTTGTGCTCAGGGCCCTAGGAGCAGAAGGCTACATCGCGTGTGTGATATGGGCACACACTGTGTTGCTGACATGTGCAGTACAGTAACTGTTGGTGTGAGTATGTTCACACAGCATTGCCACATAATGACACATGTCTCAGAATGCAACTTTAAGTCCTGAGTGGTTTACCTTAGAGCACTGTGTGATTATATTCAAGGAAGGAGGAAAGAATGGTCTAGTCTGGAGAACCAGGTGTGAAGGTCCTGAGGTGGCACAGAGCTTTCTAGAAGGCAGGTGTGGCTGACTGAGCTGAGTGAGCAGGGGAGGAATGGAGGCTGCAGGCTCTCTGGTAGGCACCAGTGGGGGGGCTCGGTGTAAGAGAGATGTGGGTGGGTGAGTTGAGATTGTTTTGCCTGGGGGATGAGCAGCTCTGGGAGTCTGAAGGAAGCAAACAACACACGTGCACTTAGGAGTTGAAAGCATCTCTCTGGTTGTGGGTGGAGAATTGTCCTCAGGGGCTTGGTGTGAGTGGTGTGCTGTTTTAACAGCTCCCTGGGTTGGGGAGGCTCTAGGCTGTAATGCTTGCTCATTTCTGGAGCCTAGATAGTCCCACCCTGGCCAATTTCAAACTACCAACAGTTTGACAACCAGCTCTAAAAATCTGGAAGTGGAAGTGGTGAGCTCTGGGGACCCAACTGTGAGTCACCGCCAAGGAAGCTGCAGTGGAAGTCGAGTTCTGTGTGTCTAGGGCTGTTGTAGAGGACAGCACAGCATCAGACTACGGGAAAATTGTTTTTCATTTTCTTTATAAAAAGACATCTCTCTCTTTCTCTCTTTCTCTCTTTCTTTCTTTCTTTCTTTCTTTCTTTCTTTCTTTCTTTCTTTCTTTCTTTCTTTCTTTTTCATTCATTCACTTTACACCCTGATTGCTGCTCCCTCTCCTGATTCTTCTTTCCACAATCCCTCCCTCTCCCTTTTTCCTCTGAGAGGGTGGAGGCTCCCCCTGGATATCCCCCAACCCTGACACATTCTCTGCAGGATTAGGTGCCTCCTCTCCCACTGAGGCCAGATGAGACAGCTCAGCTAGAACAATGTGTTTCACAGAAAGGCCACAGCTTTATAGATAGCCTCCATTCCAGTTGTTCGGGACCCACATGAAGACCAAGCTGCACATCTGCTACATATGTGTGGGGGAGGGGCCTAGGTTCTGTCCATGTGTGTTCTTTGGTTTGTTGTTCAGCCTCTGAGAACCCCCCCCATAGTGTTTTAAATACCACCCTCTCAAAGTGCAGCCACAATCTTAGCAGTCAGGTGTAACAGAGTGACAAGGTAGGAAGGCAGAGAGGGAGAAATCAAACAGAGAAAGTGATGTGTAACATTTTCTTCATATAGAAACATTCCATCGTGGAGCAAAGCTTCTTCAGAGTCAGGATGTTCTCAAGGGAAGTTCCTCAAGACTAAAAAAAAAAAAAAAACAACAATGCACAAAACTCAAGGAGTCCCTGAATCTTATCAGATTCCCAAGTCCCCTCTATCTCTCACAGTTATACAAGCAGTAATGACTTCTGAAGAGAGACTCTCAAAGGTGTTGTGCTGTTGTGCAGAGAGTTCAAGGGTTTCAGCTTTTCTGGGTAATCAATCACTCATGCTGAGAAGGGTTATCAGTGATGCATCAACCTTTGATTCAGCCACACTCGGCAAGGAACCTCTTACCCAAACTACTCCAGCCCCAGTAAACTCATTGGCTCACCGAGTTGGACTTCAGTGTGGTATTGCTAATTTGGTCTGTTGCTAGCTCTTTATCTGGAGAGAGTAGACATTTGATCACAACTCCCAAGGAATAGTGTCACCCGATACCTGAGTTATAGATTTCTATGGCAACATTTTATCCTTAAAGATGTGGAAAATCCAGGCAAAGAGAAAGAGCTAATCATAACAGGAATGATTTTAATAACAAGCATTCAATAATTCAATTGCTCAACATCTATTTTACAAAAAGTAATCCAAATACTTTTGTATTAATTTCAGAAGAAAAAAAATAGGCTTATATTAAATACAGGAACACTAAGTCTCAGAGAAATTAAAGATCAGTGCCACAGTCACACAGCTAGTGAGTGGGCAGCATCTAGGGCAGTGACCAGTATTCCAACATAATCCCCATGCAGTGCGAGCGCCATCAATGGGCAAATCCATCTGGTTAATAAGCCCTCTCTCCTTCTAGAGATCATGGGCGTGACTCTAGATCAGAGGAAGCTAGGCCACTTCCTGAAATATTTGAAGAAATAGCATCTAGCCAGTTGTATGGAGACTATTTTCTCATTCATTCATTCATTCATTCATTCATGCATTTATTCAACAAACACAGAGTGCTCCTCTTCATTAGACACCCCAGTGAGGCAGGGGACTCTTGTGATGAGCAACCCTTTACCAATGGGTTTATGTCTCATTCAGTACTTATCTCCCTGTCGTCCTCGCTGATACCCAGTCTCTCAGGAAAACCACAATGCATGCACAGCTTGGTGTTTCCCTAAGTAGCTATGGGAAACAGAATCTGGATGCATAGAGGGGATCAGGCTGCTACTTCCCCTTTCTGTGCCCCAAATAAAGCCTCACTCCTTCCCCTGCTGGTTCCCAGGGCCAACAATGTGAGGAGGGCTCACAACAGAATTCCTGGACAGCATTGAGCTGGCTCTCCACTTACACCTTAACTTCTTTACTTATGCTCTTCCTATTTTTGACAAAGGAGTGAGAATCTGTATGACTCCCCAAGATCAGGATCCTCTCCTGGCTTTGGGAAAAGTCAGGGGATTAGGTTGGAAGGGTGTTTTTTTTTTTTTTCCCCAAGGAAGCAGAATTCAAATTGGAACCATATGTCTAGTTTCTCTGATCTACAGAGCAAGGCTAGAGCACGGTCGTCAGTAGCTGGCTCTGTATGTGGAGCCGTGCTGACTTTCCATTAGCTTGGCTTTACTCTTCCCCTGAATGAGAGACTGGAGGTACATCCTTTCTGTGCAAGAACTCCCTGCTTGTGATGGATCATACATCAGGATGCCGGGAAATGTGTGCATGTGTGTAGATATATGTATGCATATATATATATGCATATATATGTATATATGCCCATAATTTAGGCCATCTTGGGAGGCAAAGAACATGTTATGATTCTGATGCAAAATGCGTCTGCCAAGGCTCAAGTATGGGAAACTTGGTCCTCAGCTGGTAAATGCAAGCCCTGAGAGGGTATTGGATCATGCAGGCATGGACTCCCTTCAGCAATGGGCTAGCCCTTTGGTAGACTCATCACCTGACAAGTTTTAGGGAGGTGGTAGGAAGTGCGGCCTGGTAGGAGGAAGCAGTGATGGGGTGTGCTTTTGAAGGCTATCTTGTCCCTAGTCCTTCCCCCTTGCTCTTTACTTCCAGGCTACCATTAGGCAACCAGCTTTCCTCTGCTGCATACTCCAATCAAATGTGTCTCCCACCCCAGTTCTAAAAGTGGTGAATCTGGGAGACTGTGGGCATACTCTCTCAGGTGTTTGTCATAGTGACAAAAAGTCTGAGTGACACAGGCAACCATCCTCTTGTTCTCCATTTAAAATTTTATTCTAATCAATTTCTTTGTAAAATTTCTGTACAAGTATGCATTATATGTTGAGTGTAAATGGATTTTCATAAACTCTATTAGTTATTAATATGACCCAGCCAGCCCCTCCACTTCATTATGTCTAATAGAGATCTCCTCTTCTCTCTGTCTTCTTCCTTCCTCCTTTCTCTTCCTTCTCCTCATGGTCCCTACCTGCGACCCCCAGCCCGGTAACTGAAACTCTGCCTCTTTCTATTCTCCCCAGTAATTGTCTGTAGCCACCTTTATCTAACCAATAGTTTTAAACTGGGGAACAAAGTTACATAACATCACTTGGTATACACGAGGATCTGCTTGTTGGGGGCAACCAGATCTTGGGGGTCAGGATTTAGCATTTGCATACATAGGAGCACTGGACTAACCCACACCAGTTGAACATATGCTCCTGTGCTCCCACCTTCCCTTTCCTAACTGGCATTTTCTCCATATGTAGTTTCATTTCTTTCACCTCATGTATACACACGAGACTATGCATCTGTATATAAAATCTAGAGATAACAAACAAGAAAACTTATATTGATCTTTTTGAGATTGGCTTAATTTACTCCATACGGTTGTATCTGTTTGTAGCCATTTTTTTCCTGCAAATAATATATCTTTATTTTTCCCCGTGGCTGCAAAAATTCCATGGTGTTTATTTGGCCCATTTTCTTTTTTCAGATTTATTTATTTTTATTTTATGCATGTGAATGTTTTGCCCATCTAAACGTATGGACATCACATGGGTGCCTGGTGCCACTGGAGGTCAGAAGAGGGCATTGGATGCACTGAAACTAGAGTGACAGATGGTTGTGAGCTGCATGTGGGTGATGGGACACAAACCTAGGTCCTCGGGAAGAGCAGTTAGTGATCTTAACTACTGAGCCATCCGACCATCCCCTAGTCAATCTTCTTTACCTATTCCTCAGTTGTGGGACACTGAGTTTGGTTCCATAATTTAGCTGCTGTGACTGGTGCCGTAAGTGAGCATCAACCTGCAAATGTCTCAGAGACATGGAATGGACACAGTGCATGGCACAGAGAAGCTGCTTCGTATGTGCCGGTCACATGGATGACATATGTACTGTCATGAAAGCTGCTTGCTTTCACTAGCACAATACAATCCCACATTCATTGACTGGACTGTTTTAGTTTTTTGTTTTTTTTTTTTTTTGTTTGTTTGTTTGTTTGTTTGTTTGTTTCCTTCTGATGAACATGCTCTGGAAATAGACAGGAAACTCAACATACTTTAAGATATTTTTTAATGACGAGTGAATTAGATCATTCTTATTGTAAGATCTCCAGCCTCTTCCCTTCCTTGGACCCTCAAAGACAGTATGGTGGGGAGAATACAGGAATACTCTGGAATGGAAGAGGAAGAGGAGAGGAGCCCTGGGGTGACCACAGTGTTTGCATCCTCTTCCTGCTTGTATGCTGGTCACAGTGTCTTTCTGAGAACTTTCTCTGAGAATCAGGAGTTGGACTATGTGCAGCAGGGCATAAGGCCCCTTTTTTCTGGTTGGTTTGTGGGGCAGTGAAGTCACTTCTGCTTTTGCTTGTGGTAGAAATGTATCTCTTTCTGTCAGTCACTGAGCAGATGCAGACAGTGTCAGCCTCAAGTCAGGGGCAGAAAGCCAGACTACTCACTGGACCATAGAACTAAGGTTTATCTTGTGCTGGTCTTCCTCCTGTAACCCAGGATCCTTTCTATGCAGAAGAAACACATCCAGGGAGGGTGGCAACATACTCACTTAGGCTCCCGTTCCACCATCAGCATCTCCATCTCAGGATGAAATATTTCCATGAACTGTGAATTGCTTCTGAAGGAAGGTCAGAATCCACCTGTCTCCTTCTGTAGTACAGATAAGAGACAGGACTGTCAGTCTCGCTACATCCAATTCACAAACCTGTTCTCCATCTCCCCATGTACTGGCCATTTCGCCGTTGCCCTGGAAACGACACAACATGTATCAGAGAAGAGGATGCAGACAACACTGTGGGCCCATGCAGCATGGATGCTTGGCAGAGGCTTTAACCTGCCAGGAGAAGTGGATAAGAGGTAAGCACCCCAGAGAAGTACCACCCAGCACCCCTGCACTCTGCCCCTTGATTCTACCCTGGTTCAAAGCCTCTGGTGTCCTGAGACATGGTTGCAGGAGAAGCAGAAGGCACAGGGGTCTTTCCTTCACTCTGATCTAGCATCAGGGCCCCTCCTTTTCCTTTGTCCGGAGCCTGGCTGCCTCTGTAAATTGTGTCTGGGAGGAAATAAGATCCTCCTTCTACCAGGCCATTTGCTGGCTTCCTGAACCATCAAGAGTGCTGGGGGAGGAAGGAGGGCATGAATATTTTATAAATGGCCATAAAAGATAATTTGTTCCTCTGAGTGAATTAGAAACTGTAGTTAAAAAAAGAGAGAAGTTACCATCCAGTGGCCAGGAGCTTTGCATTATTTAACCCCAGCTATTTCATTATCTCCCTAATGCATGAGGACCAGAACACTAAAATCACACCCCGTTCCTCCAAGGAAGGAAGACAGCAGCATAGAGCCCCCTAAACATACAACCTTAATCAGTGGGTGTGGGATTCAGATCTCTCTTCCCAGAGAGGCATATATGACATGACCAGACATGGGGGAGTCAGACACAGAGGACCTCATCTTTGCAGGTCTATTTGCACCAAGTGGGGGATGGGACAGAGATCCTGGTGGGGTCTTTTGATGCTGTCAAAACTCACACTTTCTCCTCTTCAGAAGCAGCTCTTTCAGTCCCCGAGACACGGGGGAGAATCGAGCCGAGAATAGAACAGTCTGAGAGTGGCCCTCAGTCATCACTGTCTAATTCCACATCCCCGCTGAGATCCTGTCCTACAGGTAATGTATCTGAGACCCTGCCCTTCCCACTCTATTTTGGGGACCATCTGTCTTTATCAGCAGAGTTCTCTGATTTCCTCTCTCTTACAAAGCATAGACATCCCCGAGTTCCTGACAGGGAGAAAATCATTTTTTTTGTTTTGGTCCAAAGCAATATAATTCTGCCTTGGGCTGTCCATCACAGCACACCCCAGGCTTCTCTACCCCTAATCATAAGGCCCTTTAATTTGTTGTCAGAACCAAAAGAACTGTCTACTGCCTCTAGCCCACTGAACAGGAGACACAATAGATAGAAAGTATAATTTAACTGTGTCAAAGGTTCAGCATCCATCTCTTCCAGATCATATTCAGCAAACTAATACTTCATGACAACAGCATTAAAAAAAAAAAGGCAGGAAAGTATTTTTTTGACTCTTCCAGAAATACCCAGAGAGATGGCTCTGTTGTGTTTCAATGACTAGACCGGCCACTGATACTCCTTCCACCCATATCTGATAGGACAATATTTATATGTTTATGTCTTGTCTAGTTTGTTTTCTCTTTATCATATCCCCTTCCCTACATATGTGCGCACACACACACACACACACACACATACACAGACACACACAGAGACACATACAGAGGCATACACACACAGACACACACAGAGACACATACATAGGCATACACACACAGACA
>JANHMN010000008.1:51599285-51635708 GCA_030674055.1 Rhabdomys pumilio
AGACCCATACTGACATACACACACACACACACACACACACACACACATATAGACACACATAAACAGACACATACATAGGCACACACAGACACACTTACACAGACCCATACTTACATACACATACACACACATTCACACACACATGCACACATACACAGACCCACACACACGGACCCATGCCCACACACAAACACACACTCACACTAGCAGAATTTGCTCTTCTATGCCGGTGGCAGGCTTTGTATCACTGCTTAGCAATCCCTGCCCTCCCTGCTGAGGCCACCTGACTTTTCCATCTCTTGGATGCTGCATCTGTTTTCTGTGCCTTCATCAACTACAGTTCACTGAGTGCCTGCTAAGGGAGGGTGCTTCTCTCTGTTCTGCCATTTTGCCCCGGAAGCACTTGCTATTTTTAACCTGATAGGTGTTACAGTTTTGATGTAGAGAGAAGAAAGGAATCTGTAGCTTCCAAACTCTGTGAATCTGTGTTCTCATTTCAAATCCCTGCCTGGGCATCATCAAAACAGAACAGTTGTATAAGACAATGACCATGACCTCTTCTAGAGATTGGGGTCTGCAATCTCATTCTTAAATTACATTTTCTAGGATGCACATTCATTAAAATGTAAAGTAATGGCAAACAGGTTTCCATGGCCGAATCCATTTGAAAACTATTGGTTTAAGTAGTGTCAGCTACAGCAGGACATGGTGGCTTGGGCTGAAATCTTAGCATTTGGGAGACTGAAGCAAGAGGATCACTGTGAGTCTGAGGCCAGCCTGGGCTACACAGTGAATTTGAGGCAACCCTGGGCTATTATTTAAGAAACAAAACAACGAAACAAAATGTTGAGGGATAATAGGAACCTTTACGATTTTAATGTCTATTGTGGCCTTTCTTTGGCAAATGGGAGTTTCAAACTCATTTAGTTGTTGCTGGTCTTATGTGTGTGTGTGTGTGTGTGTGTGTGTGTGTGTGTGTGTGTGTGTGTAAGAATATGTACTAACTTGATGTATATAAGAATTGTGTACAATAGGGCTTGGGAGGTAATGAACTGCACTTCTGAGATAGGCTTTACACTGCTGGTCATATTTGATGATGCCTTGTGCCCTGAGAAATTATCTTCTTTGTTCTTCTGTTCTCTCATTTTAAAAAAGGAGGCCAGGAAACATTCTTAGCTCCATGCTTTTACCAAAGTGTTCAGAACACAGCAAGTAGTGACAGTCACCTCTACTATGTATTTAAAAGTTAACGGAGAAAAGGAACTTATACCATGCTAGCATAGAGACTTAGCTAGGCCCGTGACCCCATTGGAGAGATCAGATGGGACCTCAGAATGAGATACCCAGCTGCTGCTACCTCAGTGATATGGTTAGGTCAGAGAACTGACAAGGAAAAGAAAGAATTGTGGACAAGCCCCATCTAAGCACATACAAGGCTTTCTAAAGAACGGTGTGGTGGGAGAGGAAGGAAGCAAGAACGAGAATGAATGTGCTCATTGTTCAGCTTTTGAAATGGAGTTCATGATCTCATGAAAAGAATGGAATAGAGAACATTAATTATCTCTGTGGCTGCATCTTACAGAGAGGAAAGCAGCGGATTGGTCAGCAAAGACTAGCCTGTGCTGCAATAATACACAGCTTGGAAGTCTCGGTGGGTTACACTATAAAGGAGTATTTATCGTTCAGACTCAGTCCATCCTGGGTATTCTTGTAGCTCTGCTCTTTCAGTCTAAGTCATAGGCTCAGGAAGCTGTTAGCTCTTCAGGTTCTAGGTTATAGGGTTTCGGATGGGGAGGGCTCTGACCAGTCAAGGGATGTGAATAAGATCTGACACATGGCGTAACTTGGTCTATCCAAGATCAGAAAGAGCACATCCTACTGTGTGCCCGTGAGCCAGAGAGCTAGAAATTCTTCAGAACCAACAGAAACGACCACCAGAGTCATGAAGTGCTTGGGTCACACACAGCAAACCTTGTAACTCCTAAGGGCCTATGCAGCCCCAGCATCAACTCATGGGTTAGCAGAAGTTTCTTCCTTAAAGAGTAACACATTCTGAACTCTCTTATGGGCTTGGAAGCCTCCTAATTCAGTTTTAGAACCCCCAAATGCCTGCTGTCTGTTCATTCACAATAGGGAAACTGCAGTCCATATTCTTACTTGGAAGGGAGAGAAGGGGAGGATGAGCTCATCACGAGGCTTCATGTAGATTCCTGTGATGGTTTGTGTATGCTTGGCCCTGGAAGTGGCACTATTAGGAGGTGTGGCCTTGTTGGAGTAGGTGTGTCACTCTGGGCATGGGCTTAAGACCCTTACCCTAGCTGTTTGGAAGTCAGATTTCCACTAGTGGCCTTCTGATGAAGATGTAGAACTCTCAGCTCTGCCTGCACCATGCCTGCCTAGATGCTGCCATGCTCCTACCTTGATGATAATGGACTGAACCTCTGAACCTGTAAGCCAGCTCCAATTAAATGATCTCTTTTATAAGAGTTGCCTTGGTCATGGTGTCTGTTCACAGCAGTAAAACCCTATCCAAGACAATGTCTAATGCTCTCCCGACCCTCCCAAACTATTCTTCTCTGGCCCTTGACTGTTCTCTCCTAAGGCTCTCTTTTCTGTTAACCTCTTGACCATGGCTGATAGGCAAAGCAGGTAGCATCTTCCTTGGGGACTGAACAGCTCCCTCAGTCTCGGACTTTGCCCATTTACATTTAGGGTCCTGAAGGTTCTGAACAGTTCTGAAAAGTCCAGGTGACAGTTCCTCTGGTAGAACGACAGTATTATAGTTTGAATCATAAAACCCTTCCAACCTTTGGTTGCCATCAGGAAGTGGCAGAACGTTTAAGACGCAGAACCTGATGAGAGGAAGTTAGGTCATTGGCGATGTGGGAGGTAATCATGATTTTCAGTTTGATGGGATTTAGAATCACTGAGGGAACAAACCTCTGAGTGTGTCTTTGAGGGCATTTCTAGAGAGGTTTAACTGAGGAGGGTGACCCACCTGAATAAGAGCAACACAGTTTCATGGGTGGGGTCGGGGGGAGGAGTTCCAGGCTGAATAGAAAGGAGACAGCAAGAAGAGTAGCAGAGTTAGTCTCTCACAGCTTTCTGTCTGTGAATACAATGTGACCAGTGCCTCACACTCCTGCTCCACATTTTCCTCACCATAATGGACTGTGTGTTTAACTGCAAACTATGGAAACCCGCCATTCCCTAAGTGGCCTTTGCCGGGTATTATGTCACAGAAAATGGTAAAATAGCAAAAGTAACTGAAAGGGATGTTGGACTTTTAATGCCTCTTGTCTTTCTTCCCTTCTTGATGTTTGGGATGAAAGACTTGACTGCATGCTCTCACCATGATGTCCTGTACTATTCCAGGCCCTAAGAAATGGGACTATGTGACCTCAGAGAATGTAACTCCAATGGGCATGTCTTCCTTATACATGGAATATTTCAGCTGTCTTATCCAAATGGTAGAAAACTGAGCAACACAGACCATCTGAATGCCTTCTTAGGCTGTCCTTTCTTATCTTACAAACACCCCTGTGACAATAACTGCATGTATGGTTCAGGTTTGGTTCTTCTCAATGTAAACCTCACAGTGTATACTGTGATACTTTGTTTGCTGTAGGAGGCTCTCTTCCTCCCTCTCTTCCTCCCTCTTTCTTTCTCATTCTCTCACTCTGTCTGTCTCTGCCTTTCTCATTTTCTTCCCTTCCTTCCCCCCTCCCCACTTTGTCACTGTATCCAATTCAATCAACTCACTTGTAAGCCTGTACTTTATAACTGTTTGCTTTAACCTAGCTTGCTTTATCCAGAGCGTTTGTTCCAGGAAGCTAATCTGAGACCTAACCAGCCTTTCTCATACAAAGGCCTTTAAGTAGTTGCTTACTTCATTGGGAGTGTAACAAGAAGTAGAAATTTCTGCCAGCCTTGAACTGCCCCCCTCCTTACATGTTTCTAGACTCTCTTGTCCACATCATATCTCTCTTCTTTCTAACTGGCCAGCTCTTTAGTGAGTTCATCAATTTGGCTCGCTACATTCTTACTCAGAGCTAACAGTAGCCACCATATGCTATTAACAGTTTGTTTTTGAACCTCTTTCTAGATATGCACATTTTATTTTGTCTCTTGTGATATGTATTTCCAGCAACACCATTTAATACGTTTTTTTTTTTCCCTCACCATCCATTGTCCGGTCTGTGATACAATGTGGCCAATTGTTAATGTTTGGCTATAGCAGCTTTCCACTGCCAGGCACTAACTTTGAATCAGCTTGGATAGACTCATTATACAAAGGTAACAAAGTGGCCCTGAACACGAAGGGCTTCTTTCTCTCTCAGGCTACACTTGGTTTGTCTGGGGTTGGGGGAGATGAGGAGTTCTAACTTCTTGTCCTCCTATATGGAATGCACTTGATAGAGCAGCCTCCGCTGTTTCTTGCAATGCTGGTTATTGTGGATGGAGGAAAGACAGCTCTGGTGGGAGGTTTCCACCAATTTTTATTATTATTAAATGTTTTGGCTCAGGAGCCACAACCACCCTACTGGTTAGATTCATTTGCCTGGTATAGTCACAAGCAAGCCAGAAAGTAGACGATCCCATGTTCCTAAAAACTGGAGGGATGCAGAAAGTAGCATCCCTGCCGGTCCTAGCAAGAAAATGGGAGGAAGAAGCTGACTGCCAACTTATGATGCTAGCAAGCTCCTTTGGGACTTTCTCTGAAAGATAAGGTTTCTTACGGATGGGTTTCTTGGCATAGAGAGCCCTTTCTTAAGGCTGTTGATTTGCAGGGCGCAGATGTCTAATGCATTCCTTTCCCAATATATATCTTCACTCATGTGTGAGCTGTTGATTTCTCTCTGGCAGATTCTTCAGCCCTAAGATCAACACCACCGTCTGGCTATTGGCACCCTCCTCCTCCTCCTCATTAAAAACCTCAACCTTACGGTTCATTATAAATAGTACTCACCCACAGGATATGTCTTTGCATTTGCTTTTCCTTGGTGCATTTCTCGTGGGGGAAACTTAGGAGAAAGGAAATAGTCACATCACTTCCAGCTCCTAACTGAATGAGGAAGGGATATTAGGGCTCAGATTCACACTGTCCAGTGGTCTTCAAATAGCTTGTGGGACCAGTGGAAGCTACTAGCAGGAAATTTACCCTCTGGTTTAGGATATGCGGTTTATCTTTAATGTGCCTCCTCCACCATGAGTGTGTGCATGAGTGTGTGCATGCGTGTGTGCATGCGTGCGTGAGTGTGTGTGTGTGTGTATGTGTTTGTGTGTGTGCATTTGTTGATGTGTGTGTGTGGTGTGTTTGTAGAGGGAAGGTAAAAAAATGAAACAGCAAAGTTGTCTGTGAAGTATAGAATCATCGTATTGTCCACTTGCCTTACAAGTTTTCTAGGATCTAAAGCTTTCTCCCTCACCATGGCAACAGAGAAAATATGGAAAAGGTGAGAGAAAGTAGAAATGGCCTGAGTTTTGGGGAAAGAGGGAACAAAAAGAGGGAAGAAGAGGAGGAAGTAGAATAGGAGGAGAAGGAGAAGGAGGGGGAGGAGGAGGAAGCAGCAGCAGCAGCAGCAGCAGCAGCAGCAGCAGCAGCAGAAGCAGCAGCAGCAGCAGCAGCAGCAGCAGAAGCAGAAGCAGAAGCAGCTGGGGCCTGTAGGTCATGACCATCTTGGGTGAGGGCAACTTCCATACAGCTAATGGTGCATAGTTGAAATGCAGGCATGAATCTTGCCTAGAGATGAGAGAGCAGGATGGGGATGTGGTGCCTGACTCCAACTCACCACCCCTGTTTCTAGCCAGCTCTGACCTGTCTGCATTCCTCAATGGGAAGCTCAGGCATCACATATATATCTGAGGCCGGGCATGTTTTCACACACAGGTGAGGCTCAGAAAGAGCAGGGCCATGACCACTGGGACATGGCAGCAACATCCCAAGAGATCACTCAGAACAACCATCCTCCTCCTTCCCTGGCTGGGATAAAGTCAAAGATTCAAGTACACACACACACACACACACACACACACACACACACACACAGAGAGAGAGAGAGAGAGAGAGAGAGAGAGAGAGAGAGAGACAGACAGAGACAGAGACAGAGACAGAGAAACAGAGAGAAACACAGAGAGAGACAGAGACAGATAGAGAGAGAGGTAAAAATAAAGTTAAAAAAAAAAAAGAAAGAAACAGAACTGTCATGTGTGTACCCAGAGCAATACGTTTTATGATATATGGCCAGAGTAAAAAAAATAAATAAGTCAGGCACTGTTGTAATTCTAGTACTCTAGATGTTGAGAATTCAAAACCAGTATGGGCTACATACATACTGAGTTCACAGCCACCCTGGGATACATAGTGGGCTCCTGTCTCAAACAGCAACAGGGAAAAATGCCAGGAGTGGGGTCTTCCAGTCACAATTTTAGATCTTGGGAGGTGAATGTGGGAAGATCAGAGTCATCCTTGGCTGCATAGCGAGTCCGAGACAAGCCTGGGTCACAAGAAACCCTCTCTCAATAGATAACAACAAGCCACAGTAGAATGTAAACGACCATCAGTTGGATCCCATGTTGGATGTACCATCTCTTTTGGTACATACCTCCAGGAGACCATGTTCTGTCTTTTTTTATCTGAAAGACTTTAGTGCCATAGATTTGGGTATTTCTAAATTTAAAAAATTCACAAATCATATATTTCTCATTTATGTTCCAGACCCAGGTCAGCCACCAGCTCCATGGTGTCTTTATTTGCTTACCTGGCCTCTCCAATTTAACATGTCTAAACACAAGGTCTTGACTCAACTGGATTAATCCCTCACCTTCCGTGTCTTAAGTGGCTGCAACGATGACCCACCTTGATACTCCAGCCAAGCCTGGCATCTTCCTTGCTTGCTTTTCACAGATGACCAGTTTACAATACTCCATCTCCTAAAGTCATTCCCTCCCAGAATGTCTACCCACTGCACTTACCCAAATTACTTACCTTAGTCCAATTTACCACCGTCTTTCCTTCAGAATACCACTCATTTATTGCCTGCTCTTTTCAGTTCTTCCTTTGTCCCTGTGGTGGTTTGAGTGACAATGGCCCCAAAGACTCATATGTTTGAATGTTTGGGCCCCAATTGGTGAAACTTTTTGGGAAGGATTAGGAGGCGTGGCCTTGTTGGAAAGGTGTCACAGGGGATGGATGGGCTTTGAGGTGTCAAAAGCCCATGTCAACCCCTCTCTCCTTCCTGTGGATTAGATGTGAGCTCTCAGCTACTGCTCCAGTGCCACGCCTGCATATCTGTCTCCATGCTTCCCAACACGATCATCAGGGACTCATTCTCTGAAACCGTATGCAAGCCCCTAATTAAATGCCTTCATTAACAAGTTGTCTTGGTCATGGTGTTTCATCATGGTGTAGTAGAATAGTAACTGAGACAGTCCCTTGGGTTCTTTCTCATTTCATCCTCTGTGTAAATCCCATCTCTTCCTTATGGGAGCCACCATTAGTGTCTCAAAACCTAAACACCTCATTCTATAAGAACTTACCCCTTGTCTCTTCTTCAACCTCCTTTACTCTTGTCCTTGCATGGTCTTTATGAGTCTTCAAAGCCTGCAGCTTGGCCAGTCTTTTGCAGTTGTCTGCCCAGGATGTTCTCTCCCTGATGACTGACACATTCAGGATCCATTTCCTACTTTGAATTCTTACCTGAAACATGCCAGGAGAACTGCATCGCCGAACCTTTTTTATCACTGAGATAAAACGAGGGACAAAAGCTGTGTAAGAGAGGAAGGGCGCATCTTCGTCCGTCTCACCTGTTTGTCTCACATGATGTCGGGGAAGGCAGGAAGGTAGGCTGGACACACTGTGTCTGCACTCAGGCAACAGAAAGAGAGAGATGAATGTTAGTGCTCAGCTCGTCTTGTCCTTTTTATTTTGTCCCAGACCCCCACCGATTGGATAGTGCTGCCCACACTACCGGCAGGCCATCTTTCCTCAGTTAAATTCTGAGAATGTCTCTCACATGCACGACCTGTCTCATCATTAACTCTGAGTCCACTTAAATGATCAATTAAAATTAACCATTACAGGATCTTCCCCTGTCAAGCACACTCCTTAAGGTTCTATTTTCTATGTTCCTCCTGGAAATAGCACCCCATTTATTCTCTTTAGTATATCGTGTGTAAATGTCTTCTGTGTGTGCTGGTAAGAATCCCTGCCTAGAACGGAATGCATTCATTGTTAACTGTTTAGCACCTGACACTGCGGTGGCCACCAAGTAGCTGCTCAATTAATGACTAGTTAAATAAATGACCGACCTTGGAGGTCATTGCAAATGTCTGGTATTAGATACAATAAACAAATGGTCTGTGCTGAAATGAAATTGGAACTCAGGGAATGGAGGAGGAACAATCAAATCACAATTACCTGTCACTGGAAGTAGCAACGAAGTGTCTACAGAAGGAGGTGAGGCGTGTGCCTTTCCTCTTCAGGGAGCTGGCACTTCTGAAGGTGTGAGTCTTTAAAATTCATCCTTAATATATACTTAGGAGGAACTATCTAGGCACAGGGAATCAGAGTCTGTCTCACAAAAGAACTAAAAACAGAAGTCTGATTCATGAATTCGCTAATGACTTCTGCCTCCCAAGGGAACCTCCCAGTGTAAAACGAAACCTTTCTAGGGGCTCAGCATCACGTCTGACTTGAAGGTAACCACAAATCTGCCTGGAGGATGGCAGGCCCGTGACAACCAGTTCAACAGGAGTATTCAAATGGGTATCTGAAGTTATGTTAGAGCCTGGTGCATCTTCTAGAAGAATGCAATTTCTTCCCATACTTTGTTTCAATGTTATCTCATCAACAACCCATTTCTGGAAGAGTGGTCATGAAGACAACAGACACGCAAATGGATAATTCCCGATAAACCTCAAAAACAAAATCCAAAGAATCAGGGGCAAGTCAATTTGCAACCCAGGAAATACTTGTGGAGCAGAGGACAAGGGTGAGAGTGTGTCTCGTACGTATACTGTGTTTGTTGTTGTGTTTATTTTATTTTTTTTTCTTTGAGTGGAGTAACTTTTGTGTGACGTCTAAATTGCTTAATTACACAGCCTGCAAATGGAAAAACTATCGACTGGGTAAATGCAGCAGACTTGCTCTCTCACCCTTCACTGAACTGTGCAGGGAAGGG
This sequence comes from Rhabdomys pumilio, assembly GCA_030674055.1. Taxonomy (NCBI): domain Eukaryota; kingdom Metazoa; phylum Chordata; class Mammalia; order Rodentia; family Muridae; genus Rhabdomys; species Rhabdomys pumilio. The sequence goes on from JANHMN010000008.1 coordinate 51,608,468, forward strand.
GAAGGAGTGGAAACCAAGTCAAACATAAGAGAGGCAGAGGCTGCAGCAGATAGACCTGGGGAGGGACAGGGAAGGGCACAAGCTGCAGTGTGTGTTGAAGTCAGTATCACCTCCACTCCATTTCCTCTGATTTCCTCCTCACAGGTCCAGGAGCTCTGGTTCTCTCCCCTGCCTCATTTCTCTGGGAGCACCTGCTGTGAAAACTGCTGTGGTTTTAAAACTGTCTATCTCACGTGGCTAAGAACCCACACATGCATCTCATGGCTTGGGAGAATCTTAGGTGCCATTCCCGTTCATATCTTACAGACCCTCTTCCTTATGAAGAAACAGCTGCACAGAAACACCGGCCGGTGTCAGTCAATGCACTGTGGCCACAGGAAGTCAAGAGCAAGCTACCTGGATGTGGTAGTCTGAAACAATAAGGTGCATCCTCCAGCATCTTCATCCGTGTGATATGGGGAGGAAGCACTCTAAAGCCTTTGGGGGAATGGATGGGAAAGCCTTCTGGCATTCTAAGAGAGGCAGAGTATTTTGTCCCATTCAAATCCTACCAAATGAGACTCCATGGCCTAGAAAGAGAGTTGCTTTCTGGTAAAGCAACTAAAATGTGTCTATTAGATGCTCAGCAAACAGCTGCAATGTTTATTAACATTTTGATGTAGCTCTTTTCATTTAGCCTTTCCTCCCCTTTCTTGACACAGATAAGTATAAATTACAGAATCTTTTTCTTTTCTTTTCTTTTTTCTTTTTTTTTTTCTTTTCCTCCAGGGAAGCATGGAGCGAAGATTCCTGGCTGCAATTCCTTGTATATAGTGTTTCTTCAGTAGCATAATCTTCTGGTGCTTTTTCATGGAGATGATGGTGGATGTCCCCAGGACTCCATGAGACGAGGGTTTCTTACTCACTGGGCATGGACAGGCTTTTTCTCCCCTCTTAGCATCACTATGCCTTGAAGGAGAGCTGCATCGTTACCTTTCCAGGTTGCAAAAGTGAGTCTGTTAGGGAATTAACATTGGGACGCAGCCTAAATGGAAAGCTCTCAAGACATTTAAAAATACTTCACCCCCCCCCCCCCCACACACACCCCAAGAGAGATTGAAACTGGAAAACGTGTCTTCATGGATATAGAAAACATGGATCTCTCCCCCAGTAAATAGCTGTTGAAGGCTCAGATGCTGTGTAAAGCTTATTGGGCAGGGGTGTGTTGGGGGCCAGCGTGTGATTCCTTTTTTGCTGAAATACACTGCGCAGGTCAGCCCGGTGAACAGAACCGAGAAGAGATGACTACGGAGGATGGAGTGGGTGTGTTATTAGGATACTGCGGCTTGGTTGGGGTGGGGGTGGGGGTGGGGGCGTGCGTGTGAATGTGAGAAAGCAAGAGGCATGCCAGGAGAGCGCGGGAAAGATTACTGGGGAGGCAAGTGTACATATCTCTCTCCAGCATCCAGGCTTGCTGCAGCCCCTGGCTGGGTAAGGGGTGTGATGTGAGAGTGGGGTGGGAGGGGGCAGCAGGCGGGGCCTGCCACGTCACTTGGAGAGTGTGTTAAGGAGGAAGGGCAGAGCTGAGAGCTGAGCCTGCTGCTGCTGCTGCTGCTGCTGTTGCTGCTGCTGTTGCTGCTGCTGTTGGGGCTGCTGCGGGTGCAGGCAAGGCTTGGAGCTGTGGTCGGGAGATGGGTCTCCGCGCTCCGGCGCCAGGGCAGGCCTAGGGCGGTTCCGAGGCCTGTGAAACAGCTCCTGGGAAGAAGGTGGCGGCTGCAATCACGACCTTGGCCAGACCTAGTTCGGTGGTGGACGTAGGGCGGAGGCGGAGGCCGAGCCCGGGCAGGAGTCTTTGGTGAACCAGAGGGAGGCGCATCTGGCGCTTCGGTACCAGCGGCAGCCTGGAGTCTTGTGCGACTGGAGAAGTGCAGCAAGACCTGGTGAGAGGCAGCAGGTCCGGAGGGCGGACCTGTGGGTCCCGAGCCCAGTTCTAGGCACCATCGAGAGAGCTAAGCCACGCGTCTTTTCGGGCAGCCAGTTTCACGCGCGCGACAGTTTGCGGGCTCCAGGCATCTCAGAAATCTTGAGCACGGAGGCGCGGCTATTGAGAACCAGAGCCACATCCCAGACCTAGCCTGGCAGAGAGACCAGCCGCAGGGTTCACCGACCTAACCGCCAGGTCAGAGCACGGGCCCCACCCTAAAGGAGGGCACAGACGAAGCTGGGAAGCGGGTGCCGCGCTCCAGAGCTCGTGTCGTGGGCGCCGTCCTAGTGGCGGGGAGCGCACCACCGAGGTGACATGAGATCGGAGAAATCCCTGACGCTGGCGGCGCCGGGGGAGGTCCGTGGGCCGGAGGGGGAGCAACAGGATGCGGGTGAGTTCCAGGAGGCCGAGGGCGGCGGCGGCGGCTGCTGTAGTAGTGAGAGGCTGGTAATCAACATCTCCGGGCTGCGCTTCGAGACGCAGCTGCGCACCCTGTCGCTGTTCCCTGACACGCTGCTGGGAGACCCTGGCCGCAGAGTCCGCTTCTTTGACCCCTTGAGGAACGAGTACTTCTTTGACCGCAACCGACCCAGCTTCGATGCTATCCTTTATTACTATCAATCTGGGGGCCGCCTGCGCAGGCCGGTCAACGTGCCCCTGGATATCTTTATGGAAGAGATTCGCTTCTATCAGTTGGGAGAAGAAGCCCTGGCGGCCTTCCGGGAGGATGAGGGTTGCCTGCCCGAAGGTGGCGAGGATGAGAAACCACTCCCCTCCCAGCCTTTCCAGCGACAGGTCTGGCTTCTCTTTGAGTACCCGGAGAGTTCCGGACCTGCCCGAGGCATTGCCATCGTCTCAGTATTGGTCATCCTCATCTCCATCGTCATCTTTTGCCTGGAGACCTTGCCTCAGTTCCGTGCAGATGGGCGCGGTGGAAGCAACGAGGGTAGTGGGACCCGCATGTCCCCGGCCTCCAGGGGGAGCCACGAGGAAGAAGACGAGGATGAAGATTCCTATGCATTTCCTGGTAGCATTCCCTCTGGGGGGTTGGGGACTGGAGGAACATCTTCATTTAGTACTCTCGGGGGTTCCTTCTTCACAGACCCCTTCTTCCTGGTGGAAACTCTGTGTATCGTCTGGTTCACGTTTGAGCTCCTGGTGCGCTTCTCTGCCTGTCCCAGCAAGGCGGCCTTCTTTCGCAATATCATGAACATCATTGACTTGGTGGCCATCTTCCCCTACTTTATCACCCTGGGCACCGAGCTAGTGCAACGTCATGAGCAGCAGCCTGTGAGTGGTGGCAGTGGTCAGAATGGGCAGCAGGCCATGTCCCTAGCCATCCTCAGGGTGATCCGCCTGGTCCGGGTATTCCGAATCTTCAAGCTCTCCCGCCACTCTAAGGGGCTGCAGATCCTGGGTAAGACGTTGCAAGCATCCATGCGGGAGCTCGGGCTGCTCATCTTCTTCCTCTTCATCGGAGTCATCCTCTTCTCCAGCGCCGTCTACTTCGCAGAGGCAGATGACGTTGATTCTCTCTTCCCTAGCATCCCAGATGCCTTCTGGTGGGCTGTGGTAACAATGACCACTGTAGGTTATGGGGACATGTACCCCATGACGGTAGGGGGCAAGATTGTGGGCTCACTGTGCGCCATTGCTGGAGTCCTCACCATTGCATTACCGGTGCCGGTCATTGTCTCCAATTTCAACTACTTCTACCACCGAGAGACGGAGCAGGAGGAGCAAGGCCAGTATACCCATGTCACTTGTGGGCAGCCTACACCGGATCTGAAGGCAACGGACAATGGGCTTGGCAAACCTGACTTTGCCGAGGCTTCACGGGAACGACGGCCCAGCTACCTTCCGACTCCACACCGAGCTTATGCAGAGAAAAGGATGCTCACCGAGGTTTGATGGATGCGGGCCGGCCTGCAGGAAAACGGGAGCTCTGAGCAAGTCATCTCTCAGGCTTCCTTCTCATGCTCACTACTCCCGCCTTAGCTCCAGAGGACCTCGAACCCCCTCCCCCTGTACACAGTACGTGGCATCCTGGACCAAATATCTGGACCGTAGACTGTTGCTCAATCCTCACAGCATTCGAGGTTTCTCCATCTTAGTGACATTTTGGAAATTTCAACGGTGCCACCCAATCATGCCCATCAGTCATGTGGATGAGATGCACATTTCTGACTGACCTTCCCTCAAGACTGAGTTTTCATGCCTGGGTCTTATAATATCTCTAGGAATGGTGACACCAATAGAATAGGAAGCAGCTACACTCAGGTCCCTTCTTTAGTGTCCTTTGCTTTGGGTCATGCACTTTCCTTAGCTTCTGGTCACTTGGTCACTGACAGAATCTGGAGAATGGAAAAGATTTCAACTTGCCATTTTAATGCCCTACCCGTCTTCTGGCTGGTAGAGCTATTAGCTGCACAGCTTTGAAAGATGTTCATGGCTAAATTTGGATGGAATTAGAAAAAATACTACCCAGCTGGATTATTTGAAGGACACGAGGGTCAGTTCTAGACCAGTGGGGGCCAGTGGATTTCTCTAGTTGTGACCTGTCACAGGAGACGCTGACAGGGGTCTCTGATTCCTTTGAGCTTCCAGGAAGGAAGCTTTCTCAGAGCCAAGTTCTTCTTATGTGCAAAGCGCCTTCCTGTGCAGAGGAACTGGAAAATTGAACCATGGAGACAGGAGAAAAAGCTGGCCAGAGCCAAGGGACTGGCTGGATCACATATCTGAAGCGAGGTGCCACTTAGCAGAGACTGTTACTTAGAACAGACAGGGACTCTGCTGCAGACAGCAGTCAATTCTCCCTGATTAGCCCAGACCTAAGGTATCCTCTTACCCTTCTTTCTTCCTGGGAATCTGGGAATTCTTCCTAGGATTGCAGATGGATTTGATTTTATAGAGCAACGTCAGCCGTAACCTACAGACAGGTGAGTTCACACACTGAATGCCAGCATAGCTTTCTTCTTATGCCATGGGCAACAGCCTTTGGTCGGGAGCCAGAAACGGGCATGGTCATTTTGTTGGCAGCTTCTATTTTGCTGAGTCAAGCAAACGTTTGTCTGCTCTGCTCTTCCTTTTGGAGCGGCAGCATCTGGCTTGCTCCAACTGCTAAGGTAACCCAGTGGTTCCCACTTGGACCAAGCCATCTTCTCCCGTTGTGAAATCACTGCCACCCGCCCAGCTGCCCACTGCCCCTCCTCCCCAGTAACATTGCCATTCAGTCTTTCCTTTGATAAACTGTGATACACTGTTGTCAGTTCTCATGGGTACAGTTCTGAAACTCAAAGGACTGTTAACATGTTTTTAATTTTATATTAGGATACTTTAAGACTCCTTGAAGGGAATGCTTTTTCAAAAGATTTTCCTGAAGAGCGACTTAGGAAGGAGTGACCTTGATAGTTGACTTGAGAGGCCACTGTGGCTCCAGTGAGTGACAGGTCACAATCTGAGTTTGGCCACAGCTTTACAGGGTAACTGATGGTCCCCCTTTGTGCCTCAGATTCTCCCACCCATTAAATGAGAACATTAACGTCTTCCCCTCCCTACCTCATGGGGAATTATCAATAAACTCACCCAGGAAGGTGGGGAAGAAGCTATGCAAATGTGTGCATTATAGTAATGGCTTTGCATTTTAATTCATTATACTGCCTGCCTCTCTCTCAAAGGCAAGGCCTTATCCCAGAAGTTTCCTCCATGGATCCAAAGCCTAAGACTAGGCCATTATAGACCATCAGCTCTCAAAGTCTCCCCTTGGCATTTTGGGCTGGGTCTCCATCCTTTCTCTCACCCTTCAAAATGGAGTGTATTCTTGTGTTAGACTTGGTGGCCAGAAGTCACTTTTCCTGGGAGCTTGACTTCTCCCAGCCTGCAACATAGTAAAAGACTGAAATGTTTAAGACTCAGAGATCTATTCCAAGGCCAGTAAGAAAGTACTTTCTGTTTCCAATGATTTTAGTTACTGAATGCCCACTCCAATGACCAAAGGGATGCCCCCAGCTGAGGGTAGATGAGGGGACATGTGTGCATGGACCTCTGTGTGTGTATATACCGTCACCCTCATCACTGTCCCTGTCCTTATGCAAACATTGCCTTTTCAAGTCAGAGCATGCCTAAAAGTAAAAGATTCGTGGAGAGCCAGGCTCTCCAGGGACTCTGGTTGCTGTAGCAACCTTCCAGACTGTTCTCTCTACTGATTTGGGTATCAAGGGAGAACAGACTACATATCCCAGCTTCTCACATGGGAACAACTCCAATCTATTGGTTTAGGCACCGGCAGAACTAAAACAAAGACTCAGGACCTTTGACAATGTGGAGGAAGTAGATTCTCAGCACTTCCTGCCTAGATCTTTCTTCCTGGTTCCCTAGCTGGTCACTGAAGCTGCCACATCTTACCCGGAGTCCTCAGAAACTTGAATGCTTAAGAACTGCCCAATTCAGCCAACAGCAAAGTTAAGGTTTTTCAAAAGGAGACCTCAGAGAGGGGTACAAAATATCCCCTTCATAGCAGTCAGACTGGGCCTTGAGGACACAGATGATACCAGTCTGAGGTGTCATGGTATTCTCATCTCAGACGAAGGCTCTTCCCAGCCCTAAGAGAGACTAAGAAGAAGGAAACTCCTCCCACCCAGGGAGCAGTATTGCTCCTGGCAAAAATTACAGACGTGATTCTTAAGATGTCGCACAGAAACTGAGAGGCTGTGACTCGATCAAGTTTTTGTGGAGGATTTTGTTCAGTGAGTTCTTCCTGCTTCTGAGCCTCCATGTGGACAATGTAACCTTCTCATCGAGAGAACGTGTACCACTGTGTGCTGCCTCAGCAGCTGGAATAGGATTACAGCTGCTGGAGAAGTTGGGGTTCAAGCCATCTCAGTGACTGATGGAAGCCAGTGGGGGCTCCAGAGGACTCCCTGGGACTGCTAGTTTCTGCTTGGGATGAGGACACTCCTCCTGCCTAGCATCCTGGAGGAGCAAGGGACAGCTGACCTTCCTTGCCACTAAGGTAGGTCTCCCAATAGAGGTATTTCATCCCTGACAGTGTGGGGATGGGGATGGGCTTAGTGTCTGGGGAAAGCACGATTTTGTTGTTCATCTTTCCTGTTGCGTGGTTTTGTCTGCCTTCATCTGATTCTATTCCTTTTGTTCTGTCTCTCTCTCCCACTGATTTTCTCCATCTCTTCTCTGCAGTCTTCCTTTCCTTCCCACTGTCTTTTTTCCTCCCCTGATTCTCTCCTTCCCACCCACCCCCCATTTAAAGGGCATCTTTCTTACATGTATATTTCTATCTCCTTTCTCTTCCTCTCCACACCTTTTGACTTTGGGGATTCTCCTCAGCATTGCTGTGAGGACAACACCTTGGACAACAGGATAGCTGTGATCCAGGATTATGCCAAGAAGGCTCCTGGGTTTCCTAGGGTACCATATTTCCCTTGCACACTCTCTGTTCCTGGAGGGGCTGCACTTACATAATCTGAGGAGATTCTATTCTGTTAGTAAAATGTCTTCTAGAAATTTCTTGAGCATGAAAATGCTAAGATAAAAGAAAGGTGGCAGGAGAAAAGATGGTGGTGACAGACAGACAGACAGACAGACAGACAGACAGAGAGTGAATATGAATCTCAGATACTCAGCCATTTAGCACTGGAGTATGTCCATCTCAGGGTCCTTCAGCCTTAGGAACTTTGCAGAGAGGTTGTAATCAAAGAAATTGTAAACATGATAAAACAGAGAAAATTGGACTAGCCTGGAGAAAGCCTTAACTCGAGGCAGATCCCATATCTCCTCTGCACTCACATGAAGGCTTGCTGAGCCTCTGGCTGGCCCCTTGTGTGCCTAAGGCAGAGCAGGGAGAAAAGGCACCATTCCTGATGGTGTAAAGTACAGGGGACACTTCTTGATGTGGAAGGCCAGGGTTCACTGGCTAGTCCATAGGGGGAGTGTGTGGACTGTCTCTGTCCTGGAGCATAGGGTGAAGTCCTCTCTTCATCAAGATATCCTGGTGGCCATCAAGGCATGCCAGGATCAACACAGGCTGTTAAACCAGCACCAGAGAACTTTTGAGGGTGACATAACTGCTCTAAAGCAGATGTATATGCTTTATCATATGACTCAGATGAGGGAGACAGGAGCCTAACAACCCAAGTCCTCTTCTGACCTGGGACAAAGGTCTGGTTTTATAAGTCAAAAAGGATAGACCATGCATACTATCTGGATCAGAGCGACAGTTCTTTTTCTTCTGCCACATAGGCACACTTCAGATCTATCCATAAGCTGCTCCTTGCAGCTGTCACCAAATGCCAAGAAGTAGTGTGTGTGTGTGTGTGTGTGTGTGTGTGTGTGTGTGTGTGTTGTCTATGAGGGCTCTGTGAGGTATATGTGTGTATGTCTGTGGTGTGATGTGGATGTGAGGATATGTGTGTGGTGTGTGGCATGTGTGTATGTGATGTCTGTATGTGATGTATTTGGCATGTATAGTGTGTGTGTTGTCTCTGTGAGGTGTATGTATAATATGTATGGTGTGTGAGGTAGGTGTGTGTGTGTCTGTGGAGTCTCTTAGGGGTGTGTTTATGTGTGTCTATATTGTGGGTGATATGTGTGTGTGTGGTGTCTGAGGTCTCTGTGAGGTGGGGGTGTGTCTGTGGGGGTACTGTATATGTGTGTTTTGTGTGTGGTATATATGTGTGAGATGTCTGTGGGGTCTGTGAATGTGTATGTGTGACATGTGTATGTATAGTGTATGTTGTATGGGTACGTTTGTGGTATATATATGTGGCACGTGTGGGGTATGTGTATATGGGTCTGTTGTGGTGTTTTATTTTTGGCTTTCATGAGATTTACATGCTTAATATTTCTCTGAAGATCCATCAGGCCATTCTTTGGTGAGCAGGTACTGCATGCATCACAGTATACAGGAGTAGGGTCAAGGACTTCATATTTTCTTTCTGAACAAAGCTACCCCACAATGCTCCCCGAACTGCCAAATCCTTGCATCTGTAAGCATCAAGAACTAAATGTAGTTATTCTTCATCTGCTTCCACTCTTCCCCGAGGTCATCGCTAACACTTATTAGCCCTGCGTGACAGGAGCTGGCAGTCCTCTAGGCTTTGGTTAAACTAAGGTGGTCAGAGTTAATCGTACTTTTCAGATTGTCTACAAGAGCTCAGCCTAGTGTCCCTTGGATTTCTGGTGGCTATAGGGCCTTGTCCTTCTTCCTCTGAGCCTTTCCCTCCACATGACACTTCTCATTCTACAGCTTGTCTCCTGAGCTCAGTTCCTCGTCTCTGATGCAGGCTTTGCTGGCGGTGCTATTCCTCTTACCTTGCATCTCTATGTAAATGCCAAGAATCCCAGGAGACCTCAGGCTCCCTGAACCATCTGGCTGGAACTGCTGCCTTAACTGTTATTGGTCTTGACTGTGTGTTATTGCCTGAGGAAGGGAAGTGTGTTCTTCTTCTGATGTGTCATAGTCACTTACAGGAGGAAGAGGAATTCATGCATTCAGCTGTAGGAGTCACTGCCCTCCCCCATTCCCCCAGCCCTTTGCACAGACACCTCATGGCAGAATGAGGCCTGGAGCCCAGGGCTTTGGAGGGAGGACACATATTGCCAGATACGGGCTATTGGGATGCGGACAGATGGGCGCCTGCTTCTCATGCTGTTGCTTTCCTGCTCTGGGCTGGAAGGCCTCATGGGACTGGAAACCGTGATGTTTTCATGGTTTTTTACTCTAAACTGGAGAGAGTGGTTCCTCTGGTCTCTTGTTCCCTCTTTGTCCTCAGGCCCTTGTTTACATAGCTCCTACAGAGAGGGTGTTGACTTATTCTTAGTATAAAAGGGGGAAAGAGATCCCCTAGTCAGAAACTCAGTGTTAATGCTGGTCTAACCTTGACCTCTTTGGGGCCTGTCTTACTCAGGTTTATGACAATATTTTTAAAAATGTAACTCTGACCTCATCACTGAGAGTATAGAGGAATTTCCCTGAGTCAAGACCACAGACCTACGGGTTCAACTGTAAGATTTGCTTTCCACATCCTTTTAGACACCTCCATGCAGGCACTCGCCCTTAGAAACCATCTTGGAACCTTAGGGCCGCCTGCTGCTGTCTGCACAGAGTGCATTCAGACCTAGGCCCTTAAGTGAATGCAAAGCCGACATTTTGAAAGGAAATTGCAGCCACTCAGCCTGCTAGCTGCTATTTTTGACGTGCTTGCTGTTCTCTGGGGGCTTGACAACCACTGTCTCCTGGAGATGAACCTGCTCCCAGCAGCAGAGGTGTGCTTTGGGAGAACACACAGTATGACTGTCCTGCAGCTGCAAGCATGCGCAGAATTCTGGCTGAACTCTGAATACCCTTGCTCGAGTAAGTGGAAGGCACTCTGCAGCCTCCCAAGGGTAAGGAACCCCAATGGTTCTTGCCATTCACAATCTTCTGAAACCTAGGTGGGGCTCTCTGGGGCTCTTTAGAGCAGTGGTTCTTAACCTTCCTAATGCTGCGACCCTTTAATACAATTCCTTAGGCTGTGGTGACACCAACCATAAACATAATTTCCGTTACTACTTTATTACTGTAGTTTTGCTGCTGTTACAAATCGTAATGTATACACCTGTGTTTTCTGATGGTCTTAGGTGACCTCTGTGAAAGGGTCCTTTGACCCTCCACCCCCAGAAAGCAGTCATGACCCACAGGCTGAGAATCACTGCTTTAGAGCAGTGATGAGCCAGGGGTTCAGGTTTAAATCCTTTCCTGCTGTGTGACACCAGGCAAGCATGAAGCTGTCCCATAACTCAGTTTCCCTTTCTGTTACAAGAGGGATGATAATAACATTGATCTGATCGGGCTGGTCTTAGGACCGAATGAATTAATGCCTGCAAAGTGTTTAAAAGAGCAGTCTCTATTTAAAGATTGACTATTGCGGGTTTGGAGAGCTGTTCAGCAGGTAAGAGTACTGGCTGTTCTTCCAGCAGAAGACCTAGGTTCAATTCTCAGATCCCACATAGTGATTCATAGTTTTAACTCCAGTTGCAGGGCATCCAACACCCTTTTCTGATCTCTGCAGGCACCAAAAACACACCCGATGCACACGCATGCAGGCAAGTCATCCCGTAGGCATAAAATAATAAAAAATACAATATGGATAATTTTGATTATTATATTTTTACATAATGAAACAAGATAGGTAGACAGGTAGGCAGGCAGGCAGTTGAGTTGTCCTCTTTGGTGAGTAAGAGAAACTGAGGCAAGAGGGGTTATGACATATTTAAGAGTCCGTAGATATGTGGGATTCACTGCCGATGTTATGGGGTAGAATGCATGCCTGGGTGTTTCTGGTACTGAGAGAGAAAAGCGTGTCTATGTTTCCTGAATCTGTGTAGGTTTTTATTTGCCCACCAGTGTATCTGTGGTGGAAAGCTGCAGATAATAATGCTTTTTCCTACGGGCTTGGAAAACACATGAGCTCTGTGTATGTGTCTGCATCTTCTTCTGTGCCTCCACCTGAGCGTACATCTGTATCCTTATGTACCTGCATCTTGATCTGTGTGTCTGTCTGCATCTGCACCTGTGTCTCCATCTGTTTCTGTATGTGCATCTATGTCTGCGTTTGTTACTGTGTCTCTCTGTATCTGTCTGCATCTGCACATGTGTCTCCGTCTCTGTCTGCACCAGCTACTGCATCTCTGTGTCTATCTGCATGCATATCTGCACTTGCATCTTTATATCTGCCTGCATCTGCGACTGCACTCTGCATCTGCATCTGCATTTGTATCTGCCTGCATTTGGATCTGTGTCTGCATCTGTCTGTCCGCATTGCCTGCACCTCTGTTTGTATCTATCTGCATCTATATCCGCACCTGCACATGCCTCTGCTACTTCACCTCCATCTGTAATGTATGCCTCTGTGTCTGCCTGCATTAGATACTGCATCTCTGTCTGTATCCATCGTCATCCGTATCTGCACTTGCGTCTGTGTCTGCACCTGAATCTGTGATCAGTATCTGCATCTGCCCACATCTCCCTGTACATTCACCTTAGATATGGAACTTCTTCCTTTGGAGCCCCTTGTGACTGCAATCACCATGACCTCATCTGTACCCTCAGCCAGCCTCAGGCTTCCCTAACCATTCTCTGCTTGGCTGATTGGCAGCCTTTAGCATCCATCTCTAAGATATGCTTCACCCTCTGTGCCCTCCTTTAAGATGGAGCACACAGGGGATTCTGCAGCTGGAACAAGCTGGCTTCCCATTTGCTTGTCTCTATTTGGGAGCTTTAGCTCAGGGGCAGGGGGGTGTGTGTGTCATACACAGCCTAGGATGTTCTGCCCACTGCCAGTTTCCTCCATCCCTGCCACTTCTCATGGGGGATCCAGCCTAGAGCAAGGGTGTATGCCTGCCCTTCTGTTTTCCGATTAAGAGCTGCATGGTTTGTTTGCCTTCAAAGTTGAACTTGAGTCTGCTCCTCATTTAACCTCACCAAGCTTCAGTTTTGACATCTGCAAAACAAAGAAGCTAACACCAGTAGCCTCTCAAGGTGGTATTATGAGACCCAGATGACCCTGCCAGTTAAAGGGAGTAGCCAGCTCTGACTACTTGAGGGGCCCTCAGTGATACGGAGTGAGAGGCCAAACTGGGGGCAGGCAGGCCACCTGCATCCTCAAAGGAAGATAATGTCCCTGCTGACTGCAACTATTTCAATGGACTATAATATGTATATGTATATACACATATACGCATATATGTATATATTCTGAGTAGTTCTTGGTTATACCAGAAGGCTGTTTGCTTAAGGAGTCACAGCAGAATTTCTTAAAATAATTTTTCCTAGGATGTGATCTCATACACAGAAATGTGCCGATGTATCTTGGAAGACTGGGGTGGGTAAAATAAGAGTCTTTTTAAAAAAGCAAGCTTGCTTCTAACTAAACCCAGACGGAGGCCTCTTCCTTTCCCTTTCCGAGCTGCACAGGGAATAGTTCCAAAGGTTTGCAGCAGACGGGTGGGGTGTGAGAGCTGGAGGGGGTGGTAAATGTTTCACATAAGAAAGAGGAAACCGAGGCAGAGAATTGAAAGGGTAAAATTCAGCACTGCAAGACCCCGGGACAGAGATGATTCCAGGACTCCCAATTGTTATCTGATCCCAGCACCTTCCTAAAGACAACAGAAAACCAAAGGAAGGACTGTGTGAACTTAAACAGACGTGAATAACTTTGTTACTCTCCCACCCAGTCATACTATTGGCAGAATGACCCATGAGAATATAGTGATGTGATTTTGAATTTCATCTTTCCCTTCTCCCTTCCTGGCAGGCCTGGCTGGGAAATCTGCATCCGACAGTTGCCTTCTATGCTACAGAAGGGTTAGATAGTGTTGCTCTAGGAGGACTAGCCTTAATTCAGCACTGAGCTTGGAGGCAAGAGAGCCATGTGCTGCCTTCCACTCTTCCCTGTTAAGAGTTTCTTTAACCTTTGAGGCTGAGGTTTTCTGTTAAATTTAGTGACTAGTGATGTGTTTATGAAAAGATAAAGAGAAAGAATAAAGAGAGCGAGAATGTTCTGTGAAGGTGTGTGGTGAGGTATGGAGAAGGGGGTGTTTCAGCGGGGCCCATGCTGAGGCATCTCTTCCCTGTGAGGGACCAGCCACACACTGGTATAGCAGAGAGAAAGGCAGAGAGAGAGAGAGAGAGAGAGAGAGAGAGAGAGAGAGAGAAGTAGAGGTGGCCATGACCACATGGAGAGAGGGGGAAGGGATGGGGGAAGGGGCAGGGGACAGAGGGATCAAGAGAGCAAGAGAGAGAGGAGGGGGCAAACAGCCTCTTTTATAGTGGGCCAGGCCTACCTGGCTGTTGCCAGGTAACTGTGGAGGTAGAGTTTAGACAGAACACTAACAATTACAGTGAAGGAAATAGTCAGAGATGGGAGATCAGGAAAATGAGTACTTCTTAGAGATGCCTATTTGGGAGACGAAGGAAGGAATGAAAATTACTAGCATCTTATCCAGGAGCGTGATTATCTGCTGAAGCCCCGGGAGGCAGAAACTAGCTTCTAGTTGCTTCCCTGTGCTCCTTTGCTTGAGAAGAAGGAGGGAGGGGTGTTCTTTCTTGTTGAGTTACAGATATTCATAAATCACAGGACTGGGGGGGGGGGGTGTCAGGAAAAATAAAGCTTCCAGAAGCCATGGCGGCTGAGCCATAAATCAGAATGACTCTGGGCTGCTTTAAGGTAATTTGACTTCGCTAAAAAGAGAAGTCTGGAAAGACAGAGAAGATAGTTTGTGTTGGCCACAGATGGCTGAGGTCTGTGCTTCATGGCAGAGAATGTTTACCCACCTGTGTGGACCAGTAGGAGGGGTCTAGCACGGTGCCCTGAATGTGGGTGTCTGTTAAATTTATCCGCTCACGCATCCATTTGCATAACCCCACATGTATCCTTCTGGTACTTGATGTTATGGGACTGCAGAAGTTCCAAAGAGCCTCTGTGGGGTGTCTATCCCTTATGAGTGGCCCTAAAGTGTCACTTTTAGTTTATAGGTCAGATGCGACATAACTTGAAGAAACAGTGCTTTATACACAGGTCTAAAGTTTTTAGTGCCTTTCTTTTGAAGGACAAGATGTCTGGCCTTGTAGGTCCTGTGTTCAGCTTGCTAACTACCTGGGAGGAGCTGAGACTCCCAATGATATCTTTACAAGTTTCCACTACGTTCCAGTAATGCCAGAGCTTAGGTGTTAGCCCACAGGCTTTTGGAGAGCATTAAGATACAAACTGTAAGAGATGGAAGTCATGTGTACCTTCAGTCCCAGGGCTTAGGAAGCAGAGGTAGGAGGATCAGAGATACAAAGTTATCTTCAGCCACATGTGAATTTAAGTTCAGCCTTCACTATGTAAGACTCTGCCTCAAAAAACCAAAGCAAAAAACCAAAAACCAAAAAAACCCACAAAAAACAAAAAAACAAAAAAATCCCCAAAACAAAACAAACAAAAAAACTAAAAAAAATTAAAAAAAATCCCAAACCCCAAAACCAAACCAGATCAAAACAAAACAAAACAAAAAAACAGACAAAACAAAACAAAACCTCCCCAAAACAAAAACAAACAAACAAACAAACAACAACAACAACAACAACAACAAAAACCAGATGAATAAAGAAAACCCCAGTGCCATCCGGGGAGATGGCTCAGTTAGTGAAGTGTCTGTTACTCAAGTACAGGAATCTGAATTTGGTCCCCAGCACCCACATTAGAAAACACCTAATACAGGAGTGTGTACTGTAATCCCAGCGCTAGGGGCAGAGACAAGCCGACCCCTGGGGCTTGCAGGCACAGCATCCTGGGTGAATTAATGCACTCCAGGTTCATTGAGAGACCCTGTCTCAAAAACTGAAGTGAATAGTGACGGAGAAACATACTTGGCATTGGCATCTGGTAAACACACACACACACACACACACACACACACACACACACACACACACCAAAGATACAAACTGCAAACTATAGCACAGGCCATAACAAAACAAGACAGTGCTTGGTCATTTCATCTTTGAGAGTTACCTTCCATTTGCATGAAGTCAGGGTGTAAGAACCCACCAGTCCCTTCCTGCTGCCCAGGACAGACACGGATTAAGAACAGGGACTCAGAAGTGAGAGAGTGCATTTCCGAGATGAGGGCTGGCACTCGGTACCCACCTGTCCCGTTCTGTGTGACATCATGCTAATCCCTGGCTTCTCACTTGCCTCTTTGCCTAGGGTGTTTGCAGTTGCCTTTCACTATGTCGTGTTTTGAATATGAGACGCCCCTAAGGGCCTCTATAGTGTGTGCGGGTGGTGTGAACTTGAGGAGGTGGAGCTCCGGAAAGCTGTAGGGAGTAAGTCACTCGGGGGATGTGTGTGAAAGTGTATACGGCTGTGATGTCAGGGTGTTCTATGTTCTGTGTTACAAGGTATATCCCAACCCCAGTCGCATTCTCTCTGTCTACTTCCTGTCTACCACAAGGTAAAACAATGTCTGGGCCACACAGTTCTTTCTGTCCAAGTGCCTGAGGCCAAGCGTCCAAGGTCTGAGCCTTCTGAAACGTGAGCCAAAAAACAAATCTTTCTTTGGACTATTCTCACAAATGTGACTAATACAAGCCTTCCGGTGAAACCTGTTTTGAACTTTGTTGCTCAGAAGTTAAATGGCTTTAGGATTGTCACTGTCTCAGCATAAGGACCTCAAGAGGGAGGTAAAGGCTCTCCCCATTTTTTTTTTTGCTTTGTCTACAATTTTATTAAAATGATTCACACCTGGGATACAAAAGGACAGTTGAGGCCAGAGTCAGTCAGTGATAAAGCCTTAGAATTCTGAGAGGAATTGACATGTAAAAGTCATCTTTCCTCAGGGACATCTTTTGTTCTTGAAAGCCAGAAAAATATTCACTCGTAGGGCAGAAGAAGTTAGACCAGCTGGTATAAAAGAAAATCCACCAT
The DNA here is from genome assembly GCA_030674055.1 of Rhabdomys pumilio. Taxonomy (NCBI): domain Eukaryota; kingdom Metazoa; phylum Chordata; class Mammalia; order Rodentia; family Muridae; genus Rhabdomys; species Rhabdomys pumilio. The sequence continues at coordinate 51,624,896 of JANHMN010000008.1, forward strand.
GAGCCTTCATTCAGTACGTGTCTGCCTCAGTTTCCCCAGTAGGTATGTGTTGGCTAATTTTTGTCAGAAGCTAGAGTCTGGGATGACGAAACTTCAACTGAGAAAATGCCTCTGTCACATTCGTCTGTAAGCAAGCCTTGACTGACAGTTGATGTGGGAGGGCCCAGCTCACTAGGGGCAGGACCATCCCTGGGCAAGTGGTTGCCTGAGAAAGCAGGCCAAGTGAGCCATGAGATCGAGCCTGTAAGCAATTCCCATGCCTTGTGCTTCAGTTCCTGCCTTCAGGTTCTTACCTTGAGTTCCTGCCCTGATTCCCTTCATAATGGACTGTAAGTGGTAAGCTGAAATAAATCCTTTCCTCCCCAAGTTGTTTTTGGTTGTGGTGTTTATCATGGTAACAGACAACGGACTAGGACAAGGTGTGTGTGTGTGTGTGCGTGTGCGTGTGCGTGTGCGTGTGTGTGTGTGTGTGTGTGTGTGTGTGTGTGTGTGTGAAAAGTTGTTGGTGTAGAATAGAATTATTTTCTTATTGGAACTACTTTTTACTGAAAGTAGGCCACAGAGAACTTTAAAAATTTGCCCAGGGTAGGCAAACTTGTAAAACAACATGCAGTCAATAGAACTAGGATGTAGAACTGGCTACTGTAGTCACAATCCCAATGCCTCCCTCCACCACAAGCAAAGGAAATGCCAGCTGTAGCCAAACAGCTTTGAGAGTCTTTCCTGGCTGTGTGAGGCTGCCATCCTGACACAAATGCCTTTGACAGTACAGGCAGAGGGTGAAGTGTGAGTACCTTGGAGCAAGTTTGTACTGGACACGGCCACCTCCTTTCTGTGAACTGTGTGACCTTGGGAGAGTTAGGACTAAGCTCTGAACTTTTTTCTCTTCTGTGAAACTTAGTGACCAATAGACGTTTCGAGTATGGGAGATCTTGTTAACTCTGGTCATGTCTGGCACACAGGAAGCTCGACATGCAGTAAACATTCAATGACATGTTGTTATTCTCCCCCGCCCCTCTCATTTCATATATTTTCACGCTGTAATTTGTGGTTGGTTCTAACACTTGGTTCTAACATGAATGCCTTATGTAAGGAGGCTTTAACATTCTTTTAGAGAAAACTGCTCTTCCATGCTGGAAATGCCACAGACTCAGATAAGTTCCCGAGGGAAGACTCTGAATGACAAGCTGCTGGGGTCAGAGAACACCTCCCACAGGACTGGGGACTAGCTAAGTGTGGACGGGTCACGTGGTCAGCGCACCTCTTGCCTGATAATATCTGGGCTGCTCTTGCTGGGTAGAGTGACTGGGTTGATTGAGGGCACAGGGAAGGTGCTTCCTGCCTCACCAGCAGGCTCATGAATGTGCCTTTAATTATGTGTGTGAGGTCAGCATTCTTCGTTGGGATTATAAATCAGTGGAAACTGCGACTTGGTTCGCAGATAAAGCGTCTGCTCTATATAGAGCCGTCAGAACTGTCGTTGATTTGCAAGTAAGTTGGCTGAATTCAATGACACGTAGAGAGTAAGACTAAATTACTCCCAGGCAGGACAAGACTCCTAGCCATGCGTGAGGCACATGCCAACAATCACAGGTACTCAAGAGGTTGAGATAGAAAGATTGAAAATTCAAGGCCCACCTGTGCTACAGAGTGAGCTTAAGGCCAGCCGAGGCTCCTTAAAGGCCTTGTGTCAAAGGTATCACGAGGGCTGCAGTTGTAGCTCGGTTTTAAACTGCTCGAATTGCATGAAAGATGCTCTAGGTTCAATACAGGTGCTGTAGGAGAGCAAGATTGGGGAGAAACAGGAGGAAGAGGGAGAAAGGAAGGATAGGAAGGGAGGGGGAAAAGAGAAGAGGGGAGGACACTGAATCTGAAAGTCTTGGGGTCCTCTGCCCTGTTCTACTTTACACTTTCCTAATGGTGCAAGGCGTCTTCTGAGGACTCACAAGTGACATTCCTCAAGTGTTAACTCCTTGATGTAGTTTTTGTCTGAGATTCCTGGTCTTTGCTGTTTCCCTCATGACCTGGTCACACGGCACCTGCTGCACCTTAAATCTCTTCCCTCCTGATTGGGCCTTTCCTCAGATGAACGCTCAGCCAACCAACTAAGCTAGAACAGCTCATCTAAGAGTTACCTGGCTGCGCAGAACATGCCATCTTACATGACACTCCATGTGAATAGCACCTCCAGACACTGGTTTCAGAGACAGTGCCTCATGGATGCATACATTGCATATAAACACAAATGAAATGCTCTGAGAAGCCCTGTAGCAATTAAACACTTTTTTTTTTGTTTTTTGTTTTTTGTTTTTCGAGACAGGGTTTCTCTGTGTAGCCCTAGAACTCTGTGCTGTCCTAGAACTCACTCTGTAGACCAGGCTGGCCTCGAACTCAGAAATCTGCCTGCCTCTGCTTCCCAAGTGCTGGGATTAAAGGCATGTGCCACCACTGCCCAGTTAATTAAACACTTTTTAATTCTTTCATCTGGTGTTTTTTCAAGTTAATTTGTACTGAGGTGTCTCCACCCTCTTTTCTTTTTTCTTTAATGGATTTTTTTTTTCAACTCATAGGAAAGTATACACCAACCAGTCTATCGAGAAACCTAAGGAGAATGGAAGCCCCCTCATTCTATTGCATTTGAGTCCAGGGAAACATTAGCTACTAGTTTTTCACATGGCCCATCTTGTGGCTTCTGATCAATCCTCTTACGGGTGTCTAGTATAGTGACATGCTAAGGCAAAAGAAGAAAGGACTAGTTGCTCTTGCCTGTTGGTGCTCTCATAATTGCTCCTTCACTGAATGCCCTGAACCTTGGAAGAGTTTCTGATATTTAGTTACTCTGATCCTTAAATAATCAGAGCAGATGAGAATCAAATGCCATCTTGGATCTTCTTGCTGTGTTACCTTCAGGAAGTCACTTGCAGTTCATCTAGAAAGTACCGGCTATGGATAGGACCATGTTGGCCCATGGTCTTGACCTGTGATGTGAAATGTTTGGAGTGGATGATTAAGTTCTGACTGAACCTTCTGTGGATGCTCTAGCACCTTCCCTGAAGGCCTCCCTGCACACCCAGAAGGCATGGTTGCTAAGTAGTTGCCACTGGAGTGCTCTTTGAGAAAAAGAGATGAGCTTGCTGCAATTACAACTCCATAGAGTATGATTTGTATTTCACAGTTTATATACCCTGTGTCAGCTTCCTATTTTACAAAGAGCAGAACATACCATTGAAAAATATATTGAGCAGTTTATATAAGACAGATTGAAGAGAGACGTAATAATTTTATCTACTATAAGAGGTGCGATAAATCTGCTTTTCTCCCTTCCCCTCCTTCTTCTCCCTCCCTCTCCTCTCCCTCCCCTCCATCCCCCATGCCCCCTTCCCTCCATGGCTCCCCTTCTTCCCCTCCCTCCTCCATCTCTTCTTTACTTCCTTTTGTCTTTCTTAGATGAGGTCTATCTTAGTTATTAAGTGTTTCCAGACCATTCCTTCTATTTCCATGCTGCAAAGTAAACACTCATTGCTTTTTGGCTGTGTCACACACCTTGGCATTGTGATTGGAAAAATGTTGGGCATGGAAAGGCTTTTCTATATTAAGGAGAAACAAGGATGCAAACCAGCCAGATGCCAAGCAGCATCTCGGGCTTCTGGAAAGGAGCCCACCGCAGTGGGGAGAGAGTTGGTACAACACACTGGTATCCATAAAGAACTAGTTCTATATTCCTGGAAGAGTAACCCCACAGATGAGGCAGGCATTGTGTTGTGTGCCATGCAGTGGCTTCAGGGTAGAACCCAGGAAGCTTCCACCCTGTCCTGCCACTCTTTGATATCATTCATCATCCTTGACTCCTGTTGCCCTGTCAGCTTGCAGGGGTAGGACCTGGCAGTGTCGAAAACTTGGGTGGGTATCCTAATTTAATTTCTGATGCTATGTTACAATACCTCAGCAAAAACAATATAGGGGAGAAAAGTGTTATTTTAACTCATGATTCCATGTTATAGTCCATTATTGCAGAGAAATCAAGGCAGAAACTATTTAAGACAGCTGGTCACATCACTTGCCCAGTCAAGAGCAGAGAGAAATGAATGAGTGCATGCCTATTGCTCAGCTAGCCTTTTCCTCCCTTATACTCTTAAGGATTCCCTTGCCTAGGGAATGGTGCTGCCCACAGTGGGCTGAGTCTTTCTACATCAATCAACAATCAAGACATTCTAAGACATTCTCCCGTAGACATGCCTATTGGCTAACCTCATCCAGATAATGTCTCAGTAAGATGTAGATATTCTCCATACACATGCCTACAGGCCAACCTGATCCAGATAAATCCTTATTAAGACTCTCTTCCAAGGTGCTTTCAGAGTGTGTCAAATTGACAATCAAGAGTTACCAGCACAGTAGGCTTCTAAATTACTGATTTACATGGAACATGTTGCCCAAACAAAACATTCTGAGTTTTGACTCTAAAAGTAACATCTCTACTCATTAGGAAAAGCAGTCCAATTCAAACAGGAAATAGCTCCAGAGTCCCACAACCAAGACACCGAGGTGGAGATTTCCATCTAGCCCAGCCACCCCTGCATCTGTTTCACTGCAGAAGTCATGCATCAGATCATTTAAAAGGCATCTTAATCCAGATATGGTGGGCAAAACACTTGCAATTTAGCACCTAGGAGGTAGAGGCAAGGGGATCAGGAGTTTAAAGTCGTCCTCAACTACATAGTGAACGCAGGACTAGCCCCGGCTAATTGAGACACATTGTAAACAAATAGGCAAATAAAGAAAAAAAAAGAAAAATTATTTTATAAAAAAAGGAGGTGGGGCTGGAGAGATGGTTCAGCAGTTAAAAGCACTTGCCTCTCTTCCAGAGGACCCATGTTTGGGTTCCAGTAGCCACACGGGAATACTCACAAGCATCTGTAAGTCCAGCTCTAGGGAATCTGAGACCTTTAGCGTCTGCAGGCACCTGCATGCATGTACACATACATGCAGACCTATATACCCACCATAAGTAAATACTGTTTTAAAACATCTTTAAAAATATAGTACAAAAAATAAAATAAAAACAGCTCATCCTATCGAAGATCTCAGTGACAGTGGGACAAAAGCCCTGACTCGGAACGCTTAGTATGGATATTTGCTCTCACATGAAACTCTCTCCTTAGGCTCTCCAGGGTCAAGTAGTTGGGCAGATGAAGTCATTTTCTAGGCCCCAGGTTTCCCCATCTGGAAAAAACAAACAAATGCTGTGTTCCTTGCACACCCCATCTTAGCTGCCCAGTTGCCCACCATTCACCCATTTCATACTGGGAAGTAAGGTGGTGGCATTTGACCTAGATAGTCAGCCACTGGAGTTCCTCGTTCAATTGCTAAGCTAATGTCACCCCTGGCTACCATAGTTCCTTTACACTCCCTTAACCTTCCCTCATTCCTTGCCTGGGCAGTCTGTCACTCTGGTAGGTAAATGTCAATCATCCCTAGGTAATTTACAGTACAGCTCTGTGTGAGAACTTGTTCAGTACTGTTTAGAGAACGATGGCAAGAAAAGTCTATGATAACTCTACAGAGGTATCCTACCCCTAAATATTTGTGATGGGAATTTGGGTGAATCTACAGATAGAAGCCAAAGGGACACAGCGGTTCTGGGAGAGGCCTGAGATGCTGCTGGATGGATGCATGTGCCTGCCTCACAGGCAAGGCCAGAGATAGCATCAAGACATCAGAAGGCTGGGAAGGCCCCAGAAAATAGGTCTTCACCCTCACCGAGTACCAGGCTCTCACTTCCTGCCCTTTTGCTGTCGACCAAGCTGAATTTACATAATTGACCTAGATTGGTGTCTAGGTATGGGATTTAAAAATCTTCTCAAGAGACTGGTACGAGACTCTAGAGTCCTGTACCACCAGCCAGAGAAATTTTGGTAGTGACAATGTCACATTTTTGCATTGAATGGCACTACGTGTGTGTGTGTGTGTGTGTGTGTGTGTGTGTGTGTGTGTGTGTGTGTATGAATATATATTTTAACCATGGACTACCATGACAATCTATGAGAACGAAGCAGAGCAGGCAATATTATGCTTGTCCTTGGCTGGAAGAGGCAGACTCAGTTGCCCAAGATGACACAGTGTTACCTTTCATTAGAAGGACCCTGCCAGGCACTATTCATTCATTCGATTGTCTGTTTGGGTATATAGTTATTGGCAGTGATGAAGCTTAAACCCAGGGCCTCATAACGTGCAGATGAATTACAACCCGAGCCCTTGTGAAAGGGGTGGTCTTCTTCCCCTGAGAGTGGTCCAAGGGGAAACAACCATAGCCTCCACACTGCGTCTTCTGGTCCTGCCATCCCTGCTCCTCAGAGAGCCTTCCCTTGGGCCAGCATCTGTGCCACCTCCTGCATGCTCTCCCACAGCACAGTTAGCGAATGGCACTGACGTGCAGCCTGGCAGCCCACATCATCTTAACCCATGCTCTGACAACAGTTCTCGGACTCTCAGCTCTCAGGTTAAGCCCCTTTCCTTGCAGAAATTCCAGCACCTCAATAGTTCCAGGGGAGTCCCATCTAAACTGTAACAGCCCCACTACTGTGTCCCCTGTCTCCCCCATGGTCACCTATCACCAGCTTGTATCTACCTTGAGAGTGTCCCTCACCCCTGTGTCCACTACCCACCACCTCAAAAGCCCCATAGTTCATCTGAGTCCTTCATGTGAGGCTACTGCATAGGGCTGGAGTCACCGGAACTGGGAGTTCCCTGCTTGATGTGAATCCCACCAGCGAACTGAGGCATACACTGAAACCATGACCTTCCCTACACCTCCACCCCCAGCTGGCCACCAACTATGGGGTCCACCTCTCTCCCCGACTCCAACCAAGGGCTATCTTCCTCTCTCTTATCTCCTCCAAACCTTTTTCCTTTTGCCCAGACTAGGCAGTGTCCTGGAGAAGCTCCCAGGTGCTGCAGGCTTCTGCGTGGGGCTCCTGCAGCCTCTATCCTGGGATGTTCAGGAAGAGGGAGGAGGTGGAGCTTTGTTTCTCTGGCAATGCAGGTGGGCCTTGCGGTACCTCTGCTGCACAGGGCAGAGGACCAAGACTGCGGCTTGCAATCCCCTGTACCTGTGAAATGCAGCTTTGTCCCCAAGCAGAAGTCACTGTCAGCAGATTCCTGCACTGGGGCTTGCGCATTGTGGGTTGGCACAGAGGACAGTTGTGTCCTCAGTGACTTCTGATTCCCAGTTCCAGCTTTCAGGAAAAGCTCACTCTCAGCTAGCAATGCAGCCCTGACTCTGTCTCTCTCCTCTTACACAACAGTCCCTTGTGTAGCTGTGTGTGACTTCTGCTGGGTAGGAAGACTTGGAGAGAGGGGAGAGGAGGAGGGAAAAGGCTAACTCTCCTTTCTTGAGCGAAGGAAAGAAGGAAGGAAGGGGCAGACAGACAGGCAGAGTGGTTCCTGCAGCTGCTTGAGGTCCAGAAAAGGTGTCTTGGTAACTCTTTACCTATCAGAATGGCCTGGAGAACTTCACAGCAAGCTCTCCCCTGTTAATCACCCACAAGAGTGAGCCCTGGGTAGGCAGGCTGGTACTTCCAACTCGCCTCCATAGTGGTTCTGTTATCACTGAATTTGAGTCGGTCTGTGCCTCTTTCTAAAACCATTAGTGGCTATGGAAGGTCCAGGCTGGTCAGTCTGTGGGAGATAGACTTCATCCAAGCCACAGGTGCTGGTGGGGATCTGATCCGTAGTCTGCTTTACTTCAGTGTGCAATCGAGAAAAAGAACTGAGGAGCAGAGACATGGCTTACTGGCCCCAAGACTCCATGGCTGCCTATGGGCAGCTGTTACGTAATAGAGGTGGGTCTTGGAGCCCAAAGAGTTAGTTCACATATTCTCTTGACTAAGAGGTAATGTACCAGCTTAGACTTTGAAGAAATGACCCTAGCTAGGTGCTTTGTGAGGCTGAGTAGAGACTGCACAAGTCCCTGAATCTGCTGACCTAGTTCTGTCTCTTAATGACATTGGACCTTGGCTCATTTCCTACACCTTTTGGTCTTTTTTTGAACTTAAAAATGTGGAACTATAAGACTCAGAGGTAGACTGTGTACTAGGTGAGCCTCTGTGTTCCATTTCCAGCCTTACCACATCCCCCCAAAATAAATAAAACAAGAGACCCTTGGTTTGCTGTGTCTCACATTGCAGGCATTCCTGAGGTGTTCTAATGCAGATCAGTGGGTTTAGCACATAATCTGAGCTCTGCAGTAGAAAGGCTTCTCACTCAACGCAGCACAGTTCTGAAACTGGTGTGGCTTTAAAATCATATAATGTTCCCCATAGTGACATGTTTGGAGTTGCTTGTGGTCACTCTGTCCTTCATCCCCAGGGGCATTGCCATGTCAAGGAACTGTTGGCTGCTTCTGACTGGTCTCTCTCTCTCTCTCTCTCTCTCTCTCTCTCTCTCTCTCTCCCTCCCTCTCTTTTACTCCCTCCATCTCTCCCTTCCTCCCTTTCTCTCTCTCTGTCTTCCTGTGTATGTATCTATGTGGAGCTGTGTGTGTGTGTGTGTGTGTGTCTGTGTGCATATGTGTGTGCTTGTATGTCTCTATGTGTATAAAGCAGTATCTCTTTCCTAGAACATCTTTTATAAAATATTCATGGCGGTCAGGAAGTCCTCAAAGGGAGAGGCTTGGCAAATATGTTTACTCAGAAACAAAGGGAAAGGTTGGCCTGCCTGTCTGCATTCTTCTCTGCTTTGTGTCCTGCAGTTGACACCTGGGAAATAGTAGCCTACACTGGAGGTCACCAGAGACTGCTACTGGGGGAACCGTGTTGATGTGTCAGTATGTAAAATGTGTGTGTGTGTGTACATATGTATATACACATATTATAAATTATGCATAAAACTACAAATAATTAACATATGTAAGTAATTGTAGCTATTCTGCTAGGAATGTAGTGATGGCTCTTCTGGTCTTTAATTTGCATTTCTTTGATGCAGTGAATACCCTCACGTGTTGACTGGCTATCTGTGTAGTTCCTCCAGTGATACTGCCTTTTTCTCAATTCTTAAATGTTTTCCTTAAAACTACGGAGTTTTTACAGTTCTTCAGATAGTCTGGCAATGAATATTTTATCAACCATGTGGTTTGCAAATATTTTCTTACAGTCAGTGGCTTTTGTTTTCAACTCCTTTAGAGAATTAGATAATTGGATAATTTGAAATATTGATGAAGTCAAATTCATCAACACACTCTTGAGGAACTGTGATTCTTTTTGAAATAATTTTTAAAAGGATTCATGTACTTATTTAATCTTACCTATTTATTTATTTTGAGGCAGGGTCTTACTGTATAGCCCTGATTGGACTGGATCTCACTGTGTAGACCAGGTTGGCCTTGGACATGCAGAGATCCATCTCCTTCTGCCTCCTGAGTACTGGGACTAAAGGTATGTGCCACCACAGTCAGTCTGTATCTTTGATGTGATGTTCAGGAACTCTTCGTACAGCTGTGGGTTCTCAGGCATTTTTTTTTGAAGTCTAATAATCTCATGGTTTTAAATGTGATTGAAATCTATGCTCTACGTGAACTCCTCTTTATGTAGGTGAGAAGCATATGTGAAAATTCATTTTTAGTGCAATGGTTACATACCCGTTCTGCCTCCACCATCTGAACCATTCTCCACCATTCAACCGTTCTTTTAAAACTCTTGAAAATCAGTTGTCCATACTTATGCAGAGCTATTTTTTCTTTCTTTTTCTATATCCCTCCTTCTCCCAACCTCCACTGTGCACTCCTTCCTGGAACTCACTATGTAGTACAAGCTGATCTTCAACTCCCAGTAATCCTTCTGCCTCAGCCTCTTGAGAGCTGGGAGTGTAGGTTTGAGTCACCATATCCAGCTTTATGAGGGCTACTCTATGGATTCTGTCCAGTTCTGTTCACCCACGTGCTTACCCAGTATAAAAAAGCCTATGCATAGTATGATCCTCAGTAGTCTGCAGCCACCTGAACAAATGAGTAGAATGGCATGCTCAGCTGGCTGTATCCAGTTCATACTCACACCTTAGAGGGAAGGTGCCACCCATGAGGCCCAAATAAGATAAAACATGGAGGCGACTTCTCTTGAGGGAGTTTGTGCTCTGTTACAAAAAGAAAGGACAAAGGGACATTGGCTAGCCAAAGTAGTAATGCCCTTTCCCCAAACAGACAAATATACCAAGCAGTATCTGCTGTAGCCAGGTTCCTTGGTGGCTCTTTTAGTGTGAGAAAGGTCAAGCCTAGATACCTCCAGACCTAAACAAGATGTGGAACATGTCCAGGGTTGTAGATAACTCACCGCTGGGTTCTCTTGTGGATGCTCCACCCAATTCAGATGAGATAAAGATGGATAAAGGTGGCCCTTAGCACTGAAGCTTGGCCTTCAAGGTCTTATACAAAGAGCTCCTGTTCATCCAGGAGGCCTTCTGACTCCTGAGCACGTCTGGAGATGGTGATGACCTCTGTATCGTTTTTCAGATGTAGGGAAGGCCTTGTTGTTCCTCAAGTCACATGTGGCTGGGCTATATAGCCAACTACCAGAGCTTAGAGACTTCAGCAACAGAGTTTAATATTCTAACACTTCTGGAGCCTGCAAGTCTGAGTTAGTTCAGTCACTGTAACGAATATCTGAGACTATGATAAACTTATAAAGTAGAAAGGTTCAGCCTGGTTCAGTTTCAGAAGTTCTGGTCTGATTCCTTGACCATGATGCTTAGGGTCTGGTTAAGGCAGCATCTTTTTGTGTGTGTGTGTGTGTGTGTGTGTGTGTGTGTGTGTGTGTGTGTGTGT
>JANHMN010000008.1:51639668-51661414 GCA_030674055.1 Rhabdomys pumilio
AGGGGAGGGGGAGAGGGAGAGAGAAAGAGGGAGAGAGAGAGAGAGAGCAGGGGAGGGGGAGAGGGAGAGAGAAAGAGGGAGAGAGAGGGAGAGAGAGAGAGAGAGAAAGAGAGAGAGAGAGAGAGAGGAGAACACAGAGATGTGCTAGGTTCAGAAGACACTTAAATGAGTCAATTCTTTTCTTTCCACCATGGATTTCACTGATCAAACTCAGGTTATCAGCCTTGTATGGCAAGTTGCTTTCTAATCTGCCATTGTTGGCTCTAGATCAGACGGTTTTAAATGTGCCTTGGTGGGCGATTGCTGTAGGAATTATACTGGATCTGCTGACCTGTGAGTGTCGTCAGGGAATCAAGGGACTGAGTTCACGATATGTATGTAACACAGTTTCCATCTTGAGGAAGCTGCATCCAGGGACTTGAGATACCTGGTTAGGGAATGCTTAGCTGCTGTGCTGGCTTCCGTCAGGTATGAAGAAATGACTTCAGGCTGCCTGTGCTCAGCTATAACTGAACAGTTCTGGAATCAAAGTGCAAGATGGGAGACGGTTTAGACAAACTGGAAAGTAGAATGTCTGGTAGTGGGTCTCTATGATGTCCAGAAGTCATTTGTTTGTTTGTTGATTTATTTGTCTGTGGGAGGGTGTCAGAGCCCATGGAACTGGAGTTACAGACAGTTGTGAGCCACCATGTGGGTACTGGGAATTGAACCCAGGTCCTCTGCAAGAACAGTGGTGCTCTGAACAGCTAAGCCATCTTTCCAGCCTCAAGAAGCCAGTTCCTAATTTGCATGATGACATTGCTCCGTTTTTTGTCCTCATGTGCCTAACTGAACTTCCCTTGTCCTCCTTCCTCCTTTGCAGGGTTGTACTGCACGTGGCCACTCTGGAAAAGCTATGCATCCAAAGAGTACCTGACCTTGAACTTCTCTTGAGGATGAGACCCCCGCCTCCTCATTAAAGAACTCAGCCCGACAGCCTCTGGTGGCCTTCCACAAGCAGTGACTGGGACGGAAAAGGCTGAGATGGAGGAGTTCCTTGCCGTGAAAGATTGGATTCTGAATGTTGGGGTGGGGCCAGAGGAAGAGAGGGAGAGCTGCTGGTCTGATCAAAGGAGAAGAGGTGTTAGGATGACGTGGGATCCTACGAATTCATGAGTGTGCTGCAGAGTCGCCCAGGCACTCGCTGGCTGGGGAAGAGTAACTAATAAATAAATGACAGTCTCAGAGGCCTTGCCTTCTGCTGTGTAACAACCCCAACAGCTAAGCCCAGCACTCATGTCACAGGCTTTGATAAGGGAAGGCAGGTACTGATGCGGGAAGTATTTGATCAGCTTCCTAGCATTTATCACCCCAGGTGCTGGCCACCCGTGGGCCACCAGGGAAGTCCTCTTTCAGCTCCTGCAGATTGCCTCAGGGAGGGGATGTTTCCTGAGGAGACCAGAGAGAAGGCCCATTGCCTAGCATCATCTGCCTCTTGAGTCTACAGCAGAGAGCATATGTTGCTGTCAGAACTGTCTTTAAAGCCTCTTCCCAGGGCCTCCCGAGCATACACAGGCCTCTCTGGGTAGTGAGAGCGGTCTTTGTTTTCCTTATTTGGAAAAGGCTTTCTCATGTAGCCCAGGCTGCCCTCCAACTCTCTATAGATGATCTTGAACTCTTGATTTCCCTGTCTTGGGCTCTTCAATGCTGAGATTACAGTGTGTGTATGTGTGTGTGGTGTGTGTGCACGCGTGAGTGCGAGCATGCACACATGCGTGTGCCTGTGTGTGTGCCTGTGTGTGTGTGTGTGCTGTGAAGCAAGCCCTTCTAGTAACTCTTGTTTCTGTCCTTGAAACCCATAGTCAACTGCTTTTCCTCGTGAGAGTAACAGTAATGTTACTTCTGAAAGTCCCCCAACGAACACTCCTATACAAATCTGGGGTCTCTGGAAAGGGCCATCCTCACCAGTAACCACATACCCAAGTTTTCATTCCTGTTGGTCTAAATTTACTTCCTAATCAGGTGTTGAGGGGGGCAGGGTGTGTGCATGAGGGAGTCTTCCTTAATGTTACCGTCCTAGGTCTGTTTCACAGCATGGCTACTCTATGGACCATATTCTGAACCACAGCCTACCTGGTGTTCAGCAGAACACCCAGTGTGGAAGGACCATTCACAGGTATCAGCAGGACTGGTGACAGAGAGACTGAATAGGTAAGCGCAGGCTCTGGTTGATAAATATAGTCAAAGAACATACATTCAACCGATCGAGTGCTCATAAGCTGTTGATTACAAGTGAAGGCGACTGTCAAGCATCTCCAACTCACGCACACAGAGACACACACATCCTTTTTACAAGCAGGCATCTCTTTCTGCTAAATAATCCCAGTGGCTGATATCTCCTCTGAGGCTCTAATTCTCCAGTTGTGTCTAGCATTTGATGGTTTGTTCATTCAATGTTCCCCGTGCATCTCCTATATGTCGGGCATTTTGTTTTTCTAGTTGTCAGAGATTCACTAATGAATAAAAGCAATAAGACTGGGTTCTGTGCAGGGAAGACAGGCACTTAATAAAGTAAACGGTTAGATATTTGCACAGTGAGGCAAGCTCATCTGCAGTGTAGGAATGTTGAGAAAGGAGAGGCAGGGAAAGGCTGAGCGAGGTCATGCTGCTTGACTGAAGTACAGGAGGTCATTGGATGAGCTGTGTTGATAACAGAAGACAATCCACTCGGTACACATGCAGAAGTAGGAGCTTGGTTGCTGTGTTGCAGGCAGAGGGAGGAATGTCTGGAGATCAGCAAGTCATCAGCAGGGAAGGAGATGATGCAGAGAGAGCCATGGGGCAGAAAGAGGGGCCAGGCCAGGACTTCTTCTGTGCTCTGAGACAATAGGAAGCCATCCCCACAGGATTTTGAAAAGTGATCGATCAGGTTTTAATTTTTATCAGACTTACCAGTGATGAGCCTGAACAAATTAGACGGTGGATGGTTTGGTCCAGGCTGCTGCTGCAGAGCCAGTGAGACATAGACAGATCCCATCCTTAGGGAAAGCAGTGCTAGCAAGACAGGTCAGATGTAGGGTATGTGAGGATGGACAGCAAGGATGATGCCAAGGCTGCGAGTTTGAGGTGACGTAGGGAAGAAAGGCAGCCAAGCCAGCATGTCTGGACTCACTCCTGAGCTGCCACCGAAGGACAGACACACATTAGAATCTGAGCATTTGACAGCTCCACCTCTTTTTCTCCAGAAAGCCAGTGGGAGGGGGCAGCTGTTGTCACCATGCCCATCTGTCATCCTGACCCTGGGCCTCGGATGGGATACATCTGAGTTCTCATGAGTCATTCCCTGTCTCTCACTCTCCTCCCCCACACAGCCTCCCTCTCAGCTCTTCACGCCTCTCCTCACGTTTCTCTCTCTTCTATCAGACCTAGAGTCCAGTGAGTCTACTTCTCAGCCAAGTGGTGGAGCACATCCAAGAGACGTAATCAGAGAGCCCCAGAGCACTGTGTGTGCAGGGAGCTTATGGCAAGACCATGGTCATAGAACAGCGTGGGTCATGCGTCATTGCAGAGGTGATTTCTGTCTGTTTCCAGGGTGAGTTGACAGATAAATGGTACAACAAGATAGTCTTGGGAGACTAGAGAGCTCCCTGGGATGAGGTGAGACCTCAGTTCTGGTCATCCATTCAAGTTCCTAGTAGCTTTGCAGTCTGGTGGTGAGCAAAGAGCTTTAGGACGAGCGTCTGAACACTTGGCACCGACTCTGTGTGACATGTACCAAGTATCTTCATGGCCTCACTCTGCCATAAGCCCACCTGGAAAATGGGCAACATGACCTGTGACACCCAGTGTCTCTGCTTGATTCATAGCTCTGAAGTTTGGGACTCCGTCCACAGGCCACCAGGATGGCCTTGTTTCCAGGTACATGCACATGATGGGAAACGGGCACCATCTCTTGTCTAGGGAGACCCACACTGGTTCAGCTCTTCTTAAGATTCTGCACTCAGCAGCAGGCAGTTATAATAACCAGATGACTTTGGCTAGCATTCAGATGAGTCTGGTACCCAGGCAAATGGCAGTTTTATAGATTGCTGATGACATGAGGCTTTTGTGATGATTAAAAGGGTTGATATAAGTAGAGGGCCGGCTCACTGGTTGTAAGCCTGTGTAAGTATCAGACATCACCTTTACTCTCCTTGCTATGGGATGGGTCCAGTGGATGTTCTTTTCCAGCTAGTATGAGTTGCTCAGTCCCATCTTCATAATAGCCAACAGCCCTGATGGCTGCTTCAGCCTGGTGTCTTCTCCTGTTCAGTCACAGAAGAGGACCGTTCTCTTCCAGCTTGACCCCAGAGTAGAAAACCCACCTGGCTAATTGGAGTATATAGTGGTAAAATGCGGGAAAGCAACCATGATTGATCACTGTGGTGAAGAGGCCTGGTAAAGTTGGTGAATATGCTTGCAGCAAGACCCCTCTGCGCCCATGGGAAGCTCTGTTAGCATGCTCTTTTGACAAGCAATCCATTGTGAGTTCACTGAGACATTGTCACAGACACCAAGCATTTCAGAGTACCACAGGGATGGAGGTTGGGCTGGTTGAACGCTCTCTAAGCATCCTGCCAAATGGAAGGAAACTAGCCTCAGAGAGTAACGCCTCTGGCCTGTTCACAGCCGAGTGGTAACAGCTCCTGGGTAGGGGATCAGCAGCCCTGGAACTCTGGTGGGCCTGCCACTTGATTGTGAGGATGAGCTCTGTCACCAAGGCATTCTGTGCTGGATGTGAAGGGAGTAACTTCCTCTGAAGACCAAGTTCATTACTTGCAGTGACACACAGCAGCACGGTCAGGTTGCTTCTTCTATCCTTCTTCACTTTGGATTTCTGTCAACAGTCCACTAGAGGGAGCTACAACCACTTTCCTTCCCAACTGCACATAGAGGCTGCAGCCAGCCCCTGAGTTAGCCACTCTGGGTTAGAAGGACCACCCGAAACCCTCTTGTGCAAGCCTATGCAGGGCCCACAGTCTGCATAGCCATTCAACTGGGACTGTCAGGCTCTCTCCTTGGCAGGGATGTGTTGAAGCTTCCCTGATTCGTTGCAGCTGCCCTGATGTTTCCCATGACTAGAGGTAAATGGTTAGCAACCACCCCTGGGTGCTGTGTGCTCTGGTAAACATGACTGCTCAGACATCCTATGCGAGTATGGAAGCAACCAGGACATCAGCGGTTCCTCATTCCCTGGCCTGTGAAAGCAGGTGGGTAATTTCTTGGCCCTTGCCTGTGGGTTGTTCTTAATCTCCTGGAAGGGCCAAGGGAACATGAGGAATCAGTATGACACCATGGTGGAAATTCCATCCAGAGGCCTGGAGACCAGGGGACTTGAGTCCAGTTTTCTCTCTGTGGAGAACTATCCCCAGGAACCGGGAGATGACAAAGCAAAAAATCAAGTGTCTCTTGGAAAAACAATCCTCCAGCACACACACCAGTTGGTCATATTTTATGGGTTCTAAACAGACTAAGTAGCTAAGTCAAACCATTGAGAACTCCTACTTTGTAACTGGACCTGAGTTATTACAAGGGGCCTGGAGGGTCCAGGGTCAGTCTCTGAGTCATGTCCTCGGCTTCCTACTTTGTCAAGCAGGGAGCTGCATCAAATGTCCCGAGTTCCTTCTTATAACAGATGTGTGTTTGATTTCCTGCATCATAGCTCACTGGTTGTCAGCCCTCTGCTTTCTGAAGTTTGTGAAGGAACACAGTAGAAGTAGCCTGTTCAAAGGCATCTTTGAAAGCACCCATCCCTCATCTCCTGCCTGTGGTATGCCTCACAGGTACTCTGGTGGCCTCATCTCCATTCAAAGCTGTTTTAAAATGATTGTTTGTTATTTGGGTGTTTTTGAGACAAGGTCTCACTATGTAGCTGGCCTGGCCTGAAACAGGCTCTGTAGAGCATGGTGTCTCCAATTCACAGAGATCTGCTTGTCTCTGCTTCCTGGGTGCTGAAAACAAAGGTGTGCGTCATCACGGCCTCCCCTTTAAAAGTTTGAAACAGGGTCTAATGTATCCCATGTTGGTCTTAAACTCACTACGTAAGCAAAGATGGCCTTGAACTTCTGATCTTTCTACCTCTGTCTTCTGAGTGCTGGGATTGCATGCGTGTACCACCATGCCCAGTTTATGCAGTGCTTAAACTGGTTTTGTTTAAAAGGGGTTTTGTGCAGGCCTAGCAGCCTACCCCAGTTTCCATGACGGGTTCTGAAGAGCTGGATAACAGTGGGAGGAGCAGGGTGGTGGCAGGGAGCCATAAGAAAGAATTACTATTTAAATTGATGCATTGTTGGTAATGACTGATTGAGATAGGTATCTCCCAAGTTTGTTTCGGTCAGCTCTTTAGTACGCACACAAGGTTTCTGAAAATTAACAGGAACAAAGCGTCAAGGGCTCTTGATCTGGGCTACCCTGTGATAACCCATTGTGGGTCGGAGTCATCTAGAGAATGTATTAAAATGCAAATGCCTACCTGAGTGTGGAGGTTTGTGCTTGTAATCTCAGCACACAGGAGGCTGAGGCAGGAGAACGGTAAGCTAAAGGATGATCTGGGCTACAAAGCCAGATGTCAGGACAGACAGACAAAATAGACTCTTGGGTTGCAACTAAGAGTTGCTGAGTGAACAGATATGAGAAAGGTCATTTTTTTTTTCTTTTTTAAAGACAAGGTCTCAAGTAGTTTGGCTTGCCCAGGAATCCACTGGGGCTACAGACCTGCTTTATGTGGTGCTTGAGATAGAGTTCAGGGAATTTTGAATGCTATCAAATAACTCTAATTTGTACACTCTATCAAATGATCTCAGCGGGTCCAAGAATGAGCATATCCTTCCCAGGCAAAGGTCATTCTTTCGGTCAGGGGACTGATACTCTGTGCTATTAAACTTGGAACACAATGACAACCATACGCCAGTCACCTACATCCGTTTCAGGGACTTCTAAAATCAAAGCCTATGGGCTTCTAAGCTTTTAGGCAACCGTCAGCCCCACAGATGAGCGAGTAGTTAGTCTCCAAGGCAACGGGAGCCTGAACCATTGGTAGATTACCAGGATTGAGAGAAGGCTCCCAGGTCAACGCTTGCGAGTTTTGGCCACTAGAGGGAGACAAGGTTATTGTTTTCCATGCCAGAGTGCAGAGAAGAGGAAAAGTACTGAGGCACGCTGAGCAAAGCCTATGAGAACACCGGCAACAAGGCTCACTGTTCCAGGGCCGCAGCAAAGCACTGCAATCTGGATGTGCACAGATGCCATCAGGAACCGCGCGCCTGGCGAGGAGGGGGAGGGGCTGTTTATTTCCCAAGTCACTTGGTTTCCCTTCCGTTCCTCAAAGTGCCTTACATCAATTCTGTTATGCAATCCGTGCCTGTCTGCTGTTACGAGAAGAAATAAGGATGCTGTGCTGTTTTGGGGTGGAGAAAGTGGCGTATGGGTCTGTGTGTGTGCGGGGGGGTGGGGGGTGGAGGAGTGAGAGATGACAGCGGACTTGGATTTGCTGGCCCAGGACATTTCCTGCCCAGGTGTGCTGCGACATAAATCTGTGCAGCAGGACTGGATACTTTGAGGTCTGGGTACATGTTCTTATGATGAGAAGAACGAGGGATTCTGTAGTAAAAAAGACTAAGTCATACCTCGAATTAAGACAACAAAATGATCCAGATAGTAGTTTACCTGCCTTGAATTTGCAAAAGCTCACGGTCCACACTGTACACCCCTTAGCTAATCTCTTGAGAGGATGCCTACACCTTGAACAGCACCAGGGCAAAGGGACAGATCCAGATTGTGTGACCAGGAACCGACCACTCAGTTTCTGTGACACTAGTGTCTCTTTCAGCCCTGCCTTCTCCACATGAGGTGACATCAGGTTCTCAACTCTTTCCTCTCAACTCTCTTTGAAAAGAGAGGCGTGCTCACGTGTGTGTGTGTGTGTGTGTGTGTGTGTGTGTGTTTTCATGTTAGAACATGAGTGTACATGAGTATATGAATGTGTGTATGTGTTGTATGTTAAGTATGAGTGTGTGGTACATATGTGTGTATATGTATATGAGTTCTATGTGCATGTGTGTACTATGTGTATGTACATGGTGTGTTTGTTAATGGATGCATGGTATGTTTGTGCCTATGAGTGTGCATGTTTGTAGTGTGTGGATGTGTGTATGGTGTATCTGTGCCCATGTGTGTGCATGTGTGTGTGATGTGTCTGTGCCCATGTGTGTGCATGTGTGTAGTGTGTGGATGTGTGTATGGTGTGTCTGTGCCCATGTGTGTGCATGTGTGTAGTGTGTGGATGTGTGTATGGTGTGTCTGTGCCCATGTGTGTGCATGTGTGTAGTGTGTGGATGTGTGTATGGTGTGTCTGTGCCCATGTGTGTAGGGTGTGGACATGAGCAAAGGTGTTTGTGCGCATGTGTGTGTATGAATGAGTGTGTGGGGAGAGGACTTGTTTGCTTCTACCTCGAACATGCTCTCTTTTGGGAAATGAAACCATATCTCCATGAAATTCTCTCATCTTCACCATATTTCTCCTTATCTCAAGCTGAGAGAATCTTGTATAAAAGACTTTTGGTTAGCTCTTCCCGGTGTATCATGTCCTGGATAAGAACTCAGCTTTCCAAGAGTCCATGTAGTAAGAGTTCCTCACTCCTGCTGAGTCTAGAGTGTCTCACCCCAATCCTTGGCTTGCTGCTAGACAGCACGGGGCTGCTCTGTTCTATGGCTCCCCGAGACATGGATATTTGGGGATGTCTCAGAGGTGCATGTCTCTGAGCTCTCATCCCCACAAGGCTCCCATCAGCCACTGGGGCATCTGCTGCTGCTCTGAGCCTTGCCTTGATCACTGTCTGTGTTTGGATCACGAGGGAATTAGTGACCAGAATCCAGAGAATAGTGAGAGAAGTCTGCAGCAGATTGCTTGCCTTCCATCCCTCACTGGCCCTGTCCTTGAAAGAACCCTGCCCCCTGCCTTCCCTCGCAGCCTTCTTCATCCTGCAACTGGCCCGGAACATCAGCGGCAGGAAAGTCACTGCTCCAATTGAATTTTGCTGCAGTTTCTTTCTTTTTTTTTTTCTCCCCTAGATGCTGAGAGCTATTTTTAGCCAGGGACTTTTTTGAAAAAAAAAAAAAAGGGGGATCCACAGTCTATTTTTAAAGCCCTTACAGAGGCCAAATAACCAAGAGTTCCTCATGCAGATTTGGGAGAGGAAGGTGGGAGAGGCTCAGTCAGTGGGTAGGGGTACCTGCCTGCAATTGTGGGGTACTCAAGAAAGCTTAGGAGGTTGGGTGAAGACAAAACAGGATTAAGCTGCTTTTACACAGAACACAAGAATAAGAACCTACCCACTCCCACGTCAAGCTCCCAAGTATACAATCCTAGTGTTACCAATGCCTGCAGCCTGCTGTGGAGAGAACACTGCCATTGACTGAGTTTATCGTGTTGTCTTTTCCCAGAGTATCTTTACTCTGGCTCTTCTTTTGGTCTGACCATGTGTGGTGGGTATGAAACCAACCCTGAGCAGGCAGAGCTAAAGCCCTGAGTGTAGGGGGTGCTATGTGTGCCAACATGCTGGCCAAGGTACATGGGGACTGCACATGGCAGGACAAAGGGATCCGGCTTTAAAAAAGGTAGGGGGGACTGGCAAGTGAGCACCAGGTCCCCTTCAGAATGGTTGCACAGGGTCCCTTTCTTCTGTCTCCTTGAGCCTGTCACCCCAATAGCCATATTTGGAAGCAGGTTTCACAGGCCTTGAATGGAGGAGGGCAGTAGGGCTTGGACAGAAAATTCTAGATGGTGATAATGCTTTAGACTGAACCCAAAGACTTCCTCATCTCTGTTTTCCACAGGATGGATGAAGGGGATGTCCTAACTGGCAGCCTGGCAGTTACCTCACCACGTGGCTCCACATAATCCTTCCTCTTCTCGCCTCATAAAATTCAGTCCCCAGGGCCATGTCTTTCTTGAAACTGACCAGGGTTCTTGATGCCACCCTGCTCTGCCCGTTCCTCTTCTAAACTCTAGTAGAGTAAGGAGTGAGGAGAAAATGAGATAGGTATGGGGACCCTCATAGCGACAAGAGACAACTACTCCTCACCCCCTTAATATATAAATTAATTACCCATAAACCCTTTCTTCCCCTGTTAATAATATGTACAATACTCTTCTTTGGTGCCCTCACCACAAAAGAGAAAGCCTATTGAGTATGGGGATGCCAGAGTTCCAGGAGCCATGAGTAAGATTTCTTAAAATAATACCATCCTCAGGGCTGGAGGAATGACTCAGCAGTTCAGAGTGCTTGTTCATCACGAGAATTGGAGTTGAGATTCCAGTATTTGTGTACTAAGTTGGCCATCTTTACAAATGCTTACAACTCCAGCCCCAAGGAGGGTGAAGACAGGAGGATGATTGGGGCTTATCGTCTTCTAGCCTAACCCAGACTTGAGCCTTGGATTTAGAAAGAGGACCTGCCTCAGAAGGATAGACAGGGAGTGATGGAAAGAACACCTGATGCCCTCTTTTGACCTCTGTAAATAAGCATGCACATGAGTGTGCGTGTGCGCGAGTGTGCGTGTGTGTGCAACCCCCACACACATACAGTAAATAAAAACCCCCAAGACTAACAGTGCTCACGTCCCCAGACCACTCCAATTCTGTCTCTATCCTCTGGCAGTGAGAAGCTGGGATCTACCTTTTCCTCCAACCTCCCTTTTCCTCCCTTTTCTGGGAGATCGCTGTGCATGTCTCCATTTTTATTTCTCTCACCTCTGGATTGGAAGTTCCTTTATACCTTACATAAAAAGAGGCAGGGAGAGAGGGAAGCTTGCGTTCTGGCCCATCAGCAGACTGTCACACTGGCCCTCTCCCCTTTTCTGAGACCAGCGCAGACTGGGGTTGCTGCGGTAGCACTGTGGTGTTGCCAGGACCTCTGGGTGAGGCCTTTCTCCTGTGGAGGAGCTGGCCTGGAGACCAGCAGTGTCAGTCCTGTCACAGCTGGGGGTAACCTGACCTCCCAGCCTCCATCAGCAGGTGGGGACAATGCGAGAGCCCTGTGTCCTGAAGTTTCTCTTTGTGTGTTATTCAGCATCTCTCCAAGTGTCTGTCCAAACCCATGGCTATTCTGGCCACATTTTATTGTTGTTGTTGTTGCTTCCATCAGTCTCTGAAGGACTCATGGTTGCCAGGACTCTCTGCTATACTCTATACTGTCACTCACACTAGGGACTCCTGTTCCACGTGCTAGAATCCATTTCCAGGACACTCTGACCTTACTGACCCGGCACTGTAAGGTGAAAGTTCCTCCCTTCCCTACCCGTCCTAACTTTGTCACCATACGTGATCAGTCCACTTATGGTTTATGGCTATCCTCTAACACTGCACCCCACATGGAAAGGGAATTTTGTTTATTTTGGCCATACATGAGTCAGTACTGCTGTGCATAGACCATCGTCGCCTAAGTAAGTAGGCAGTTGTAGCATGAGTAGGAAACAGTAAAGTGCATGGTGGTGTGAGTGACTCTGGGAGACCTTTTCCTGACCCTTGCTGGAGACTTCGGCAAAGTGGAGATGCAGGGAGGAAATAACGGGGTGAGGTCTGTATTCAGTTTGGTTCTCTGCCTTAAAACTCCAGAGGGAAGGATGGGAGGCATCTTTTCTGGATATGTGTAGCCAGCACCCATTAGTAAAGAAGGCTTTCTTTGCCACAAATGGAGACCATCCCAGACAACCACAACTAGACACAACACAGAGATCAACGGAGCAGGGGGAGCCCATCTCCAATGGATACACCTACATCACAGCTCCTGCATCTGCAGCTCAGGGAACATTGTGCAAGAGAAAGTGGAAAGATGGTAGGAGCCTGACTACCAGGAGTCTGCTGTGAAATGACTCCTAGAAATGGCTGCACAAACCAGACTAGAAAATAGCAATATCGACGAATATGTTAATGTGGAAGGGGGAGTTTCACAGGACATTTACTCCTAGACAAGGAACTTCCAGCCTCTCCCACGGTTGAGATCTCTTACTGGCTGTAAGGGATGAAAGTGCAGCTTGGAGTTTAGCTTTGAAACTGTAAACACATGAACAACCAAGATGGACTCAGTGTATGTGTGTGCTCTCACGTTTGTGCACGCGCACGTGTGTATGTGTGTGTGTGTGTGTGTGTGTGTGTGTGTGTGTGTGTGTGCGCACGTGCGTTCGCACACATGTTAGCATACATGCACCTTGAGAGGGGGCTATGGGAGGCTCTGGGGGAGGGGAGCTAGGAGGGGTTGGAGGGAGAAAAAAAGATGGAGAAATAATGTAATAAAGCAATGTAATTCTATTTCAGTTAAAAACACTTTAAAGAAAAGTTCTCCGAAGGGCCAGGGTTTTCGAGAACATTGAGGTAACTGAACATGGAGGCGTCTGGATCTGGTGTGGCCACACAGGACATAGATCCTCCATACACTTCTCTGCCTGCCCCTCCTCCTCATGGCACATGCAACTCTTCACCAGGATCCTTGGCCATATTCTTTCAGTTTCCCTGAAGTCTGGGAGCTCAGGCTAATTCATCAAAGCTGAGGGGGGCGTTGGAGGGCCCTTAACTTAGAGCAGCAAGTGGTCACAGGTAAGGCAAGCAGAACTTGTGACCTCCATTTCATGTGACAGGTCTATAGACAGAACCCTCCCACTGTGAGTATTTTCAGGCAGATGGTGTCAGATCTGAATGGATTCAAGCACCCCAGCTTCTGTCTGCAGTGACTTCACTGCCTCCTGCTGGGGAGAAATGTTCACTTCTTCCCAGGTTACAGAGTCACATGCTGGCCTTTGTGGTTGATGAGAGAGCAGAGGAATGTAAGTTATTCTCCCAAGAAGGTAACAAGGAAATTAATGTCTCTCTCACACAGAGTGGGTCTGCTCCAGGCTCCAGGGCACGAGAAACATAGATCCCCTTTCCCCGAATGTCAGAACAGGAGAGTGATAAACCATCGAGAATAAGCTCCACATCCAGGTATAAGGGGGACCTGAAGTCCAAACCACCAAGGTAATTTGCTTAGTGTCACAGCTTGTTGGTGACAGCAGGTAGGGAGCAGGTTCTCTGTTCCCTGCCTCTAATTGTTTTGGGCACTCAAGTGACCTCTGCTTTCTCTGTCAGCTAAAATCACAGGGGATGCAATTTATTTCCTAGGCCAGAGAGGCAAGAGCTTTCCTGATGTACCAAGGAAAATTCGTTTGCAGCATCTTTTCACAGACCCAGGGATTGATCTGACTGGGGCAAACAGGAAGTGAAGGACAAACTGACATGTCTACAGAGGAGTGGGGTTCAGGTGAGCTGGGCTCTTGGATGGAGAAGTAACAGCACCCCAATAGCTCAGCATCTTTATCATATAGAGTTGAACTGGGAGGCCGGTCTGATGGTGTCTGGTGTACAGCTGAGCAAGGATGGAGGTCTAGTGCATCTTAGTAGGAGCAGTCCCTGTCAGAGAGTGTTCTTCAGGCCATAATTATCCAGAGGAGAAAGCTACGGTAGACATTCATTGCGCAGATTCTCAGTCTTTGTACTTGGACTGGAGGGCAGCTTGGCCATCCCTTGGAGGCTAAACCAGGGAAGGCTTTGTCACTCACTTGGGGCTGAGGCAAGTGTCCTTGGCAGGGCGACACTCATGTCAAATAATGCACATTTATCCTACACTTCCCTTTCTTGGATGTCTAAGATAAATCTTTACACTTAGTCTAGAAGCAGTCCCCCACAGCGCTGGACACTGGACTGTCCGGATGACAGAAAGGAAGGTCACAGCAGCCATTATGCCAACAAAAAACAAAAGGAAGGCTTTAACAGGCTAAAGGGCCTACAGCCTTGAAGCTTAGTCTGGGTGTTTTTGAGACATTGGTGGAGAAACCAACCTAATCATAAACCTTTTGCTTTTCTGTGATGTGCCTACTTAATTGGGCTACATTGTCACTATCACAATTGTGGACCCAAGTACCCAGGAGGTGGGTCCCTTGATTCTCAATTATTCTGTCCAAATCACGTATCTGTAATGCACTCTGAAGAGTTGAATGGAGCCTCTCAGGACTCCAGAATGGTTAGAGCAGCCCCACCTTCCAAAGTGAAGGGAGTCATTAGTGTAAAGAGATAGAGAAGGATTGACCAAACCATTGGTTTAAAAACATAGCCCCGGCCTGGCTTCTCCCTGACCTGCCTTACCTACATGGATACAATTACAAGCATAGCCGGTGGGTTATTTGGGTAGAGTTGTTCAGAAACTGGGTACCATTTAAAACTGCTATGATATCCCCCTTCAGCTATTACGTCCTCTCACCACAAAGGAACTCAAGAGTATTTGCCAATGACCTATGCTCCATGCTAACAATACAAAGCACATCTCTGGGTGAAAATTTAGGATGCTGATGGGACACGCAGTGCGTGAAACTGTTCCTAGAGCAACATAGTACAGGTCAAGCATCCACAGAAAAGCCCATCAGGTCAATCCTTTAGGCACCAGCCCCTTTGAGCTGTTAAACTTCCCCCCTACTCTGGCCCCGTCCCTGCTTTGGAAGTGTGTCTTCTCCTAATTAATTATATCTGCTTCTGCTGCAATGGAGCATCTCATTGCTCCATGACACAAGATCCTTGAAGCCATTAAGAGGAGGTGGCCTGTAAATCCTAATGTCTGCTGAAATCAACCTGTCCCCTGGGAGCCATGTGCATGACGTTATCTGGAAAGAGGCTCTCTGTAGATGTAATTCAGTTGTTCATCTCGAGGTGCAAGTGGCTGGTCTAATGTGAGAATAAGCATGTGTCTAAAAAACCCACAGTGGAGTGGCAGAGGAAGAGAGACCCAGGAAAGATGGAAGGAGAGATGGCATTACCAGTCGTGGACATCCAGACCATCAGGAGCTGGAAGAGGTAAGGAAGGGATCTCCCTACAGCCTTTGTAGGGAACATGGTTATGGTGGGGTTTGATTTCAGAAGTCTTGGCTCCATGGATGTGAGAGAATGGGTGTCTTTATTGAAGCTCCCAAGGAGATGAAATGTTGATGACCCCTTAGCAATGACAGAGTGAACCATGGTACTGCCAGCTCCCCTCAGCCTGCTGCTCTTCCTGCATAGAAATCACAGCCTTGTCACTCATCCAGAAGCCACGCCTAGCTGGTAAGTGGTGTTTCTTCACAGTCTCTGCTTCAGTTCCTGACTCTGGGTTCTTGCCTTGAGTTCCTGCCCCGACTTTTGTGTATGGTGTGTGTGTGTGTGTGTGTGTGTGTGTGTGTGTGTGTGTGTGTGTATGTATGTATGTGTATATTATATGATGTAATATATGTTTCACACACATATATATACCACACACATACCTTATATATTACACACATACACACATGCATGCACACACATATACATATACACATATGTGCATACATATACATGTACATATACATATATATGATGAGCAACCTAGAGGGAGCAAAACAGTGTCTGTGTATATAGATGTATGTGTGTGAATACACACTACTATATACACCCATATACTATATATATACATATATACATACATATATACACACATATGTATATATATAGTATATGTGTGTAATATATATAATGTGCATATATGTGTAATATATAATGTGTATATGTGTGTAAAATAGATATAATGTGTATATGTGAGATATCTATATCTCTGTGTGTGTGTATGTATGTGTAGTTGTGTAGCCCAGGCCCACCTGCCTAGGCCTCAATGAGTTAAGCCCTTTTATATCAATTACCAATCAAAAAAGTACTCTATAGATATGTCCACAAGACAATCTAATGGAGACAATTCTTTAATTGAGGTTCTCTTTTCCCAGATGTTGACAGCCAAGATTAACCATCCCAGTCACCTACCTACTGCTTCCTGTGAATTGGATATAAATCTGCTTCGTGGGCACTGAGTCCCTGGGAACCTAAGGGAGTGACGTGTACACTGTTCTGACTACAGGGAGAACAGAGGCAGAGAGAGGAGAAGTAAATTGGCACAGTGTCGAACAACCAGAAAGGAGGAGGGATGCTGGGATACAGGCTCTCTGCAGATGTAATTCAGTTAATCATCTTGA
Organism: Rhabdomys pumilio; assembly: GCA_030674055.1. Classification (NCBI taxonomy): domain Eukaryota; kingdom Metazoa; phylum Chordata; class Mammalia; order Rodentia; family Muridae; genus Rhabdomys; species Rhabdomys pumilio. Next base: position 51,655,743 of record JANHMN010000008.1, read on the forward strand.
GATGTAATTGCCTACATTGCCTGGGGACAGGTATCCTGCTGGAGACTCACAATGGAGTGGCGAAGTTAGGGAGGGTTGGGAGAAATGAAGACAGAGATGGGGACATTGACTGTGGACATCTGAACCAGCAGGAGCTGCGAAAGGTGGGTAAGCTGGGGTCAGGAGCCCATTCCAGGCCTCTAGGCTCTCCACTCTGGGGTGCTATTGCTGCTTATGGTGGAGAATTACCAAGCACAGTCATCTTGCATGCTGGGAATTTCTCCAAACCCTTTGCATATGCTATCTACCTAACCTCACAACTACCCTGAAAGTGGGGGCTACTGGAGATGAGAAAGCAGAGCCACAGAGATCCCAGAGAAGCTACTGAGGCCCTGACCCTGTTACTTGATTTAGAAAAATCTCATGTGTATCCTGAATGGAAAGTGGAATTTGCTTGCCCACTCCTGCTGAGCAGGATTCTGCTGGGGAACCTACTGCAGGGTGGGGTAGCCAGCTGAGTTACTGTCACTGCAGAGAACCAAATGCTTCACTTTAGGTTCCATCCCGCTTCTCTGGTGAGTTCTTTGCTCCCAGATAGAGAGCAAATGTGTGTAATTCCAGCCTTTAGCAGGCAGAGGCAGTAGGCTCAGGAATTTGAGTGCAGTCTGTGTTGTACAGTGAGCTCAAGGGAAGCCTGAGCCACACAGTGGGAACCATGTTTCACTCCAGCCCCTAAAATACAGCAAGAGTCCCTTCTAGAATTGTCTTGTTTTTTTCTTGCAGATGTTGGTAGCTTTTACAAAACCACCTGCCCGATGGCGTAGATTCTCCTCTGCCCATCTCTTTCAGATCCTCACACAGAGAGCACAGAGAGCCCAATCTGAGCTCTCAAAAGGATGTTTTGAGTTCAGGAAGGGAGGTGGCAGGCTCGGGAGCTGTCATGCCATATGCCCGAATCTGGGCCTTCATGAAGGCAGCACTTCTGTCTTATGACCAGAGCACTTCTTACTATTCCCACAACATGCCTGTTTTTATGGGGGTCTATCACATTCACCTTACATCTCCTGTGGCCATATTCAGATATCCAAGTTTAGCTGCCCTAACCACCTGAATGTCCAGTTTGGCTCAGTATGTTGCAAGTATGATTTTCTTGTTTTGATATTCATTTATTTATCTGATCATGTTGGGTTGTAATAAAGGATGTGAAAAGTGGGCACATTGGCTGCCTCTGGAAGGCTGTGGCAGTCTCTGGAAGGGTCTGGAAGGGTCTGGAAGGCTCTAAAGTCCAACTTTACTAGTATTGAGAGGTGAGACTGAGAGCCTGGCTGGGGCTTATTTCCAAAACATTTCCTGATCTGTAGAGATTCCATGAAGGAAAGAAGAACTCAAAGAGGTGAATGAGCAGAGACTTCTCTGCTATACTCTAGTGTGTTCATGGGACTAAGAAGGCAGTTGTGACAGTCAGCAGCTGAGAATAAGGACCACATAGTCAGATAATAGTTATTATATACTAAGTCTATACTAGGCACCATGTTGGGCCCTTGGCCTTCATGGTTGACACATTGTTTTGTGACACTATTCCTAGGGGTATGTGAATAATCATTAATTCATTCCAAATAAGGAAATCACAAATCAAACTAACAATACTACCCAAGTCCAATTTGATAAATCACTGAGTTTACTGGGGTTAGTTACAGGAGGTGGGTTGAGGAGTTACTTATTGGAACATGGAAAACTCAAAGGCAGTCATGTCACTGAATGCCAGCCTGGGTGGTAACTCATGAAAGCTTGAACCTGCAGCTCCCTGCACACTTTGCTGGCAGCTTGACAGGATGGTGTGTCTTTTTTTTTCTTGGCAGTTCTTACTGCTTGTATAACTTTGTGTGTGTTGGAGATATTACTTCAATTTGGTAAGTTTCATGAACTTCTTGAGACTTCTGAGTTGGTTGCTTCCTGAGATGTAAGGAGGATCCCTGTAGAACTTTCTGAGTCTTCAGGAGTTTCCCTCTGAAATGGAATGTTTCAGATGAATAAAATTGCTGCATAACACCAATACTGTATGTAGTATGTGTCTTTCCATTTTGCTGATAAGAAAGCAGAGGATCCAAGAGGTTAGGCAACCCCTTGAGATCCTCTTTCTGGTGAGGGGTGACATTTCATCTCCACATATAGAAGGTCTTCCATCAGAGCCCAGTCCTTCATCAACATCTGTTCCCACAGCTTCCATATCTACTTGCTTCATGCATTCCAGACTGCTCATCCAGATAAAGAGCTCTCTTGTCTTCTAGGGGACATTAAAATTCTCTTTTTACAAAAAGGCATTGTAGACAGTATATGTAGAAGGCAGTAGCTGGAAATGTTGATCATAAAATTTATGGAACACAGTTCCAGAATATGTCTGGTAAGAAGACAATAAGGCAGCAGAGGGAACTAGGGAAGTAGACTGGCTCAGGCAATGAAGAAGACTAGGACTTGTCTTCTGCCTGAGAGGTCATGAGGAGCCATCAGAAGCTGTTGAGCAGAGAAATTAACAAGACTATAATTGGGCATCATAAAGGAGTCTGTGGTAGCAAGAGCTGGATGGGGCAGTCTTACCCACGTTTCTTCCTGTCACACAACTGGGAGGGTCCTCTCTTCCTCCATGCAAGAGGAAGTACACACCTGTGGGTAGAAGGCCATACACTTCTCTCTTTCGTCCCTCAAAAAATTAAACATAGAACTAGATCCAGCTATACCATTGGTGGGTGTGCACCTTGAGGAGGACTCTAAGTCAGCCTGTCACACTTGCACACCCAGGTTTATTGCTGCGCCATCCACAGGGGCTAAGAAACAGAACCAGCCTGGATGCCCATTACAGATGACTGCATGAGGAAGCTGTGATCTCCGTGCACGGTGGTGGTTCATCAGGGAAATGAACGGGCTACGTTACCCAAAACAAGTCAGATACAGATAGACAAGCATCTCATATTTCCTCTCATATTCAGAATTTAGATCTCTATATATGGAATACATATGTGGATGTGGAGAGGGAATTAGTGAGAAGGAGAAGGAAAAGAGAGCCATGGCGTGGGGAGAGCTAGAGCAAGAGACGGTAACAGGAAATGAATGGGAGCTAAGTCCACGTGTATAAAATGTCACAATGAAACTTATGCTGTATGCTAATCAGAACATGAGTTATAAAGGGAGTCTCTCTCCTTACCCAGCTGAGATCATGTGGGGGGCATGGCTTTCATTCTAATCTAATTTCTGTTGCTGTGAGAAAATGCCACCAATAAAAATCAACTTAGAGGAGAAAGAGCTAATTTTTTTTCTCACTATTACTGTTGTTGTTGTTAGTTTTACTTATTCACTTTACCCCCCTCTCACTGCCCGCTCCAAGTCACCTCCTCCCACAATCCTTATCCCATCCTCCCATCTCCTCTGAGCAGGTGGGAGCCCCTTGGGTATCCACCTACCCTGGCATTCAAGTTTCTGTGAGGCTAGGCGCATCTTCTCCCACTGAGGACTGACAAGGCAGCCCAGCTAGAAGAACATATCCCACTTACAGGCAGCAGCTTTTGGGATTGCCCCCACTCCAGTTGTTTGGGGTCCACATGAAGACCAAGCTGCACACCTGCTAGGGAGGCACAGCATGCAGTGCCAGAAGAGGGCATGCTATCATTTGGAGCTGGAGTTCCAATTGGGTGGGAGCTGGCTTGAGGGTGCTGGGAACGGAACCTGGGGCCTTTACAAGAGCAGCAAGTGCTGCTGAGTCATCTCTGCAGCCTCTACTCTAACTTTAAGACACATGTGTCAACCATAACCTCTGTCTGGAGCTAAAAATGTAATGTCACAAATTAGTGCTAGTGGGTACAAGTCCCCTGCAATGATGGATGAAGTCAGGGGACTTGAGTCAGAGAGTCTGCAGGGAGATTGTACACCACTCTAATTTGCACAGGATACATATTTGCTCACTTACTCATTCGGTGACTGATGTAGTCACTCAGTTGACATGAGTGGGGAGCTCAGATGCTGGGGTGGTTGGCTACAGAAGAACAATGTCCTCAGGTACTGAAAAGTAACTGAAGTTTTAAGGACAAAAACCCAGAGTTCAACAGTGCCCCCAAATGCTACACCCTGACACTCACTCTCAGCATGCCAGTTAGAGAATCAACTGAGAGGGCCAAGGAGCACACTCTCATAATTCCAGCCCTTGAGAGGTGCAAGAAGGAGGTTCAAGGCTAGTCTAGGCCATGAGTTTGAGGCCATCCTGGGCTTCATTAGACTATGCCTTGAAGGAGAAGGAGAAGAGGAAGAAGAAGGGGGAGTGGTAGGGGGAAAAGGGGTAGAAAAGAAGAAGGAGGAGGAGAAGAAGACCACCACCATCAACAACAACAACAACAACCTCCAACCAATAGAAGAAGGGAGATAAACAATGAAGAAAAGCATAGAGATTTACTTAATATGGCCTCACGGGGAAGAGAAGCAAATAAAAGCGTCTTTGAGGGTATTTAGATTTAAATGGAGGAAGAACAAGGATAGGGTCAAGGGCTGCCCATCACTAAGCAGTCCCAAGTGAGGTATGGTCCACTTTGTCATTATCTGCCTGCCAGTTCTGTAAGGTGACCTGGAGAAGTTGTTAGTTAGAAGTTGTTGGATGAGTTAGCAGTTGTCACTTGAGGGAAACCGCCTGGTTCTGTGAGTGGCTTGGTCTGCTCTAAGGTGTGGCCTCTCCATCTTGGATAATTGCCCCCACATGGATATAGTCTGCAGGCTTGCCTGTTGCTTGGGAGTGGTTAGATGCCATGTTATACAGATGTGTTCAGATCCTTGTTGTGTTCGGCTCGTGCCCTGCTCTATATTACTTCATGCTGTGTAAAATAGCAGCTCTTGAGACTGTCTTGCTTTGGGAGACTCCATTTCACAAGCAGCATTTGATACCATTTTCAGTGCAGTCCCAGAGGCAGGGTGACTTTGTACCTTGGTGGATGCATAAATAACACCATCTGGCCAGTGCCACCCACAAGGCACAGACTGATAAATTATGTATTCGTGAAAGGAGGCCCCCTCTAAATTTACCCACATAAGTTGAGACCTTAGGAGCACATGGATATAATTAAAATTGTATCAGGAAAACTAGGACCAAAAAATTATCAAACACTCAAGACCAAGGAAGGGGGCTACAGATCCTATAGCAGGAAGACACTGAGGTGAAAATGGCCGCAGATTACTTGTCAGCTGACCTATAGTATGTGTGCCAAGGGTCTGACAGGCAGAGAAATCATGACTCTCCTAGGAGTTCCAGCTTGATGACTGAGTTACCATTGCCAAGGTGGCTGACTCAAATAGCCATCATTTGTCTGTCTGTCTGTCTGTCTGTCTGTCTGTCTGTCTGTCTGCCCATCTGGGTCCTGTTCTGTACTTTGCCTGTATGAATTTTATAGTCTTTCATCTAGTCAGGACAGGATGGCTAAACCCTGAGGCCCAGCTGAACTCTGACCCCATGGTTTGACTCTAGCTCGGACTCCTAGCACCAACAATAGAATGGGTTACCTAATCCTGAAGAGACTTGTTTTGAATTTCTGTCAGCCTCCTCCTTATAATACTCAGAGAGGACTTAAGAGGGCCTTTAACTCTGTAGCAGCCCCTTGAGCCCTCTTGTGGCATTCTCTCTCTCTCTCTCTCTCTCTCTCTCTCTCTCTCTCTCTCTCTCT
>JANHMN010000008.1:51661424-51679246 GCA_030674055.1 Rhabdomys pumilio
TCTCTCTCTCTCTCTCTCTCTCTCTCTCTCTCTCTCTCTCTCTCTCTGTCTCTCTCTCTCTCACACACACACACACATCACATGTATTGCAGTGTGTAGTCTGAGTGTTAAAATTAGCTAATATTGGAATAAAAATTCTCAATGTGTTTTGTAATGCCCAGCTGGCAAAGGGAATTCAGTCTACTTTCCAAGTTGTAGCCAATGCAACTAACATAGCCACTCAATAAATTCAGAAGCCACGGACAGACAAAAGCATGCACATCTACATTGCTCATAAAAGAGTGCTCACAGGGTCCCATTGTTCTTGGAATTCAAGGTGACTCAAAAAAAAATAAAAACCAAACCAAACCAAATCAAACCAACAACAACAACAACCCAAGGAGGCAAACAGAGCCAGGGAGGGAGCTAATAGAGCAAGTCAGGCTGATGACCCTTGCCTTGCCTTCCTTCTCAAAGTCCAGCTGGAGAAGGGTCATAGGTAAGAGAGCAGAGGTCACAGGTAGAGGCAGGTAGTTGGTCATGAGTCTCTTCACGGTCATGAAGAGTGAACAGTCTGAAGAGTTTCAAGGGCCAACTGACAGGAAGTCCAGGGCAATGACAGGGGGCGGGGCCTCAGCAGCAGCAGGAAAACTTGCTCAAAGCAGACCTGATGTAAAGGTGGCAGAGAGTCACTGGGTTCTTTGTAGCCTTCCATGGAAGTGAGAGATAGCGTCAGACACTAGGGAGAATCAAGGAGAAGGAAAGGAATTAACGCTTGTAGAGACCCCCAGAGGCCACTAACCCGTGGGAGGGTCTCTACATTTATGTTTTGAAGCCCTAATGATCAGAGAAGCATCTCTGGGCTATTACATTATTCATTTGAGAACATCGGTGCCCAGAGAGGTTAACTGACTTGCCCAGGATCACACAGCTGGTAGGTTACAGAGCCGACGGAGAGAATAGCAATTGAACACAGGTTTAGGAAGCCCAGCAAGGGAATCAGTGTGGCCTGCGTGACTGAGGGACTGGAGTGGAGGAAGGCAAACGATGTCTTTGCTGTGCCCACGGGCATCACAGGAGCAAGTGTTTACTCTCCAGCTGTGTGTCTGTCAGGGCATGCTTAGCACGTTTACACAGAACACATTTCTTGCTCTCAGAGGACATCCCAACTGTAAACGGAGATCATAGCCCAGCTCTCAGATGCCTGAGAGCCAGGCACTGGCTGACACTGGGATGGAGAACAGGGACTTCTTGTTTACACGACTCTCCATCTGGACAGCAAAGCCATGTTGGAGGGAAGGCCTTAGCTGAAGCTCAGACTGCCTCCCTGTTCCCTCCGTGCCTGCTGCTTGCCCAGCACACACTAGGGGAGAGAAGGCAAAGAGTCAGGGCAGGGCAGCATGGCTCCATCCCAGGGACTGAGGAAGGCCAGGGGTGACTGAATGCCAACAGATGGTCCCTCAGGACAGGCATGAGTGAAAGGTTGCCTTTTATTTTCCTGTCAAAGGAGAGGTTGAGATGGGACAGCTGGGGGTATTTCCTCTTCAGAAGAGATGGGGGATAGAAGTAAGTGCTAACTTAATGGTCAAAAGGCCATTAGGAGCATTCAAGGGTGAGGTGGGGTGGAGGTGAGATGGAAGTGAGGTAGGAGTGAAGTGTGGGTGACCATGGGTGAGGTGGGGGTGAGGTGGGGCTAGGAATGGGAATGGCATTGTTATGGGAGATGACAGATGAAGGTGACCATCTCCCAGACTCCATATTATGACCACGAGACATAGGTTCATTCCATTTGAGCAAGCAAAGAAAACTGGGGTAGGCTTGAACCTTTGAATGCTTTCGAGGACACAGTTATGAATGACCACAGGTCTAAAGTTTCTTTGTTCAATACCGCCGTGGCACCTGAAAGTCCAGAACAGAAATAGACAACCTGAAGCCATTTTCTTTTGACAGTAGGGTGCTGTCTCTATTATTCTGGTTTTGGCTAATTTGAAAAATTATTGCCGTCGTGTATTGGCCAGGAGAGACAGTGCAGATTACCGAACAACTCTCAGTAGATTGACTTTATGTCTCAGGCAGTCTTGGGTGACTACTGCAAAAGACTTGTGGCCACTGACTCATGAAGAGAAAACATTTATGAAGCTCATGGTTTAGATCAGGCAGCTTCAATGGCTTGGCCACTGTGGAAGGCAGCGGAGGACAGCCGGTTGTGATGGAAACATGCGTAGGAGCTAATGATTGCTTCTGGAACCAGAGCAAAGAGTGGCCTGACTAGAGTCTCACATGGATGAGACATTCAAGACAGGGACAGGAGGGGAGGGCTGAGCAACAGCAATAGAGTAATATCTGAGACAGACTTAACGTTGGGGAAACAGACTGTCTCCATCTTTGTCTTGTCTTCTGCTGAAATAAGACACACCAGGGAAAGTGTGAGCCCAGGACAAGGAAAGAAGACAAGACTTGTACAGATGCTTCCAAAGACCTTACAATACCTCACCTATTAAAGGTCCACAGAAGCTCCTGGCAGCACACTTGGGCACCGAATCTTTATGGACCTGTGGGTAGTGACGTCAGGGCAGTTAAACCCCACCCAAGCCTCAGTACACAGTAGCCTGTACTCATATCGTGATGACTGTGAGCTGTTGAAAGAGGCCTGGGGAAGGGGTACTGTCCCATGAAATCATTCAGGGGGTCAGGTCCAGACATTTCCCAGCCCCCACATCACCCCACTGCTTGTGGGTAGAAGGCAAGAGAGGAATACCTAGAAGATACTTAGGGATTAACCTTAGACATGGCATGAACTATACATTGTATTGCCTACAATCACCATACAGGTCCATCTAACTGGAAGCAAGATCAGAATCCAAATGCTTAGAAAGACTCAGTGTTACTGACCCTATGTCCTGGGGTCTCTAGGAGTCCTTTGTGTATTGACAGCTGCTGGTGAGGTGATGTGCTCTAGGGTGCCCCATACAGACATAGACTGGAAAAGCACCCTGTGGTAACAAGGCTTTTACCTCAGGGCTGCCAGGCTTCCCTTGCCAGTTCTAGCAGTCTGGGAGACTCCGCCCTGCATGACAAAGCCACTTAGTGCTGGTAGCAGCCCTGTCCTCAGCACTGGGACATGCTTGTGAGACTGGCACTTTATGAATAGAACCTTTGGTGGGTGGTCACGTGGTAGTCACCTGTAGCACACCTAAGTAATTCACTGGAGACATTCAGACAGAGATCCAGATATTTCAGAGGCTTCTGAGGACTTTTGGGTAGGTGATTCTTTGTAAGGTATTAGGTCTATGGTTGAGGAGTTGAATCTAACAGCTCCCTATAGATTCTGGTATCCAATCCTCTCATTTCTGCAAGACATTCATACACGACCAGCATTGATTTTCTAGTACTCAACCAAACTACATAAACACATTCATAGATATGAAGGGAAATGCCTCCCACTACATTCCTCTTATGAGTAGGACGGTTCTCCTCACTGTCTGCCAGAAGAGCCCTGGGTTGATTCTCTTGGGATCATTCACAGCATCTACTTCACGGCTGGAAGTTTCTAGTTGGGACAATAAATTATGTCCACTCCACTTGGAGCAGACTCGGTCCTTGGATGTCTCCATGGGTCAGATGAGTACCCTGCCCCTGGCAAGCAGTTTGCTCAGCCTGACAACACTGCGATGATGCAGGGATTAGATCTTCATTTAGTGTTCTTGTCGTTGTCACACTGAACTCCCAGGTTCTACAGCAACTTGCTCTCCTCTTTCCCCAGGTCTCAAATTCATGTGCCAGCATTCACTGCTCAACAAGCAGACGATAACGCAAAGCTCTAACCACTCTGGGGGGTTATAAAGCATGACCTATATCTATCTCACCTGGCCATGAAGGTAAGTGACATTCCAAAGAGCTCCGACTTTCTTCCTGTGCACAGACATCGTAATTCTAGGTCATCCTTTCTTCCCCTGTGCTTGGATGTAGGGTCAACAGTGTCTCTTATGTAGAGAAGAAACGAACGGGCCCAATCACGCAAAAATTCTGCAGGAAGACCAAAAGTTAGAAGAACAGCCCTGAAAGGATCTAGGTCATGGATAATTTATAGATATTATTATAGCTTTCTGGAGCCTCTCTCCGAGCCATTCATCACTGTCACTCAGAAGTCTCTTTTGCGTAGAGTAACACACGTGTTCCCCACTCCGAGAGGGAGAAAGATGTCTGCTGTGTGAAAGAGGAGTGAGATATGGATACTTAGTTAAATGTCAACAGTAAAGAGTGTCTGGGAGAAGTCCTGTTTGGAGGACAAGGGGTGCACGGAGCTTACAAGCAGATAAGTAATGCATGTTGCTTCCTCCCCCGACAGTAGCCATAGTGAATCTTGCAGCATCCCAGCCCTCCTCTGGGGTATGGTTTTATGCCAAGTTTGGATGAGTAGTGGCTTCAGCTCTCTTGGAGCTTTCTGTCCACCTTTTCTAAGAAATGGGAAGAACGAACCAGAGAAGAAAAAAACTTGCCTAGATCCTGGGGTACCACTCTTCTTGTCTTCCTGCTGATACCTGTGGGATTTGGGAATACAGTTAAAAGCTTCTTTCACGCTAACACTCTTTAGATCAGGAAGACACTTATCACCTGCAAACTTTCAGACATGATCGATTTTACTTCCATGTAAGGGGATTCTGGGAGCCCTAAGTATGTCAAAAAATGAATACTACTTATGTACTCAATTAAACATGGCTTAGAAAGAACTTACCAATCATCAGATCAAACCCATCAGCCTACAAGTGGTATTGATTAAGACGAGGAAAGTGCTTAAGTAAACGGAAACCAATGTACAGAACACTGGCAGTGATTAAAGCTGGCTCACAGATATGCCCAAATGGTGACTAACAAAATGAATGAGAAGCACTGATCTGCTGGACACAACTTGCTTTACAGATGGGTAAACTGAGGCCCAAATAAAAGAAAGGGTCAATCTACCTTCATGTTGCCCATCGGTCTTCTAGGAGTGCTTTCTAAGGCCATTTTTCCTTAGGCTGTACAGCTAGAGATGATGTGTAGTCAGTCTCTCAGCCTTGATTGGTTCAGCTCGACTTGGAAGTGGATCCTCTGTTCCTGCTCTCAATGAAACTCAGGACTCCCCAACTTTACCTCTCTATTCACGTTTCTGTCCTACAGAAGAGAGGGTATTTTCTTTGAGGATCTTAAACAGGAAAGCAGGGTTCACCAAGAGCCTATGGGCCTTCGATTTTGGCCAAAAGTTTTGGATAAGGCAAAGCACAATGCTTCTGCCAGCTCGTCTGAGGAAGGGCGATGTGTAGGTGGAGAACACTGGATTCTTTTTATGAGCAGAGCTTTGGCACCACCAGAGCATGATCGCTAAGATGCCGTGTCTTTGTCTCCATCAATACAGACAGGAACTGAGACCCAGCTACCATCTCTGAAGCATCTTCCACACTGTAAAGACTGCAGGATAGTGTTCAGCCAACAGCGGTTCTCTGGGCTGAGACCTTCTCAGTGTTCTGAGGAGCACCATCCCCACCTACGTGGAGCTATAAATATCAGAGGCGGAACTACCTGTGGTGACACCTCATAGCAGGGTCCTCCTGCCTCTGGTTTGGCCACTTAACATTATCTGTGCCTCCACAACAGGCTGGTGATGCCTGCATGACTCCTGCTGTCTGCTCCCCTGTCTCCACGTGGAGACCACAAGGCTCTAACTCAGTCTCATGAGCCTCCAATCACTGCAAAGCTCCTGGCTAATGTCTTCTTATTTGGATGGATGTGTCATTTAAGTTAGAGAAGAATTAGTCAGGAAAAGAACAGCCTAAGTTACAGAAAATATTCATGAGGGATCAGGTTGAGAGAGAAGGAATGGAAACACTCATATAAAGCAGATAGAAAAAAAGAAAAAAAAAACTAGGATGGTCAGATAAATACCAGCAAGAAAAGACATAAGAAAAAGACTTCACTAGAGAAACGATTCACCAATAAATAGTAATTGTAAGTTAAATTGTGCCTAATGGGTCTGTGTTGCCCAGCTAGTGAAAGCACTAGACAGCATTGACAAATACATTTTAATACACACTTTTCTTACGTGTGTGTGTGTGTGTGTGATATATTTATATGTGCTCATGTGTGCACATGTGTACATGAGGTCAGAGATTTACATAAGTTGTTTACTCTGGGCAATCTCCATCTTGTTATTTGAGACAGGGTCTCTCACTGAACCCGGAGCTCCCCCCAGACTAGCCGGCCAGAGAGCTCCAGCAATCTTCCTTCTCAGCCTCCTCAGCACTGGGATCACAGCCTGGGATTACTGTGCTACACTCACTCCTATCCCTGTGTTTGGGGATCTGAACTCAGATCCTTATGCTTGCAAGGTGAGTACTTTGACCACCGAGCTGACCCCATCCCTTCTTATAGCTTCCTCAAACTGGATACATTAAGGACACAAAAATAGTTCATTTTGTTTTGCAGTGCTGGGCATCAAACCCAAGGCCTTGTGCATGCTAAACAGGTACTCTACTCCTAAGCTACATTCAGTCACGCTCTTTGAACAGCAAGATTAATAATGTCTTCCTAATGTACACAGCCATGTGTAACCCCACACCCCAAATCAGAGAATTCAGTCTTTTTAATCAAACACAGACCAAGAGCTAACGTTTCTACGATTTTCATCTGCTTTTAAATTCGCTGATTCTGTTTTAGTTTCCAGGGAATATTTCCCTTTAAATATATTGTTTTACTCATTTATTGAGATGTCACACATGCGTACAGTGTATTTCGATCAAACTCATCCCCCTCCTTTCTCTGTGTGTCTCACATCTACCTCTACCCCCGACTACCCTCACCTCTGTCCTCCCCCTTCTTTTCCTGCTCCTCCTCTTCTTCATGACTCCTGGAACCCATATTCTCCAGGAGATGGGACCATATACTGGATCATGGTGGACTTACCAGGGGCCACACCCTTAAAAATGAGTCTCCTATCTCCAGAATCTATCCAGCTGCCAGAGCTTCTCAGCTAGGGTAAGAGGGGTGATATTCTCTTCCACCTTCCATGCAGACTGCTGACTGGTTTGATTGCACGCAGACTTTTGCAGGTCTTGTGCAGACAATGACAAGTTCATAAGTTCAGGAGACCTGGTCCTTCCAGAAGACACATCCTTGGGCTCTTATGATTTTTATTTTCTATCTTACAATTACCCAATTTTCTTTTCTTTTTCTTTATTTTTTTATTGGATATTATGTTTGCATTTCAGATTTTATCCCCTCACCCCATTCCCCCCACTACCCAGGAATTCCCATCCCATCCCCCCTCCTGCCTCCACAAGGATGTGCCCCCACCTACCCCCCACTCCGCTCTCCCCACCCTCAAATTCTTCCCTGCTCAGTGTTCAGCCTTCATGGGACCAAGGATCTCCTTTCCCATCCATGTCTGACAAACTCATATTCCCCTAAGTATACAGCTGAAGACATGGGTACCTCCCTTTGTGCTCCCAGGCTGGTGGTTTAGACACTGGGGAGCTCTGGTTGGTTGACACTATTGCTCTCCTCTTGGGGCCACCAACCCTTTCAGCTCCTTCAGTCCTCTAACTTCTCCATTGGGAACCCTTGATCAGATCAATGGGTAGCTGCGAGCATCTGCCTCTGGATATGTCAGACTCTGGCAGACCTCCGAGGAGACAGCTACATCAGGCTCCTGTCCGCATGCACTTCCTGACATCCATATTGGCATCTATCTTTGGTGACTGCACATGGAACAAATACCAAGGTAAAGTAGTCTCTAGATGGCCCCTCCTTGACTTTCTGTCCCATACTTTGTCGCCATATTTGCTCCTTTGAGCATTCTGTCACTCCTTCCAAGTAGGACTGAGGCATCCACACTTGGTCTTCCTTCTTCATGAGCTTCATGTGTTCTGTTAGTTGAATCTTGGCTATTTCAAGCTTTTGGGCTAATATCCGCATATCGGTGAGTAAATACTGTGTGTTTTTTTGTGATTGGGTTACCTCACTCAGGATGATATTTTCTAGTTCCATCCACTTACCTAAGAATTTCTCGAATTCATTATTTTTAATAGTAGTACTCCATTGTGTAAATGTACCACATTTTATGCATCCATTCCTCTGTTGAAGGACATGTTCTTTCCAGCTTCTGGCTATTATAAATAAGGCTGCTATGAACATAGTGGAGCATATGTCCTTGTTATATGTTGGAGCATCTTCTGGGTATATGCCGAGGAGTGGTATAGTTGGGTCCTCAGGTAGTGCTATGTCCAATTTTCTGAGGAACTGCTAGACTGATTTCCAGAGTGGTTGTACCAGCTTGCATTCCCACCAACAATGGAGGAGTGTTCCTCTTTCTCCACATTCTTGCCAGCATCTACCATCACTTCATAGAGATAGAAAGAGCAATTTGCAAATTCATTTGGAAAAACAAAAAACCCAGGATAGCGAGAACCATTCTCATCAATAAAAGAACTTCTGGGGGAGTCACCATCCCTGACCTCAAACTGTACTACAGAGCAGTAGTGATAAAAACTACATAGTATTGGTACAGAGACAGGCAGGAAGATCAATGGAATAGAATTGAAGATCCAGAAATGAACCCACACACCTATGGTCACTTGATCTTTGACAAAGGAGCTAAAACCATCCAGTGGAAAAAGGACAGCATTTTCAACAAATGGTGCTGGATCAACTGGAGGCCAGCATGTAGAAGAATGCAAATCAATCCATTCTTATCCCCTTGTACAAAGCTCAAGTCCGAGTGGATAAAGAACCTTCACATAAAACCAGATACACTAAAACTAATAGAAGAGAAGGTGGGGAAGACCCTCGAATACTTAGGCACAGGGGAAAAGTTCCTGAACAGAACACTAATGGCTTATGCTCTAAGATCAAGAATTGACAAATGGGACCTCATAAAATTGCAAAGCTTCTGTAAGGCAAAAGACACTGTCAATAAGACAAAACAGCAACCAACAGATTGGGAAAAGATCATTACCAATCCTAGATCCGATAGAGGGCTAATATCCAATATACATAAAGAACTCAAGAAATTAGACTCCAGACAACCAATTAACCCTATTAAAAATGGGGTACAGAGCTAAACAAAGAATTCTCAACTGAGGAAATTTGAATGGCCGAGAAGCACCTTAAGAAATGCTCAACATCCTTAGTCATCAGGGAAATGCAAATCAAAACAACCCTGAGATACCACCTCACACCAGTCAGAATGGCTAAGATAAAAAAATTCAGTTTTATTTTCTAAGTATGAATGTTTTGCCTGCTTGTATGTCTGTGCACCTTGTGTATGCAGTGCCCAAGGAGGCCAGAAGAGAGCATATGATTCCTTGGAACTGGAGTTATAAGTGGCCTTGGGCTGCCATGTACTTGCTGGGAGCTAGATCTGTGTTTTCGGTAAGACCAGCATGTCCTTTTATACACTGGGCCATCTCTCCTTCCTTCTTACAACCTTTTGCCCGTCTTTCAGGATGTCCCTTGAGCCTTGGCTTGTGAGAGTGATGCAGATATCCCATCTGTGGCTAAGGAAGACTCGGATACTTACTTTCTGCACCTTAACCAGTTGTGAGTTAACCATAGCTGCTTTTTAGACATAAATGTCAAGTGACTGACTTCTCTCTTTTAATTTATGGCGTACCTACTGTGACAGCTAATCTTGGTTGTCAAGCTGACCCACCTAGAAAGAGGGAAAATACATTCAAGAGTCAACTCCTTCAGATTAGCCTGTAGGCATGTTTGTAGGGGCATTTTCTTGACTTACAGTTGATGTGGAAGTGCCTAGCCCACTGTGGGTTGTGCCATACTTAGGTACATGGGCCTCAATTGTTTAAACAGGGTGGCTGAACGTCAGCCTTGAAGTAAGTCAGTAAGCAGTGTTCCTTCATGGTCTCTGCTTCCAGTTCCTGCCTTGCCTTAATTCCACGATTAACTACAACTATAAGCCAAATAACTCCTTTCTTCCCAAGTTGCTTTCGGTCAGTGTTTTATCACAGCAACAGAGAAACAACATAGGAGGCCTACCATCGGTGATGCTACCTGTCTGGTTTGATTTCTGCTGCTGTGACAAACACCGAGACCCAAGGCAGCTTGGGGAAGAAAGAGTATATTTTTATCTTATAGATTACAGTCTGTTGTGAGAGAAAGTCAGGGCAGGAACTGAGGCAGGAACTGAAGCAGGACCAGGAAGGAGCCGCGACTGATGCCTTGCTCTCAGTTAAATACTTCCTCCAGCAAGGCCATGCCGCCACCTGCTCCTCCTTAAATGTCTTCAGCAATTGGGAGGAAAGTATTCAGTACTGGGGCCTACAAGGACCATTTCTCCTTCAAGGTGACACACTATCCAGCGATTATTAAGTTTGATGCGATGCTACATTTCATTTTAAGAGTCAACTTACCAAGTACGCAAGCAGGACACTTTAATACTCCATCTCGTCCAAACAGCAGAAAGAAGATATCAATCCACAGTCTGAATGTGCACACGCTCCTGAAATGCCAGGGGTGGAATCAGCAATGTGCAGTAGAAATTTTGAAAGATACCAAAATTCATGAAGTAAGAGTCTAAAACAGGAGAGATCGACAAAGCCAGTGAGTGCAGACAAAGGAAACAAGAAAGACGGGAACAAAGTGGATAAAGCAAGAAAAAAATAGAAAGAAAAGACTAAAAAGGTTGGTTCTTCAAAATATGGTGACGAAATAAATGGTCTCCAGGCAATATTTTGAAAATAAAAGACTGTACAGAAACCAAACAGAAATGGGGCCGCCTCAGGGTTGCAGGGTAGCTGTGGTGGGCTTCATGCAACATTATCGGAAAACACAGACAGAATATGGCTCACCAGGCACTGAGAGGTTGAAAGATCACAAGAAACATCCTACTATTTGTGAAAGCAGATAAGGGCTCCTCTTAGAGCCAACAAATAGCAGTTTGCACACAAACAGACAAACAGCAGCGTGCACACAAGCAGCAGTGTGCACACAAGCAGCAGTGTGCACACAGCAGCAGTGTGCACACAGCAGCAGTGTGCACACAACAGCAGTGTGCTGTCCCACATGGCTTCACAGTGCAATCTCGTAAGGGAGCGTTCAAGCAGAAATTCCTGTCTTATGCAAAAGTCTTCAGAGAACAAATAAGCAAACTGTACACTTTCATATTAGAATCGTGGAAGGCAGACAGATTATGAATAGCCTAAGTTAAACATCATTAATCAAATCCGTCAGTGCTCGAGGAAACTGGGTTGTGACTATGCTGGATTTAATCTCTGGAATTTATCGATAGTTTAATAGTATTCATATGATTAAGCATGTTAGCAAATCAGAGTAGCAACCTATTACAATGTCACAGATAGTTAAATAGTATTTCAAAAGTCATATTTTTCCCCACTTTTTTTTCCCAAGGCAGTGTTTTACTATGCATCACAAACTGACTTTGAGCCTTTAGTAATCCTCCTGTTTCTGCTTCCTAAATGCAGAGATTACAAGTATATACCTGCATGCCCTGATCAAAAACACCAAACCAAACCAAACAACAATAAAAAGCCACCTTGACAAACTGGGAATTGAAAGAATTTATTTAACCCAAATAGACAGTGCTCACTAAAACTCTATAGCAAACTTTCCTCTAAGCGGATGCTGGGCATGGTGGCACACACCTTTTCTCTTAACATCTAGAAAGCAGAGGCAGGCAGAGGTCTGGGAGTTCAAGGCCATCCTGGTCTATACAGCAAGTTCTAGGACAATCAGAGCTACATAGAAGAGAGATACCCCCAAACTTCTATCTAATGGGGACAGAGATGTTCTCCGAGGTGAGCACTGGCAGAGGGCTGCAGTCTGGTTCCCTGTACCAACATGACAGCTCAGAACCATCTGTCATTCCAGTTTCAGGGGACCCAACACCCTCTTCTGGCCTCCAGGGCATAGCATACACATGCTGCACGGACATGCATGCAGTAAAACATACACACCGTATGCACATAAACAGCGACAGCAAACCTTATGTAACAGTTCCACTTAACAAACATTGTCCGGAGAACAATGCGGAAGATGTGGTGCCTGCTTCTTCCCACTTCAGTGTGGCGCTTGTGTGCAAAACAAGTAAAAGAAATGACTGGGAAGGAAGAAAAAGCTGCTTATTGTCACAAAGAAAGCTGAGCTGGAAGAGAGAACAAAGAGATAGCCAACGATTACAGATTGTAACTCACAGGGGTTCCCATGTATAAGGTAGTGTACTATCCGGCTACCACATGTATCTGATCAGTAACGTAGGATGAATGGGTACTGTGGAGCAGCTGAAAGACATCAATTAGATGAGCTTGTATCGCACTGGTAAGTCTCAGTAAATAAAACACATCCAATCCAGACAAGCAAACTGCAAAGAAACATTACGTTACAGAGAGAGCATTGCGGCAGCCGTGGGAGTCTCTCAGAAGAGCGGAGAGTCTGAGACTGGAGGGACAGAAAAGAGGCAGAGGAGGCAGAGTCTGCAGAACTCGTGGGTATGAGGTCTGGAGCGGGGTTCACTGAAGGTTGTTCAGGCACGGGCTCTGCATTCAAACTCCAACTTCACAGTGAAGAAAGCAGGCATGTGTGTGTGCGTGCAAACGTGTGTGTGTGTGTGTGTGTGTGTGTGTGTGTGTGTGTGCGCACTTCTGAGCATATGTGTGATATGAGGTGAAAATGGCAAATGCTGATATCTGCTTCGTTTCCGCGTTTATTTCACAGGGAAATCCAGCTCAACCCGCATCCTGTAGCGAGGGGGAGATTGTGTGCACAGTGTGAACTGTGTAGCTAACACACAGTCAGAGAGAAACAGTTTGGGGAAGGAGGCCTCTGAACAAACAGAGAGAGAAACAAAAACAAAAAACCTGAAGGAGTTTCAATGTCAAGTTCATTCGCCTGAACTTCGTGAAGAAGCCGGAGACGGGGTAATGGAGACAGAGTGGCTTGGAGGGGTAACTTTTGGATTCCTTCCTTGTGAATCTCCCTTGAAATGTCCTTCCTATAATAAAACACAAGCAGCCGAAGATAAATGAGCTGGTGCCTTGTGGCAAGAACAATACAAAGAAAATGCAAGGTGTTGCAGTCTCGGGGAGCCAGGAGGGAGGCAGCTCCCAGATTTGCAGAGCACAGAGGAGGTTTGTTCCTTCTGGAAGTCTTCTTTTTTTCTTTTCACTGAGTGATTAATTTCCTTCTTTCTCTGCTCTGTTGGAACATCATACCACACACAGTGATGGTCGGATGCACCCTTAGCCTTTCTTACAGTGGGTGGGATCTCTAAAGCTCAGCTGATCTAGCCATTTGTCCCCTGGGAAGGGACACCCCACTATCAAGGCAGACAGGTTTTCTTTGTAAAAGCCAGTTTAAAAAGAATTAGCTATCGCTGAGGGCTGGACCGCAGGTTCCAGTCTTTCCTATCTGGAACATTCCTCCTTGTGTCTAACCTAATTTCTTCACATCGCATTTCTGTTTGGTTCCCAAATAAGACAGAATGGCGTTGAAATCCCACTGAATCTGCCTTTTAATAGCTTCGGGCTCTGTGTCATGGGCAGGGGTCACCCCGAAGCTCCAGCTATTCTAAAATAACTTGCTTATGGAGCTAGAGAGTAGTGGAAAAAGTAAATTAGATCCTGTCCAGAGTATAGCACGCACCAGGGTCTGAGCAAGACGCGCTGAAATGAGCTAAGTGTAGGCTGAGACTAGAGGCTATGCAAATGATGGAATCTGGTAGAAGCTTAACGGGGAAATTGTGTAGGGCAATCTGGAAGCAGTAAATTAGTGTTAGGAACAACAACAAAAAAACTGCTTAGGAAATATTAGGCTACACAGGTAGAATTTAGGCAGAAGAGACTTGCTTCTAATGTGACTTGAAGCGTTCTAACCCAGCTTGTCAGAAACTGTAGGGAGAAAAGTTTGTACCTCTTACACGATTGGCATGTAGGTCTGAGGAGAACCTATTTCTGCTAAGATTTGTGAACTACAGTTGCCACCGGTTAGGCCCTATTCCCACAGCAAAAGGAAACAGCTCAGCTCACTGTTGGCTATTAAGGATCATGCTGTGTCTAAGGAGCCCGCCTCTACCAAGCAGCCTGTGGTGGCTGGCCCTGGGTGATAGGCACACGTTAAATCCTGGTTTACCTGTAAGCCCTGCCTCTCTTACCTTACCGTGAGGAGTGTAATTCTTCCAGTCAGGATGGATGACAGCACCCCTCTTATTGAGAAGAACGTAACTGCCAGGGGACAAGATAACCCTGGGTGACAACTATGGAAAAACAATAATGATGAACTCCAAAAACACACGTGTCAGTATCTCTGCTGTGTAAATCGTCCATTTGATCAAACCGTCACACTTGCGGTTTTCTGTCTCTGGAAAGCACGTTTAATTGCTTAACGCATAACTCGGGGCCAGGACCTAAAAGATTTACAGATGACAGCATATGTAGAATATAAAATCCAAGATCCGGAGAGCCTTTGGGGCTGCTCAGCAAGAATCTGACATGGGCCAAGGGCAAGAAAGTAGGCTTCAGGCAGAAATCTGACATTAGGCTAGAACAAAGAAGTAGTTTCAGGCAGGAATCTAAATCTTAGGCTAGAACGAGGAAGTAGGCTTCAGACATGAAAATGACTTTGGGCTAGGACAGGGAAGTTGGCTCAGATATTTTGGTCATCCTGATAAGCCCTTCGAAACAGGGTTCACATTTATTACCTTGCTTGCTCTTTGACTATTTGTGTTTATTGTCTTGCTTGTTCCTTGACTATTTGCATCTATTGTATTGCTAGTCCCTCAGCCTAGGACTGACCTCAATACTTACATGTAATTCAAATGGTATAAAAGCAAAAGGAGGAGGGGGGATGGGATGGACGTTTTAGGGAGGGGAAATGGAGAAAGGGGATGACATCTGAAATGTAAATAAATAAAATATTCAAGAAAAAATCCAAGATCTGTATATGCTGTTAAAAATGTCTATTTGGAGCTGGGTTATTTATTTATTTATTTATTTATTTATACATTAGCCAGAACCAGACATATGCTATTACTGTTACTGTTATTTGTCTTTTTATTTCTTTACTTATTTATTTTTTTAAAAAATATGTTCTTGCCGGGAGGTGGTGGTGCACGCCTTTAATCCCAGCACTTGGGAGGCAGAGGCAGGCAGATTTCTGAGTTCAAGGCCAGCCTGGTCTACAGAGTGAGTTCCAGGACAGTCAGGGCTACACAGAGAAACCCTGTCTTGAAAAACCAAAAAAAAAAAAAAAAAAAAAAAAACAAACAAACAAACAAAAAACCCCCAAAAAACAAAAAAATATGTTCTTCATGAAAGAACTCCCCCCTCCCTTATTCCATGAGTGTTTGGAATAAATTCTGACTAGGAGGTGTGGGAGATGCTTAATCTACATCAGAATGGGTTGCTGGGGTGATTCAGCTCACAGGAGACCCTGGGATACTAAGAGACTCACTGCTAGGATAATGACCAGGTCACAGGGACAATAAGAAGGGCCTCTGTGAAGAAAAGGGATAGCAATTGAAGAAGAGAGAGAAACAACATGACGTGTCTTGAAAAGTGGCCGTGCCAGTGGCTCTGGTCCCTCCTGTTTGCTTGGGTGTTTTCTGGCTCTGTGTCTCTACCTTGCCAATGACTTTTTTTCTAAGTGGCCCCTACTATGTTGTCATTTAGTTCTAGAACAGCCCACTGGAGTGAGTGTCGATCTGAGATCCAGTCAGGATCTGTGTGAGCCTGTATTCCTCCCTCTGATTAGCTGAGTGCCCTTGGGTGCTCCCTACACTTCAAGAGGTCTGCAGTACCCGTAGTTAGCCTAGAGGCCCTTGACCCTCTCACAAGCCTAGACTTTTGTTTCATTTTCTCCTCTGTTTTAAGCTGGGGGTTTTGTACTCAAAGTTGGATACTAGCTTAAGATGCTCCTTGTTGTACCCAGAAAGATTTTTTTTTTTTCTGACGGTATAGCCAGATATTATTACCCTTAGTATAGAAAAGAGCCAGTTCAGTGCTGGGAGCTTTGAATATCTTCTCCATCCATTCTTGGTTCTTGGTTGTAGATTCGAGCCTCAAATCCTTTCTACACTGTTAGGGAGAAAGAATCCTTAGGGAAGTTGGGAGAGAAATATTCATCAAGTTCTGATGCTAGACGCTTTCATGTGTGGTCTCATGGGGTCAGAGTTGTAATTTTTACTTTCCATATTCTGGTGCTTTGACATCTGTGTCATGCGAGCCCTTGAAGCACTCTAAAGACAGTGGACAGCTTGCTTACACCAAGCCAGTCAAATATAGGCCTGCCTCTCCTGTATCCATATTCCAGACTTTTCTATCATAGACTTGCACACTTGGGGCCGTAATCAACTGGTCTGTTCTTCCCTGAGGCAGGCCCCAGACAAAGGGTCAGAGTCTTAGCCCAGATCCATTGTAAAGTACTCTTCCTAACTGGTTGTGAGCATTCTCCTCTACCATCCCTTCTTTACATCAGAAACACAAAAGGATCCTGACACTTTTCTTCTCTTTCTCCTCTGCATTGTAATGGTCCAAGGCTCCTCTATGTATCCCCTTTGAGACAAGCAATTGTAGGGGATATTTTAGCAACCTTAGACTCCACTTGGCCAGAGGTATACACACTTCTAATAATGAACTTAGTTTAGAACATGTACTTTGCATACACATCCCACTTTGAATAATACACCTAGCAACGTGGTAACAACCCATGAGCCCTACCTACATCCAGTCGTGCACATTCTATGCTGAACAATGCAGCGTTGTTTTGAAATTCCCTTTTCTGTAAAGACCATCAAACTTAGACAATTCTATTTAGTCACACTCTGCTTATGTCTGGGCAAGAGAGGAGAGTGGGAGGGCTGGTCTGGCCTGAACTGGTTCTGGGTACATACACAACAAGGCACACTTTGTCCTTGACGTGAACTTTTAGGGAAACTCTTTCAGTTGCTACCTTATGTTTATGCACAACTGGGGCATGCATCTAACAGAAAAGCAAATGCATTATGGGAGGGATATGCACAGTGAGCAAAGGCTTACCTAATCTAAGCCTGTGTCAATCAAATGATGAACTGTTCACACTATGCCCTTTAGCACACAAACTCCTCCTTCTTTTGTACCATGTAAAAAGAAGCCCCGCATAATAACTGGGGAACTTTGAGAGCACACACTCACGTAGCTCGCTGTCAATCTTGACAGCACACTTCCTTCCCACCTGTACTACACTTTGAGTTAACAATTCTTGTTACTTTGTAATCTGCATGTACCTTTATTTCATTCTTAAATATGACACCAAGAACCAGCAAAACACCAAGGCTAGATCCTAACCCAGTTACCTCGTAACATGGTGAACTCTTTCTCTTAGGCTCAGCAAAAACAAGCCACCTCTGCAATGGTGAACATTCCCCCCAAGTTGGCCTTGCCACTCTTGGGTAACAAAACCTATTTCTGAGAACACAGAGTTTCCTCAATATCTAGGAAGTAGGGTTCCAGAAATAAATAAACCACTGACAGGTTGAGCAGCAACTAAACAGAGTGTAGGCCAGCTTGGATCAGATCCCAAGCCAGTAGCTCCAGTTCCTCTGTAAGACACAACAGTGTCAGTAAGGAGTGGCCACAATAAGAGTTTTAGGCATCTTCAGGTGAGTGTGTGTGGCTGCCCTGCAGACTCATGGGGCATTTATTCC
The DNA here is from genome assembly GCA_030674055.1 of Rhabdomys pumilio. Classification (NCBI taxonomy): domain Eukaryota; kingdom Metazoa; phylum Chordata; class Mammalia; order Rodentia; family Muridae; genus Rhabdomys; species Rhabdomys pumilio. The sequence goes on from JANHMN010000008.1 coordinate 51,679,090, forward strand.
ACAATGTTGGAGACAAAACTGGCAGATGTTCTGGTCTCTCATATAATGTCCTGAGGAATTACCATGTACTTAAATCCCTATAGCACAGTGTACATGCTGAGTGATCACTACAGTACAGTGTACACACTATCTGAGAGGTCACTGCAGTACAGTGTAC
>JANHMN010000008.1:51679748-51692035 GCA_030674055.1 Rhabdomys pumilio
TCTGAGAGGTCACTGCAGTACAGTGTACACACTATCTGAGAGATCACTGCAGTACAGTGTGCACACTATCTGAGCGGTCACTACAGTACAGTGTGCACACTATCTGAGAGGTCACTGCAGTACAGTGTACACGCTATCTGAGCGGTCACTGCAGTACAGTGTGCACACTATCTGAGAGGTCACTGCAGTACAGTGTGCACACTATCTGAGAGGTCACTGCAGTACAGTGTACACGCTGTCTGAGAGGTCACTGCAGTACAGTGTACACGCTATCTGAGAGGTCACTGCAGTACAGTGTGCACACTATCTGAGAGGTCACTGCAGTACAGTGTACACACTATCTGAGGGGTCACTTCAGTATAGTGTGCACACTATCTGAGTTGTCACTGCAGTACAGTGTACACTCTATCTGAGTTGTCATCATGCTTTACTGTTTAGGGAAGCATAACTAGGAAACACAAAGTCCGTGTGTTCAGCCCAGACACAGTTTGTAGGCATGGAGACCACGTGGCTCCTCCCACATTGACCTTCTTCCTTCACAGAGGTGACACTCTCTACAGAGTCCTTCAATGTGGTTTTCTATTTTTCTCTGATTTTGCTTTCTTTTTAATTAATCAATTTAAGATAAAATTTCGCTAGCTAGTTCAGGCTGACCTGGAACTAACGATTCTCCTGTCTCAGCCACCCTGGTGCTGGGATTGCTGTGTACCTAATTTTACTTCTCTTTCTCTAGACAGAATACTTGAGCAACATCTTTGTTCTTTATAACATCTTTGTTATTTGTCTATCATCATCACCACCACCACCACCACCATCATCACCATCGTCAGTCTCATCGTCACCATAGTTATCCTCATCACCATCCTCATCACCACCATCACCACCACCACCATATCATTATCATCATCATCATCATCATCATCATCATCACCATCGCTAGCCACACAGCATGTCCACTGACAGTGATCTGCAGTATAGTGACTCCTGACAGAGGCTCCTGTAGTAGCCACACGCAGTCTCACACTCACCTCCCTCACAGAGGCTCACACTATCATCCCACTCATCTCATCCCACCCCATTTTCTCCCACACCCCCCTCAGCAGTACTCAGAGACATGTAACTATTTCCCCAGTCTAAAAAGCAGGCCAGGGAACTGAGGAATGGGCAGGAATTTCATGGTAAGGAAGTGGTGTGGTGCTAAGGACAGCTCCCCATTTCCAAGAGGATAAGAGCTAGTTCATTTCAGAGTCAAGTATGAGTGACCATGGCCAGGAACATAGATTTAGGTCACCTTGGATTCCATGTTCCAGTGTGGAAGCAGTTTTATGAGGTTTTTATAGTTGCAGAACAAAGGAAGTCACAAACCACGGTGTTCTTCAAACACGCTGGCGGAGACACCAGAAAGGCAGGTCAGCGCAAAGCAGAGACATCTCATTCCAGAGCCTCAGAGGCTGTCTGGTGCATCTTTCCTTGCAGTCTGCTAAGTTCACCCGTTCAAAAAGGATTTTATGTAAGTCACAGGATGTTAGGTCTGACACAGATGTGGGCAAGGACTGGCTTTTAGTGGGCTAGAGCTAGCCTGGCATAAACTGTCAGGTTCTGGATCTGCAATCTTCCAACTTAACTCAGTTACTGCAGGTTTAATTGTGGGACCTTAATGGCCCAGGGTTACAGAGGAAGGCTCTAGGGAGCTCCAACCCAGGAGACCTTGAACATGAGAACCGTAGGACTTGGCTACATCCCTACTTCCAACCTGGCGCCATAAAGCTGGCTCCCTCAACATCAACCTTAGTAAGAACCCCATACCCTGACAGTTAAAAGGCTTCACTTCTTATAAAGTTTCCCTGCCCCATCAATGATGATAAAGTATCCTCTAACACCCTGGCTCTGGCCAATGGTACTCGGTCACACAAACCTTAGCCTCAGAGACCCTGGCCACCTCCCCAGGAACATAAATACCACCCCAGCCTCCCAATATAAATGGAACTGGTCCTCCGAAGCCATTCCCAGGTGTGTTCATTGATCATACAGTTGTAGCCTACAGAGACCCTGTACTGCACTCATCCGGTTCTAGCTAAGCTCCGCCCAGTCTAGGTTGGTGTACAAGGGGCCTGACTACCCCATGAGGAAGCTGACACAGGGCAGGATCCAGTCAGTCAGCTGTTGCAAACATGGCTTCCTTCTAAGAATTCTCAATTCACACAGCAGGGTCCAGAACCTCAGCTCTGGGTGTCTGACTCTAAAGTTCCCACTCTATGCTATGTCTCTAACTAGAACATGAGAGGGGCTTCCAAGCTTGCTCATCTGGAAGGGTAGGCTATGGCCTGAGACTCTGAGCATCTCCAATGCCCTCAGAGGATGCTTGTGCTGTGTCTACAGACCACACCTCTTAAAGCAGGGCTCCACCTGGGATGTGGTGTTCTCAGTGTCCAGCAGGGCCTCACTATGTGGGCTATGGATGGACACCCAGGACTGAATTCTCCAGCTCTTGTGCAGAGGCACAACTGCTCTTGGGCAAGGTGTAGGGCAGGGGGCAGAAGTGATCTCACCTTCATTTGTAAACTGGCAGCCATTCAGGGAGCTGAGCTAACAGGAGGAACACAAAGTCTGAAGAAGCCAGGCCAGGCTCTGCAGCAGGGAGCAGACTGCCTCCCCTCTGAACAAATGAAGTTTCAGCAAAATGAGGACATGCTGGGACATCATTGAGTCCCTTTGTTTTCATGGAAGGCCTGATAAAGTCCATGAGCAGGAATGAGGGGAACCCTATCCTTGGAGGAGATTCCCTGCTGACTTGTGCAGGAAAGAAAATGCTTCTCTGTTCTCGCTGCAGGGGAGCCTTTGTGAACTGGCAAAAGGATGCCGAATGCAGATCAATGATTTGCAAATGTCCCCTCCGGGAATTACCTCATGCTATTTCACAAGTCATGAGAGGTACAAGGTTCTGTTTTACTTCCTCCCCAGAAAGAAAATTAAAACGAGCAACCAATGAATGTAAGAATCTACATCTTCTATTCCCAAGCAAAAGATGGACAGCCTGCTGTTCTGCTGGTGTGAGTCGTCTCCCTGAGCTGCAGCTATGCTCCAGGCTTCTTGGGGGAAACCTAGAGCAAGAGCACACTATTGGTCAAGTGACCATCTTCAGGACTCTGAGATGTACCACCTTTGGGTCCCCCTTGACCATGCTTTACAAAGCCAGTGGCCACAGCAACTCCTTCTTCAGCCAGCTGCGGAACCTCCCCGAGACACCTTGCATTTTGCCTCCGTGTTTGTACAGCTTCCAAGCTGTGTACTGAGTTTGGGAGCCTGTGGTGCAGCTGAACTGAGTCTTGGTGCTCCTTGCTGTCACTGGTGCCCCTCTGGCTTTTCCTCAGGCTCCTGACAGAACCATGGCTCAGTCCTCATCTTTTGTTTTCCAGGCAGACATGCCTTCCTGCTGCTTGTCTCCAAGCTCTCTGATCATGATCCCTTGACTCTTTTTCTGCAAACTTCTAGCATTTTCCAGGGCCTTGTTGTCAATTAGGCTCTGCCAAACTTTTGGGAGAGTTTCTTTACAGCAAGATGTTTTTTTTTTCTTCTTCCAGTGTCTGGCTTAGTAATTTATATTTAATGGTGATACCATAAATATTAAACCAGCATTTATACTGTCCTCTGTATTTTCCAATCGGCTTTCACGTCCAATCATTTATCCACAAATCAGTCAACTTCTGTGCAAAATCACAGTGCATGAAGTTGAAATTCAGAGAGCCTAGTTGCTTTTCCAGGGCTCCCCAGGGAGATGAGAGAGAGTGGAGTTAAGAAAACCATCTGAAATTGTGCTTTGTCTGGATTCTTTTGCTCATCATTAGGATGACAGGGGCATTGCCTGGAATCACAGCCATGGACCCTGCTGGAGAATTTAGGAGAAGCCCCTGCAAGAATTGGGCTGAGAAAACTGGTTTAAGCAGTGTCCTGAGAGACAGTGCCTCAACAGGGAGGAGAGGAGAACTTAGCTACAGAGGTGGGAACTGGGGAATGCCAGTAAATGGGGGACCCTCCACTGAACTTGTGTCTGGTGTCTTGTGTCGGGGGGCGGGGGGAGGTACCACAGCTATCTGAAGGAGTTGCTGTGGCCACTGGCTTTATGAAGCAGGGACAAGGGAGACCCAAAGGTGGTACATCCCAGAGTCCTGAAGATGGTCATTTGACCAATAGCGTGCTCTTGCTCTAGGAGCCCGAAGCATAGCTGCAGTTCAGGGAGGAGTCGCCCATCAGAGGGACAGCAGGCTGTCCATCTTTTGCTTGGGAATGGAAGATGTAGATTCTTACACTTGTTGGATGCTCGTTTTAATTTTCTTTCTGAGGAGGAAATAAAATAGAACCGTGTACCGGTTGGTGACTTTCTCAACACATATTAACTAAAGAAAGGGGAGGTAAAGGGGATGGAGGGCATGAATTTTGCAGTATAACATTGCATCTAGATTTTTTTTAAAGTACCCAATGAGTGTTACCAGTGTTGGAGATGAACCAGTCACCCGTGTGGCTTCCTTGCATGGAAGGACAGTGGGTCCTAGCAGAGAGCAAGGCTTGTGTTGCAGAGCGGGCCGAGTTATAGCTGTTATCATCTTCATCTTAAATGTGTGTCTGCAGTAACTGCTGCCTGGATTCTGACAGGCCAGATAGATGCTCAATGTTGGAGCCTCAGAGAAGTTGGCTTTGCCCGCTGCTCATTCACCCTGTCCAGCCCATCTCAGGAAGATTTTAGTGCATTTGAGCATAACAAGCCACACTAATTTGGGGAGGAAAAAATCTGACTAACTAGTGGTCAAGAGACATGAGGTTTAGCCCTAGAACTCTTGGAAACACCTTGCTCAGTGGGGCGACAACATCAGAATGGAATATATCTGCTTCAGAGGGGACCAGACAAATCATCTCGGTTGGTTCCATTGCTGTTACATTTAGGAATCAGGCGCCTGGAAAAACATGCTGACAGACTCAGCCCGAGGAAGCTGGGATGCCATCTGGGGTCAGGAAGAGATTGTGTCCAAATGCCAATGTGGGGGCTGATAGTGTGTGACACTCCTCTAGCACAGAGTCTGAGAGCCCCGATGCATCCCAAGGACAGCTTCCCAGAGGGTACTCAAGGAAGCCAGGAGCTTTGGAGGGTGTGGAAAAGTGTGAGCCGTCTGTGTGGGCATTTTGGAAAATATTTTGGGAAAGCTGAAACATATTTAGAGATAGAGGAGATGCAATGGCATTGGATACAGACCCATGGCTCACCTTCAGCAGTCACCAGTTCAAAGCCACTCTTGTTTGCTCTACATTCAGAATCATGCCTGTCAACTGATCCCCAAATTCACAGTGTTTTATGAGAACACACCTAAGCTATTATGTCACTGTACCCATGATAACCCTAGAAAACAAGGCCTTGTCCAAAAAACAATCTTGGCATAACCACAGATAAGAGCTCAGCCTAGCCAATCCATGACATGAACAAATTCAGTCTTCATGCTCTCTGACTGCCCCCATTTGCATTTGATGTTTGATCAATTTGGGCCACAGTTTACAATTATAATAAAAAAAAGCACAGGAATGAGAATCAGTGTAGAAAATAAGTGAAAAGAGAGAAAGCCATCCACTTATATTCGTTAGGAATCACTTACACACTATGCTCTGGGCTGGGCTCTCGGGTCCCGTGACCCCATTTAAGACATGAGAAGGTCACAGGACAGTGTAATTAAGTCATGTGCCCAAACCAGCTTGCTTTGAAGTCTAGAGATGGAGCTCCAAGCAAACCATCTGCTAGACACTTCTGGAAAGAAAGAAGGGGAAGAGACAGGGGTGTGAGATTTGGATTTCCTTGAACAGTGGTCAGTCATAGTTGCCTTGGAGACAGATTCTTCTAGATGTACATCTTTGCCGTTGAGCAAAGGAGGAGTTCCATTGCCTCCCGAATTCTGTTTCCTTTGTCAGTGAAATGGGATGTACAAGGACGAAAGTGAGTGACATGTTCTTTCCTGGCCGCTGTTTCCTAATCACACTACAGAGAGGAGCGAGACAACTGTCAAATATTTTTCCCTATTCTGCGTCAGGTTAGGGTCTCTAGAGGAACTAACAGAATTCCAGGAGAATCAGGGGGCTGGGCATCTCTAGTGGAGATGATAACAAGAGCAACTGGGGTGAGCACAGGGTGGGTAGGGCACAGAGGAAGGATGGTCCAGGCAGGGCTGGGCAAGCACCTCAGCTATCTAATCCCACACAGGAGAGAAGTGAGGATGCATATGGTAAGGGGGGAGTCAGAAACCAGCAGGTTCAGGAAGGCCCAGGTTAAGGCCTTGTCTAGGGCACAGGCTGGAAGTTTAAAAAGCCTGTGATATGGTGGAGTCAGGAGACTAACACTCATGATGTCAAGTGAGGGGGTGAAGAGGGATTGGGTGTCCCTTTAAGCAGTGGGGGAAAAATTAGGTGATAATTATGCTCCCCTCACTCCAGGAAACAGGCCTTATGTAGCTAAGTCCGACCTTAAACTCACTATGAAGCCAAGGGTGCTTTTGAACTTGCTATACAGCTGTGGCTGGATTTGAACTCATTGTGTAGCTAAGGCTGGACTTGAACTCACTCATTAGTTCAAGCTAGACTTGAATCTATTCTTTCTACTTTCCCAGCATTGGGATTTTAGGCTTGTGGTAACACAACTGCATATATATATATATATATATATATATATATATATATATATGCATATATCTCAGTATATTGTATGTATTTATTTGTATTAGTTGCTTTTCTTCCTGCTGTGACCAAACAGCAACAAGAAGCAACTAAAGAGAGGGTGGCATCTTCTTGGTTGACAGTGTGGGATACACAGTTCGTCACTGTGGTAGAAAGGCTGCTACTTACATTCCTCAGCAGTCACAGAGTGGGGATAAGCTCCACTCACTTTTGTGTGATTCAACCTTCTAAACTTTCCTCAACATCCCTAAATGGCACCACTAGCTGGGAATCATGAGCCTATGGGGACATTTCACATCACAATCATAATGGCATGAAGGCGTAGTAGATGATATAATATAGGCAGTAATACTCTACCATAGCGGAAGAAGCTCACATACCTGTTAACTCACATAGCACCATGATTTAATAATAAGATAGATAGAATCATTTCAGGTGGCAGAAATGCCTCAGACATGTCTTGATTTTCTCTCACAGTCCACATTGCATCCCACAAATCTCTGACTCACCCCCCCCAGCCCTCTTACTCACATGACCACACCCCTGTAACCACCATTTTATCCTCTTTCTAGAGAAGTTCTTAGTAAAGAAAAGAAAATTCAAAGGAGGGTCTCAAGCTCTTTGAACAATAGCAAATTTTGCTGGTTTATTTAGTCTCTTGCAATCATTTCTTCTTTGGAGAAATGGGCTGGCTTTAAGCCCTTGATCCATCTGCCTTGGCTGACCAAGTGTGGGGATTACAGGTGTGAACCACCACATCCAAACACATATCTGTGAAGCTGACGTGTAAGAGTGAAGTTTTAATGTGCTGAGAGTAAAAGTTTTCTGGTTACCAGAGAAGACATATGTTCCAAGTGTCTAAAAACATCCTGACCAACCACCTTAACTTTGTAGAAAGAGCCACAGAACAAACAAAGCATCCCATTCGCTAGCAACTGCAGACACCCTGGTGATGGATGAAGGAGATGATGCCAGAAGAATCTGGAGCAGAAATCTCCAAGGACACTGTTATTATACTAAAGCAAGATCAGAGACCCAAGGAGCTCTGAGCACTCACACTGTAGGGCTGGTCTGGGCTACATGTTCAAGTAGGCATAATTAGATTAAACCATAAGATACCATGTGGGAGCAGCTGCCACAGTGATAATGAAATCTGAGCTGGTGATTATGCAGGGGTTTCATCAGCTACACACTTCTATAAAAAGCAATCACTTTAATCATCTATTAAAATCATGGTCACTTAGGAAGGTTTCTTTTTAGCCCAAATTGAGGTTAAGCAATCAGTTTCTGAGAGGAAAAACTGTTAGATCTCTAGGACAGGAAAAAAAAAGAAAACCTCACTCATGTAGGTTTAGATTTTTCAAAACTGACTTTAGTAAGAGTTCTTGATACTTCAACCTCCCACTGACCAAAAGTAGGGGAGGAAGATGGCTAATTGAACAAGGGGGCCATGGAGTTTCTTAGGGAGATTCCAATTTTCTTTGTCTGCAGTCCAGTCCACTAGAAAAACACCAAACATGAATCAGCAGTAGCAGCTCAATCCAGAAGAAACCCCTGAGCCTCCACAGATCAGCATGAAGCAGCTGGAACACAACCAAAAGCTCTTTGGTGCATTTCTCTCTACAAACTTACCACAAGCAAAGAGCAAAGAAGAAAGCAAAGTGAACCAATGCCAGAGTGTCATCCGCTGTCTGGTGGGTTATACTTGTACTCTTTCCAAACGTCGTGTGTCATCTCAAGCATCCGTTACTGCAAAACATCACATTCTGCTTCCAGATAAACACCACCCATCTGGTCTCAGCAAAACATCTCCTGTGTCTGCCTCACAAAACTTCCTCTCCTGTGTCTGCTTCAGCCAAACACCCTCCCATAGGACAGTTTCCAAATAAATATCACATTACACAACCGGGTCTCCAATGAAACCAGAAATTCCCACTTCATACTCAGGACATCTGGTTATGGTTGTTCTTCATGCAGGGGTCACATGTGCCATATGTGTGCATGTATGTCTGTATTTTTATATAATCATGAAAAAGTTTATAAACTGTAAAGGAGTAGATTTCAACAAAAGTTTCCATTTCCTGTTTTAATGAAACTCAATCCCAGGAAATTTCTCCCATCTCTTTTGTCTGTATTTCACTCAGGATATTCAAGTGAGACTCCAGGTCTGCATGCCCGTTTTATAAGCTTGACATAGGCACCTTACAGACCTTTGTCCAGGGAGCCAGGAACAGGAGTGGGTCATGATATGTTGGACCCTTTTCTGAAATGTAAGGGTTTCCCTCAACACTGAATGATGACAGAGGCCACCTATGGCTTTGGGCCTAAGTCTACAATCTGTGCTAGACTCTGAAGTTGCAGGGAAGGAAGTCTATTCAGGTACAGTTGCCTTTCTGGCTTCTTTATGCCTTCTCATTTTGTTGTTTTGTTCTTTATTTCTTTTTTTCCTCCACTTCTGACACTTATCAACCACACAGAAATAACAGGGTCAAGTTTCAAGCCAGATAATTCACAATCTAGTTCTTTTGTCTGTATCCTTTTTCTTTTAAATTTTTATAATGTGCATAGGTATTTGACTTCTGTGTAGTGTTTGTGTACCATGTGCCTGCAGAGGATGAAAAGGCCAGAAGAGAACAAATAAACAAACAAACAAACAAACAAACAACAACAACAAAAACCCTGGAACTGGAGTTACAGACATTTGTCAGCCACCATGTCGGTGCTGGAAAACAGAATCCTGACCTCTGAGTGAGCAGCCAGCACCCTTAACCACTGAGTCATTTCTCCAGCTCCAGTCTTTATTCCTTTTTCCAGAAATACATTCACCATAGGCTACATTTGTGTGTGTGTGTACGTGCGCGCATGTGTGTGTGCATGTACATGCAAACATATTTCCATTTATTGTGCTTTAATACAAACTCATGCCAGACATATATAAAATATTTGAACAAAAATTGCAATTGAAAAATGAAATAAAATGTATGGGATTAACAGAAGATAAGATTCAGATAAAGGAGAACTCATTATGAAAGGATAAATGAAAATATGACACAATGAGAGGAAGCCACAGGCCACATTGAGATGTAAAGGCAATTTAAAAGACACAGTTGTGCCCATAGAACGGGAAGAGAACAAAGAATAGACAATAATTAATGTTAAAGGCCCCCATGGATAGTTAGATAGGCTTACAACGCCAGGCATCATTCCTTCCTATTGAGTGGACCTTAAATCCAATAAAACAGCTGTGACTCCTAAGATACAAGTGCAACTACTCACCCTTGTCACTCTGGTCTTTGTTGTGGCTTGTAGGTGTCACAACTGGGTAGGACTGTTGTTAGCTTCTCTCCCTTGATGGTTTGCACAGCGCCTTTGGGTACTTTGAGAGCTGATCCCCAGGAAGGAGACTTCAGCATCAGCATCAGTTTGATTCCTCCAAGTCCTGCGTACAAAGTGTGTGGTGTCTTCAGCTTCAGCTTCAGTCTTACCTTTAAGTTCTGCGCCACCTTACTCTCTATAATGGCTTCTAGTCCCACCAATTTACCCACAAATTTTATTATTTAATTTTTCTTTCCAGTTGAATAGGATTCCTGTCTCTAAAAACCAAAAAAAAAAAAAAAAAAAAAAAAAAAAGAAAGAAAGAAAGAAAGAAATGAATAGGATTAACTCACATATATATGTCACTTGTTTGTGATCCATTCCTCAGTCGAAGACCATTTGGGCTGTTTCAATCTTGAACAGAACAGCAATAAAGATGGCTGAGCAAGTATCTTTGGAGGAGGATGTGGAGTCGGTTGGGTGAATGTTGAGGGTTGGTACTGTTGGGATCTGTGGTTGACACTCTTTTAGATTTTGAGAGTTCGCCACAGTGATTTCTGTAATGCCTACACCAGTTTGCAATCCCTCCATCAGTGAACACACATACTACTCCCACTGCCGGGGGTCACTCCACGCTGCCCAGGCTTGGGGTGAGAGGGGGAGAGAGAGATGCAGCTTCTTCTTTCTTCTCCTCCTCCCACCCTCAGGTTCTTCTCGAGGTAGCCCCTATGCTGCTGCTGTAGCTGGTCTACAGTCAGGGATCCTGTGGCCAGAGACTGGCACTCGAATCCCAGCCCTAAGACCAGCAAGCGGTTAAGTAAATAGCTTTGTGCTGTCCTAAAAGCTTCTTCTGAGGGTAAGAGACTGCAGGCTAGGGTGATTAACACCTGGAGCCTAACTGCAAAGGATTAGGCAATGTGGCCTTTGTTCTATCTCAGCAGGAACTGCTGGGCTCTAACATAGCTGGGTTGCAGGAAGAAAAGACACTTAGAAAAGTTGCTATAGAGTTTATTAAGTGTAAAAAGTATCCTATGAAAGCTATCTGAGGGGAAACGTGGAAAGGTCCTGAGTGGGGAAGAAGAAAAGATTCTAACAAAGTAAAGATTCTAAGGGAGAAAAACTCTAGACAGGGGGAGATAGAAAGGGCGATGGGCTCCTAACTGACTAACTCTATTCTAACTAAATGACTATTCTATTCTAACTCACTCTATTCTAACTCACTCCATTCTAACTCTCCTCTAACTCCCTTCTTTGTCTTTGTCTTCTGTATTTATACACCATTCAGAGTACATGATCACATGTTACAAAGTTCATCACAAGTTCACACCAAAATTCAAGTCATAAATTGAAATAGAAGTTTACAACACAGAATGTTTACATGAATACCCATTAGGAGTAATTATCTAACTAGACATTCATCACCTGTCTAGCTCCACAGGTTTGAAGAAAGTTTGAAACTATAAATTGGTGAAGTTTTGTATAGATAACCCAGGGAATATTTTCTCTTCTGTCCTGGTACCTATAATAAATTGTGGGTTTCTTCTAGTAACCTAGGCTAATTGTTTTATGACCTCTTGGAATGTGCTCTAAGCAGGAGAAGGTCTAGGGGCAATTAACTGATAACACTCAGGAGACTGGCAGAGTTTCGACTATGCCTGAGGGACTTAATAGCAGTCCCTATATAAAAGAGCTTAGTAATCATTGATATAATTTTAGGAATTCTTATAGGATCATCATTAAGACTTATGAAGTCATCTATTTGTCTATATAGTGTCAGTACAAGACAGTACATCTTCGTGGGTCTGCAGAGATCTGCTACAAAGGGGTGTGCTATTGCTTAGTGATAGTAGCAAATGTCTAATAATAATAATAGGAAAAGCATATTAATAGCAGGAATCTTTCCTAAAATCACGTCCACCACAGCCTTGCTAATGGGGCACACTCGTCGCAGATTATATAATAATCTGAGGCAAGCATTTCAGGATGATCATCTGCTCATTATTAGCTTGTCCCATTATGGCTCCTGACATCCCACGTTTATAAACTAGTACATTCCCAAGTGCACTCTAAGTGCTTAACCTTATATCCACAGATAAGTGTGGCTTTCACTCATCATCAAAGAAACATCTTTTTGCAGCAGACTGAGACTACTACAGAAAGCCATAACCGGTTAACATGGAGAGAACAGCTGATTCTGGGGTGCCCGGCTCCAGTGGATACACAGCTGACTCTGGGGTGCCCGGCTCCAGTGGATACACAGCTGA
>JANHMN010000008.1:51692045-51741781 GCA_030674055.1 Rhabdomys pumilio
TACACAGCTGACTCTGGGGTGCCCGGCTCCAGTGGATACACAGCTGATTCTGGGGTGCCCGGCTCCAGTGGATACACATGCAACACAGTGCCAACATCTAAGAAAACACTGAGCAAAGATTATAAGAGGCAGAGGATCAGAACATCTGCTGCAAGCTGCGTCTTTTATGTGTGACAGAGAAGTTGCACTCATGAAATCTTAATACATGCCAACATGGATGGGAGAACTCTCATGGGGCCCTACTCTAAGATGAAGAGCTAGAGACAATTTAAGGAAGCTGAGGGAGAATTCATTTTCTCCTGGGACAAACATCCCGATAGATGATCCAATTCCAGTGGCCAACCCTGAGCATACACACACACACACACAGACACACACACAGATATAGATATACAGGTATATATGTGTGTGTATAAATACATACAGAATACACATATACATATATGCATATATACACATATACATATACACATACATACATATACTTATACACCCACACACTTAGACCCCTATACACATATATACATATATAATACATAGATATATACATAGAAACACATACATATACATATATACCTATACACCTATATACATATACACCTATATACCTATACACATACACACATACACACCTATACACCTATACACCTATGCCCATATACACATATACCTGTACATATGAACAATATGAGATGGACTTAGTGGGATGTATTTATATGTAAAAATTAAATAAAAGTTAAAGTAGACCAGTCATGAATTTGAGAGTGAGTGGGAAGGACACAGGAGGAGTTGGAGGGGGAGAGGAAGGCATATAAATGATGCAGATATGCTACTCACATGTGAAATTCTCAAAAAATATAGCCAACACATAAAAATTTACAATCTGTTATTTATAAGAAGAAAAACAAGAAGCAAAGGCCTAAGGAAGGGCGTCCATCCACATATTCAAAATACTAGTGAACAGCAAGCGATGATTGAGCAAAACAATGCCGCAGACTTAGCAGAAGCTAACTGAAGAGAACGAAAGTCAGAAAGAGTTAAAGCAGAAGGAGAAACGACACACCACATAAAAAGGAGCAACAGCGAGCCTAACGTCAGGCTTTTGAGTCGACACGAGGGAACCCAGAGAAAATAACCTGGGATCGTTACACTGGAGGAGCTCTTTGAAGAGAGAGGGGTGAAGACCCAGGGAAACACTAAAATTAAGTTAAAAACCTGAATGCAAGAATGTGCTTCGGGAAGAAGAGTGACCACTAAACAGAAGTGTAATGTTGTTCAAGGGGACTGGAGGGCAGACGTAAGTAAATTGGAAAGTCTGCACACAGCATGCTGGAGGTGGAGGCAGGAGGATTGATCAGAGAATGGTGTTGCCTGGGCTGAGACCGTGTCTTTATACACACGTGAGTGTGCTCACACACATCCAGCCATCTAGCCATCTGTTTGCCTGCAGTAGCACAGCAAATCTGAGTTGGAAGCATCACGTCAGTGAACGGACGACAGGGAGGATTAAGTAGGTACAAATGAGCAATATTCATACGGGGACATAACTACAAACGAGTGATTAGAACAGAACAAAATACCATTAGGAACTCAAGAAGACACATCTGAAAATGGAGCCTTCTCAGAAATTTTAGAGTATTTAAAAAATCCGAAGAGAAATATCCACTTTGATTAAGGTAAATTACAATAATGTATCTGTCAAGCTAATAGTTTAAGATTTTCCCATAAAGTCACCAATACGCTTACATAAAAATTTAATAAAAATTTTCATTTTTCATACAAAACTATTCGTAGGGCACCCCTGAAGGATGAAAGGGAAGATATTCCTAACGAATTGTATGGCGCTACCATGACTCTGATACCTTACTCTGGCAAACTCTGTGAGAAAGGAAAATAGATGCTACCTCACTCTTATGTTCATTTTTTTAAAATTAAATTTATGTTTAATGACTTCATGGGTATGTGTCTGCCTGAGTATATCTGCTTGCGTATGGGGGTGTATGTGCTGTGTATTTGCATGGGGCCAGCGGAGGAGCCGGGTGCCCCCTCTATTGCTCTCTGCCTTCTCTCTTGAGGCAGAGTCTCTCTTTGAATCTGGGGCTCATCCTTTCTCAGCTAGACAGGAAGCCAGTCAGCCTCAGCCATCTTTCCTAACTCTTCCTGCGTGGGGATGAAGTGATGGGCATGCATAAGGTGTCCAGCTTGTATGCAGAAAGTATTCCTAACATCTGGGCCATCTCTCCAACTCCCAGTGTTAAATTTTAAACCCTAACATGAGAAATAAAACCACAAGGTTGGGTTTATGTGAAGAATGCAAGGGTTTGATAATTGTTTAATAACAAAGAAAACAAAATTCAAATTAAAGGGCCATTCACAATCAAGTGCTATCAGTTTAATGGCTGTATCTCCTGACTCTCTAAAGAGAGAAAAGGCGGAAGCTATGGTGTAGTTTCCAGAGGACTGAAGACTCAAAGCTAAGGGGCGGGGGGTGACAATAGTTTTAGAGCCAAACAGAGCTGGGGAGAGCTATTTTCTGGGTGTTAGGAGAGTGTGAGGGCCACCTCCACTGGGTCTCTCTTTCTCTGTAAAGTAGAAGACTAGGGTGTCTTCTAAGAGGAAGGAACTACATAGAAGGTCATTTAAGAAATGAGTAGAAGTTTGGAAGTTCAAACAGGTTTTTAGGCAGACCCTCACAGCAGGAGGGCTCCAAGGTGAAGTCAATCTCAATGTGCTGGCTGTTATCTGAGCTCGTTTCTGGCTCTGAGGTCTGAGTGAGCCATGAGTCCAAGACTGCAGGAGACCTGGGAAATGCGCTCCAAGGATTACATGCTGGCATCGGTCAGAGGCAGAGCAATGGGTCTGGAACGTGGGAAACCTGGTCACTGTGACATCGCCAGCGAATTAATGACAGAAAGCTGCTTTCCAGTTCGGGAAGGAACAAACACACATGGCTCACCAAGTTAATGACCGAAATAGATTGATGTGTTGTCTATCAGTCTGCCAAGAGAAAAGATCTCTTCCTGAGAATAGGGGCGGCTGCTCCCGACAGTGCTGAGAGGTGCTTAGATCTGTGAGGCATGCTGCACTGTCAGCCTGTGCAGGGCAAAGAGGTTGTTGTGTTGGGCCCATGTGCTCCTTTGTGTAAGTGCTGAGGATGGAATTCATTTGTCCAAGCAAAAGTATTTAATTTTGTTGTGCTGCAGTCTATAAAATATTTACATTGTTATTCCACATTTCATCTCTTCCCCCCCACTGGACTCCTGACAACATCAGCCAGGCCAACAGTTAGGAGAAAGACTCAGAGACATCGTGGCTCTCAGCACCCCAGAGTCATTGTATTTCGGTGAGACTGACACAAATTAAGCCCACACAGGAGGCCTGTCTCCTAAGACTGAGACATTCAGGGAAAGAGAAGGGCAAGTGTTTTCCCTAATTTTCACAGAATCCACCTCCAAATCAGAAAGTTCAGAATAGCCCACTCTCTTCCCACCCTGACTGCTGTATGAGCCAGCAGGCAAAGACGAAAGGAGAAATGTCGGGGGCATCAACAATGGCTCTCAGTTCCAGATGTCAGAAGGCTTAGGGCAGTGTGGGGTAGACAGAGAAAGATTTTTGAGTCCTCTGGGACTCGGTGACCCACATTTTCAGACTTAATCCTTCACCATTTATACAAATCTGTATGAACAGAGGACACCAGTTTGTCCCACTCAGAATTCCTTGGTGTTCTTATGTGGGAATAATCAATGCTTGCTGCCCTCTCTGCAACAAGGTTTAATTAATTAATTAATTAATTAATTAATTTATATGAATGGGGGGGAGTGTGCAGGTGCATGTATGCTATGGCATGTGTGCTAACCAGCGAACAAATTGACAATTTTGGGGAGTCAGTCCTTGACTTCCGCTGTGGGATCCAGGGCTCAAACTCAAGTGCAGAAATTGATTTTACTCCCAGAGTCATCTTGCAAGCCTCCCTCAAGAGTTTATATGAGACCTAAAGAATGGTGTCTAAGCAAGCAAGGGCTTTGGAAAGCATAGGACACAATCCAAAGATGAAGTTTTAAAACTACCTCTTCCTCACGCTAACTGGCCAGTGCTGTCAGGGCTCTACTGTCTGTCACTATTATTCTCTCACCAAGACCTGGATGTAAATTCTCCCTGACTCTAGGGTTGATTGCCAGGGGCATAGGCTATCAGAGTTCCTTCCTCGTCTTCCGTCTCCCTCCTGCCTGGCTCTGTCATCTTGCTGTTTGGGAGCACCTCTGCCAGAACTTGCATCCATCATCACATTGAATGATCCACGCCCCTGAAGGGTTGTGTACCTCCTCAGAGACGTCTCTACTCTCAACTTTCTTGTTTCATCCACTGCACCAGTCTCTTCTCTCCCTCTTGGCAGAGTCTTGGACCATCACAGCACCGACAGTGTGTCCCAGCATCCAATCAGGTTGCCCCTGCCTGCCCTGCTTGACTCTAGAGCCTGCCAGGTCACTTCAGATTTCTCTGTGCACTTGCTTGCTTTTACAAGCTGTCGTTTAGACAGCGCTTGTCCCCTCAGGAAAGATTACAGACTAGTAGATGCAGACGATGCTTTTTTTTCCTCCTGCCTTTTCTGTAGCCAAAATATAGGCATCGTGCAAATGTAAGCTAGTGTTTAAAAGGGTAAGAAAAAACAGTTAGACATGAGACATGGAGGCTTTCTTTCATCCTTTGGGGTATTGTGATGGGAAAGAAAGTACAGAATTGGATTAGAGATTCTGTGAATGAAATACTATTCAATTTTTCTTTGCATCTTTGTTTCTTATTATGTTAGAGATAACTAGATAAATAATCAAACCTAGTACTTATTTGTGGATTCACATATGATGTAAGCAAAAATGCCACACAAAGGCGGCAGAGAGTAGTTTGTGAGAAGATTCTAGTAGTTTGGAGGCAAGACAATATGATTGCTCTTCTAAACGTTTGAGGAAAAAGGATACACAATGGCTGGCAAGATGGCTCAAAGCGAAACCACTTCCTGATGCCCTGAGTCATCCTTGGGTCTTACATGGTGGAAGGAGGTAGAACTTGTCATCTGATCACCATACATGTGTCATACCATGGGTACACACACAATAGATACATGTAAATTTGTTAAGACACCATTCACTAAAACATACAATATGGAAGCTACTCTAGACACCATCAGGATCATTGCAATAGTCTGCCTGCTGGCAGCCAGCAGCGCCAACTATTGGCTAGGTCAAGTCGGAAAGCCTACCCTATTACGTGATTAGGCTTGAGAGTTTGCCACGGTGACCGTGACTAATCTGTTGCATACAGGAAAGTGATGGTTTGAGGTGTCATCCTGGGTGGTTGAAAGGATCCTAGAGCGATGGTTTCTAGGGCACAGGCCATGTGTAAAACAAATTCTATGTTCTCAGTAGTGTAGCTGCATACCAGGGGCTGAAATATAAGTTTTGTGCTCTGACCGGTAAGATTTACTTTCTATCACCGTTTCAGAGGATCCAACTGTTAAAGTTAAGGACCATAGCTGTACACCTAGAACTAAACTGCCATGCATGTATATGAATCTGTTTTATTTCTGTTTCGGGAAAAACATAAAATTAAAAAAAAAAAACCCACAACCTAAACACAAATACTGGGGGGTGGGGGGAGGGATGAGTGTAGAAGATGGCCCCCATCTCTTGTGCACCCACAAGGGTTAGGGGGAAGGAGAGAGGAGGGGAGACAGAGAGAGAGGGAAAGGGAGAGGGGGAGCAACTGTAGTGTTTATTTGATGGCAGAAAGATGGTTGCAGACCTGGCACAAGGTTCACCTAAGGACAATAAGATAATGAAATCAGCTTTGAGCTTTACAGTGACTACACCATGAAAGCCACCCGATCTTTAAGGGATCCAGGGCTTTGTCTGACACCCAGAATGGGATTTTTTTTTTCTGGGACTCTTTGAGAGGAGTCACTGTGCTATGTGGCAGATGATGCCTTCCACAGAGTCACAGCCGTGGTTGCTAGCAGAGTAAACAGGATGCTTGCTTCCAGTGTGCCACCTTGCACACTAAAGACAAAAAGATGATTCTTGCAGACACACAAGTAGTGTTGGCTGCTGTGAGATCACTGGTGGCCTGGGGTGACCCAAGGCCAGCTTCTCAGAGGGCGCTTTGTCTGATAAGACTTTCTGTGGTGGCGGACACGTCTGTTCACTATGTGATGTGGTTGTCAACAGCCACGTGTGACTCTGAGACCCTTGCCCTGAAGCCTGACGGATAAACAACAAAAGTTCAGCTCTGACCTAAACTCACTAAACTGTGGCTATGTGGCTTAAAGCTACAGGCAGAGGGTAGCAAGAAACGTGTCTTAATTATACTTCTTACAATCCGTTAAACCAGAAACACAAAGGGGTTTTCTCTTGTTATTTTGTTTTAAAATGTTTCTATAAACTATATTCTTTTTATAAAATAGATTTACTTCCTTTACTTATATGAGTACACTGAAGCTGACTTCATACACACCAGAAGAGGGGATTGGATTCTGTTACAGATGGTTGTGAGCCACCATTGGTTAGTGGGAATAGAACTCAGGACCTCTGGAAGAACAGTCAGTGTTCTTAACCGCAGAGCTATCTCTCCAGCCCCTGAGGTTGTTCTTTAATGGGTGACTCTAAAACTAGTCAAGCTGACAGTGAGGGTCACTCCTCGTATCTATACCTATATTTTTGAAAAAGTAGCATGTCTCTCATCTCTCTTCTGCTCTCCAGTTCCAGGCTTCTTCAAACAGTGCCACTGACCTCTCTCCCTCACTCCAGTCCCTTCACTAGAACCATTGTCATTTGTACCCACTTCAGCACTCAAACTGCTGTATCAATCAAAATAACCAGCATCCAGCTGGTAGCTACCTGTCACTGTGTCTCTTACCTTACCTGATTTCCAAAAGCGCTTCTTGTTTACTACATGTTTCTCCCAAGGATGCTCAAACCAGAGATTCAGGAGCATCCTTACAGGCTACCAGGGCTACCAGCAGGACACTGACTGGTGTCCCCCTCCCCCAGCACGCCAACACCCCAGTGTCCCAGCATGCTGTTCTTTGTTCCAGTGTTCTGAAACATCTAGTCTCATAGTTGAGATGCTTTGGAACTGCTTCTGTTTCCAGAGTAGGTTGTTCAATCCTGTCATCTGATTCACACACTCCATCTTCCTGACTATAGTGATTGGCCTGAGTCTCAGTAAATATTCCCAACCCCAGGTCATTCACTAAGATCCAACTCCAAAACCTCACACTGTGAGGGAAATGGACTTGTTGCTCACCTGACTGAAAGTGTAGACCCTTAGGATTTGATTGTAGTTGTCTTGGGGAAACACACAATAGAGAGGTCTGTTTGTGAGTAGAATCGTCGTCTACAATGGTACAAATGGAGAGGCAGAAGGAAAAATATTCACCCCGGATAAAGCAGCAGTAAAGTGCTAGATCAAACCTTTCCTGAAGACATGTTTTCAACATGCTCAGCTTTCTTAGCCAGTAAATCTCTTCTTCCCCTCCTCTTCCCCTCCCGTTCCCCCATCTTTCTCTCTTTAAGCCACGTGAAACCACACCTGTCACCAGAAAGTGTTCTAACCAGAACAGCTTCTTCATCCAAATCTCTTTTGTAGATAGTCACTGCATTTTGTAGATTTCTGTATTTAAGCCTTGATGTTTTATTTTTGCTGTGCTGACGATGGAGCCCATGGCTTCACCCCTGTTAGAAGAAACGCTGTACTACTGAATGACATCTCCATCTTATTTAAAACATATAATGAGACATAGCTTCATGAATGTCATGACCAAGCCCAGCCCTAACAGTGTGACGAGGGACAGTTCTGAGCTTCCTAATAAGATGTCATGGTAGGAAGACCTCACGGATGACTGATTCAGCTATTTGTTGATGTCATCAGATTTTAAGCTTCTCCCCCGTCCTTGGTTATGACATCACCAGTATTGGCTTAATCATCCAGGCTGATGAGACTGTGGATATAGCAATGACTCACCATGATGTGACATCTAGAGAGTGAGGAGAAAGCAAGTTCCCTAGGCCCTTTTCTCACTAAAAATATGGCTCCTTGAAGAAGACCTCCAGGTCCTTGAAGACCTCCAGCAGGCATCCTCTCAGATCTCCTCATCTGGCACTGGCTCACACACCAGCTTCTGAATGAGATCTCCTGGAGTAGAGAGCTTCTTTCCAGGCACATGGCTCTGTGGAAGGGAACTCTGTTTGGAAACTCAGAAGGCAGGGCCCACCACAACTAGTCATAGGTGGTTTCCGTAATGTGGTTCCTACAGAGGGCTCTGGACTCTCAGCAATCATCTCCTTGGACTTGACCCTCCAGCCCCACACCCTAACTTCTGGGGTTTTGTTATGCACTCACTTACGCAGCTAGATCTCACAGTGGGTTCTGTTTGTATTTATGAGGCTCTCCAGTCCCCGCCATACCTCCCACTCAGCTCTTCATGTTCCTTTTGTTATCTGGTTACCTTCCCTGAGAACTCTTCCCTCATCTGCAAATCCCAGGCAGGGAACCAGTTGTCCTAGTATACCTGTCCCTGCCCCTTTTAGTTTATATTGCATTGTACGGTGATCATCTCTTTACTTGTTTCCACAGTTAGACTTGACTTTGAGTTCAGGGCTTCTGGCTTGGTCTCTGGTGTATCACATAATGATTAAGGCACTGGAAATTCTAAAAAAAGTTTTTAGTTGATTCCAAAACACCAGACCTCTTGCTCCGATTTGTCAGTGGTCCCAGAAAGGCAGAACATCCCTCCAGGCTTGCCCATACACATGCTTCCTTCCAGGGACACCTGACAGCAGATATATATATATATATATATATATATATATATATATATATATACACACACACACACACACATATATATATATATATACACTAATTCCATTTCCTGTGCTGGGAGACTCACAGTAGGTTCTCAACAGAGAGCTTATCAACAAAACTCAATAAACATTCTTGATGGCCGTCAAAACAAAACAAAGAAAACCTTTCTAAAAATGGAAGAACTCCTTCAGCCTATCAACAACATAAACCAGAAAATCCACCCGATAGTGGAAAGGCTGGGTGCTCTCCTCTAAGATCAGGAACAAGGACAGAGTATGTACCATTGACAAGACAACAGAGCAGTGAAGTGGAATTAAGTAAAAAGTCTTCATGGGTTAAACTCACAGAAGTTACTAAAATTCCTAAGGTGTTTCTGTTAGGTCAGCAAAATTCAATATATCTTTTCTACCATGGTTTTTTCTTAAGATTGATTTATTTTTATTTTATGTATATGAGTGTTTTGTCTGCATACATGCATGCGTGTACGTCATATACACACCTGGTGCTTGAGGAATCCAGAATAGGGTATTGGAGATTCTTTGGAATTGGAGTTGTAGGTGGTTGTGAGCCACCATGTAGGAATTGAACCAGGTCCTTTACAAGAACAGCAAATGGTCTTAACTGTTGGACCATTTCTCCAGTCCTGACAGAGCATTTTAAACATTAACTTATTTATTTATCATTCATATACAATAAACTATGCTGGTTTTAAGTCTACCATTATATGAGTTTGAACTCAACTAGATACCCACAACTCCAATCAAAATTCAGTACTTCTAAAATCATGTTAAGCCACTCTGCAGACAATCCCTTTGCCCCAGGACAGAAGTCATTGGTTCCTTTTTGGTTGATTCATGACTTTATATAAATGGAAACATGCTTTGATTTTTAGAGCCTTAAATCTTCTGACCACATTTATTTTAAAAGATTTATTGTGTTTTATTTTGCTTTATGTGTACAAGTAGTGTTTTGCCTGTTTATATGTATGTGCACCACATGCATATGGTGTCTATGAAGGCCCAGAAAGGGTGCTGGATGCATTGGAACTGGATATAACCACAGAGGGTTGTGAACAGCCATGTGGGGTCTGGGAATTGAATCTAGACCCTCTGGAAGGGAAGCCAGTGCTCTTAACCCCTGAGCTGTCTCTCTCGCTCCCTGGTCATTTAATTGCATAGCTTTCTTATTAAGTTGTGAGACTATGTCTGTGTTTGAATGTGAGACCTAAATCTGTCGGATAAGCACGTTGTAAATATTTTCTGGGTCTGTGATGTTCTTTTCACTTCCTAACCCCAGTCATTTGAAGAGCACGAACTTTTAACTCGATTTTTACTAAGCTCAGTATCTCCGTCTGTCTTTTTGTGTAAGTTGTAAGGACTTTCTTGTTTTCTTCTACAAAGCTGCATATTTTTTGAAGGCATAAGATAAATGTTGAGATTTATAGCTACCCAGTTGTCTTGGGTCTGTATGTCGGGAAAATGGTATTCTCCCCTTTGAGTTACTTTGATGCCTTTGTTGCAGATCTATGGAGTCCAGGGGAAGGGGAATGGGTTGACTTCTTCCATGGTGCTGTGTGTCTTTCCCTATACCAATGCTCGCTCACCACAAGGTAATGCAAATCCTGAAACCCAACTCTTTTTAGGACTTTTAAAAGCTATTTTAGACCATTTGTGCTTTCTACAAGTCCTAAAATCAGCTTGAATTTAGAACCAACCTGACATGATGTTGAGCGTTCTGATCAGCCCAGGAAGAACTTAGAGCCTAACAGAGCAGACTCTTCCAGCCTTTGACCATGACCATGGTAAGCTTTTCCATTGACCTGGGTCTTCCTCCATTTTTATCTCAAGGATGCTTTATAATCCTCCATGCACAGATCTTACATGCAACACAAACTGTTACGTGAATCTAATTATTCTATGTGCTTTTGTTTTATTATAAATGATAGAGATATATTGATATTTTTACATTTTCACTTTGAAATTAGTAGGCTTACTAAATTAATTTAATATTTTGAGTAGATTTTTAAAGGCAGATTCCACAGGATTTTCCACACCTACCATCGTGCCCTCGACAAACAAAGGCAGTTTTCCTTCCTCCTTCCCAGCCTGTATGTTTTGTTTATTTCTTTTTGCTGCACTGGCTAGGACCTCTAATGCACTGTTAAGTAAGCAGTGGGAACATGTTCACGCCTTGTTCCTGAGAGAGAGCGCATTCAGCCCTTTCAAGTGTGGCATTAGCTGTTGGTTGTTTTTTATAGATGTCATTAATCAGGTTGAGGAAGTTCTTTCTCACCCTGGAGAGGCTTCCTGTGCTTTGTCTTATCATGAATGCATGTTTGAATCTTGTTAAACAGCTTTTCTAACTGTACAGACTCTCTTGCGAGTCCCCCGACAGAAGACTAACTGCATTGTCTCATTGTAAGGAACTCTGTCACCATAAGACTTTGCTCACTCCCGTTTTATCATTTGAGCTCTGCAAGTGTTTGCTGATCTCCCCTCTTTGTAGCTTCTTCTCTAATGCTTTCCCTCATGATTTTTGGTTGTCTTTGCCTTTGCAGAGTCCAGTGCCAGACTCAACGAGATCATTAGACTTCGCTCGGTTTCTTTCTTTCTTTCTCTGTAAGGTTTCTGGAAAGTGCCTCTAGGCAAGAAGCACAGACTCATCATAGATTTCATTTAATTTGCTTCTAAAAGATCACAGTTGCCCAGTGCCACCGTCACATCTGTATCTATGTCTATACAATATGTATCTATATCACATAATAAATACACAGCTAAATATACATGTGTAGTACATGTTTATAAAAAACAAATACATATATTTTAGCATATGTCGAAACAGTTCTGTATCTCATATTATGATGTGGCTGAATGTTAAAAGCTACCTGTAACAACTCTCGATAACAAGGATAACATTTGATTTTCCTTCTGATTCTAATGCACTGGCTTTCCTGACCCTATTGGACTTTCTGTCTTGAATGATGGCGTTTTGGCGAGTATGAACTTAGTACCATCTGACTTCTCATATCAGCCTGTGATATAGGCACTGAATTTTACACATGCAAAATGTCATTTCCTTATTGGTCAACAAGGGAGAGGGATATGTTAAATGTTTAGAGAACTATGGTGGCTAATGTCTGTTATCAACTTGACATGCTGGGAAAGAGGGAGCGTCCACTGCTGAGGGGTTTCCTCCATCAGATTGGTCTGTGGCCATGTGTGTGGGGGCACTTTCCTGATTGCTGATTTATGTGAAGGGCCCCAGTCCACTGAGGGTGGTGCCTTCACTGGGCAGGTGGGCCTTTGTAAGAATAGTAGCTGAGCATGTCAGAGCTAACGAGCCAATAAGCACCAATCCTCTGTGGTTTCTGCTTCCAGCTCTTGCCTTGAGTTCCTGCCTTGGCTTCCCTGGCGATAGACTAATCTTTAAGGAAAATAAACCCTTTCCTCCACAAGTAGCTTTCCTTCATGGTCTGTAAGATTTGAAGGCCTTCAGTGATGCAATCACAAATGCCAGCGAAAGGGGAGATCTGGGATTTTTGTGACAGATATGTCACTCACTGTTGTCTTGGCCTCAGTGTCTTCTCAGCTTTTCTTTATGGCCTCTAGTAATTCTATATAACTGTGTACAGGATCTTCTGCCGAGAGCAGTGGTTTTTCAATCTGTGGGCCGTGACCCCTCTGGGAGTTGAGCAACCCCAGGCGACACTGGTCACCTAAGACCATCAGAAAACACGGATATTTACATTATGATCCCGAACAGTAGCAAAGTTACAGTTACGAAGTAGCACCAAAAATAACTTTATGGTCTGGGGGTCACCACAACATGAGGAACTGTATCCAAGGGTCACAGCATGAGGAAGGTCGAGAAGCACTGGTCCTGAAAGCTCAAAGAGCCTGGTGGTCCCTCCTCTCGCTGGTCACACTGCCCTCAGCAGGGTGGCGGTGAGTCCTCACAGACACCCCTTCCTGTGACACAATGTCTTCACTGCCACTTTGTGACATTTAAGAAAACAACCCCAAGAAGCAGGCTATATTTAGAACTAGTTACACATTTTTTTTTCCCATAAAAGATCATCAGGACTAATTCTATGTCAAGTCACATCTAAGTTTCTGTCAAACAAGCATGGCCTGGTTGCTTCACTGCACCAGGCCTCAGCATAAGGAGCCCCTGGCTGCTCTGCTCACCCTGTACACAGTCTCTTTTTATTCTCCTGGGTAGTTAATACTTGCTTCCCGAGTAGATTTCTTCAGATGGTGGAAGTGATGTCCAAAAATGCCTACAACCAGGACATTCAATTCCCTCTCTCTTCTGTGCACCTCCCACCCTTCCTCTATGAGCCCCCTCCTCTCTGTTTGCGGAGCACAACTGTTCTCTCCCAAAGCTAATCTGTTGTTTTCTCCTTAGACCCCATTCTCCCTTTCCCGTCTCGATTATACGCTCTAATTTCTCTTCTGCACCAGCAATCTTTCCTTTTCTGCTGAACCATGCTCATTGGCACACACACGCATTGAAACAGCTCTTATCTTTCTACAAAGGTTTGTTCCCTCCACTTTTATTCGGCCTACTACTCCACCCCTCCGTTTCTCTTGATATCTAAAACTTCTTTTTATCCACCGTTATCATCCCTCTATTTCTCTTTGATGGTACACAGATCTAAAGCTGCTAGTTCCTTCCCAGTTCCACAGTCTACTTACTCTGTCAACAGCGCACAGCTCCCAGTTGATCCCAGTCCTTTCAGAACACAGATTTCATCCAACTTCAGAAGCCCCATGCTCTCCTTGCTTAGGCTGTGTAGTCACTCTCTGACCATGTGCTGGCTCTTCCCTCCCCCTCCCTCCCTCCCTCCCTCCCTCCCTCCCTCCCTCCCTCCCTCTTTCCTTCCCTCCCTCCCTCCCTCCCTCCCTCCCTCCCTCCCTGCCTCGTTCCCTCCCTCGCTCCCTCCCTCCCTCCCTCCTTCCTTCCTTCCTTCCTTCCTTCCTTCCTTCCTTCCTTTCTTCCATCCCTGGCCTCCTGGCATTAGAGTTTCCTGGAGCACGAGAAGCAAGTGCATTTCCTGTCTTTCCATGCTCAGGTTCAAGGATTCTCCCTGAGGATCATCTATTTCTGTGGTTCCCAACTGATAATGGCTGGAGACAATTTGGGTTGTGACAACTGGGGGTAGGTGCTACTGGTATCTTGCAGGAGAGGGATCCTGAAAACTATAAAATCCACAGGGCAGTCTTCCACAACAGAAAAGTTTCCAGCCCAAATGCCATCCTTGTTGATGATAAACTCACTATACCTAGCTCCACCTCCCGCACTGTACCTAGCCCCGCCTCTCTCCCATTGTACCTAGCTCCGCCTCCCCCACTGTACCTAGCCCCGCCTCTCTCCCATTGTACTGAGCCCCGCCTCTCTGACTCAAGTATGTTCAACATACATATTTCACTGTCATCTCAAACTTAACACGCTCTAAACAAGCTTTGATTCCTTAGCCTCAGCGAAGGTCCCCAGAAACATTACCAGAGACGGGGCCTAAGTGCTAAAGTTTTAGTGGATGCTGTTATCCCAGGCAGTGAGAACATGGAAGTCGAGAGATCTGAAATTACCAAGAGATTACAAATTACCAAGTTGGCCACAGTTTCTGCTTTATTGAGGTGATATTTTATTTCCAGATGGCTGGCTGGCTTTCTGGGGCCTTTTGTAGTTCATGGGAAACAGGCTCCACTCATTGCTGTGTAGCAACCACAGGAAGTAAAATGGTGCTGCTTGCAGAGCTGGTTCTTCTAGTAGCCTCTCCAGTGGAGACTGGAAGGTGAGGAGAATGTGACCAGGTAATTGTCTCAACCATTCTATGTTGACGAATGCCCTTCAGTACCTTCCGGTTGCCCTCTTCCTTTCAGCGCAAGGGTCCACCCGCCACTACCTTCCTTTGTTATTTCTTCCTGTTCACAATGACTCTTTGTTTCCTAAGGTCTTTCTTGCGTTAAGACCTGCACGTTTGTTCATAAATTATCTGCTCTTTTATCCATTGCTCTGTGTTTCAGGTTGCTGATTCTCATGATCCCTCTGCAGAGAGGGCCTTCCAGTGTCTAAGCCCATTCTAGTACTGGACACACATTCTGGGTTTCTTTACACTCTGTGCTTCCCATTGAATGTGAGTTCCCTAAGACCCGGAGCTATGTGTCCCTGGTCACCCAGTGCTAGGTCAAGGCTGGTCCAAAGCTAAGGCAGAACAAACTTTTGTTGAATGCTTAAGTGCCTTCTGACCCCTAACAACTGAGGACTCGTGAAAAATGCTGAATTCTTATCTCAACAACTTTTTGTCCAGTTCCTCGGAGGTTCAAAGCCCCGCTTTAATCACGTTAGGCACGTGGAGAACCCCGTAGTTCTGATATATATATAGCTAAGAGTTTGTGAATTGGGATCCTATGTGGTCTGAAACATTTTTCTAAGGCAGTCTCCTTATAATAAGGGATGAATCAGGACAAGGACGCGCACAGGAAACAAGGATTCAGGATCAGGAAAAAGGAAGTGGAAGACGGGGTGGGGGCAGTGAGACTGAGCAGGGAAGATAACAGGAAGCTCTGGGAGGCGGCTGGGAAATGTTCACGCAGTAGGCTCGCTGTGAGATTTTAGCTGCAGCGACCACCGAACCACCGCGCTTGATGTTTCCTGGCAGAGCTTCGCGTTTATTATTATCTTTCCACCAATGGAGCATCAGTGCAGAAGAGGAGCCGGGGGATGGAGTTTCTGGGATGGAGGGACCAACGTGCACTGGGTGGAGTTTAAGGTGGGAAGAAGTACTGTGCAGTAGAACTCGCTGTTCGTGGAAGAAAAGGCAGGGTAGGAATCTGGAGGAGAGGAGAGAACAAACACTTTTTTTTTTTTCTGAAAGGAATGCCGGGGTCTGAATCTGGAGGAGGAATTTAACTAGCTGTATCCCCGGGATCCTTGTAGAGGCCCCTGCTTTCCACTAGCCACAATAGAACCAGGAGGATGTGATCATTGGCTTTGATTAAAGAGGTGGGTGGTGTGGGCGGCAGGCTACGGGAGCCGCGGTGGTGCGAAGGGGCGGTGCCAAGGCCGTGTGAGGAACCAATCAGCGGTGACTTTGGATTCTTGGGGGCTCCTCAGAGGCTCCGCAGAGGTGGAAGGACCGGAGCTGCTGGCTGCCTCCTCCCGTGCATCCAGGCGCAGCGGCACTGGGGACGCTGCTCCTATCCCTGGCTCAGACTGCCACTGTTGCGACCCTTGAGCGAATGTGTCCAGAGCCTAGAAAGTGATCCTGAAGGGCAGAGGGCCACTGGGTGGGTGGGTGGGGGTTCGGAAGGCAGGACTGAAGGTAGGAAGCGAATTGGGTGACTTGCTTCTCACGTTTGTCCCAATTAGCACCAAGTTGGCAGACAACCCACAAACCCACGACGCCTTTGCCCGTCCGCCCCCGCCCCCTCCGTCGCATTCTCAGCATTTCAGAATATTCTGACTGTAAGAAAACTTCAGCTCCCCCTGCTAGGTTCAAGAGAAACAGACACTTGGCACCACCTTCTCCCAGTAACACTGTGTGGATGAATCCCGGAGATTCTCAACTGCAGAGCTCTTATCAAACTGCATCCTTTGGAGTGCGGCTGGCCTGGGGGGTCGGGGGCTCGGGTCTGCAGGGTAGAGAGGCCTCTTCGGGGGGAGGCGGGGTGGCGCGGAGGAGCGAGACGCAGGAGGAAGATTGCCTGTGTGACTGCATCTAAAGCAGCCGGGTCCACGGAGTTCTGCCAGGGACACCACCGCCTGCATTGCGTCGGACCTGACCATCTCCAATGTGAAATTCCCTGGGAAGGTCGCTCGCGGCTGAGGGCCGTGCGTGGGAGGGGCTGCGGGCCACGGGGAAAGAGGAATTGGTGGTGGGCTTTTCGAGGGGGGGGGTGGCAGAAGAAAAGCTGTGCAGGCAAGGATGGGAACTGAATGACAACCCCCCTCTGACAAACCACCCCCTCATATTTTCCATCTACCTCCTCGCTCCTGCCCTCCCCCGCCCTCCCCAACCCACGCCCGGGTGGGCCAATCGCTGCTCCGCATTCCAGGCGCTTTCTCAGGTTTCTGCTGATCTTGCAGCGCCCAGAAATGGACAGAGCGGACCTGCGGCCGCACGCTCCCTGCTCCATTCGGTGCTGCTGAAGGCTCGCGGCGCACCGCGGAACGAGGTCCGTGCCACAGCACAGTACGGAGAGTGCAGGTTACCCGAGAGCCATGTAGAGCTAGGCTTGGAGCCGCCCGCCTCCCTCGGGACCGAATCAAGGGCTCCCGTAGTGTTCTGAGGGGGCGAGAGTGCAGCTTATCGCCATTTGCTTGGGTGACTCGGGAGAAGGTGGCTTTTTTTTTTTTTTCCCACCCCGCATCCTCCGGGACTTCCTGGCCCAGAGAGAGGACGGAGTCTCCAGGTTGCTTGCACCGTGTGAGGATGGGGGTAGGGTACGGACGTTTCCCCGGTAGCTGCTCGATGAAACGATCGGACTTCTGAGAGGGGAAGAAGGCGAACCGCGAGGGGCCCGGAGCCTCTCGCGTGCTGCTGCGGTGGTGGCGACTGCTCGCTCCGGCTGCTGCAAAGGCGACCTGCCGCATTCAGACTCTCTCCGCCGACTCAGCACCGCCTCTGCGCCAAGCCGGCCCGCCAGGTAGGAAGCTCCCCAGTTTGGGGCTGCAAAATTGGAGGTTGGGGTGACAGGGTGGGGGAGGCTGAGGGTGCGGGGTTGCTGCCCGGGACCGCAGCTCCTCCAGTATCTCTAAGCGCTTTTCCGATCTCCAGTTTAACGAAGTTGTAAACAGATCGGCTGTTGGGCGTTGGGAAAAGTGGGATGGAAGATTTCCAAACTTGGATTTCTGGGTGTCTGTTGTGTGTCTGTCTGTGAGTATGTGTTAACCCCAGTAAAAGTCCGGTGTGTTCTACAAAAGCTAGTAGTCTGTGCTCTTCGGTGTCTATAGGCTCGTCCCATCAGAATGCTTCTGATTTTCTACCCTCGTATCACTTTTTATTTCTCTGCAGCGTCCATCGATCGCCCCGGTGGGAGCTTAGAAGGCGGCAGGCGAAGAGGGGTAGGAGGGGGGAGAGCCAAGGAGCAGCAAAGTGGGTGACAGGCCTGGGGATCTGCTGAGTTGGCACTGCACCGGGTCCTAGGAGGGCTGCAGGAGGGGAGGGGAGCCGGGGCAAGCACCCGAAGCGATGGCAGGTGTGCGTTAAGATAATCAGAGCAGGAAGAAAAACCCATTCACCAACTCAAAAACAGAGCACCCCCCCCCCCCAAAAAAAAACCCAAACAAACCCAAGAGTAGCAAAAACATTTCACCGGGGGGCCCTCAGGCGAGAGGGCTTTCCAAATTGGGTAAAAGGCAGAGTGGAGGAGGAGGTGATAACTAGCAAAGTTGTAGACCTCTGAACCTTCTGGCTTTGAAGCCCCTCCCTGTGAGCGTGGGGGAGACTCACTCTCCGGTGGGGGGGCCGCTTGGGTCCCCCCCACCTCTACTCCTTCGCTCCTTCACACCCCGGGTTCTCTCCTGGCCTCCTACCCCTGCACCCTGCTTCCATCATGACGGTGATGTCGGGAGAGAATGCGGACGAGGCTTCGGCCGCTCCAGGTCACCCCCAGGATGGCAGCTACCCAAGGCAGGCGGACCACGATGACCACGAATGCTGCGAACGCGTAGTGATCAACATCTCCGGGCTGCGCTTCGAGACTCAGCTCAAGACTCTGGCACAGTTCCCCAACACGCTGCTGGGCAACCCGAAGAAACGCATGCGCTACTTTGACCCCCTAAGGAACGAGTACTTCTTCGACCGCAACCGGCCCAGCTTCGATGCTATCCTTTATTACTACCAGTCCGGGGGTCGCCTGCGCAGGCCGGTCAACGTGCCCCTGGATATGTTCTCCGAGGAGATTAAATTTTACGAGTTGGGCGAGGAGGCCATGGAGAAGTTCCGGGAAGATGAGGGCTTCATCAAGGAAGAGGAGCGCCCCCTACCTGAGAAGGAGTACCAGCGCCAGGTGTGGCTGCTCTTTGAGTATCCAGAGAGCTCAGGACCTGCCCGGGTTATCGCCATCGTGTCTGTCATGGTCATCCTCATCTCCATAGTCATCTTTTGCCTGGAGACTCTCCCTGAGCTGAAGGATGACAAGGACTTCACGGGCACCATCCACCGCATCGACAACACCACAGTCATCTATACTTCCAACATCTTCACAGACCCTTTCTTCATTGTGGAAACCTTGTGTATCATCTGGTTCTCTTTTGAGCTGGTGGTGCGCTTCTTCGCCTGCCCCAGCAAGACAGACTTCTTTAAAAACATCATGAACTTCATAGACATCGTGGCCATCATTCCTTATTTCATTACCCTGGGCACGGAGATAGCTGAGCAGGAGGGGAATCAGAAGGGCGAGCAGGCCACTTCCCTTGCCATCCTCAGGGTCATCCGCTTGGTAAGGGTGTTCAGAATCTTCAAACTCTCCCGCCACTCCAAGGGCCTTCAGATCCTGGGCCAGACCCTCAAAGCTAGTATGAGGGAGTTAGGGCTGCTGATCTTTTTCCTCTTCATTGGGGTCATACTGTTTTCTAGCGCAGTGTACTTTGCGGAGGCGGAAGAAGCTGAGTCGCACTTCTCCAGTATCCCCGATGCTTTCTGGTGGGCGGTGGTGTCCATGACCACTGTGGGATACGGTGACATGTACCCTGTGACAATTGGAGGCAAGATCGTGGGCTCCTTGTGTGCCATCGCTGGTGTGCTGACAATTGCCCTGCCCGTACCTGTCATTGTGTCCAACTTCAACTATTTCTACCACCGAGAAACTGAGGGGGAAGAGCAGGCTCAGTTACTCCACGTTAGTTCTCCTAACTTAGCCTCTGACAGTGACCTCAGCCGCCGCAGCTCCTCTACTATCAGCAAGTCTGAGTACATGGAGATCGAAGAGGACATGAATAACAGCATAGCCCATTACAGACAGGCTAATATCAGAACTGGTAACTGCACCGCAGCTGATCAAAACTGCGTTAATAAGAGCAAGCTCCTGACCGATGTTTAAAAAGCAACAGGCAAGCAAACAAAAGCCCCCAACAAAACCCTTGGAGACTCCTGTCCCACTCTGTAGATACCTTACTAAACAGTAGTCTTTGAATGCTTTCTTTAACTGGCAATGCATTGTTGCATTGTGAATTTGGGGTGGGGGGTTGGCAGACCTGAGCTTTCAAGATCCATTAAAAAAAAAAAAAACAAAGCCAAACAAACAAAAACCAACCCAACAACCAACTATTTTCATTTTTGTTAAGAAATGAGAAAAGAAAGAGGATTTTTAAAAACTGACTTAAACGCTGTCCATTAATTAGTCTGTGTGAAGTAAGACTCATGCTTTCTTTGTACTGAAGTATTCCCAATCTTTTGGCTTAAGTTGTTGTTTTTTTTCTTTTAACCTAAATATCAGATGACCACTTAGGAATATAAAAATTCAAATTTGCATGGAACTCCACTCTAAAATTTTTTTTTTTTACCAACTGCACAGCACATTCCAGATAGTGTGCTCTGTGGAACACTCCGACAGCCTCAGTGGTCAGTGGGGAACATGCTTTCATTTTGATCAACTGAACTGCATACAAGGCTAACAAAATCCGGACTAATTAAAAATGGTTCAGAAAGCACCTTGCAAATCTGTTCCTGGTCCCAATCTGTTGGGATTTTCCATCTGCCCCGCTCTCCTAAATCCAGTCTATTCCCTAAGAAAAGGGTAACTTGATTAAAGAGTCTAATTCATCTGTAGGGCTGCTAAGTTCTCTCAACTGCAGATGACCCAAATATAGGTGGTTGGTTGGTTTTTAGTTATTTATTTATTTTTTTTATTTTTTAAACCAATCCTGAGCCCTGACCCCTGACCTTAAAAAGTAGATGTAAAACCTTACCTTCCTTATTGCAAGAGCACAAGAGTTAAACGGTGAGCATGTTTGAATCCGATAACATTTCTTTTTACAATCGCATGCCAGGAAAGTTAACCCAGACAATAGGGAATAAGCTTACGTTGAAATCGACCCTTCTAAATATAGGCCCCTTTCATTTGCATTCACCAAAAGTGCACTCTTCATTTATTAACTTTTTTCTTAGCAACTAAAGTACTGTATTTAAGTACATACATTAGATGGGGACAATCCCTTTTCAGAGCTCAAAGCATGTTCTCTTAGTCAGCATTATGGCCTATTTGATTAAGATATACCTTGAATTAATTAATGCATGATTTCAGTAATAAAAATTAGAAAATACTAAAAATTACAAGTCTGTGGGACGAAAGGCCCAAAGAAACACTGGGGTGGGGGTGGGGTGGGGGACACTCCCGTCAATTTTCCTGCCTTTGCTCAGGGAAATGTCAAGCTTCTGTGCAGGTATAGACAGAGAGAGGACCAATATGCCCATCTTTTAAGGGAAAACTGTGGAAAACTAAATAAGTCATCAAGGTATTTAATAGACCTAAGACAAGCATTCTTTTTAGCGGAACATAAATACAAGCAAAACAAACAAACAAACAAACAAAAAAAGGTGCAATATTGCATGGTTTCTTGGTGCATTCTTAGGATGTAAGTGATAATGCTGACCTCTTTATGCATCCAGAGCAGAGCCAATTTCTTTTTGCAGTCATGATTTGAAGTCTATAGAGACTTCAGCCCTCTCCCCCACCCCCAAGGCTCCCTGAAGAAACTCAGCCAATTGATTTAATACTTGCTTAGTGCCTTTATCTGTACCCACAGTGAACTGCAGAAAGTGCCTCCACAACTCAGCTGGGAAGTTATTTAACAGAAGGGAGAAAGGGTTGGGGCACAGACCTTTTGCTTTTCGTTTTGTTTGTTTTTTCCATCCTCACCGCCTCACTTCACCACTGTGAGAAGACCACTCCACCCTCAAAGCCCCCAAAGAAGAGAGAGAGAAAGACAGCCTCTCGGCTGTCTATAGGACTTGGTTGGTCTCTTTGGCAGCCTGACTCTGGATATGAACTGAGACTCATCTTTGAACTGGACATGAACTGGACATAAACCAGTTCGATTCTGTTCTGTTCTGTTTTGTTTCTTCTTGATTGGAAGCCAAGAGAACCATTTTTGGGAATGTGGAAGGCCACTCTGGGCATACGAAGCTTCCTCAGGTTCAGTGGCTCCTTCTTCCCCATCTCTCCCTGTCAGCTATAGCACTTTGCAGATGTCTGATAGTCTGGTCTTTGGGGATATCGCTGTGAATCATGGGAACACTCATCTCACAGCGACCTATCATAAGCCAGCCATCTTGGCCAACTTCCTATATATCTTTCCTATGATGCTCCTCTGATTGTCCCACTTGGAAGTCACTTTTCTGGCTGAACATCTGACTGCTGCTGCCCCAGCCACTGAATCCAGAGAATGGTGGGGACCCCATGTCCAGCTGAAAGAACATTGTACTGGCCAGGCTCTGGAGTCCAGCAGCTATCCACCAACAGAGAGGCGCTCCTTGCCTTTTTAAGGACGCTGGAGTGGGGAATCTTCATTCTGCTTTTAGCATGTGGCTGTCTACTACTGTTTGCCTTACATTCTTGCCTGGCTTCTTCTGGAATCTTCCCTGGTACTTCCATACCTTTCCTTCACTCAATCTTCAGACTAGAAGTGAGGCCATAAACCAAGAAACTATGAGGACATCCAGGCTATCCAGCTCATTTGAAAGGAGATGGACATTTTCCTTCCCTGTGTGATTTTTGTGAGTCTTCAGGGTGTTCCATCTTCAGGGTGTTCCAACACATATCCTAGAAGATGAGGTGCCAAGAACTGCCCAGCCTCTGACGATAGGGTACTAAGCCCTTCCGTGTGTTGCCCGCTCTTTGAACCTTAGATCGTCACCCTGGTCTTTCCTTCTACATGGTTGCAAGTCTCCAATTGGGAGAAAGATGCCAACTCCTCCACCACTCTCCAGGGATATCTTGAACTTTTATTTTGACTCTGAGATCTAGGATACAACAGAACTCTGTCAACAGCAATAATCCACTCAGTACTATGGGATGGATGGGTTAGAGGATGAGATACTGAGCTCAAGGCCGTTCACCCAGCCCTTGGACACTTGACCTGCCTGCCTCTTGTAGCTGTGCCCTGGACAGGTTGACACTTCAGTGTATGTTACAAAAAAAAAAAAAGTGCTGCATGTGGTGAAGTGGTCAGCCTGGGGCTGTGGGATGTGCTGTTGTTAGGAATTTGGAGTGGATGGGGGATACGGATGCTGGTTATCTATCCATTTGTAGCTCATTGCAGTGAACATGGTGACAGGGAGCACGGGGATTATCTGTGTAGCATAGGCATGTGACCTTTGACCAAGCTCTTACCCCTGCACTGTAATGTGCTGAAATGTCTTTGTAGACCTGAAGGTGCACTTAACTAAACTGCCTACTAAGGAATGACTCTCATCTGGTCCACTTCACACTCCCTTCCCCAGGTTTCTGCCCTTACAACCACTTCTTAGGTATTGAGCCTTGGTAGCTCGTGCCCCATTGCTTATACCTGTTTTCTCTGGAAGGAGAAGACTTATGATACACTGATAGCCATAGCCCATCTCTTCCAACATGTAGGGCCCTAGTTCCATAGGGTGCCCTTGGAAGGGTCAGGTCACCCTGTGGCTATTAGCCATCCCAGAATCTCTGAAGTGCTTAACTCACTTCAAGTGATCTGAATCAGAGAGACCAAAGATATTAATTTTCTCTGTCCTCAGATTTCTAGAAGACAGACTATGGTCAGGAAAGGGTTTGTTTTGGTTTGGGCTTTCTCTCTCCTTTCTCCATCTGTACACATCCCCTACCTCACTCTCCCTTGAAACCTATGTCCAGAAGCTCAATGACCTCTGTTCACTGGGAGTGTGTTTGTGGATTAGTCCAGAGTATCAGGTCCAACATGTCTCCCACACTGTAGTCAATGAACAGTCTTTTCTCTAACACGAAACTGTGTGGTGGGTTTAGATTTCACTGAGGTGGGACTGGGGTTGCCACAGCTTTGATCTTCTTGAGACTAGAACAGAATAAGAGTGATGGTTGAAAAATAACATTTTCCTAAGTAGAAATGAGGTTCAACCTATAAAGGACTTTCTTCACACTGGGTGTAGTAGTTACAAATTCTTCAGATTAAAGTCTAAAAGAATCAGTAAAATTATAGTTTTCAACCTCATGGTTCATAAAAGAGGCCTCAAAGCACATGCTTTTTTTTTTTTTTTTTTTTTTTAAGTAACTTTAAATGTTAATTCCTTGTTTGGTAGATTAGCTTGAACAGAAAGTAGGAAAATGAACGTTAGCAGAAGGCAGTTCCCCATTTTCTTCCAGGAATGACTTATTCCTGGGAGTGGTGAGAGTTAGTGGGTGGTAACCATCCATAGTATAAAATCGTTAGAAAGAGTATAAACTGCCAAACAACCACGTTATCTCCCGGCCCTTTTCCAAGCAAGAGTGAAGCCTTTTGATATTTATATTCACTTTGAGAAGACAAACAAACTAGAATTTGAGGAGCAGACACAGGCTTGGTTGAAGTGTTCTCTCAGGTGGTGGACTCTTGCCTACAGTGTGGCACAGCAGTACATACATTTATAGCACGGGACTTCAGGGTATATGCAGACGTGTCTAGAATGACTCAGGTAACCCTTCAAGAATTGTACATTACTTGTCACTTTTGTGAAGAAGCAAGCAGGAACTGAATTGTTAACCAAAACTATTTCATTACCTTGGGCCACTGTGCAAACTCATTCAGGGCATAGACATAAGGTTAAAAGCTCTGGCATCAAGTAACAGCCTCTTTGCTCATTGATTCACGGGAGTGCCAATGTGTAGGCAAAGCGTTAGGCTCTGCTGTCTTTCATCTGGCTTTGAGAAGGTTGACCCTAGTCACAGTGATTTTCATTTAGGGGTTATCAGGGAATTTGTGATATGAGGCTTCAAAGGATCTAGAAAGTCCTTCCCCCTAAATCAAAGAAGAAGAAGAAATGAATGTAGAAAGAAAATAGAAGGAGAAAGACCCTGCAGAGTATGCTAGGTCATCAGTTATCTTTCCTCTTCAAAACGTGCAGAAGTCTCCTTCTTCAATGCACTCTTTAGGAGCAGCCATACGTGGGTGACACGGGCTCTATGACATACCTCTAAGATTAAAGATAAGCTATTCCTGAGGCTGAAAACCACAGTCTAGAAGTATTAATCTGAAGTGCACCCTCAGGACGACAAACCATTGAAGCTGATGAAGTTGTGTTTTCTTTCTTGGCTTTGCCAATCGCTTCCTCCTTGAGTTAAGGACATGTCTCATCTCATCGCCCTGCGCTTGCCCTGCCCTAACCGTTTACCACGTTGGGTTGAGGATACTGACTGTTGTGAATGGAGAACCTAAAGATGTGCATAGTTCTCATCTATGCAATTTAACTTGGTTCTGTCACTTCATGATCTGTTCATATTTGGCATCAATTAAAGATAATTTTTAAGGATCTTATCATGGAATCTTTGGACTGTTTCTTTGTGTCTTGTTTAACTGGTCTATTTTTTGGGGGGGCCTCTACTTGGACCCTCTGCATTGGGGTCTATTTAAAGGACACTGTGATGACTCAAGGTAGATCCCAGAAAGTGACCTCAGTTCCTTTGGGGCTGGTGGACAGTTGCTGCTATCCAAAGAGGTGCCCCCGGGACTGCATTTTGATGATGAGCTCACAGGTTAGTTTTAGATAGGATCCAAGATCCTTGAGATTTGACCTGTGCAATTGTTGGGGGATTCGGCTTTGAAAGGGGCAAAGGAATGAAGCTGAAGGGAGTAGAACCATTCGTTATCTTTGATGAAACTGCTTTGAATTTGAACAGTTTTTCAGCCCTGCCCTAGAAGCTTTTCGGGAAAGCAGTGTGTGTGTGTGTGTGTGTGTGTGTGTGTGTGTGTGTGTGTGTGTGTGTGTATCTGTATGTGTTACTCAGAACAATGCTATGACATGGTATCAAATGACTTCTGAGCTATTCAGTGCCGTCAGTAGTGATTTTGATGTAGAAAGAAATAAGCGTGTAGATGCTGTTTACATGCTGTTTCTCACATAGCTATTGGTGTGGTTAACATTTCTTTCTTCCCTCTCAACAAATGACTTGATGCATTTCCTAAAATTCAGATCTCTTTTCTTGAGAATATGACATTCTATCCCACTTTTATGTCAGAGCAAACAGGGCTCCATGCTTCAGGACAGAGGTCTGCCGAAAGCCTAGTGCTCCGGGTGATGGGGGCGCTGTCATGGAGTTCACTTGCACCGTGGTAGACATGGGGTAATCTGGAGATGGAGCCTACTTTTGATATAGAAGTTGCTACTAGAAGCAGAGTCTGAAGCTAGGAAGGAAGCTGTCTGTGAATTTTCAGTTATGGTCAAATTATAGGTCAGGCCAGGTTGAAGGAAGTGAGAGGTAGTTAATGCCAAGGGCAATGGAGACACATGGGCCAGGAGAAAATACGACTTCCAGTGTGTTTCTCTGTGCTCAGCATTAGAATGGTCTGGAAGTAGAGGCAAACAGAGGTGGGTAGGGCCAGAGGCAGCACTGCAACTGGAAGCTGTGTCTGATTATGGAGTGTTTAGAAGTTAATCATGCCACTTTTTAGGGGAGGCCAAGCAGAGAAGTGAGAGCAGGCAAGAGGATGGATTGGGTCCCAGCTCCATGGTGATTGGTCAGGCAGGTAGTCTGCAGTCAGTTTGATTCTAGATGTTGACCAGGCTAGAGTGTGGAGGAAGACTAGTGCTGGGCTCAGCAAAGTGCCTGGCTGTGGGGCTTAGGAGGGCCAGCACGGGTGGGCTGATCATCACCAACCCCACTGGGAACCTGCTGAGTACTGGTTTTCAGAATACCCTACCTCATTCACTCAACCAAAGTGCCGCCAGTGGCAGTGTGCACCGTTATCTGACACACTCGAGAAAGACAGTACATTGGCACTGGGGACCTAGTATGGTATTGATTCATCCTACTTTTAAGGATGTAAGAATATGTGCATTTAAAAAAGGAATCTTAGACCTGATGAAAATAAAAACCTTTTGACATCATTAACAACAGACTACTAACTTCCACCAATCTCAAAGCTAAGAATGTCATCAGAGAGCATCTTGGGCCCATAGAAAGGCTCCCCCATCTTGCTGTACCTGCCTCTCTGATATACCCATCAATGTATTGTAAACTTGCCTTGATTTATGGATTTCTTTGTTCTGTAAAACTATAACAATTCATAAAAATGTTCCCATGTTGGAACATGTAATTTTGAGGTAACCTAAATCTGTGTTCCTGGGTCTGTGGTCAGGAATATCTCCAGAATAAACCACTTCTTATTCCCCTCTCTAAAACCTAACCAGCCAGCCAGCCAGCCAGCCAGCCAGCCAGCCAGCCAGCCAGCCAGCCAGCCAACCAACCAAATAACAACTTGGTTCTTTGGGCCTGGGGTGTAGCTCAGAGTCATAAACAAGGAAACAAACTGAAATAGACAGGGCAACAGTGGTGGTAGTGTATTTGCTATTTTGTTTTCTGAAATCTGAACTCTTTAAATTTGACAAGATTTTTTTTTCTTGCACCAGAATCCTGGCTAGTGTCTGTCTGTCTGTCTGTCTGTCTGTCTGTCTGTCTGTCTGTCTGTCTCTATCTTCATCCCCATCCCATCTCCCACCGACCCCCACTTGCATCTCCATCATCTCAGTGCTGGGAAACAGAGTTGGAGCCCAGCATATGCCAGACAAGCATTCTACCATCGAGTCACCCCTGCACCCCTTAAGGATAGAACCTCCGGATCATCTTTTAACAATATTTTTTTTTCTCACATGATTTTGGCTCTGTCCTTCCCTGACACCGACTTTGTTCTAGATCTCAGAGATGTTGAGGACCCAGGAGAGTGTTGTATTCCAGAGGTCATTTGTCCAGTGGGGCGCTGGGATGTAGTTGTAATGTATAGAATGAAGTTTAGTCTTCCCTCTCTTCTTCCCCACTCAGCTCGCCTCTGCATACAGACCTGGGGAGTCACTAGCAGCCCTTTGCTTAAAGTCAAAGGCACAGTCTTTGCACATAAGGTGCTAATAGCAACACTTCAGGTCTGAGTAGTTCTCCTTACAGTTTCTAAATCACCTTCTCTTTAATTATCCTGCTCTCTCTGCCTCCCTTGTGGATTAGATGGGGCTTTATGAGTACTCCCAGTTTTATAGACTAAAGGACCTGCCTAAGGCGACAGGGTGGAGGAGTGGCCTGGGATTATTGTGGAGTTGAGACCTGGTTACTGGCATCGTAGAACATTTATTGTACGGATTGACTGTTGGAAAAAACTAATATATGTAAGAAAAGGTCAGAGGGGCTCTGCTTAAGTCCTTGGTTTCTTCTGATTGCTCTCATTTCTGAAAGAGAAACATAATTTCCTCTAACATTGTGTGGGTTCAGCTCAAGATAATAGGACCGTGTCTTTTATACATTCCAGTGTGTATAGGAATTTGAGATAGTACTATATCATTAATTGCAGTGGTGGAGGGTAGCACTGCAGAGGAGGTTAGACGTAGTCAGCTCCTCCCTGTAGCAGGAGCACTGTTTAAGAGAAGTACGCCAGGGGAAAGAGATGCTCCAGCCCCTTGCCTGGCTGGGCAATGGTGGAGTTTGAAGCTCTGGTGGGGGCACATGTTTCTAAAGGAACCTTCAGTACATTTTGCACATCATACTAGGCAGTCAGCAGTCCCAAGATGCTCGGTCTCCCTCCCCAGTTCTGTCCCTCCCTTGCCTTTGGAATGAATTCTGTTTTCCATCTTCAAACCCTAAATATCAAGGGCAAACTCTGCCTTACAATATGTTGAGGTACCAGAAGGCATCTGATAATGATCTCAGTAAGGATTGCAAAATGTTGTCTGGTTTGATTTTTTTCCCCCTCTTCCACCTGTGAGTATTGAGAAATAAAGCAAGATGTTGCTTGGAAATTTTTCTCATATGCTTGTCTGAGAGACATTTTATAAATATATAAAAAATCCTATTCTTAACTGTCCTCACTAAAAATAAAGCAACACTCGTGAGCATTTATGAGTCAATATAGTCTTTTCCTGAGTAGCATGTACTACAGAGATGCTTATGAAACTGGTACATCACAGCATCTCCATGGTGGTCTAGCCCTTCCCTCTTGAAATTGGCTGCATGTAAACCATGGAGAAGACCCTGGCAGCTTCTCCTAAGTCATTTTGTTGTAGGTAGCTGAGCATGAAGTTGAAAGAATCTTCTGTTCCTGAAATGTCTTTTTGGAGAATAACATTCAGGGAATAAATTGGATTCTTTTTACCTATTAATGCCTTTTAAAATAGGTTTTATGTGGTATGCGTGCGTGTGCTATGGTAGATATTCCATTCTCTTTGTTCAAGCGCATTCCAGAAACAGTCCAGGAAAGTCTAATTCCAGCTGAAACGTATTATCCCTAATCCCAAATTGAAATTAGAGATGATCAAGGAGGAAAGGCTTAGGTCGAAGATAATTGTTTTGATCTTAGGGCCAAATCTGGTTCATAATACAATTTTTTTTTAAATCAATATAGTGAGCTAAAACCTTGGACATGCAAGTTACTTCTACTATTTTTAAAGTAGTGACTGCTCTCCCAAACTCCTGCATTCCATGACATCTCACACAATCCTGATTCCTTGGATATACTCTACAGTATGGTCCCCCTTCATATTAACAAGCAAAACCAGTTCTTAGTCCCAGGGAAAGTTGTGCGTATGTCAACCCTGTCGAGATGAGACGCCCACCTCTGTGTCTGAATGATTGCAGGATATTATTTATTGTTAAAGGACATTTCTAGTGAAACTTGAACAGCTGCCTTCAACATCCAGCAGGATAAAGATTACATCAATTGACTTAAAGAAAGTAATACCCTTGGGATGGGAGATAGATCCGTGGGTAAAGACGCAGTGCAAATGAGAGGATCTGAGTGTGAATCCATGTGCCTTAGTTAGGGATCCTATTGCTACGGTGAAAAACTGTGACTGAAGCCACATGGAGAGAAAAGGGTTTATTTGGTTTACACTTCCACATCTTAGTTCATCACTAAAGGAAGTCAGGACAAGAATTCAAAACAGGGCAGCAAGCTGGAGGCAGGTCCTTGAACTTCTTAGTTGGTTACAGTAATTCTTAACTTCTCCAGCTGAGTTGACATTTCTTCTTCTCTGTGCTGACATCAATTCTCCAGTTTAGAAAACACAGTAGGTGAGATTATCAACAAACAGTTGTTTTTATGATCTCTTCTAGGGAATGAATCCTTATCATGGCTTGTTTTGAGGGTAGTTCTCATTCTAACCAAAACAGTCCATTGACATTTACGCTGCTATTCAAGATCCGCGTGCTGAACACTTCCACACAGCGAAGGTCTTTATCCATTCTACGTAAGACCAAATTGGTACATCTCTTCACATATATTCCTGCTCTCACGAGACTCGGAGGTTGGCACCTAATTTTGCGAGAAGATTGTTGCCCGTGCTCTCTGGATTATGATTGACTACATCCTGATGTAATGCCTACACACAGACTAATTTCACAGGCAACTCTTCATGGCTGTTTTACTGCCACATTAATGAAAGAGGGAGATAGAAACGAGGTACTGAACTGAACCTGAAGATGGACAAACAGGTTTCTACAGCAAGTTAGTGCTGGTGAAGAAGCTGTATATCTGGAATTAGAGTCCAGGCACTTGTCATTGCTTTTTCATGTTGCTAGGCACGCATTTATCACTTACCTCTGTCCCCAGAAAGACACCTATCCACAACTTCAGTGAGTATCCACACGCGCGCGCGCGCACATACACACACACACACACACACACACACACACACACCCACACACACACACAATGATCTCTACTTGTCTAGCTTTCCTTGAGCCTATGGTACAGGTATCACCTTGGCTATAGAGCAGTTCTACACCAGTCCTCATGGAGATCTTACTCCCAGTGATAGATAATAATGGTTTGTTACCATGCCCTTTGGATGAGGCAAAACCCAAACTTATGAACACATCAAGACAACATTTTTCACTTTGCAATGAAAGAATCTGCCACATAAGGGAAAATACAAAGAAAATAATGACCCACTGAGGTTGGGAACATTATTTTTTGGGCCCTGGGTACACGACTCAGAGACTATGATAAGAGTTTCTCTGATTCTGCCCTATTTGGATAGACAATTCACCTGCTCTTCATGTGCCTTGAGAGGGCAGTGGTAGACAGTGGGTCCAGGCCAGAGAGGAATCCTGAAAGGAGTGAAGTGTGGCCCTCTCTGGACACTGGTGCAGCTACTACCCCGACCATTTGTTTTCTTGTGTTAGATGCGAACAGTGGATACTTTGTCTTAACCTGTTCAGGAAGGGATATTCCTAAATGGAACACGTAGGTTTAAGTTATTGCCTTAAATATGCAGGAATTTGGGTTTGTGGGCCAATTATATACCCTTTCCCTAGTTGAAATAACTTACTTCCTGATTTTTAAACATAGGGAATAATAAGAACATATGTCCTGGTCATGCTATATGGCTGAATCACTAATGGCAGGCTACATTAAGTTCTGGGGACAGTACTTTGCTCTTGAAAGGCTGAGCAATACTCCTCAAATTTGCCTGAATGGAAAACTTGTCATAAAAATGAATGAATACTTGTGCAGTTTAGTGTCAGTTAAACCCACAGATTTGTATGTCTGGGCCATCCAGTTTTCCCTAAGCCTTAAATTTATCACATTTGCATTCATCTGTCAAAAAAAAATCTATGAAGTCCCCATGCCCAAGTTAGAGGGAAAATGTAGCCAGTGTCTGATGTCACTTTTAACACTTCAGAAAGACTTCTATGAGGGTTATTCACTAGAACCCAGTACTGGCCCCTTTAGTGGCAAATAGATATCCCATAGCATTTCTGGTGTAGACAGAGTTCTGGGACACAGACCTG
The DNA here is from genome assembly GCA_030674055.1 of Rhabdomys pumilio. NCBI lineage: Eukaryota > Metazoa > Chordata > Mammalia > Rodentia > Muridae > Rhabdomys > Rhabdomys pumilio. The sequence continues at coordinate 51,723,827 of JANHMN010000008.1, forward strand.
GATGTGGAAAAATGTATTATGTGCACAGGAATTATTGGCAGTGCTCCTGGGATGATATTTGAGGGAGAAATGAAAGTAGTGGGGTGAGCAGAGAGAGAGCTGGCCTGCAAACCTCCAAATAGAAGCACAGCCATCCTTTGGGGACAAGGGAACGAGGGTGTTCTTTCAAGAGGTCTTTATTTGGTGTGTGACATGAGACAGCCAAGCCTGCATGTTTTCTCATAACCTATGTTTGTACACAGCCGCTGTGGGGAGGAACATGACCTTGGGGAACGTAGGTCTTTTGTTGTAAGTCATTCCTGCAGAGACTCAAGACTGTTATACAAGCTGGGAGGATTGGACCAGACTGGGGCATGAAAGCATGCCCCATGAAGGGATAACAAGCTTATGTGTGACGAAAGAAAAGGCATTATGGGAAGCAAGGTGAATGGGCAAGCAGACGAACGTTCTGGGTGGATCATCTGCTTCTAAGGAGCACTCGTTGACTGTAGTTTATAGATTGACTAGTTAAATGGGCAAAGTGCTTTGAAGGCCCCTGGAGATGCTCCATTCTAATGCACAGTAGGCCTCCTCCAGCCTGGCCTGAGGTCCTCTGTATGGATTGAATTCAATTATTAATCAGAGGCGATGGGTGATGTTGGCTAATGCGGCCCTAATGGCACAGGCTGGGGCGTCACACTCCTTTGTAATGTGTGTTCTGAACACAGGCTTGGCTGGATGGAGGCAGCCTGCTCCTTCCTGCGGCTGGACACCTCTGTGGTGTAATGCTTCGACGGCGCAGAGAAGTACATAAAACCGCTGCATGACTTAATGCATCTGTGTAATGTTAGCATTTCCTCCTAATATGTCACAGGAATGACAGAGCGGTGCCTGGAAGGGCGCTGGTGGGAAAGAGCCTTTTAAAAACAAACTCCCAGCCTGTGTGGCACTGTCACCGAGCCCTTGAGTAACCTCCATTGAATTCATACACCTACATCCACACCAAGAGAGTCAGCTTGGCATGTGGAGCAGAAACGACAATGTTATTTAGATTTTTAAAAATTTCATCGGAAAACAACAGACCTCAGGGAACTAATTGTTTGGGGGAGCTTTGCCCTCAGATCTAAAGGAAGCCCTAGGCTTTGTGATAAACGGTGATTCCCAGAACTCCCAGACTTCAACCTGTTAGAAGAGAGTTAGCATTTGGAGGGGGGAGAATCTCATTGCATTGGACATGAGTCAGGCTCAGAGACAACTTGAAAGGATTCGGAGAACAAACTGGGTTTCCCAAGTGTCTGCCGCTGCATTCTGTCACATCACAGTTGTGTTGGGAATCTTAATGGCATAGCACTAGACTTGTAGAATAAAAGAGCCAGCTCTGGTTTAGCAATGAATCCTAAAACCTGAAGGGTCCCTGAGACATCACACTCGAATAGCTGTTTTTAAGAGAAACCATTTTCAGAGATGTCAAGGATCTAATGGTGTGGTGTTTCCAGAAGCATGAGCCATGCAATAAGCAGGACCCCTAAGTCTCTGAAGGTGTGGGGAGGTCTGACTTTAAGTTAAAAAAAATTGTAGCCATCATTAAAAAGAGAAGTTTCTTATTTCTGACTCAGACTCTTCTAGAAAAGCAACTACTGGGAAAGACTGAGTCGGAACAGGAGACTTCATTTTTTTCTTTTCTAGAACGGTAGAAAGTTCATCTCATTCTTCCTGGAAACATGATCACAATCTTCAAACTGATTGCATCTCTCAGAGCTCAACACCCAAAGGGCTCTAAGCAAATGACCTCATTACCACTGCTGTGTACGTAGTCTGGTGAAGAAACTGCACAGACACAGAGAACTGTAGGCTGAAGGGGTGTGGCAGGCTCAGCAAATTGTGATCTGGATACCTCTCTAAGGCTCAGTACAAGGCTCAGAGTTACCTGTTCTAGATTCCATTGCAATTAGCACTGGCTCTGTTTGCACACGTTCGTGTTAAGGGAAGTGTGATCTATCCATTTTCTTTATATAGAGTACACAGGTCAGGAGTGGAGGTCTGTTCTGGGCTTCAACACCAGGGAAGATTACTCTTCTGACACTGCCATATCAAATAGCTTGGCTTCAATTTAGTTAGAATTTTGCTTCATTCATATTTAATAGAGCAATAGAAGATTCCTATATGTATATACAATTCTTCTCTCTCAGGTCATGCAGAAACAACTCTTGAATACAGCTACCAAGTAAGATTCTGCATACTATGGGAATTAAGTTCTAGGGTGGTTTTTTGTTTTTGTTTTTGTTTTTGTTTTTGTTTTTGGTTTTTTTTTTTTTTTGGCATAAGTATGGGATAAAGTTGTTAAAAATAACCCGGAGTCTTGTCAGAGCCACATGAGATTGGGAAGCATCCTTCCAGTCTAGAGCTGTAACAGACAATACCAAGACTGGGATTACCGTCTGTTGCCAGGCATTGAATGTTTCCTGGGTACCAGCTCATTAAGAAGGAAGATCAGGACGGACACAATTGTTGGGCTTTTGCTTCAAGTTTCCACAGCCACAAGCAAGGATAACAGGCTCCCAGGGACACCAGGGGTACTCAATGGGGATAGTCACAGAAGTGCTTCTGTGGCCAGTGGTAGTGTTTCCCCTTTAAATTAGAAACAGAGTCTGAGGGTCAAAACCACTCAGTAGATTGTCATGCGGGTGCCCTTAGCTTCCACAGTTGGTCATTCCTGGTAAAATGCTAAAAGATGTCTTCATTTCCATCACAGCATTGAAACCTTCCTATCAAAAGCAGCTAAATGTGCCCTTTGATGTCACCTGAAAGCCCCTGATCACTGATCAGGTACTAATAACCCTTGGCTGTGTGTCATGGACCCATCAACTCTCGGAATTCCCCAGAGCTGCACAAGTTCTCTTCATTTTGTACTGAACCATCTCAGCGGCTTCTCTGTCACACTCTGACACCCTCGGGTGTGTTGTGGGAAGATTCGAATCTGGTTCGTTATCATCACATCAGTATAGTATAAACCCATGTGTGCTGATGAAAGAGGGCGGAGCCTGGGGCGTACCTGTCAGCTCAGTCATACAACTCACTGGTGGAAGTCAAAGGATCTGGGAGAACTGATTCTGGACTAGAATTTAGTTCACCAGATCGCATACGGATGCAAGATAGGTGATGTAATGCTTAGGGTGGCGGTGTAAACCGTGATTAATGTATCTTATTTGATGCGCTGCTTGAGTCAGTCTCTTCTGACTCAGTGTTCATGTGGTGGATGTTAGTGAAATTCTTGTACTTCCAAAATGCATTTGCCTGTACAAAGATTTGTTTGTGAATTGTCAGAAGCCACATTTTAAAAGAAATTTGTGAGGTCTTCCTCCTAAAAGATTATACATGATGGGATATATTTTTTAACCAGGTTTATGTATTATAATATTAAATGCCCCACATTTCCTCTCCCATATAAAATACCATCTTGTTTGTGTCACCATTTGGCCATGAAGTAAGTAAGCAGAGACTCTGGTTAACTAATCGTTGTAGTAGAAAGAAGATGGTTTTTAGAAGCAGTACTTTCTGCTTTAAACAAACTGATGCTTCTGAGTTACACAGAAAATTAAGTTCAGCTTCCTTAGAGTGGTAAAGAGAGACAATGAGAATTCAACCCAGCAGAACTGCCACGGAGGGCTGAGCCTCCTTCTCCATCTGTCAGCCAGCAACACGTCACAATGCCTCCTTCTCTGTGTGCAGGCTGCACTCATCCTAACCTCATGAAGAAACTCACTGGTTTGAGAAACTCTGTCAGTGATGTATTTGTTACTAAGTCGTTATGCCTGTAAATGCATAGCCCTTTGCTGTTGCCTGCCTTCCTGTCTTGTTTCCACTAGACAGCTATTCAGTCTGTAAAGACCTAGCTTAGACAGTACCAGTGTATCTCAACATTCAAACAATGTATTTAAAGTAATTCTCTATACCTGTCACCTCCATTACTCTGAAGTCCTCTGGGAAAGGGATAGTGTTTAGCAAACACAGTGTTTGATAAGCCCTAAATGAATGAGAAAAGAAATAACATTTTGCTAAGTTGGATGCTGTGGCGAGGACTCAGGGAAATTCTGCAAGCAGGTAAGATTTTTAAGTGCTTATAATATATTATTTATACGACAGCTTTCTTCAAGGAGCTTAATGTTCTAAAGTCTTCAGCTATATTTTCTCCTTCCAGATTAACCATTTGACTTTTGAAAATAGGCTAAATAGTTCTCCATCTGTTATTCCTGTGGGCAGGAAACAGACTTCTTTCCTTCACATGGCCAGCCAATGTCTTTTTATGAATCTTAAGCCTTGACACAGTCAATTAAAAGTCACATGGTGACAAGGATAACCATGGTGAAACAGAAACTGGAAAGGGAGACCTTCTGGGGAAAGATGAACCAGGCTCAGATGAAGAAAACTGCAAGATCAACCCCATGTCAATGGCAGACTTCAGGCTGGTAGGCAGAAGGTCCCATGGGACAGAAGACTGTCTGTGTTGCTTTTGTAGTACAGTGGGGGCTGCTTTTGGCCTTTGTCTTCTCACTGGAGTCCAGAAATGGTGGCGAGATTTCCATTTAGGCATCCCGAGTTCTGTGACTCATAAAAGCAGGTTACTTTGTCTGTAATGCGTCCATTGTGAAACCAACCCATAACAAGAGGAAACACAAGCATGAAAACATTTTAATTTTTCTTTACTTTTAATCATTTTTTCCCTCCAAAGACATGGTTTCCAAGAAGAGTGAGTGTTCTGTGGAGTGGGTGGTGTATGGGTTAAATGCTGTTCTGCATCTCTCAGCTGAGACTGGTCCCATCACATCAGTCCAGCACAATTCCTTGGTCCTTTACGATGTTTGCTGCACCTCCCGATTTAGCATCCTCTAATGAATGTGCTGTTGGTGTTTTCCTTCTCCCACCTCGTCATTAATGAAGATGCCGAGGGACACTGGGCCCATCACCAACCCACCAAACACCTCCCACCTCTAGCAGCATAGGCACTTATCATTACCCTTTGTTTACAATCCTTTCAACTGTTTCTAACCCATGTCTGGGGCTCACATCCCAGCCAACGCTCAGCCTTGTTCTCCTGGAGAAACAGAATCCTGCGCACACTCTGCAGCTACCTTGTAATCAGTGGGAGAGCCTTGGTTCATGAAGGAAAGGGAGAGGGGGGTGGGTACGAGAGGATCCTATGTGATTCTAAATACAGTCAAGTTTACTTTGAAGATTAATCATCACTTTGACTCCCAAATGTTCAATGAGGAACCATATTCTCCTGGGCTCCTCTTCAGACCGGATTTATTTAATTTTGATATATCTAGACTCTGGAGATGGAAAAACGAACCAGACATTTCCCCTATCCATGGTGAGCCTGTTGTAGCAAGACAGACATGTACTGTAAACACCAAAGAGCCAATCTGAGGCTCGGGAAGGCAGTGGTGAGGTAAAGAAACATTACTTCATTCTGAAGGGAGGGTCTAGAAATTCTCTGAGTATGGACATTGAACTCCTGCCTGAAAGCATCCTTATTTAACTAATCTGGGCTTAAAACAACAGAAATCATTTCTGTACAACTTTCTAGGCAAGGTGCTTGAAATCAAGACGCCAGCAAAGCCATGATCTCCCTAGAGGCCCTGGAGGAGGATCCTCCCATCACCCTCTGTTTCTGGCGGTCCCTGGTGATCCTTGGTGTATACCTGCTTTGCTCTAATCTCCACCCCCAGTATTCCCATGGCTGCCTTTCCTCTGTGTCCTTGTCCAAATCTCCCTCATGTTGATAGCATGTGGGCCCCTGGATCCAGCCCCTGTAACTCAAGAAGCCTCTCCGCAGCTCACTATCACAGCTCCTTCCTTCTTTACGGCCATTGATTATTTGAGTGTGTCCATCCATTTCCTGTCTCTCTGCTGTTACAGTTGTACAAACTGCACTTTACCGTTCAGCCATGGAGAGACCCTATGGGGCAGTGAAGCAGTTTGCTTACCTACTTTTGTATCCTATCTGTTTAGCTGGAGCAACTCTCTAGGCTGGTTACAGCTGAGTGTCTTTGTCCTCTAAACTACCAAGATACTGCGTTGGCCTCTTTTATGCTGCACAGAGTTTCATAATGGCCTATGTATTTATCACTCACACACTGTATGGTCCTATTGACAGTAATCACATTGCCTATACACATGTGACCTTCCTCAAAACACGCTTGCTTAGTACTGAATGAATGAGGTAGTGGATACATGCAGGAACAAGGGAACTGAAGAGCCGATGAGCAGATGGCTTGATAGTTGCTGAACTAAATACTAAGGAAACTACTATTTGCTTTTCTGAAATCCCCCACCCCCACCCCACTTCTGCTTTAACATTGAAAGAGATATTTTTAGACATAGAGGAAGAGGATCTTAGAGAATATCTGTTTTCATTTTGAAATAGAATATATTTGATAGCATTTTGTATATACTCCACTATCTGACCTGTTCTTTCTTTCCACCATCCTTGGCAATCTAAAGGCTGCTAGCTGCTCTTCTTTGGTGAGAGGGCTAGACTCAGTGACAGGGAGAGAGAGCTTGCCTAATGTGCTCAGAGGCCGGAGTTCTAACTGTCTTGGTGTAGAGTCGTTTATCCACCCAGCTAAGGCATGAAAGTTGACATCTACATACAACTTTTTAGTCTTCCTGGAGATCGCTTCGCCTCCTCATTCTTTCTGCTCATCCCAGCCATTCCTGCCTCTTAGCTTGTTGACATCACTCTGGAGACATTAGGAGGTGGAGCTGGCTGGAGGAAGAAGCTCACTGAGAACATATTCTCAGGTCTCTATTTGTGTCACTCCAAATGTGCCAGGTAGCAAGATATTCCTTGTGAAGGCTAGCTGTTTCCATTTCCCAGCAGAAGACTTGTGACTTCCGAGTATAGATGGCTGTGTATTATCATGGGACAGTTCTCCCCTCCATGATCGTCATTCTTGCTTCCCAGAATGCCCCATGCTTCTTTCTGATCAGGTGAGGGGAAGGAAGACAGGAAATTAAATCCAGTGTTACGTCCATACATTTTTTTTTTTTAAATCATGTCAGGGAGAAAGATTGGGGTAGGATTCTTAGGCAAATCTTGTCACTTCTTGGTGAAATCAGTTTAAGTTTTTTTTGTTTGTTTTTGTTGTTTTTTAAACACAGAGTCCCATGAGTCCAGAAAAGTAGAAAGAGACCGTTTCTTTTGATGGTGATGGTTTGGACATTTAGTGGTTCTTAGCAGAGTGATCTCTTTTGGCATTGATAAAGATGGTGACGGTGCAGTGACAGGCTGACTAAGCTGAACCCAGAGAGCTCTGTCTATTCACTTATTAATTATTCATGCCTGGAATTCTCCAAGAGATAATATAGAGAGGTATATAATTTAAAAAAAAAAACTATTATTCCAAAGGACCGTACAACCCAAGATAAAGTTGCCGTGGAATGAGGACATAAGAGACAGCTGTGTAAGAAAGGCCTTCTTTTGGTTGAGTACATATTTTAACTTTAGGATTCCTGTCAGACATGGAAAAAGAACACAAGTCACACAGCTTTCACCAGTTCATGACACACACATCCTACAACTGCAGAAGAGACAATTTCTATTATACTAAACTTTAAGAGAAATTTAATATCTCCTTTTCATGCTCTTTGACATCATCTTAGTGCTTTGATAGTGCTTTTAAAATGCACAAATAATTCTTATTTCCTGAAACCATATTTTATATTAACCTCTAAGCACAGCTATGGGCCTGCTGAACTGTTACCAGGGAAGCATTTGTACTTGGGTTGAATTAAGAAGTTCAAGGACATAGGCGTTTGTTTTTTATGCAGTGATCTTGATAATTCAACTGACTAAGGCGCTAGGGCTCAGAAAACCAGAAGATAAGATTTCCATCAGGTTTCTTCTCTTATCTGCCTAGAGGATTAATGGCCACCTGCAGGCGTTTGGTGAGTGCCAGGCATATAGAAGTCCACCTGTTCATGGAAAAAAGGCACCATATGCCTAAGCTATAGGGTAGGCTGCTGGCGAAGGCATCATTTTGTCATGCAATCATTTTTCTCGTATATTTTTACCCTACAAAAATCTATTCTGTGGAAGAGCAAGCAAGCGGTTGAGTATTTCAGGCCAGGTTAGCTTTTGATTTTAAAGCTAAGAATAGCTATAAAAAGTAGAGGACTTTCCCACATACCATCACAATGACATTTGGTGAGATAGTCCTAGTTGGTTCTTTCATATTCTTTTATATATATGAGTGTTTGCTTGCATATAGGTATGTGCACTGTATGTGCAGTACTCACAGAAACCAGATGACAACAGATCTAGAAATGGAGTTGCAGGCACTTATGAGCTGTCATGTGGGTGCTGGGAATTGAACCTGGATCCTCTGGGTTAAGGACCAGTGCTCTTAACCACTGAGCTATCTTCCCAAGTTAGAAACTTCATTCTTGCAGCTCATGTAGAGAACTATGAAGCAGCATTTCACAAGCACACAAAACTAAGGAGCTCTATTTTTTACTTACAACTTACCGATAGTCTTTCAGGAGTTGCTTATGGAATGTAAGGCATACTGAACATGTGGCATCACAGATGAATTCACCATTGTAAGAAATGATCAAAACTTGATTCATATGTTTAATATACAATAGACAGTGAGTAATAGCATAAAGATGCATTGAAATGATAAGATGGTGCATAACTTAGAATAACAGTCTGCAAAGAGATAAAACAGGATTTGGTGCTGGTTTTGTTGTTAGAGCCAAGTTTGGGCTCTAACCCCTTTGCTTTAGTAGAGTATTTTTGGTAGATAATGTTCTAGTTTGCTTTTTTTGTGTGGCTCTAATAAAACACTGATCAAAACAACTTGGAGGAGGAAGGGGTTTATTTCAGCTTACTGATGATAGTCATAATGAAGTGAAGCTAAGTCCAGAGCTCAAGGCAGGAACTTAGAGGCAGGAACTGAAGCAGAGGCCATGGAATAACACTACTTATTGTCTTTCTCACCTGGCCTGCTCAGCTTGCTCTCTTGTACAGTCTAGGACTGACTGTCTAGGAATAGCACTGCCCATGGTAGGCTAGACCCCCTCACATCAGTCAGAAATTAAAGTATTCCACATAGACATAGCCACAGACTGATCCGATAGAGGCCATTTCCCCACTGAGGTTCTATCTTCCCAGCTGTGGGGACAACCCAAATCAGCCAACATAGTAAAGAGTTAACACAAAGTACTAAGAAAAATAAGGATTCACAGATCAGTTTATTACCCAGGCTTTGCCAAATTGAATTTCAGGACAGTCGCACGCTTAAAATTTAGATAGAACATTCTCTTTTTTATCCCTGTGAATTGAGCCTAACTGGCCTGTGAGTGGTCTCTTACCTTCACTACATACCCAAGGTCATACTGAAGTCTCCCATGAAAAGAACCAAATATTAATTTTTTTTTCTAAAAAGTTGTAAGGAAAGGTCATTACTTTAAAAAAAATGTATGGTCTCATCATGTAGTATGCTGAGGCATGTGGTATGCTGAGGCAGGAGTATTGGGAGTTTGAGGCTACCCTAGGCTACACTGCAAAATCCAGACCAGCCTAAGACATAGTCTTAATTTTTTTATAAACTTGAAATTAAGCAATTATAAAAAATTTAAATTATTATTAAATTTTATTTTTATAAAAAAATAAAAAAATAGTTGCAATTTTCTTTCTCCAAGTATCCAATTTCACTATTATGTATTTCCTTTTGGTTATGTATTTGTTTATTCTTGCATTCCTAAGGAGTGAACCCAAGACCTTGCACATACATGCCAAGAGAGTATTCCAACACTAAGTTATACCCCTAGCTGACCAAGCCAGCTCAGTCAGTCAATGGGGTCTTGAGGGAAGGAGTGAGGATTAAAGAAATAAAAAGCAATTAGACAACGTTATAACATGACTCCAGCCAGTGCTGAAGCTGAAGCAAGTTTATTATTTTCTAGTCTGTTTTTTACCATTCTAGGTACTTGCAAAGAATAAGATCAGTTCTTATATCAAAGTCAAAGTAGTCAAACAAAGCAGTAAACAAAGTCACTGTGTCTAAGGGCTTATTATAATGACCAAGATAAAAGGAATACCATACATTCCTCAGCTATATTTACCTTGAGTCTAGTATTAGCCTAGTATTGAGTTTAGTATTAGCCTACTTTCTTGTCCTCCTAGACCAATGTAAATATTCTTGTCAATATCCTAGAAGCAGAATTAAAGGCTCTCCATATCTCCCCCTTTTTATTTCATTGGTCTTAGGTTGTTCTGACAGGAATGCCTTCCTTACTTGTCATAGAATATGCATTATCACAACCAATGCACTTCTGTCTTAGATTGGTAAGGCTCTGTACATAATCTTACCTGTCAGTGACTGCCAGCCTGTTAAATTAATGATGCTGTCTGGGGATTCATTTTTAGTTTCAAGCCATGTATTTTGGCTGCCAACACCCAGCCAATCTTAATTATATCTTTTGCATTTGCAAAACACGACCAATAATGTGAAGTTAGTAGCCTGACACTGACCACAGGGGAGTGTTTACACCATGGAACTTGGGTAATTCTGCTTTCTTTGTGTATGGAAGATCCAATTGTGAGACATTTTCCAACACTACTGTGTCCTCCCTTAACCATAGTCTTGATGCCTTCTTTCTTACAAAGAAAACCAAGGCAAAGAAAATGTAAACAATTAGCCTAAGACCACCATAGCTAACTAGGCAACTGTCCTAGATCTTATGATACTTTCTATATTGTCTCTGTATGTGATGAGACTAACATCACTATTTATGGTACACATAGTTATTGTGCAAACAGGATGTTAGGCAACAGTAGATGATGATAACTGGCTTTTGGAGGCACCAAAATATTTACCTAATTGATAAACACTGATGTCTCTGCTGTGCCAGACCTGAACTTTGGAAAAGGTCACAGATTGGAGGCAACACAGAGAAATCAATATAAGTTCCATTATTACCAAAGCACAAGGTAAATGCTTTGATTGGAAAAATACAAGGTCCTCTGATATTACAGCATAGAGAAACCCAAGACTGAAGGTCCAAGAAGTCAACCTGGAAGAACTGGCTTCTGACCCTAAATGGAAAGTATAAGTAAGCCTTAGCCAAGCAAACATGGATGACAAGCTGAAGTGTGGTGGAGAGAGGACTAATAAGGATTCCAGGTACTGGTGGGAGTTGATACATGGAGTATGGAGACCAGCACAGGACAGAAGACAGCAGGTGGGCTGTCAGAGTCAGTTTCACATTTTACTGTTCATCCTATTGCTGTTTGAGAGACAAAGCAGAGAGGTGGGACTAAACGTGGAGCTGTCACAGAAGGAATTGGAGCACAGACATCCCAGCCATGGAGCAATTTATTAGCTATTCCATTTTTTTAGGGACACTATTAAAAGCAGTTACATATTCAGTGGAGAACACAGAAGAGCAGGATTAGACCAAGAAGATGACCTCATGGATGGACGTGTTTGCAACTCAAGCCTGATTACTGGAGATCAGTCATCAGGATTGCATGCAGGAAGGAGAAAACCTCCATATGATGTGTGGCATGATACATATGTGGGCGCACACAAAATAAATAAATGTAATTTCAGATAAAAGAAGACCCAAGGTAGGGAAAGACAGACAGAGAAAGAGTGTGATCACGTGAGATTGGGAACAGACATTTGTCCTCAGTATGTCTTGTGAAGGCATTTGCATTTTGCTTTATTGCTTACAATAACTGTCACATCATTTTGTTGATTAGCCAGTGTCCAAATATGTCCAAGACACATAAGTTGCTTCTATCTGACAATCATAGTGGCCTTCTAAAACTAGATCTAGGTTCTAGAATGTTCTCTTTTGACCTTTTTTGATTTCCTTAACTCTCAGTTTTGTTCAGTTGTGAACTTTTGGAGACAGGGTCTGTTCTTGTCAATTTCCTGTAATTCATTATTTGAGGTAATACCTTTATGAAGAGAAAAGGTTTGCTTTGGCTCACAGTTTAGGAGAACTTCATCCATGACTATTTGGCCCCATTGGGGTAAGCCAATGTATCATGGAGAGCCAATAAAGAAGCAAAAGCATATGTGTAATGGCCAGGGAGAGGTTGGAGTCTTACAGCCTTATTCAAAGATATGTCCCAGTAATCTGAGTAAAGACCCCCCACCGGCAGGCCATATCTCTTGAGCTACTACCACCTTTGAGTAGTGCTGCCTGGACACTAAACTTCTGAGCCTTTGGGAGACATTTGAGAACAGGATCCAAGCCCTGCTCGTGGGCATATCCCCATAGTCAGGCTCACAGTAGAGTCTCAGTTTTTGTGGCATTACTGATTGACACCTTACTAAGTCACAATTAGATAAACTTTCATGCTTTGAGTTCTAAGAAGGATTGTGTTGGTGTCTCTAAGAGGACATCTGTTAAACTAGTGTCTCACTCAAGAAGAGTGAAACGAAGCTGTGGTGAGCCAGAGCATCCATGACTCGTATCCACTTTGACCCATTCAGCCTCTCTTCCTACCCTTTTCACACTGCTCCCTCTTCAAAGTGGAGAGATGCAGTGTACACACATGATCATGCCATGCCTCCACTGCTGAAGTGGATCTACACTAGCCCTTCATGGTGGCCCTCATCAAGTCTCCCAAGCCTCCATCTTCAGCTGCAGGCCCTCAGCATGCTGTGTCCCTCATGCCGCACACATTATTGGCCTGTGCCTGGAGCCCCCTCATCGCCTACACTGTGCTTTCTTGGCTAATCCTTTTTCTCTGAGCAGTCTTAGCTATCTTTGAAGACCCTGCTTAAGCCTTTTTTGCTCATGAAACCCTTTCCACTTATCTGACCAGATCTTGTTGGCTCACCTCTTTCTGTAATAGCCTTAAATACATAGTCACATTAGTAATCTGTTTACATGCCAGATTTACTTCCAAGTCATGGACTCTTTTTGAATAGCCCCCAAGTGCCTGGAACAGCAAAAAAAAAAAAAAGTTAAATAGAAAATATCGAATAAATAAATTAATTAGAAAGGCGCTTCCTAGCGGGTCCCTGGAGAATCACTCTCCTTCAAGAATATACCCTCTGCATCTTTTTCCTCTAGACAACGTCATTTGCTTACCTCCTTAGTTCAGTTTAGCCATGTCCTCCTGGTGCTCCATCACTTGCGTGGCCTATAATACTGGTGTGCCACGTGCAGTTGAGTACTTCTCCAAGAACACATTCAAATGCTATTGCAACATGAAACTGCTTTTGTTACAGTCCTCTATAATTAGACTCTCTATAGAATGGGACTTGCTAAATGGAGAACAGTTAGAGCGTGTGTGGGGGCAGGCAATAAGACTGATAGATTATATTCAGCTCAAACTTTCAATCATTCGTGAGATCTGTTACAGACGTGGCAGATGGTGGATGACTTTAAAAAGATTCAGAAAGGATCCGCAGGGTGCTATGGAGAGAAGGCAAAACATGGTTAAATACTACACGTGCTGGTCAGAGGTAAGTGAGGAAGACATTCGTTCCACAAGCATTAACTCACGCTCTGGATGCTCTTCTTTTTAGACACACTGGAGGACACAAAATGACCAAAAGTGTCTTGGAAGAGGAGGAAAGCAGGGCCAGTAAATAAATAAATAGTCTACAACAGGGGTTTTCAACCTGTGGGTTGCGACCCCTTGCGGCTGAATGACCTTTACACAGGGGTCACCTAAGACCATCGGAAATATCAGATTTTTACATACGTCAACAATAGTAGCAAACTTACAGTTATGAAGTAGCAAGGAAAATAATTTCATGGTTGGAGGATCACCACAACATTGAAGACCTGGATTAAAGGGCCGCAGCATTAGGAATGTTAAGGACCACTGTTGTAGAATTTCTGATGATGCTGTGTGTTAAGAGAGTAGGAAGTGAGGAGGAATCTCAGGGGGTTCTTGTTTTAAATGGACAAGCCAGGGAGAGCAGTGCAGAGATGATGGCCATTCAGATGGAAATGAGTGATACATCCTCACTGAAGCACAGAGCCATTGGATGCCTGTGGGGCTCACTCTCCCAACAGAGGGACCCGCCGGAGCAAAGGGGCCATTGTGGATATGCATCTAGGTTGTTTGCACAGCAGCAAGGTCAGTCTTCAAGGAGTAGGCCAGACTATAGTTGAACCTGTAAATCATTTTCATATCATTGACATCTACATTGAGTAGGACAAGGAAATAGCTGGGGGTTAGAGGGCGAGGGTACCATATGACATCGACAGAGGCAAATGGATCTGCTGTACTTGACAACAGAGTGGACTGAACTTCCTAGATGAAGTCTTTCCTGAGCAAGGCAACAGCTCAGAGTCTGTGTTGCTTCTCCTTTTAGCCTCTTGGAGGACCACCTCCCCTTGTCACTCATTCATCTAAAGCCTTGTGCCATTGAGGATGCATGGCAAGTCAGGTAATGCAAGCCTTGACTTGTACACAGTAGTACAGAAGACAAGCATCTAGGAAGGCTACCCGCTGAGTGATGGGTAGAACACAACACAAGAGGATGACAGGTAGCCCTCACTTCATCTGAGAGCAACCAGGCTTCTCTTCCAGAAGACCAAAAGAGCAAAACTGAATCTGGTGACTGAGAAGAAAGACATGGGGGAGAAAGTGCAGAGCCTTTGAACCAGCCGGTGGGAGTGCACAGAGCACAAGGCACGGGAGTGTGTGGGGACAGCGGTGTGAGGGGAATCGGGAGAGGTAGGTGGAGGCAAGATAGCAGAGGGTTCTCTAGGACTTTATTCTAGGGGCAGTACATCGCTACAGGATCTAGCTTTGAAAAGGTCATTGATTCCGGCTGCTGAGTGATGGATGGATGTCAGGAGAGACTAATGTGGTGACTAATGGACTCTTCCTGGCAAGAAGTGATGAAGGTTCTGTGGAAGATGAGTGGAGAGAAATAGACCAGGTATACATAGAAGGCGGAATGAACCAAAGTTGTAGGCCAGTTGAATATGTTGAGGGCAGGGAGCATTCTGGATAAACCCCACTTTCTTACCTAGGGACTGAATTCTGAAACAGAGGGCACAGGAGGATGAGCAAGCTTGGCGAAGGAGCTGCGGAACCCACAGTGGACTAGACACGACGTGAGGGGATGCATGCTGGAAACACGTTAGGAACCCTTTGGCTTATGCAGAACTCTAGAAGTCTTCAATGTGGGGATATGGTTATCGAGAGGGACCTCATGTGTGATAACTGAGCTTGAGGCTCAGAGTTGTCTGTAGGAATCGAGGAGGAGTGTGCCTTTGAACTAGGAAGGAGTAATGTGGATCCACTTTGATTGCTCTCAACCCTGGGCCTTTGAACTTGGGTCTTTAGTCTCACACTTTCCTAGTTCCTTGCCCACACACATCCAAACACAGGTTGCCCACAAGCAACCATGGAGAGAGAAAGGGGTTGCTTTAGGCCTAGTCCATCATATTGGAAGGATTTGGTAATGTGGAAACACTTAGTGCCTATGAGTACGTGGGGAAGTGGAAACCCCTCATTTCATTTAGTAGAACTGAAGGCTGGCACAAGACGTCTGAGCAGTCACTTAAGCACAGTTCAAGCTGTGACCCAGCAGACTACCACTGTGTCCTGGGCAGAACAGCTGATATAGGTTACCTGGAGTTAAGTGTGCATTCAGCAGCTGAGTGTGGGACATAATTTGAGTGATGTCACTATGAGATGATGAAGTCACATGTGCACAAGTACATGAAGCAGTAAACGGGTCCAACGAATACTGGCACTGTTTGTTCTTCTAGAGGACCCAGGTTCAAATCCCAGCACCCACATGGCAGCTCACATCTGTCTGTAATTCCACAATGTCTGTAACTATGGCATTCACATAGATATACATACAGAAAAAATACCAATACACATAAAATAAAGATAAATAAAAATTAAAAGGGGAGGCAAGGCATACACAGAAGCCTGACACTCCCATTTCCATTTGGTCTGGTCCCTACCCTTTACATAGGACCTTAAGGGTTATCTTTGTCTCCTGTAAAATGAGGACCATAACTTCTCAGGAGGCATGGGGTTGGTACTGAGTGAAGAAATGTGCAAGCAGTGCGCTCGGTACACACAGGCACAGAATGGAGTTTTCTCCCTACTGTCCCAATGTGCGCTCTCCTGTCCTCCACTGGGCCCACAGACCCAGCCAATGGCCACTCTGGCTTTGTTCCCTCAGTGGGCGTGGCTCCCTGATGTCCAGACCCACTGTTACAGAACACAGGCTGTCCTCAGCCAGACACCAGGAGAGCAACTCAGTGAGTGTGGTCCATGTTTATAACCTTCAGCGTGGCCTTCTCTGAGTACCCAGGAAATGAGCTGGCTTCCTGAAGCCAGTATCTTAGGTTTTGTAGCCTGGTTCCAATTCCAGCAAGGTGCTGGCCTGCTCTTCAACCAGGCCTACTTTTCTGTTTTGTTATCTGTTCAACTGGCCTGAGATTGCCCCAAGGCCCCACGAGTTTCCCAAAGAGGCTTCTGTTCTTCCCTTCTCACTGAGACTTTGAGACTCCTCCCCCCAACTTTCCCAACCCCTCGCCAGAAGTGCATAACCCAAAGTGTCTAATGACTCCCAACATCGTCAGGATGAAGTGTCAGTGCTACCACATCCTCTCTTATAACTAGCCAAGTAGGTGAGGCTGGCTGGCCTGAGAACCCCAGGACTTCTCCTGACTGCCTCTCCAGTGCTGGGATTGCAGGAACCTGCTACCATACTGGTTTTTCTTGTGTGGACTGGGAGCCAATTCAGATCTTCCTGCTCACACAGTAGTGCTGAGAGCTCTGGAGTTTGTCTGTCTGTGTCAGGTTTGTGTGACCACTCACTGAGTAGTTAACACTTACATCATGACCTCACAGCAGGTAGTAGTGTTCGTTCCTGTTGCTTCTTTATATTGAGAAAGGACATTAAGGATCCCTCCAGGCTAAACCAGTGTTTATGCCAGTGTTTTCTAGTAAAACGTAATGCACGCATTATAAACTTCACTCATTAAGGTATACCCTCTGGTTTTCAGAATATTACCAAGGCTGTGTAGTTGCCTACATTATCTAATTCCAGAATATTTTCATTGCAATCCTCCAGTTCCCACCTCTACTGCTAGCCATTTCCATTCCCTGTCTCTCTCAGACCCATCAACAGCAACTCAGCTTCTGGGCAGATTTGCCTAATTTGGGTTTTCCATATAAATAGAATCATACGCTAGCCTTTTGACCTTTGCAGTCTGGCTTCTTTCACTTAGCAAAGTGTCTTTGGAGTTCATATGTAACTGCATCAACTTTTCAGCCTTCTCGTGTCTGAATGGTTTCCCACTGGAGGGATATGCCACATTTGTTTCCAGATCAGTTGGTGACTGGACATTTTCATTGTTTTCAGTGTTTGGTTGCAAATAATAATGCTGTACCAATCTGGGTATATGTGTCTGTGTGTGTGTGTGTGTGTGTGTGTGTGTGTGTGTGTGTGTCTGTGTGTGTGCACACGCGCACATGTGTGAACTTGATTTTTTCCAGTAATTTATTTTTTTATTCACTTTACATTCTGATCGCAGCCCCCTCCCTCTTCTCCCAGTCCCGCCCTTACAAGTCCCTTCCCCGTTACCCCTTCCCCTTCTCCTCTATTGGATAGGAATGGAATTGCTGGATTTGGTGATTCTAAGGTTTAACTTTTTAAGGGGCTGTCAAAAACAATTTCCAAATCAGTTGAGTCACTGGCAGCACGAGGTGATTAAAATCTCTGCACATCCTTGCCAGCACCCATTATTTTCCTTCTTAGAAAAGACTTTTACTTTTCATTTCAAGCGCGTTAGTGTTTGCCTACGTGTATGTATGTGCAGCATATGCATGCCTGGTGCTCATGGAGGTTAGAGGAGGGTGTCTGATCACCAGGTACTGAACTCACTGGCTATTGTGAGCCACCATGTGGGTGAGAGAATCGAACCCAGGTCCTCCACAAGATCAACAGTGCTCTT
>JANHMN010000008.1:51744681-51763115 GCA_030674055.1 Rhabdomys pumilio
GAGATAGAAATAACTGTGTAAAAAGGCAAAGCTGAAACCCAGGTTTCCCTAAAGTCCATTAAGGCTTAAACAGGCTCACTGCCACCAATGCATGTGTTACAAAACCCCCTGTGGTAATTAGCTTGGAAATGAGGCCAAAGAATGTGGATTAATTTTTCCCATCGGGTAGGTGATCTCTGATTTAGTTTGCGTTCTGTTGAGATGATGTATATTTGTCAGGTTATTTGATATACTTTTTTATTGGTTTGTATTCATTGCATATAGTACGGGGTTCCATAGGAACATTTCATACAGGTATAAAATGTGCTTCGACCACCCCATCCCCCACTCCTCAGGCTCTTCCCCCGCCTGTTAGTCCCCATGTCTCCTGGACAGGTTCACTTCTAACTGTCATTGTCATGTCTACATACATGATACATACATGATTTTCTGAATCTGCAAATGAGAGAAAATGGGATATTTGCCCTTTAGAAATGGACTTAATTTGTCTAGTGCAATAATGCAATGATCTCCAGTTATATTTATTTTTTGCAGATAATAATAGCATCTATTTTTTAAAAGTTTGTGGGGTTTTTTGTTGTTTTGTTTTTGTTTTTTGAAGCAGTGCTGAAGGCACAGGGCTGGGAAGGACCCCCCTCAGCCTGGGGGTCGCACTTGGACTTGGTGATTCTTCTGCCTGGAAATCACAAGGGTGAGCTAGTTTTTGGTGCAAGGACATGTGAATTAAATGGTCTACCCTCAGAACAGCAGTATGCTAGCTAGAAAACAAAATGTGACCCAGTTAGACCACGGATTCCCTGTAACTGAGGAAGTGACCATTGTCCTTCCTGACAACTTCAAGTTACAAAATGGAATTACCATTTTAGCTGGACTCTTCCCGACACTCTGGATGAATGACCTGGTGGCAAACTGCAAAGGTTATTTAGAGTTCAGAGGACCTTACTTGTCAAACTTATACTTATTAATAGGAACAATAAGATGGATTATTTAGCATTAGGTGCAGGTGGGTGGGACTTGGCAGCACTGGAATTTCAAGTTCCAGGCTTCTGTGGAGATGCGGAGGAAAGAATTGTCTCCTCCACTCCTGCCCGCGGTGAGATAGTGCCAGCCCTGCTGTGGTTTTGCGCAGTGCCTGGAGTAATTTGTTTATTGTTTCTCCTGGCAAGCATTCTAGTGAGACTGAACACCTCTCCAGAGCTGGGCTCTGGTCCTGTGACTATTCCGCAAAGCCACCAGAATCAGTACTCTGCAGACAGCTTGGCAACCTGGGGAGATGGCTAGAAGGGAACATTCTGTAGACATGAAAAGGCTACCCTTAAATAATTACGCTGGAGAAAGTTCTGGACACACAGCAGCTCTTTCAAAGCTAAAGCCACATTCAATTGGTAATCTTAAGGCATGGTGCTCCTTGGAGCCCTGTAGGCTGGACTGGAAGGATTTCATCCTGAGTTTCACCCCCAATAGTGCCCAAGTGAGCTTAGATTCACTTACCTGTATTTCTGTGGATCACTAACCCAGCTCCACTGGGCTCTTAGCTTTACTTCACGCAGCCCTGGCCAAGCTGGTCAGTCTGGAGTCCAGCTGGTGAGAGGAAGCCATTCAGCTTCTTCCATGAGTTCTCATGGGTGTAAAAGTCTCATGCTGGAATCAAGGTCGTGACCTGAGTGAGTGGGGTATGTGCTGAGAGAGGACACAGTCAAAAAGAGAAGATGGGTTGTTCATGGGAGACAGCCTTACTGAGCTGGCTTTACCGCTTTCCCCAGTGAATATCTTGCATTATATAGAGAAATGCTTAGTTGGAACAGCTGGAATGGGGGCACTCTTGGCATCTAATATATAGCCTGAGAATAATGCTAAATATTCTGTGATTTCCAACCTCCTCGACAAAACACTAGTTGGGCATTGTGGCTTAGAACTGTAATCCAAGATTCTGAGAGGCTGAGGCCAGATTTGAGATCGGCCTGGGCTATATAGTGAACTCTAGGCTAGCTTGAGCTACCATGTAAGACCTCCTTCTCTTTAAAAACAAAAATTATACCTAAACCAACATCATATCAATTGTGCAAAGGTTAAAACAAAGCCAGATTTAAGGAGAAGGGGTGGGCCATTTGGGGGACACATCACATATTTTGACTCTTGCTAACAGAAGTAAATCTTTATGTTCCTGCCAGGTCTTGATGAATTTTTTTTGTTTTGTTTTATTTTGTTCTTTCTTTTCTTCCTCCAAAATCCAAAATGGGAAGATCAGAAAAATGAGAGGCCTGGAAGAAACTGAGGTGTCGTTTTGTTTGCGATCAGGCAAACTGCATTGCCACACGAGCCTTTAAGACCAGAGCTGGCGTTTTCATAAAGGATACTGAAGCAGTCTCTTTCAAAAAGAAACAAAAAATGGTTAAGCAGAAAAAGAGGAAAAATGGTGACGGCTGAGGAAGGATTTGGGTTGGATTCAAGAAGTTACATCTCTGTGCCTAAGAATGATAAGAACTTTCCCTAAGTTCCCAGTGAATATATAAAGTCACTTTCATGGCAGACCTTTAAGGAAGCTGAGGATAGCATACGTCTAAGCCAGGGACAACATGGGTGCAGCCCTGGCACCCAGAGCTGGACACAGGATTGATGGCATTTCAGTGGTCTGTGATCCCTTCTCTGTGCGTTTCGGACAACAAACATCTTACTGTTCAATTTTCCATTTTCTCTTCCCACCTCTCCCGTCACCCGTCTGCACCACTGAGAGCCGTGTGCGGAGTGCCAATCCTCTATTCCCACCCTTTGTCTTTTTCATCCCCTCTCTTTCCTTCCTAGGGTCCTGAACAGAGCCTCATCCCAAATGCTGTGCTCTGTGATCCATAGGGGTTCAGCCCAGGACTGATTCCTCTTCTGACCCCAGCTGGCTCAGGAAATCCTGCAAACGGATCAGCCTGGAATCTCACTGTCTTATTGGGTTTCATTGCTGTGTCTAACTTTCTGACCAATATCACTGTCCTTAGATCTTTCTTGATGTTCCTCCAAATCTCTCCTGCCTGCCAAAGTTCTGTGATTGAGATTAGTATTTCTCTTTGGAAAGGGTTTTCTGCACGGATTTGATTATTTTTATGTGTGTGGTCTTTGCTCCCCGTTTGTGTGTAGAAGACAGGGGATATAATTTTTTTGTGATGTCTCTGCAAAACTTTAATAATAATAATAATAATAATAATAATAATAATAATAATGATGATAATAATAATAATAAACCAGTGATCTCTTTTTTCTTCTTTTTCCAGTGCTCCTAACCTTGTGTCTTGCACTTCTAGACAATGGGTGATTTCAAACTATGAATACTGGGCACAGTATTTGTGTTTTTGTAGGGGCTAGTTATCTTCATTTGGAGAGAAAGTCTGTCTCCTGAGTGTAGACTGTAACACCCCCAAGGCCATCTAGGTTTGGGTAGGCCAAAGTCAGAGTGTGGGTAGTTTTGTGTAAACCTGTCCACAGAGCGCATACCTTCTTCTTCATGGAGTTCTAGAATTGTCTTTTCTGCCAGGCTACTTTTTTAACTGAGTGCAGATTCAGAAACCTTGTTCTTACTGCTTCATTCAATGTGTGACCTTAGGTAAGTCACATGACCTTTCTATGGACCACTCTCCCTGATTGTAGGATGACATAAAAAAAAATATGGACAGTGCAGGGTTCTTGTGAGAGTCAAACAAGATAAAGAATGTTATTTACCATGATTGTCCCCTAAACTATCATTTGATAATGATCAACTAAGTATAACTATGTTGGTAATTGTGATGCCAAGAAACTACTGGAATCCTTGAGTCTTAATCCTTGGGTCTTAATGTTTTCTCCATCCTAGCAGACCCAAGTATAGCCTTAAGCTGGGTGGCTGTGCTCACAGATGTGTGCCATGCCTGTTAACAATATATCTACCCTCATGAACCTGTCCACAGTATAGCCATCTTTGTCAGACTGTCCACAATACAGCTGTTCTCGTCAGCCTGTAACATAGCCCTCTTCATCAGCCTGTCCACTATATTGGACAGACTCTTTTGCTCAGCTATTCTGCCTTGCTAGGAAGTGTGGCCCGTTTTCTGCTGATGTCATACTCTTGCCTTCCAGTAGCACAATTGATTCACTAAGTTCATTGTTGAGGTCTGGCTTTAGATGTGGTCAGGAGAGCATTAGATGAAAAGGCTTGGTATATCTGCCCTCTCCTTCTTTAGGAGACAAGGTCTTGTCTAGGCTCCGCCTCCCCTGAGGCAGGGCCACAGGCAGTTTGTACCTTGTCTGCAGGTCTCTGCTTTTGTCTCCACTATGCTAGGCTGGAGCTAGCATGCGAGGAAGCTTCAGCCATTATGGAGGATTTGATTGTGGAGGTGGTCCGTGTTTTCTGTACCTTTCTTCCCAAACCCTTTTCTTGTCTAGCTACTTTATAGAATAGGTCTGTCTAAGTACAGCTATCTAAGAAAATTTACGTGGGTTAGGTACATTTTGATAATCTCCTGCAAGCATTTGTGGGAATTCGAGTGTGTGTTTTCATTATACCTGGCTGTGTACACTTGAGATTTTTCATATCCTGAGAGGATTCATTGAACAAAAAAAAGTTGGCACGCTGGCTGTCCTTTAATCTTAATAAGGGGATTCTAGGACATCAAGGACCTAGAAAAACAGAGAGGATGTAGGAGATCTTAGTGGGGGATCTTTTTTAAAGACAAGGTCTCACTATGTAGCCCTGACTGGCCTGGAACTTGCTATATAGATCAAGCTGTCCTCTGGCTCACAGAGACCAACTTAGCCCTGCCTCCCCAGTGCTGGGATTAAAGGCATGCACCACCATCCTCTCCCTATTAGAGGATCTCATAAACCCAGTTATGAGTTGTGAGAGGCGGGCCAGAGAGCCACGGGCAAAGGAGAGAAGACTCATGAAGAGAAAACAGACTTTCCCGAGCCTCCATGCAGACAGCACAGCATCCAGACCTCCAGTTCTAAGCCACACTTGCAGGTAAACCCAGAACTACTGCCGCTCAAACGCTTTCTTCGGCTGCCCTGTCTTTGAGGAGTCATCAAGCTGGAGCTGAGCCTGGCATTCTGCTTCTTCTTTAACTGCTTAGATGTACTTCTCTGTAAGCACAGTAAAGCAAACACCGTTCCATCTCAACATCTGTAGCTCTCAGGCCACCAGGGAGCAGAGAAGATGAAGTGTAAGCCAGAGAGTCAGGTGCGGTGTGTTCCTGAGGGACCTGCTGACTCCCACCTCTTTGAAGGTTCTTTGCCTCAGGGTTTTTTTTTTTTTTTTGATTAGTTCTTAGGCCAGCACAAAAGTTCCTTCCCTGTTTACCTCTGCTCAATTCTCTCCAGAAGCTCAAGTCTAGAAGCTGTTTTTATCAAGCCCAGTGACTAGAGTCATGAGACTTTCCATATAGGAAGACAGTTTATATCCTCCTGAAACTCAGTGAGGAGCAGAGAAGTACTTGAATGTGACAGAACAGGGCCTCGGAGAATGGCTGCCTGCCCATCTGGGATGGCTGAGGGGCTGGGTAGATGAGGCGTGCTACAAGGATACCGAGAAGGCTTCTGGGAACACGCAAAGTCTAAATGCCATTAGGAATGGCTCAGGCAGACATCCTGGGAAGGGAGTGAGCAGGTGTCAAGGCTGAAGTGTGAGAGAGCTCGAGGTAATTGTCAGGTATGGGTGGAGAGTAGGAAGGGGAAAGGACCCTGGGCATGAAAATGGGTGCAAATAGCAGGTGATGAGTGAGCAGAGGCATGTGACAAGCCAGCCCTGATGGACCACAGGGCACCAAAGGGTTTTGACAAGTAGATGAGAGGGATCTGTCCATGATTCTGCGAAACTCATTTCACTCAAGCAATTGCAAGTTGGGAGAACAAACAGATGCACCGCGCACCACCACTCTACCTTCGCCAAAGTCAAGTAAGCATCAAAGATTCTCATTGTCATAAGGGACATACATATAAACAGGAAGCTGATGGTAGGTTAGGACTCTAAACTCAGCTCTTTGACCCCATGGTTGGGAGCTGCTGCCTCTCTACTCTTTGTCTAGGGTAGATCCCTGGAAGAGTTAACAGAATGACAATAAGTTGGTTGTGGTGCAGGGAGAGATTTATGATTAAAAGCAGAAAGGCTCAGGCAGAGAGTGGCAGGGGACATGCAGAGTGATGGTGGACAGTGGACAGCAGAAATGTGAGTCCCAGCCATCATGGATGCCTTTGATCACTCTTGAACCTGGAGCTGAGAGAGCATGAGAACGTAGCTGCGTGCTTGAAGGAAAAGTACAGGAGACCTTGACAATTGGCATTTAGTTCATCAGAGTACTCACACATTGGAGAAAACCTCAGAGTGATGCCGAGTTTGACCGCAGAAGAGAGTGGTGTTTGGGAGTAATGTGTTCAGTGGTGATTCCAGGGAAGCTTGGCTCATAAGGTGGAAAGGATTCTTTGACAGTGTTTCTTTGGGATATGAAAGTGTCTATATTCACTTCTCTGGGCTGATGTTGTAAAGCGCTCAAAACATGCCAAGAAACGTCCTTAAATTTCCTGAGCCCTGCCTTTTCTTTTATCCTTATAGTTACTTGGGGACAAAAAAAGGGCTTCCTGTCTACCTATCTGATTTGCAGATGAAACACACACACACACACACACACACACACACACAAACATACACACACACACAAACATACACATACACATACACACACAAACATACACACACACACACACACACACACACACACACACACACACACACACCTAAAGCCAAGCCACAGAGCTTATGTAACTTGTTCAAGGCTACACAACAAGTAGATTAAGCAAAGACACAGAGTCTACGTAGTTAAAGCCAAACCACAGAACTGTAACACGTGCCCTGGGATTTCTCTCTAGTTAACTAGCTGGCTGGTTAGGTGATGTGGGCCTGGGTGCATATGTTGTCAGAGGTGCTCGAAGAAGAAGAAGGTATTGAAGATCTTTCCTCATGCTCATGTAGGGTAACAACATAGTATGAAAAGAATTCACAGAATGTTAACTCAAATCAAGTGATGTCCATGCGGATAACACAAACGGTTGAGGAGCTACCGAGGAGACTGTCTTGATAACCATGCTGGCCAAAGGAGGGAAGGGAGGAAGAAGAGGCTGAGGTTGTCTGTGTGCTGGAGAACTCTCCACAGAGAGTGTACATCAGTGTAACAGGGGCTCACAAAGCAAGGAGTGCTTAGGAGCTGCACCGTGTGCCCTGCATCTGCTCTGCTCTCTGCTCTCTCGCAGTCTGGCCTATGTGAGTGGCATGAACGTGTTCCCAGAACCCCCCTCCAGGCGGTGGTGTCTTTAAAGGCTTGAGAGGTCTGGAGGCTCTGTTCTCAGCCTTGCACTGTCAGGAAGAACTGGAAAGAAACACTAACATTAGCTGACCTGTCTTCTGCCTTTGACAGCTGTAGAAATAGTCTCAGGAAAATGGGGGGGTGGGGGTCGGTCACCATTCAGCAAGTATAGAACAGTTATAGAAGCAGGTACCTATCCTCCCCCAATCCTTCCCAATACCTTCCCCTGAGTTAATAATAGTCTATCCCTGTCCATCTCTCTGCTCGCTCTCTCTGTGTCTCTCATGCTGGTTCCTGGATTCTTTTTCTTCTTTTCCCACCATCCATGTCTGGCTTCTATTTTGCTTGTCTCCTGTTCCTCATGTGTCTTCTGGATTTATAGACCTGTTCTTTCCTCTTCACCTTCATGGTTTTCTGTCTCTCCTCCTTCTTTGTATACACACACACACACGCACACACACACACACACACACACACGCACACACACACACAGAGAGAGAGAGAGAAAGAGAGAGAGAGAGAGAAAGGGAGGGAGGGAGATGCTCTCACTGATGCTGGCTCACGTTCTCTTTAGATTTAGAGACAGGCTGGCTCCATGTGCTCCCCCTCAGGAGTGCTAAAACCCAGCCCATCTGTTGTAGATCTGCTCATTATTTGAAATTTTGCCTTACGGAGAAGGAGGGCAGCTAGGATGCCTATATTTCGATATTTCCCCATTCCTTTCTTTGAACACAGGGAAGTGATTTCTTCTCACTGAATCGGCACATTAATAAACACTTGGCCGGGCCGTGAACGCCATATTGACATTCTCCTCTTAGAGGAATCACTGTAGTGGCTTTTGCCGATGGGTGCTTCATGAAATTTTGATGACTGAAGCGGTGTGTGCTGGTTGCGGCTTAATCACCAGCTCGCAGACATCCACTCTCCTCTGCTGTGCTGTTTGCCCAGATTGGGCCACGGAGATGTTGTCAATAGGAAAAAGGAGGTTGGAGTTGGAGTAGTTCAGTGAGTATGATTTGGGGTGGAGTTTGAGTGCGTGGGCTGTTGAAGACAAGCTTAGATTTCCAGTGAGAGAGGTGGTTTTGGAAAGTTGGAGTGAGTGGGAGTCCATCGTGCTCAGAGATCTATAGATGAGCATTTCAGAAGACCTGCCAAAGTAGTCCTCTTTGCCAAGGGTGTTGTGATGGGACCCCACTATGAAAGCCTCCTAGGAGGGTCTCTCTGGTCCCACATCAATACCTCAAAGACTAAACGCAAACCCTCTGTCCTTCCACTTGGACAAGGGAAAGGGAAAGTTGGAAAGGGTCTTCCACTTTCCCAGGCAGCCCTGCCAACAGGCTCAGTTAGCTTAGGGTCGCTGCCACCATCACGCTCATGGTAACCTTCAGAATGGCCATCTGCAGTCCCATGATCTCCCTGTCCCCAGGGAAGACAACGATATTGGGGGGAAATTCCAGCCTAGTTTAGTGATGAAGACCACTGTCAGCTTCTTGGCCATGTCCCTCACTGTTCTCTCCCTGGGCATGAAGATGACAGTTTGATAACGTCCAGGACACATACATTTGTGTCATGTTTTAAAGGGGGGTAAGGGGAACCTGTCCTCCTTCACAGAAATGCATAGGTGCTGTTTTGAACGGTCTAAGATGCTAGAGGAAACACTTTTCATCCTTATCTTTTGGACTTGGGTTAATGTTTTTTTTTGTGGTGGGCTTGATGAGAGATGCGAGATGCTCATTACTGCCCAAGCATGGGGCTCACAGGCTGTGGTTAGTATTTGAAGTGCCACTGGATGCTGGGGTCTAAAGCCTTCTTCCCCCAAGAGAGATCCAAACCCTAATCCCTTCTCCTTCTAGCTTTCCAGACAGTATGCCTACACAGTATCTTAGCATACCACAGGCTGATAAAAAAGTTCCCTAGAATTCTACAAGTTGCAGGTTCAAGATCAAGATGCGAAGAGCATCAAGCATTAGTCCAGGACCACTTTCTAGTTCATAGATGGCCATCTTAACCCTGGGTCCTTACACAGGAAAAGGGACAAGAGATAACTCTGGGGGTAGGAGCTCACTGAGCTATTCCTGAGTGCTTTGCCCCCAGGACCTAACTACCTCTCAGAAGCCTGTCCCCTAGCACCTACTTAGAGACTTTACTGGAGGGATAAAAACATAGATACTAGCATTCTGCTCTCGTGAAGAGATTCCACGGTCCCACTTGCCCTGAGCAGCCATTAGCACAGAGGCTGTGTATTGACACAACTTCAGAATCTCAGGTATAGTCAGCTACTGCCACGCTCCTGCCTGCCCACACCCAAGGTCCACCTCACCATACAAAGGCTTCCTGACTTTACCTGAGGGAGAGGCTGTGGAGTGCTAGAAAACGTGACAATCCCTCCTAAGACCTTTTCTGGGTGAAGTCTTCTTAAAGGAAACAACTGCTCGACCAGGGGCAAGTAAACATAAGAGGAAAGGTTATCATAGGGACACTGGTGTAGGAGTCCAGGAAGCCAAGCCATGTGCCACACTGCTTAGTCTGTACCAGGAAGAGCAGGAAAAGCTAGGATGTCAAAGACCTAAGGGATACAAGATCCAGGTTCCCAGAGGCCAGGGTTCCATGTCTTTCTTTCCCAAAGAAATGCCTGACTAGAAAACGGGCAGCCTGTGGTGACTCGGTTTGTCAGCAGTGATGGAATCAGAAGGGATCCTCACTATGGGATCTAGCCTTACCTCTCCCACAGCACTCTGTCCATGGCTCGGCAGCACCCAGGCTACAGAAGAAGCCTCCTTGAGTGTGGACCTTGGGTGTGGGCAGGTGGGAGCGTGGCAGTAGCTGACTATACCTGAGATTCTGAAGTTGTGTCAATACACAGCCTCTGTGCTAATGGCTGCTCAGGGCAAGTGGGACCGTGGAATCTCTTCACGAGAGCAGATCTGCTTGTTCTGTGAAGTCTCCCTCTACTTTTCCTGGACACAAACCAAGTCCTGTATCCCCCAAGCAGCATCAATGGGCTGAATGAAATGTAGTCACTTCCCATGCATAAGTGGGGGCTCTGCAGGAGGGCCAGTGTCACGTGCACTCATTGAAGGATGGAGGAGAGCCTGGGGGTGGGTGGGCAGCAGGAGGCCGAGATCTATTCTTAGCCCTGTTGCTATGTGATGCTGGGCAGGCCATGGAGGCTTCTGTTCCTCTTGGCTCAGTCAGCTCACAGCATTCTGTATCCCAGATCTCATCCTGGGCATGGCCAGTCTTGTCTCTCTGTAGTGAAATGCTTGGCTGAGGAGGCTGAGGAGGCTGGAGATGCTGGGGAGGCTGGGGATGCTGGGGATGCTGGGGAGGCTGGGGAGGCTGGGGATTCTGGGGATGCTGGGGAGGCTGGGGAGGGAATCCTGAAATATCTACCCATACCAGTCAGCAGGAAGACACAAGAAATGCTAGAGACCTAAGTGAAAGAATTGCTTTGCAGGGAGGTGATCAGCTGCGGGCTCTCTGATGGTCTCCACCTTCTTTTGTGGATTCTCTTTGTGTTGGGAAGGAGAAGGCTTAGTGTCTTGGCATCTTCTTCAGTTCCTACATTCACAAGGCAGCCTTTCCTATCTGCTCTGTGACCTGCCTGTGGCAGAGAACATGTCCCCTGGGACACCAGTAGGGGCAGCAGAGAGTAAGGTTGGGTGCTTGCTTACTTTCCTGGTTTTCCCTGCTGGGTCATAATGGGTTGGCTCTATTCTCCTAAGGCCATGGTTCCTTCCAGGTGACCCTTGCACACCACTATCTCTCTGCTGCCTGCATTTTCTCCATTTTCCTCTCCTTGTAAAACTAAAGGAATGGGGAACAGAGTTCATTCTCCCCAAGGTAAGGTGCATAGGGTGTACTGCATGAATGTTTTGTTGTTGTTGGTTTTGTTTTTTTTTTTTTTTTGCTATAGCAAAATATCTGAGACTGAGTATTTTACAAAAATAAAAAAATAAATAAAGGATGATTTAGCAGCCAGTTCTGGAGATTCCAGTTGAGGTCAGCATCTGGGTGGCTTTGGTGAGGACCCCACAGGTCACATTACAATATGGCAGGTGACACCATGCAGGGAGGGGCAGCATGTGAAAGAAGGAGAATCATCAGGGTGAGATAAGAAGCCAGTGCAATTCAGGGCCAGATACCCTTTGTAATAACCTGACTTAACCAAACCCACTGGATTCTGCCTCTTAAAAGTCCCATTATCTCTCAACATGGCCACAGTGGAGCAGACCATAGCCCTTTGGGGGACATGTTCAAAATGGGTCAGGGAGATAGTTACATTCAGGAGGGATCACGGCACTGTGAGAAAGCTCTGCAGCACCCTGGGAGTCTCCTGATGGCTGTGGAGACAGAAGGAAGGGAGATTTCTCTGAAGTCAGGATGCTTGACTTGAGCCTGGACAGATCTTAAGTTCCATATCCGAACGGTGGTAGACTAACAAGGACAAGAGCTCATCACATCACGCTTAGGCACCATGAGCCCTCTGTTTTTGAAACTAGTAAGACTAAAACACAGAGTAGTTCGAGACGAAGAAATGTGTTTATAAATGTGCCTAGTTTCCATTTGCACACAGACCAGGGGCTGCAGGCATGGCAGGCTCCAGGTGCCCAAACGCGATGACTAGGCTTCTGCCTTTGTCTCTTCCCAGATCTACTCTTTGATCTCCTAGGTCAGCAGGCTTTCTCCACTCTGGGAAGTGGGGTGCGATGGAGAATGTTGTAATTTCTGGAACATTAACCTTACGTGTGCCATTGAATTTGTGTATCTAGATAAGCATATACACTTCTCAGGTTTTACAGAGCAAACACTTGAGGATAGTCCAGCAGGGTGGCCAGGCTCTGGCTGAGAGCAAAGGAAAGAGACACATTGTAAACTACCAGCTGGGCCAAGTCCCCAGAAGACGCCATCACAGAGCCAGCTCAGAGACCACACACATGCTGTGGTAGGAGCTTGTGGTTAACTTGTTCACATCGTGACTATTTAGGATGCAGAGAACGTAACCAGAGGCAGAGGGCCAAGTCACAACCCTCAAAGTCCCAAAGTTCCATTCAGGTGACCCATCTTCTCCAGTTGTGACCTCTTCCTGAGGTTCTCTGACCTCCCAACACTACGCTACCAGCTGAGGAGCTGTGCACCATAGCAGGTTCTTTCCAGAAGACAGGAGTTTAACCTTTGTTTTTACCTGACGTCTTTGCTTCTAAAAATAAGGTTTGTGCTGACTCCTGACTTTGGGGGTCTCTAGCAAGGGACCTCCTCCTAACTAGAGACCACGGGAAAGCAAATGATCCTCCATTAAACAAGAAAACAGAGAAAGAGGAAGAGGATGGCACAGACCCGAACCTTCCTCACAAGGAAGACCTCCCACAGGGTCCCACAGCCCCTCCCACAACCATTCTGTGGGACAAGCATTTAGCTCATGGGCTTTATGAGAGACACTCGCCTAAACCATTGGAAAGGGAAAGGCAAAGCATTCTGGGAGTTCGTAGACTATGTCTATGACTGTCCATTTCATTGATGCAGCTAGAGTTCAGGGTTTAGGTAAGAACAGCTTGCCTGGGCTGGATTGATGGCTCACTGGGTGGTGCCTGTTGTTCACACAGGAGGACCTGAGTCTTCCTTCATCACTGCTAAAAGCCAGCCAGGGTGTTGCACATCTTTGACCCTAGTGCTGTGAAGGCAAAGGCAGAAGGATCCCTAGAATTCACTAGCCAGTCAGCTCAACCAATTAGTGAGTTCTGGGGTGAGAGAGAGACCTTGCTTCAAAAACACTGTGGAGAATGGCACAGGAAGACACCCACATGGGCTTCTGACCTCCACACACTTGAGCACAAACATGCATGCACACGTGGATACCACATGTACACAGTAATTAATTACAAAACAGCATCCTGGCAGTGAGAAGCAGCCCCTGAAGGACCCCGGAGAAAAGCTTTAACAGAGCTGCGTACGTGAAGAATAAAGCTGTTTCCGCAGTTAACAAAACTTAGAATAAAAAGCCACGTGGCACCTTCTAAAGCAGAAGGAAGTGAATGAGGATCACAGATTTATGTCGCCCTGCTCCACCCACTTTGAAAGGGTCACTTAGGTCCACCAGCTGCCTCATGTAAGGCCAGTGGCTCCTAGCCTAAGACTGTGTACAGTTTTAGAAGGCTTTAGAATAGTACTTTCATAGGGTTCTGAAACTTTTCTCTCTAGGGCTCCCAGGGTCCTGGCTAATGCACCTGACTGCTGGCTGGGCTCTTTTTCAGCCAGCTCTGTAGAGCCAGGAACATTTGCAAGTAGCTCCTGGTCCTGTCCCTGTGGCACTGTCCCTGACAGGCAGCCTCCTAGCTGCTGCTTGCCGTGATGCCACCCCTGGCATGCTCCTGTGAGTCACATTGGGGCTCTGTGTCACTCAGAGAAGACTGTGAGCCACACATGCTCTGATCTGCCCACAGCAGCAATCACTAAGGGGACCGGATAATCATGCCGCCATTTCTCATTTGTCAAGGCCCACCTGTCTCCCTCCGTGCAAAATAGAGACTGACAGTCTGGTGGGGGCGGACATAGATCAGGGTGGAGGAAGCAGAGGAATTTTGCTGAGAGTGACTGGTGAGGAGTATCACTCATGGTTACTTCTAGATGGGCCAGAGGCGAGGGGTGCATGCCTTAGGCCCTGGATAGCCTGGTCAAAACTCCAGATCCTGCCTCTTGCTAGCTGGTGTCTTGGGCAGGTTGCTACATTTCTGCAAGCTTTAATTTCCTTGTCTGTAAGATGTGATGAGCAGGGAGCTTGCACCGTGCCTGCAAGGTAAGAGCCATCAACCACGTCAACCTTTGGATTATTGTAGTTGTGCCTCTGATTCCCTCTGTTCTCCTTGTCTGACTTCATTTCCATCTGGAACCGGACCTGCAGTCCTGTGTAGACAGCAGGGACAATTGCAATGGCCTCGGCTCCTAAGCCTTCTCAGAAACGCCTCCCTTGTACTTTGAATTACAACTCCTTCTAGGAGAGGAAAGATAATTACAGACCTAGAAAGCGTGTGCGGTTGATTTATTGTGCAGGAATATTTAGTGTGCAAATATTCCACAGGCTTTTTTTTTTTTTTTAAGGACTCCGGCTGTAAATTGAGAATCCAACTCTGTTTTTTTTTTTTCTGTCTTTCTTTTTATGTGAGTGTGCACATGTGTGTTTGTGTGTGCATGTGTGGCACAGCAAGGGTGATTTGGGGACTTTTCCTCTTTTGCCTTTCCATCTCATCCTTTGAAGGTCTGTCTGTCAGATTCAGAGTTTAATGATACATATAGTCCCGTCAGAGGGCTAGGTTGGGAAGTCTCCTGCCTCCACCCATGAGGCTGGGATTACGTACAGATCACCATTCTCACCGGGCATTTTCCTTGGGTCTGAGAATCCAAACCCTGGTCCTCTTCCTTGTTTGATGAGTTCTTTCACCGCTGAGCCATCTTCCCAGCCTCCGTTGGCTCCCTGACGAGTGCACTGTGCAGAACTGAACACGTTACTCCTTTCTGTCCTACACGGTCCCCATCTGCAGGTTGGGAAAGGCAAGCTCAGATGTTTATGTAACTCCCAGGAGCACACAAGGGGAGGTGGAAGAGCAGACTTTGGATCCCATTTAAGTAGCTGACTCAAAATCTTTGCTCCACACCCATGCCTTCTCTCTGGGGAGCAGGGGCTGCCTCAGGATGAAGAACACCCAGCGACATTGCAAGGGTCATGGGTTGAGGTGTAGGAACCCCAGGAATCACTGTAGGAGAAACGGAGAAGAAGGAATGAACTATAACAGCAGTTTGGGGTTTTGGCAGATTCCCTAGTAAGATCTGATTGAATATTGTTGCCTGTTTTGACTTTCTGTTTAACCACCAGTGGGTTGCAAGGATAAAGGAATCAAATCGCTCACGGACAGCAAGAGCGTGACCATGCAGCCTTGGTCTTCTCAGGTGTGACAGGTCACTACTTTTCTTGTGGAATGAACCACCGCAAAGAATTCTGATTTGGAGGGGGGTATGATGTAAAATATAATAAGCTGGATCAAAGCAACCCTCAATGTGGTTAATTTATTTCTGGATTGAATGAGGGTAGAGTCTTTCCAGTGTCAAATCTAAAACATTCGTTACGAAAGTGTTGTGACCCATGGGCAGTGTGTGGCATTTCCTAACATCCTTCGACAAGCCTGAGGAGGACTTTTCTTATTTCCCAACTGTACAAGGAAAAGCTAAAAGGGAGAGATTCACTAGCTATCCCTTAGTGTCTGAGTATGACTGGATCCAGGAGTCCTCCTCAAATACCCCAATCTTCTGATGCTCAGGTCTTTCACATAGAGTGATGTAGAGTTTCGTGTGCACATATCATGTGCACAGCTGTCCCTGTATCTGAAGCCATGCCTAGATTACTTATAAAATCTGATGGCATGAAAAACATCATAATATATGGCACAATGGCAGAGGAATTGATCTCTGTGGTTTTTTTTTTTTTTTTTTTTGTCTTTTTGTTTTGTTTTGTTTTGTTTCTTTCGAGACAGGGTTTCTCTGTGTAGCTCTGGCTGTCCTGGAACTCACTCTGTAGACCAGGCTGGCCTCGAACTCAGAAATCCACCTGCCTCTGCTTCCCAAGTGCTGAAATTAAAGGTGTCCACCACCACTGCCCGGCAATCTCTGTGTTTTAAGTACAAAGGAGATGCTTTCTTGGCATTTCAACTGGTGCCTAAATTCGCAGACAGGGCTCCAAAAGTACAGAGGCCATGGGTAGGAGAGGGCTAATATATTCTCTTCTTGTCACGTGATCTCTCTGGAGTTTGGTTGTTCATGTCATAAGGGTTCCCACCTCAAAGTAAAGCAAAGATAGAACAAAAAACGATGGAGAGGAAGAACTGCTCCATCGGGCACACAGTAACGACTCTCAATTGTCATCATTGGGATGCCAGTCGTGGCCATGGTAACAATGATAATAATGTAAGAAAGGCCACAGTGGCTTTGAAATGTCAATTGTTCCTTACACTGAATCCCAATTTTAAAGTTTTATTTCTTAAACCTCAGAGAGGAACGGGACCTCGAGGAGCCCAATGCCATGTGTGCATGAGGTTTGACCTTACATGGCTTCCAGACAGGAGTCGGTGGGTATCAGGCAGCTCCCTCTGGTTTCTGTACCAGAGCCTTGTACACAGTGATTCTGGGATGCCAGCAGTCTGAGAGTGTCACACATTGCCCAGGTATGTCCCTGTCAGTCCTTTCCAGAGGGGAGCGCCATCCCTGTTCCATTTCTTGTGGGAATTGCTGGGCTCGCAGACTCTGAAATACTTTCGTCTCTTGTCAATTTTCTTTCTCATCTTCTGACACTGGTGAATAGTCTCCTTAGCGAGGTGTCGCAGAAGATGCAGTCCAAGATGCACCTGGCCCCCTGGTCTCTGCCATCTGGAGCTGTGGCTCAGAATCTAGAATGGATGAGACTTGTGAGGGAAGGGAATCTATGAAGACCCAGATAGCAGGCTTCCAGGCTCTGTATGGAAGCTGTAGAGTAGAGGGCAGAAGGCTGCATTTTGGATCAGATCTTCCAGACCTTCCAGTGCAGGGGTTGCTTAGAAACTAGCTCTTGACAGTGAAGGGAGGCATGAAATCAGCCCAATAGGACTGATAGCTCCTTGGCAACTAAGGGACCGCTTTCTTCACGTGAGAGTGGGCTGATTCTGAGAGTTGTTTTATAAAGTGATGTTCTTATCCCTACCAACACTGATGATACACATTCCTAAAGGCAGAGGGGAGAGGACAATGGGATTTCCCCAAAATTCGACTCTAGATAAAACCTGAGTTCTTACAACAGTCAGCATGCTGTTTCTAAAGAGCAGCAGGCGGCATGATCCAAGATATAACACTGGACAGCTCATTCCAAAGTGGAACACGATGTGTGGATTGGGGCACCCTGCTGATGGCGTCCATCAGAGTAAGCAGGTTGGTATGGAGATAACTGGTCAGGGCTGCTGAGCTGACTGATGTAACTGGCACTAAGGAGATCATGGGGAGAGGAAAAGGTAAGTAGTCAAGGGTCCACAGCTAGCACAGGCATATGGGTTTGGACCTAGCTCATTTGGATGTGAAACTCCCATTCAGGAAGCTCACTCTGCCACTTGTGTCCTTGATAAAACCACAGCAGAGTCCTGAGCAGTGAGCTTAGCACCCACTAGGAAAGGGTGGGGATCCAGATTCTGCCCCCAAAAGTCTGTCCAGATGTCTCTCATGTCTTTAACCACACTAGTCTGACCTGTCCGAGCCTGTTGGCTATACTTGTTATGTGCACATCTGGAAAGGCAGGTGGAAAACTGAACAGATGCCTATAGCAGTGGTCTAATTAATTTTGTTCTGACATTGCCCACTTGTCTTGTCAGGAGCAGGCAAGTGTGTGGACCTGCCTGAGCGTGTGTGCATTCGTGCACACGTGAATAAAAGTTGTTGATAACCCAGTAGCTTTTGCAGTGAACAAAGCCTGCAGATCCAGCTGCTTTCTTAATTCAAGGGCTCAGGAAATTCAGGGCAGGCACAATACACTTCCTACTTGTAAGAAACAGACTGAGGATCCCTTGACTCCGTGACTTGTCAAGCAAGGCCATGTGGCCATCTCTGGTTATTAATTTTCATCTGGTCATTTGTTACTGGTCTCCTGCCTAGGGTAAGCAGGTAAGTGTCCAGTGTGGATCCATTTCACAGGGGAGATTTTATGGCAAGCACAGTGGCCTGAGGATGGCTCTCAGCTTCCCAAATGGCACAATTCTCTTATTGTATCAGTGAGATACCAATTATACTTTGTCTTACATATTTTCCACTTTACTAAGTATATTACCCTGACACTTAGTCCTCACAAGTACCTTCAGCAGTCTCTACAGTCGTATCTGTGTCAGAGATGAGGAAAGCGAGGCTTGGAGACATCCAATGTCTTGGCCAAAATGGCTGCCAACAAGCACTGGCAGAACTAGAGCCCACTGTGTGCACTCTGACACCTTCAGCATGACTATCAGTAAGTATTGTCAGAACTGGAGCCTACTGAGTGCACTCTGACATGTTCAGCATGACTGAGTAAGTATTGTCAGAACTGGAGCCTACTGTGTGCACTCTGACATGTTCAGCATGACT
>JANHMN010000008.1:51763125-51856654 GCA_030674055.1 Rhabdomys pumilio
TCAGAACTGGAGCCTACTGTGTGCACTCTGACATGTTCAGCATGACTAAGTATTATCAGAACTGGAGCCCACTGTGTTCAGCGCTTTGCTTGTTAGTTCGTATTCCCACTCATTTATCTGCTTAACACACGTTGGGTACTTCCCACTCCTAACGTTAATGAGGTGACACAGAATGAAGATAAATATAAACTACATCATGCTTCTTGATTAGAGGACTAATAACAGAAGGAGAGGATCAGTCATTGGCTCATTCTGGGAAACTCAATTAGTGGTTTTACCACTCACATTTAATTCCAAAAAAGCAATATTACGACTCCATCAATCTTCAAGACGATTCTACAGTCCCCAAGGATATTTATTCACACCTATTCATCTGCACACCTTGGGATGCTCTGCTGTCTGCCCTGAATCAACACACGCCTCAGTTCGATATTATTTGATGGTTGCGTGCATTTCCTTTCTTTGATTTGTAAAAATGTATTTGTGCACAGACTCTACATTAGGCCAATTTTCCAGCCTGAGTTATCTCCACCAAAACTTGTCCCTCACTGCCTTCATCCTAATTTTCTGGGACAAGATGATGTAATTCCATATGGCCAGCATCTCAGCCTTATAGGAGAGACTGAGTAGCAGTTCTTGGGTCTTCTCTGGAGTCGGTTTGTATTTTTCATAACAGATGGTGCTTTGGGTTTGTGATATGTCCCCACATGTCGTCATTTCTTTACTACATGATAAGCTTCTGCAGTGAACAAATTGTGGTGTCTTTATCACCATACCTTCTGCAGAAGCTGGTACACCCTATAGTAAGTTACAGGTGCTTGGTGACTATCACTCAACAGA
This sequence comes from Rhabdomys pumilio, assembly GCA_030674055.1. Taxonomy (NCBI): domain Eukaryota; kingdom Metazoa; phylum Chordata; class Mammalia; order Rodentia; family Muridae; genus Rhabdomys; species Rhabdomys pumilio. The sequence continues at coordinate 51,763,966 of JANHMN010000008.1, forward strand.
TATTCCAGAAGGTCATAGCTCATCTCTTCAAAGACTCCTTTGAGCAGCACTGGGGATTTCCTCTGCTCCTCTACTCCAAGAAACACTATAATAACATTGGCCCCAAAGACCTGATCACAGAAGAATGACTTTTCTGCAGTCCATAATCTGTGTTGCTAAGCATTTGTCTCCCTCCTACTCAGCTTAACCAATTTTGGATTTTTCAGACCCTCTGGCAGATAGAACATTTTCTGCTTGAAGTAATTTGGAGTCTTTGGTCAAAACAGCATGAAAACCAACAGTCCATATCTGGTTTGCTGTGTGTCAATGTCTCTGAGAGTCAATTGGTGTGGGCATTGGACATTTCTCTCAAGGAATTCCCAGAAGCTTGACCAATGTCAGTGCCCCCAGAAAGAATCAGAGAGCAAGTCTATAAGAACTTCTTTATTCACGTCAAGAGGGTGCGTTTGGGATCCAGGATGGGCACCACCTGGGAACAGAGGATGGAAAGATGCTTGATTTGGTTTGCAGAGTCAGGTTTTTTGTCAGGTGGTAAGATGGTAGTTATCTGGTACTTTCCAAATGTTTGCTGTATATGTTGCCATCCGGAATCAGCTCTTTAACCTCCATGAATATACAAAGGCAGACAATAGGTGCCATCTGGGGGTGGGAGGGAGATTCTAACATTTGATTTCTCAGACTTCTCATGGGATGGGGCTACCACTGAGGTTGAGTTTACTAGGTACCAAGAAGCTGCACACATCTTTGGATAAGAGGCAGTTACCACTGAGTACACTGGAGCACTTCCCCTCACAAGTGCAGGAAGAGCCAGAGGTCAAGGTGGGGTGTCTTCCTCTCTCGTTTTCTATTTTACTTCTTTTTGGAACAAGGTTTCTTCCTCTACCTCCACGTTGCTGTTTCCACTGGGCTGTGTGTCCAGCAAATCCTAGATTCACCTGTCTCTGTAGCTCTGCTCTGTTGTCACACGTGCACAGCACCACATGAATTTTAAGTGGTTACTGGGGATCAGAACCCAATTTCTCATTCTTACTCAGCATGGGCTTGATGGCTTGAACCGCTTCCCAGCTTTTGCTTGTACTTTCTCCCTAAAACCTATTCTTAGTATGCTTCATCCCCCAACAGGACTTAATCTCTTTAGCTTGCACCATGGCCTAGCGTCATTTCCCCTGGGATCCAGGAGCTATCTTGAACCTCCTGAGTTGAGTAAAATTAGTTATGCTCCAAAGCCTTCAAGGACACCTCAATATCACTATCCCCATTCACTTGGAAATTTTGGGAACCATACAAGACTTACTTTATTCTCCTGATTTCTCTGGAATACCCAACATACTATGGCATCATTTCACCAAAGGAACAGCCAAACATTGGTTATGTGGCACTGGTGAGCTGAGATGTGTGTGGGCTTAAAGTAGACATGGATTTGAAATACTGGTCATTAATCTTCATTAGTTATTTCATATAGACTGTGTGCTAAGATGTCTATGTGTTAAATATACTGAGTGAACTAAAAATACTATTAAAACTGCCAGACGTGGTGACACATGGCTGTATTCAGGGGGCTGAGGCAGGAGGATTGCCCTGAGGGTAGTCTTGGGTTACATAGTGAGTTTGAGACTAGCCTGGACTACCTAACAAGTTCTCATCTCAAAACAGATTAGCTTTAGTTGCGTTCATTTTCAATGGGATTACGGAACATTCTTACTGACTTACATAGTGTCTATTGTGCTCTATTGGGAGTACTGGTCTACCACACAATTGTGAACAAGCTCAGAAACAGTTACTGAGCTGTTCTGAGTCGTGCTGATCCTGCCTGCCCTTTCTTTTGAACCTCTATTTGGGTGAAAAGCTTGTTCCTCATTCCTACCTCTTGACTTATCTTTCTCTGGCCGTTTCTTCTCCTGCCCCTGAGCATGGGTTATCCCCAGAGCCATCACTTTTTACCAGTTCCCGTGTATTAAGTGTGTTGAGGCTGAGGTTAGTGGGTGGACACGTTTGTAAAGCTGTGGGCTTTTGAATCAGATGAAGAGATTCTTTTGAAATGTCAGAGCCCCTAGTCAGTGTTCTGCTCTGACAGCCTTTGCAGTCAGGTACCATTTCCCAGCAGGCTTTGGGAAACAGACACAGCTTGTTGGGGACAGCTCTCCTCTGCACGCTTACATAAAGGCTCCTGTGAAATGGAGAGCAACATTTTAATCGCATCGAAGGTCGTGGATTTAAAACAGAGACCTTGAAATCTAGAAGCACTTGCTTTCGTAACGGTCTTGTGTTGCCTCTCCGGGATACGATAGGAAGGGTGGTGCTGTGGGCTGGCAGGAGGACTGAAGTGGCAGTGCCAGGCTGGGGAAGGAGCCTCAGAGCCACAGAGCTGCCCACTTTTCCTCCTTTTCCTGGAGGAGGCAGCTGCCAGCAGTTCTTCAGCTCAGGGCTGGGCCGTCTCCTGTTTGTGGCCTAGAGTCTTAGGGCTTCAGACAGAGCAAAGTCAGGCAACTTGAGTTCTCTTACTGACCCTCAGCTTCTTTGGGGGCCTTGAGGTGATCCCCTGTTCTACTCTGCTGAGGTTCCACACTCCCTGAGTGCCTGCTCAGCGCTTGGAAGGATGGCAGAGCAGGCACAAGCAGAGGGAAAGGAAGTCTCTAGGCAAACATGAAGTGTAACCTTGGGTGGAATAGCTTTTAGACCTGTGGTGAAATAGGTAACTAACTTGGAGCATTCTAAAGCTATGAGCAGTGACGTCAGCAGCACGCTAACACGAAGGCTGTTGCCTAGAGGGTCCCATGGGTGGGAGCAGAGGTAAAACCTGAACCTGTGGCTCTCTGTATGCAATTTTCACCTTTCCTATGTATAGTCCTCTAGAAAACTAGGGGTCACAGGTCATACACTTGCTCAAGGTTTTGCTTGGTTGCTGTTCATTCATTCATTCATTCATTCATCCATCCATCCATCCATTTTTTATGGCAGAGCTAGAGACTGAACCAAGATCATTTGTCTTATGTGCTAGGTAAGTAAGTGTTCTACTTTTAAGTTACATTCTCAGATTTTTCTCTCCCTCTTTTATTTTAGGCAGTAGCCCAGGCTAGCTTGGAACTCATTATGTAGCTCAGGCTGTTCTTGAACTCACCCTTCTGTTTCACCTCCTGTGTTCTGAGATTGTAGCTGTACCAGATTTTCATTTACAAATTACGTATTCCAGCCTGATTTTGTGTGGCCCTCGAGTTCTGATGATCTACAGATGGCAAGTGGCAAACTCTGACATTTGCCTATCAAATTATATTCTTTATGTTTTAAAGAAAAGTAAGCAGGGAGAGAGAGGATCACTCAGCCCATGTTACATTGCAGCGTGTGTACAAGGTCACCCAAGCAGTGACAGTTATTACAGAATAGATTTTGAGTTGTGACAATTAAGAGACACTGTTCCTTCCCTTCTGTGTGGTGACACTGAAGAAGCAATGTCCTTTCTCTGCAGAGATTTGGAATTAAAAAAGAGTACCAGACACTCACTCCAAGAAGGGAGGACCTGGCTTTTCCCAGGCTGTCCTTGAGGCTGGGGGAAGGGAAAGGGCTGCTGTCCTATGCTGGCTTGACTCCTTCCCTAATAAATACCATCTGGGCCTTCAAGCATTTTGGTGTGGTGGCAGCATTCTGTTGCCCGTGCTCACCTACTCTTGGCTCAGACACAGTTCTCTCTTTTGATGACCCACTGCTCGAGACGTGTAACCCTCTGGGAGGCATCAGGAGTATCTACACACCTGGGTGTGGGTGACTCATTATTCTATCTGCCTGTGGGCATGATCACACCTCCAGGACCCCAGGACACATTAAGAATGTAGTCTGTTGCTGCTCCTGATGGCCACTATGAAGGTGGCTTCACCCAGTCCTCCTGAGGTGGTGTCTCCTGAAATCAAGTCCCAAACTAATAAGGAGATAAGGCAAGAAAGTAAGCTTCCTTCTTATTTTTCTTTCAGAAGCTGGTGGCCTACATGTGGCTGGCTGTCCAGGGACTATCAAGTCTCAGACAGGTACTAGGGTTGTGACAGACACCAGAGTGGTCAAGAGATGAGGAAAACTCGCAACATTTGATTAAGCTTGGACTGATTAGAATTATGGAAGACCTTTCACTTGCTAGGTAGAGAAACTGGAGAGCTAAGGCAGTAGTCCCTGAGTAGGAGGTGACTTCTTGAAAGATGTGTGAGCATCTTGAACCAGCATGTCCTAAAACACGGTGTATTCTGGGAGTCTGAAAAACATATCCCTGCCTATCACTTGAGTTGGTTACCCTGTGGTAGAACCCAGGAATTGTTTTATAATCTTCGTGCATGATTCGACAGTGAGTCAGGGTTAAGAGTCAGAGTGCCAGCACCCATGAGGACCTGACTTCAGTGCTAAGTCACAGGTAAAATTCAACGCCACACACAGTTGTTGAGTGACGACAGTGCATCTCACTGTGATCAAACAGCTGATAGAAGCTTGACCAGAAGCAAGGGTGCATGTTGCATTTTGATTGACAGTTTTAGTCTGCCATGGCAGGGAAGGCATGCCGGAGTTCATGACTGCTGTGGGATCATGCAGTGGGTGGAAGCTTGCCACATCGTATTGAAGCAAGAAACAGAAATAAGATGTAGAAAGAGGACCAAGATAGAACCCCCAAACCCCAGCTATAAAGTCAGCTAAGCTTCATGTCCCCAAGTTCTATAACCTCTGCAAATAGCACTGCCTCCTGGGTACCAAGTGTTCCAACAAGCATGTAAGCTTTACCAAGGAAGGGGAGAAGCAGAAGCAAAATGGTGTGTATGAAATTATTAAAGGATGTGTGCGTGTGCCTGTGTGTGTTTGGGAGTGGGGAGTCCTCCTGGGAGGTATGAGTAGGAAGACTGGGAGTGTGTGGTAGTTTCCTTGTGTGACAATGTGACCCATCATAGTCCAGTGAGGACAAAAGGCCCATGGTCACTTAGGGTATGTAGTTGATCCAGGCTAGAAGGGAAGCCAGTGCTCCTTGTGTCACAAGGGAACACACACACACACACACACACACACACACACACACACACAAAGGGACACAGGGAAAGGGAGTCTTTGGTCCTGTGTGCGCCAAGGGCCAGGTGGTCGCAAAGCCAATTTGGAGCCCTCTGCTTGGGAGCTACATCTCCCCGATGTTGGCTGTCCTGCCCTAGAGCTGTGCATGGCTGGCACAGTGCCTCCCTTGCTGTCAGAATGACTCAGATCCCCTCCTGGCACTTGCTTGCTCAGGCAGCACAAGCTGTTCCTTTGGCTTGTGTAGATGGAGCCGGTGCTTCTCTCTCCAGGACGGAGGCCAGGAAGAAGGGTGTATGTGTGTCGACCCTCTTCCCCTCTCCCTCTGCAGGCACAGGGGTGGGACAGGAAGAGAGGATGGCTGCATTATAGGCACTACAAGGCTTCAGTTTATTCCACATGAAACTGCCTAGCTGGGTCTGGCTTTGCTCAGGGCCTGCACAGCAGGACACCAGGCATTCAGGACAAGTGACTAGGTGAGGTGACACTTGGATGGAAGACTTTCCTGAAAAGTTAGCAACACAGGTGGATAGGGAAGATTGACAGTGACTGTCTGGATGTGAGACAACCTAAGGTCCTTCTGCACAGAGAGGATTTGGGCAACATGCTCAGGAGGTTCTCTACAGCCTTTGTGTGGCCTCAGGACCATGGTTCCTCATGGCAGCCTCAGTACCCTCTAGGGAGAAGCTTTTCCCAACTCCTTTCCTATCCTCCCTCCCTCTTTCCCCTTCTTTATGGAATTTTGAGCTTGGGGATGCCAAGTCAAACGAAGAGGGTCGCAAGGATGTTGAAGGGCAGAGCCGAAAGCCTAAAGCAAGTCTTGAGTTTATTTCATTTTCTGGTAATGGTGTTAGGGATGCAACCCAGAGCCTGTCACGATAGGCCAATGTTCTATCACTAAACTGTGGGAGCCTAGTCTTTGAGTTACAAGTTTTAACAAATGCCATGCTTGCAAGAGTGTTCGTGTACTCTCAGCTATTAGCACTCATCTTATGTAACCTGTCCTTGCAGTGTCACGAGATGCCTTTGGGTGCTTCATGGATCATCCACACTTTCAGAGGGTAGCATACAGGTAACGAGGCAGTGGGGAGGCCCCAAGGCTGAAAGACTGGCCACTCGTTGGACAGGGTTTCTTATTTACTCTGTCCTCAAGATGGTATAGATTGTGCTTAGCCTAGCAGACTGTTTTAGATTGAACCACACAAAATCAGTATTTTTTTTGATGGTTAAGAATGGTCACCTCATGGTAATATTTTAGAGGCTAACATAATACAGGAGAGGTTCTAAATAATATGGCACATGACTTGAGAGGTTCTAGGGGCTTGGGGCTCATAGTTTCATAACAGACATGACTCTAGGAGGTGCCAGGGTGGTGGTGGTGGTGGTGGTGGTGGTGGTGGTGGTGGTGGTGGTGGTGTGTGTGTGTGTGTGTGTGAATAATTGTGTTAAGAGCATGGCCTCAGGGTTAAAGAACCTTAGCTAGAAGCTTTGATTTTGCTCTTTACCTGCTCTGTGACCTTGAATGAGTCACTAACCTCTCTGACACATAGATTTCTCCTCAGGAGAACAAGAATAATAAGATACTCACCTCATGGAGTTGTGGAGATTATGTAAGTCAGTGACGGCAAAGCCTTTAGAATACTGCTGGTGTGTGGTAGGAAGAGTGCTGTCACCTTCCCCTCCGCTGTTATACAGATTACTAACATTTCCACTTCTCGATGGAAGCGTACGAGCATGCTCTTGACATGGAGTAGAATCTTCTGTCGCGTACAGACTCTGGTCAGGGGGCAGCATCTAGAAAAGCATCATCTGTGCTCTCCAAATACAGCACAGGTTGGGACATAAAGGGGAGGCACTTACCTTCAAACCCTTTGCAACTGGTTAGAAGCTTCTAGAGCAGTGGTTCTCAAGCTGTGGTTGCGACTCCTTTGGGGGCCAAATGATCCTTTCACGGGAGCTGCATATCAGATAGCCTGAACATCAGGTATTAACATTATGATTCCTAACAGTAGCAAAATTACAGCTATGAAATAGCAACGAAAATAATTTTTTGGTCGGTGGTCATCACAACACGAGGAACTGTGTTAAAGGGTCACAGCATTAGGAAGGTTGGGCACCACTGCTCTAGAGAAACTATACTCAGGGAATAGTTCTCTCTTTTAAGGGAAAGGCCTTGTAAATATCGTGAATGAGAGGCAGCAGGATGAGCCTGAGCCTCCCAGGTCCTTATTTCCCAGCTTACTGGATTGAGTAACACTCTCGCCTAGATTGTCCAAGAAGGGCAGACCCATGAACAGTACCTCCTTACCTCATCAGAACCCCTGAGGGAGTGTGGAGTTGTAGTTCATAGAAGCCCATTGCTGAACTACTAGTCCAGGGGTTCCCAGGACTTCCCCACTAACATGATTCACAGGGTCCAGTGACAGTTGTCATACTCCTCCTGAGGGTTTGTTATGGGAAACAGGCTAGGGTCGGTTCACTGCAAAGACACAAGGTAGAACCCAGTAAGAGTCCTGAATATGGAACTTCTAGATGTTATATCCTTTGTCTCAGGCAGCACAACTTTCCTGATGTCAATGTGTGATGACACAGGGGGACTATACTGACTGGCAGTACAACCACCTTGGTGTCGAGGCATTTCATCAGTGCCCCAATCATGTGAGCACAGGTGACCGCTTGTGTGGCTCATAATCAATTTCTCACACCTCCACTCCCACACAATGTAAACTAACACAATGTGACCCCAAAATTCCTCTTGACATAACATTGTTGCTAGAACTCAAAACCCACACCACCAATCACACCCCAGTTCCCCAAAGCAAAGATCTATTTGACAATGGGATATTCCAAGGGTTTATTGATTTCCTCCTAGAAATCACAGGTGAAGCCAGAGATTTTTAGGAAAAGGTCAGAGTTTTTAACTACACACGTAGGTTCTGGGGACACAGCAGTTCAGGGAGTTCACAATCCATGAGAAGAGACAATCAGGAGAACAACACCTATGTAGGTGGGGTTGTGCAATTGTCCATGGCCACCAGGGGGCACTTCAGTGAGACTAAGCATCACCTGTGAACTCCGGAGTGGACAAGGCTGGTCTGGTCGGCAGAATTTGTGCTGACTCTAACCATTTCTAAGAAGGAAGCTCACTAATTCCATTGGCCCTGAGGACTTCTCCAGGCAGCATCCTCACTGACTCTGGGGATTCAGGGATGGGTGAGTAGGGAGGACAACTGAGCATCAGAGAATTGGGATGCCCATATCTCAAGAATGATGGGGCAGTGAAGCTGAGCAAGAGTGGCTGAGTAGGTACATTTATGGACATGGTTATGCAAATTACCAGAGACCTGGCCCTAAGCCACCTACTGCTTCTGGTCCTTCTGCTTTCTCTATCGACTGCAGCACAGTATATCTGAGATCAGAGAATATATGGTATTCTTTTGCTCTGAGGTTTTTGGCTACTGTCCTGGCTTCGTCTGCAGTGAGAGGGAAGGGTGTCCTTGGATGTCTTTCGTGCCCAAGCCATTTGGCTACATGATCTCAAGCTTGCCTATTGAAATCTCTCAGCATTCATGGGGGTTAATAGCTCCCCCTGTCCTTGACCTATCCTCAAAACCCTCATGGGACTCTCGATGTATAATCCTTTAACCTCCTTCCAGGTAGACATTTCATAGTCTGTGATTGGCCCTCATCTCTGAGCCCTTGGGGATGAGAAAGCTAATTTGGAGCAATGGGGCCAAGTGCCAGCCTACAGGGTGGGCCTTCTGGGAGGTGTGTTCAGTTATCATCGAAGACTATAGATACCACCTTTCAGTGTGTCCCTCTGCAAAGGTGGCCATGATTTTGTGCCCTACCAATTTTTGTGATCTGACTCCACATCGCCTAGACATTCTTTGCCGGTGGGTGGGGAGGGAGGCAGGGACTAAATACTGTATTCTATGCTTCAACCCTTTATTTGATCCGAACAGCAGCTCCTTTTCTTTCTGAGTAGCACTAGTGGTAGCTACTTCTTTGTGACTTGATATGTCATGATATGTCAGAAATGCTTTGGGGGGCATTCTGAACAGTTTGGGGTCTTCTATTCAGGGATTTTATTTTCTGTTTGTTTGTTTGTTTGTTTGTTTGTTTGAAACACAATCTCATGGAGCTCTAGCTGGCCTTGCATCTATTATGTAGACAAAAATGACTGGATATCTGGTCCTTCTGCCTCTGCCTTCCATGAGCTGGAGTTACAAATAGGCACCACCGTAGCAAGCCTGTGATTTGGTTTTCAAAAATACATTTTGGTGTCACTGTATTTGACTCAGAGCATGAAGAAAAAGAAAAGTTGGCTCATGTAGTTCGCAAGAATTCACTGAAAAATTATCATAAGCCTGGCATACCAGGGTACTGGGAATTCAGAGCCACGAAGGCAAGGTCGTAGTACCTAGAGATACAATTCAGTAGAGGAGACAAGCATGTAAATAATCAACCAAGTGACCGATACTGGATTGGGAGCCCAGGGAGGAGAGATAAAGAATTGACTCTGTGTCCAGGAGTAGGGGATCAGAGAGGGGGTCCCAGAGAAGGAGCTGTTTCAGGCAGCCTTTGATAGAATGTAAGAGCTGTGCAGCTGGAGAAAAAGAAGAGTTATTCCAGGCGATGGCAGATGCATACACAGAAACAGAGGTGCGAGAACGCATGGCATTCACAGAAGACGCAGCAGAGCCAAGGCCACCACCCACTGCTGTGACAGCTGTGCACTGCACAACTTCAGGGGAGGCCGGGGAGAGGGTTGTCCCAGACTAAGATGTGAACAGCACAGATGCTAATAGAGCATCACCATAGCCGGTCCTAAGGATGATGTGTGAGGAAGAGTCCTTCCTGAGAACTCCTGCTTTCATTTCTTTGTTGCCTTCGCTGTCATTGCACAACTGAGCAACCATGCACATTGGTGGAGCAGCTCTTGAGGGTTGCCCATAGCTCTGCTGACTCTGCATGCAGGGCATCCCTGAGGAGCTAGGCTAGCAATGACCAGCTGTGTTGTCTGGGGGGACTCCTCTTCTCAGCAGTGATTGATGTTTCAGTGGCAGGGGGTGGTTGGGTAGAGAGCCCTCACTCATCACTGTAGGCATTTTGGGATGGGAAGACACAGTACTGACCATCTAGCTAAGGACTCTCCATAAATGGGGAACCAAGTCTCCTGGAGGAGAAGATGCCTCCCTCAAAGCCTAGAACTTGGTAGTTTCTGAGCCTGAACTAGAAGCTCAGTCTCTTGCCTTGAATTTCAGCTCTATTTTTAATCAAAAAGCCCAGGAGCTGTCATGAAGGACTGGGAATGTATTGTCTCAGCTCTAGTGATGGGCAGCCTTTGAAATCTCAGTGGATTGGGAGTTCATCCTTATCACAGCCCCATACAGGTTGAGGGACTCTTCTGGCTGCAGTGCATGGGGTACAGGGAACCTTTGTGTTCTGGTTGGGATAATGGAGAAAAGCTGCCCACTTTTAAAAGTCGTGGATGGGAAGTGACACCAAGTCTCAGTGATGAGAAGAATTCCAGAAAATATCTAGAAGCTAGCAGTGGGACTGTACAGGAGATGCAGTCAAGCTATATGTCAGGAAACTGGGGTGGACTTACAGCATCCCATAGACCCAGCCATGGTCATGACTGTGCAGTCGTCACTGACACGGGCGATTCAGTGACAATCAGCTGAGTGATTATCCGCTCTCTACATGAGTCCTCCAGTGCCCCTCCTCATGGTCCCCACCCCCACCCCGACAGGGGAAAGCTGAGATTCAGAGAAGGCATTGAATTGTCCAGGTCATTTCAAATGTATAGATTCAAAAGGTAGGCATTGTGTGAGTTCAAGTCTGAGGGAGTGCTTCCTCCGTGCAGGTGTACAGGGAAGGATCTTCAGGTTGGGGACATGCCTCTCATTAGATGGTGCTCCTGGTACAGCCTCAGAACTAATGTTCTTGGTGGTAGATGCTGAGTGCACTGGGACTGTAGAGGGCAGGGTAAAGGAGCCCAGCTGTCCCCATATGCAGTTTCTGTCAGCCAGGCTGGGTTCTCACTTGCCAGGAAATTGTTTATTGTTATCAACAGAGAGCCATCGCTTAGATTTGTCTGTAGGTGGGATGCAGCGTGTGTGCATATGTGTGCATGTGTGTGCACGTGTGTGCATTCATATGCAATTTGACTTCCACTTTGTTCCCCTGAGGTAGAGAACAGAAAATAGTATATTTTTCTGCCTCTGGGCATGTAGGTTTCATGATGTGGGAGAAGGTATTGATTTGAACAGAAATGGCAATGTAGATTTCCTCCCCAGAATCTCTCTCCTGAAATCCTGGAGACTATCTGATTCCTTCAGACCTCAAGAGCCCCCTTTCTGTAGAAGATTGGGCTCTTCCCAGTTTCCTCTGTTACACACTCACAAAGTTCTGACTCAGCTCCAACACACACTCTACACAGCCTGCCCTGAAAATATCCTGTAGACATCTCTCGAGTGACACAGAGACATGGGAGACTCTACTCAGACATGGATGTACAGCTGGTCCGGTCCCTGTCGACCAGCTCCTAGTTTGCAGATACAAGGTTGAGTATCTCCAGTATTCATGTTTTAGCCCCATCTCCTAACTAGTTAAGCCCTTTTAACTAGTAGCCTCCATTCCAGTACGAAAACGTCGAAACATCGAAAACACTGTTTCTTAAATAATAAGAACATTGAGGTTTGCAGAACTCCTCCGGGAGGGCTAGGTCCTCTAGTTGTGGGAGTCTTTTATCACCTTCCTTCCACATCCTCAGAACAACGGGAGGTGAGTGACTGTGTGATAACACCTGATTACACAGGTACTTTGTTTCTTTTCCTGTAGCTGTGATACTTACCCTGACAAAAGCAACTTAAAAGAGAAAGTATCATTTTGGCTAGCAGTTTGAGGCTCAGTCCACTCTGGCAGGGAAGATACAGCAGCAGGGGCTTGGGGAAGCAGAGGATGCTGTGGATGTATGTGAGTGCCCAGCTCCCTGTCTCCATTTTATACAGCCTAAAGGAGTGGTCCAGCTCACAGTGAATACAGGCGTTCCCACATATGCTGATGTGGTAAGAATAGAATAATCCAATAGCCCATCTCCTAGAAAATGTCTCTCTCCATCCAGGAACATAGGCCAATGGCCACTGGGGTTTCTTGCCTTCTTGGTCATGTCATTAGTGACATTATGGCAGCATAGTGCCAGTGACTGCAGAAGCTCACAGTTACGCCAGACAGTATGTAAGGTACTTGGTATATATCAATTGCTCAATTTACTTTCAGTTCTAGGAGATAAGCATTATTGTACCCATTTTACCCAAGGTTTGTAGGGTAAATCACCTCGCTAAGGCATCAGGTGAGTGTGGAATACAGTTTGGAGTTGTGGCACCAACTCCATCATAGACAACTGCAGCAGAGACTAGGCTATGCAGAAGGTTGTGTCAGGACACCAATGCAGAAGGTTGTGTCAGGACACCAATGCAGAGCCCAGGAAAAGGAACACTTAATTAATTCACACAGGGGAGCCTGGGAGCCTGACCTAAATAAGCCTGAAGTTCAGCTGGTCCTTAAGACTTGGCATCCCTGGAATTCTAAGGCTTAAAAGGCTGAGGGAGGAGGATTGTAAATTGTAGGCCAGCCAGAGCTAGGTGGGGAGACCCTGTTCCCCAAACCTACAACAGACAAACAAGTAAAGCACTATAGGGTCCTCACAGGCAGCATGACTTCAGAAGGTGAGGCAGGGTCAGAAGAAAGCACCTGAGTGGTGGGAGGAGCTACTTAATGTTTTTCTGCACTTCTCTTTCCAGGGGGCTTAGGTCTGAGAGCTCCAGATAGACTCATATGTTGTTTTAAAGAATATGGTTCTTCCCTCTCCATTTGCAAACAGAGGATTCTTAAGCCGTCCTCAGAATTACTAAAACCCACAGAGTTCCCAGGCATGGATGGAACCCCAGCCCTGTAAGGGAATTTAGTCACAGCACCCTACCTGCAGTGGACCAGCAACACAGCAGCACCAGGAATGGGGTGGTGCTCTAATGGTCTCACCTGCAGGCCGACTTCCCAGATCTCTGCTCTGCCAGCAGAGGCAATAGCATGGGAGAAGAGAAGGCCCGGAATCCTGGTACTTCCTAGCTGACTGTACTAGTTGAATGGAGTTTTCTGCCCATTCTGCATCAGGCTCTCTGTCTGGTGGTGTGATCAGTCTCTACAGTTGTGACCTCGGGTTTTTCCTCTGAAAATAATTAGAAACGAGCCATAAAGAGACCCCGTGACTCACTGTTGTTAAGCAGATGAAATGTTATTGAATAGCCAAGTGATGAAGCTTGAGAAAGCAGAATTCAGCCACGGTTATGGTGGGCAAGATGGAGAGCGGGGGGGGGGGGACAAAGAAGAGCCACCCAGTTGTTGACATACCCAGGGGCTATTGGGACAAGCTAGTGGCAGCAAGACATCTTCTCCAGGGGTGTCTATGACTAAGATATACTTATGGGATTATAGGAGACATGGGGGTAAATCACAAAGGGCACACTTGCTGTAGTCAGCCCCAAGGATGTCCCTACTTTCAAGGAAACACCTTGCATGTGAGTTTTGCTGTGTAGCCCACTGCCCAGGGACCTTCTTAGAAGGTGGGCTTGGGTCCAGTGGTCTGGATGGGGCTTGAGTTTGTGTGCTTGTAACAAGCTTTCAGGAATAGCTGACACCATCACTGGTTGAAGACACATTGAGAACATGTGGCCAAGAAGAAGAGAGTAGGGTCCTCTTGAAACAAAGATTTGACTCAAGTGTGACCCCCCCCACACACACATTTAAATGCCTTGATGAAAACATCCTGAAACACCTCTGATGTGGGAGGGGGAAGAACCTAGGATTCATGGCTTCTGCTGAGAAGAACAGTCAAGGATTGCTGAAGGCCAGGAGAAAGGTCCAGGGAGTGCCCAGGACCTGATGATACACACAGCCTCTTCAGCACCGGCCAGTTGCTGCTTGGATCCTATAATCATGTGGCATCTCTCCCCCAGAGGATCTCTGGTAGCCTCGTTGAGGTGGAAGGAGTGATTAACAATCTGCTTTCCCCCCCTGCCCCCACATGGGCATAACTGTCAGCCAACAGTCTGGGGAGACAGGCATTCTGAATTCCTGAGACATCAGTAGACGATCCTGTCTTGAGTTAGTCTTTGGTGATGTTTGGAAGGTGAGTCCCTGGCGCCATAAGTTCAGTCCTCGGAGTGAGATGGAGCAAGCAGTGATGGAGTAGGAACATGGGGATGGAGACACTGTCAAGTGCTAATACAGTGGACCCTGGAGCCAGGGTGAACCACACAGGTCCTCCTGCTTACCCCATACTCTTATTTGCAAAGCTAGTCTTCTTTTCAGCCTGAAGAAAAGGAGAGCCTGCATTCAGGTTCATGTATGTGTCACAGATGCCAAATCACAAGGACCTGTTCCATAAATCCTTCAGGACATTTAGAGGGTTCAGGCTGTTGATGTCCAACCCATTTCTCCAACCTCAGGTCAGGGGACAGGGACATTATCCCAGAGAGATGATGCTCAGGCTTCTGGGCTGAGTGGTGAGCATGGCCCCTTGAAGCCCTCCTTGGAATCCAGAGGCTCTTCCAGACCAGAGTTACCATAGTTACCTAGATATCCAGTGCCACCCTCTTTATCTTTCCTGCCTAGAGAGAGTCATACCGCACAGTGACCCCTGAGCCATAGGCCAGAAGTTCCTGAACACTTTTGTCTTCCTACCCCCAGGGGACATCTGACAGAGTCTGCAGGTGTTATTGGCTGTCACCCCTTAGTCATGTGAATCTAGTGGATAGTAGCCAGGGATGCTGACAAATTTCTACCAAGGCACAAAACAGAATGACTCAGCCCTAAATGAGGAGAAGCCTTGCTCTAGATAAATATTTTTTGGGTTCAGGGCTAGCCTGGGGGAGCTGGTGCACACGAAGCAGCAGGGCTGAGTCTTTGCAGACAGCTTGTCTCAGAGTGAGACACCGGGGCTTAATGCCTACCCTTTCAGTGACAGTCAGTGAGTGCCCTCTCTCCCATCTGGCCTTGTTATTTTCTTTTCAGGCTGTGGTCATGTCTTTTGACTGCTGTCCAGGTTGCTTTAATAGGAGGCTGTGACCTACAGAGGAAGCAGGGAAAAGGGAGAACTTCCTCGTGTTACATTCTGTGGTGCATATCCATGGACTTCAGCCATACCTGAGAGTCAGCACAGGTATTGTGCTGCACCAGCCAGTGCAGCTCTAGATAGTGGCTATGAGACCTCAGGCAGTGAGGTCACCTTTCTGTTCTCAGCTTCCCTGCTTGCAAGAGGCATGGGAGCAGGCTTACTACTGGTACAAAGATTAGGTCAGCGCAGACACTAAGAATACTAGTTTTGGCATAAGTACCCCAAACCTTGGATCATACACTTTGTTCTCCTACCTCTAGTGGGCTGAGCAGGAAGAGCAGTCATGTCCCCATGTCCCAGTGTCTACAAGCTGAATGAATGGAACATGGAGTCTTGGCAGAGAGTGGGTCAGGATCTCACGAGAAACAGCTCTCTGGAGCTTGCCTGACTGCAGGTGAATCCTCTCTCTGCGTGCAGGTCTTGGAGTTTGGTAAAGGTATGTCTGTGGTGCTCAGATGGGAACAGTAGTCCAAGCTAGTGATGCATCTTCTGGATGGGTGCTCTTGCTTTTATCTTGGTGTGCAGCCTATATACTCAAATGGATTTGCTTCCCAGAATATACTTTAGTGCTTTGAGGAGTCTCATTTTAGGCTTTTTAAATTGTTCTTAGCATCCACTAGATGTGAGTCTGCTGGCAACAGACAAACACTGTTTTATTTTTCTGTGTCTCTTGTTTTTTTTTTCCCCAATAAAGAGTCAAAGGCAGCCAGATCTAATGATGGATTTGACATAATTATAGGTATAGGTGTCGACATAGGTGTGACCAATTGATCAACTTACTGAGACAGAAAAGCACATTTGTATATCAGGATTTCTATGCTTGGTCATCCAAGGTCACACATGAAAAGCTTGTGTGATGAAATATCATTCCAGCTTTCTCTTCTTACCTTTTCTTGTGAGAAACGTTGAGACTAATGAGATCGTCAGAGTGAGTGGATTGGTTTATGCACTGGTTTAAATCTCAGTCCCTAGAGAGGAATGAGGAGATTCTGAGGAGCCAGTGCTTCCAGCTTCTAGTCTGGCCTGGCATGAGCTACCCCTAAAGGAAAAGATACACCACTGTTCCTTTTATTCTTGTGCCTAAATACCCACTTACCTGGTGTTAGAGATAATTTGTGGGACTCCTCCCTTCAGAGGGCCTAGGTGCTGGTTTCTGTGCTGTAAGCAGATAGATCACATATGTAGGTGTATGTAGGTGTGTTCACCTCTTCTCCCGGTGTTATACAGCCAGTCTCTCTATCTCATTAAAATGACTATTATTTAGTGATTTCTTTTCTGTCCATCCAACATACTCACCCTCCCCTCCATCCAGTCCTTTCTGGAAGAATTTTGGAAAGAAGAATGCAAGGACATTGTGGTTGGTACCTCCATTGTTTAAGCAAGCTCAGATGGCTGAAGGTTAAAGCCTTTTACTCCCTACCTTCTTGAGTAGCGACTGAGTCCTCCCATGCTGGGGTGAGGTGGTGTGGACAGAGCTGAGGTGAACATCCCTGGCCATGGAGAAGGAACATGTCTGTGTACAAGGATATGTGGGTTGAGGGAAAGGTCAGAAGGGAGAGTCTGAGCAGTTTAGTGGATGTATGGATACAGCCAGGCTGCAACTCAAGGCAGTGTGAGCTCCCCACCCCAAGCCCATCAGCCCAGCCCGGTTCTGTCTTTCCATAGTATCCAGCTTGGAGTTGTACATGCTTTGATGGGAGTTCTTAGCACCAGTTGCTCAATCCCACGCCCACCCTGGTTACTCTTTACAAACCTCCCTTTCTGGGTCTTTAGTTGGATCAGTCATGTGGCTGGACCATGACAACATCTTCCCATCAACACACTTATCTGCTCACAAGCACACAGTCATTCACATGTGTGCCCAGGTACATTCAACATGTGTACAATTCAAACACATTTACTTAGATAACTCACCTATGCACGGGGACTCATTCACATACATACATTCACTCCTAAACACACACGTGCACCCATATAAACACACATTCTTGCTTGTATGTGTATAAACACACACACACACACACACACACACACACACACACACACACACACATACACCCCTATCTTTGGCTGACCAAAACTTCAGAAAGCAGCTCTGAATAAGTACCAGCATCTTTTATAGTTTTCAGCTTCCTCTGGAGACCCTGTAGATGAAGGGATTGCATTTGAATGCTGGAGGGGTTGTGCCCTTCTGCATAATTCATTTCCTGGTTGTCTGTAAGCTCACAAGAACCCAGACTTGGCTTTGTTTTGTTACAGCAGAGCTGCTGAAACTCGGCAACACACTAGCCATCTTTTGAATGATACAGGTTAATGAGCATTGAAGGTGGAGTCTCCTTAAGACTTGAAGGACTTGGGCTTTGAAACGAGACACATTTGGTACTGCTGTTCAGCTCCGAATGCCATTTATAGACCTTGCTAGTTTGCAGCTCTGGCTTAACCTTGATGATCTTGTCATCTACCTGTCTGTAGACATGCATACAGCCATATTTGTGTTTGTGAGATGCCTTTGTGAACTGAGATTTCTGTGGTCTGAGCTCTCAGACTTCAGGGGGTGATGTTCTATAGGAAACTCTGCCAGAATGTGTTTGTGATCTAGGTATGATAGGGTGGGTTATTTATGGCAGAATTCCCTATTGTTGAACAGAGAGAAACTTCCAGAAGGAAAGAAAAACCTGTTCCTGGCATCTTGGGCTTTCAGCGGCATTCAAGGCAAAGAAGACAGGGCTGAGTTGCCAGCCAGTCACAAACACATACAGGCTAATGTTGGGGCTCCAGGATCTCTAGAGTCTGTGAAAGAGAGAAACCAGCAGGCTGTTCAACCAGGAGACAGGAAACTTAGAGGACAGAGCCGGGTTAGGATAGCAGGAACTCTGCTGTGGGAGGTGCTGTGGCTCCTGGGACTATGGCTATGCTCATTTTCCAAGAACAGGATCATGTCCAGGCAGCTTAGGGAAGGTTAAACCACAGCACACAACCGAAACCTCAGCCACTGCTTGATTAGAACAGAGGCTACTTAATCCCCTTCCTTCTCCTTCTCTCATAAAAATATCACTAATGCAGTTCTAAGGCATACTCAAGACCATTCAAGAAAACAGAGAACCAAGAAACCCCTGGCATAGTCTCCTGGGCCCACTCAGCCTTTGTAATAATTAATGTAGGAGGAGCTAAGGTGGGAGGAGTAAGGAGAGGAGGAGGAAAATGAGGAGGAGGAGCTAGAGAGGGCAGAGATGTAGGAGGATGAAGAGCTAGACAAGTATGGAGAGCAGTCTCAGGTAACAACTTTTATTTAGGTTAGCTAATTGAGAAACAATTCTCTTTGTATGGGCATATTGTTATTGAGCATTACCAAACATATAAAACCTTTGATTAATATTTAAGCATTAGAGTCTCATTTTCCTACCAGGCTCTCGTGGATGGTGGGATGGTCTGGGCAATGCCCAACTTGCAGAGACAGTGTGGAAGATTGGCAGGGCCAGTGTCTCTGACTGCCTGAGTGGATGGCCAGAGCTGAGCAGCAGCTGTACGCTGCCTTCACTCATGGCTGCAGGCCCAGGCTAGTCAGGAACATGGTGGCTGATTAAGAAAAGCCAGATTGAATGCTGCCGATTTAAATATCTCTTGCAACAAGTGCAAAGAAAACAGAGAACCAAGAAACCCCTGACATAGTCTCCTGGGTCCATTCAGCCTTTATAATGATTAATTAATCATAAATTAGCAAACAATAACCAAAAAGCAGTAGGAAAGCCAGGCTGTGTCTTCTAGTGATTCTAGACATGTCCAGTGGAAATTCATCCAAAACAGAACTACCTGCCTACATCATGCCAACTGTTCAACAGGATACATCACAGCTACAGAGAAACAGGTGTCTTATGCTTCTCTGGGGATTCAGCGTCTTTCGGGGAGGCAGGACACATATTGAGAAAGTCACTGTCACATCCTCAGTGACTGAAGTGTCAGGTGATTGGCCATCCAGCCAAGTTCCAGCTGGCCACTAGACTGGGAAGCCAGCTAGTTAGGAATTTCTTCTTCCTTCTTCCTTAAGAGAAATCTTGGCTATGCATGTGGTATCTTCCAGATATCCAGGAAGAAGATTTTAAGAAAGTTAGGACATACAAATAGAAGAAGAGGACTTTTTTCTTTTTGTCCCAAATCTTGGAATCTGGGGACTGTATTGTCATAGGGAAGGGCCACGATACTTTTGTCCCAAGACATTAAATAGTGACTTGAACTGGGCAAGCGCACCCCTACATCCACGTGGCTCTGGTTGAAACTGGGTGGTTGACGACTTCTGCTTCCCTCAGGACCTTTCTTAGGCCAAGTCTCCAAGTCAATGCCAACTCTGGTATGTCCCTCCCTAATAACCCACATGCTCTGCTCAGCCTTGATAATGGTCTCTACTTTCCTCCTGTGACGACTGCCAACATTTTATCATCTCAGCGTCCTCTTGAGAGTAGCCACTTACTTTTAAAGAAGCAGTTTCCCACTGTATTCCAAACTATTTCTGAACCCGCTATCCTCTGTGTCCTAGGATCGCAGGAGTGTCCATCTTGCCCCGCTTTAGCCCATGCTCCAAGGTTCTGAGGTAGCTTACTGTTTTTTTACCTTCTCTTCCTTTGGCGCCCTAATTGAGAGCAAATCTCTGCTTCTCGTCTCTCTGGGGGGGGGGGGGGGGCTGCAACACAGTTGTTATGAAGAATAAGTTCCAACTGTGGGGATAAAAGCAAACATCCATTTAAGGCTGGTTTTGGCGGTATACCTGGTAATTACGTCACTTTGGGTGGATGATTTGACGTCTCCGAGCTTGAGTCTTCTGTTACAATCATATAGATGTTGCCATTAGAGGGAGACACGGCCAGTGCATCTCACACTGGCGGGTACAGAGCTGTGGCTGTGATTCTAACACTCCACCTTCATTTCTTCACACACGCACAACTTGTACTATCAAAGTTATCCTTGCTCCCTGTCTGCCCTTCTACGAGTACGAATTATGAGCCAGTAACCTGGCTGGCCACTTTCAATAGGTCCAATCTCACTGAATATGCTTTCAGCAGTGTTTGTGACACACCTGCTGTTTCTGATTTTTAGATACAATAACCAAGGCAGAGATTAGGAAGGTGAACTGGGATTCTTGGAGGACACCTCTGGCACCCTTTGCCATCACCCCTGACACCAATTTCTGATTATTTGCTTATTTCATGGCACCTGGTTCATCAAAAGGATGTCCTTGGCAGCAGCAAGATGTTCCTGGGTTTGGAAAGGAAGGCCATGAGCTTGCTATCCAGGAGGTTGTCAGGCTGGGTAAGGGCAGGGAGAAACAGGTAGGCTTGGGAGAACTGGGCATGTTTAGTTGGATTGTACACTCTATTTCTATGGAATTACTTGACCTCAGTCCAGGGTGGGGAAGGCCCTTCAGGATAGGAATTGAGTTGAGGATGAGTGACTTAGGCTGAGGCTCTTCCAGAAGGTGCCTTTCCATGGCAAACCTGCATGTTAAGAAATATTCTTTCTCTAGATGCAGGAATATGACTAAGCTATGACAAGCACAGAGCAATAGTCAACGCTACACCCATGGTGCTCTAGGTGTCCAAAGTGCAGGCAGATGAGGAAAACTAGCAAGAGCCCTGGTCCTGCTACCTGCTACAAGGAACCATCTGGCTGTGCCTGGATGCTGACTGATGAGGCAGGACATTGAGAGATGGAGCCTTGAGGCAGGGTTGGGTTTTTCCAAATACCATGCCTTACATGATATAGTCACATGATCTGGAGGAAAGAGACAGAAGAGTCAGGACCACACTGAAAACCAAAAGAGCTTTAAGAGTTTGGGCCATATGTATAGAAGGAAGAGGGGAAGTAGGGATGGCATGGGAGAGAAATCTCACTGTAACTACCAAGGCCAGCCCCTGGCAAGTGTAATCTGGAGGATGCTGTGCGTATCTTAGAGAAGTAAAAACAAACTAACAAACCAAACTAGGGCTACAGGCATGGGTTCGAGTCCTGACAAGCGGGAACTGGCCATTCATTTGTGAACAAGTCATTGAACTCTCAGCCTCAGTTTCCCAGCCTTGGAACTGGGGCCATAGTATATATCATAAGATACTGTGGGATGAGTCAAGAATGGAGTTTGCAATACTGGGATTCACCATGCTGCAGCCATGGGAGCTGAATAGGCACGGCCTTCTTGACATGGACCTGGTCAAGCTCTGCTTTGGAAACAGATTTTTTTTTTTTTTTTTTTTGCCA
Organism: Rhabdomys pumilio; assembly: GCA_030674055.1. Classification (NCBI taxonomy): domain Eukaryota; kingdom Metazoa; phylum Chordata; class Mammalia; order Rodentia; family Muridae; genus Rhabdomys; species Rhabdomys pumilio. The sequence goes on from JANHMN010000008.1 coordinate 51,785,420, forward strand.
AGAAAATGTCATAGTAACCTCTGTTTTTTTCTTGTTGTTTTATAAGACAAGTAGTCCTTTCTAAGTGAGCACCTCGGATTTCAGTGGTAAACTGAGGCACAGAGAACCCTCCATGCTTGACTGGGTCTCACATTATATCATATGTGTGTGTGTTCCATTTGCAAACTTGGGATCTGTGTCTGAATTCACATGAGGAGCACATGGACCTTGCTGGGGACAAGATTTTGACCTAGCAAAGGAGGTCAGGGGAGCAGGGTGGATGGAACTCCAGTCCTCATTGTTCATAAGTGTCTCAAACTCTCCTGATATTGGTCATCCGGGATCTTTGGTCTTCATTGGGGTACCCACTGAGGCACCAGGGTAATGTACTCTGGCACCCATCATTGCCTTAGCCTGCCCCTCGTTGAGGCTCAGGCTGGTGAACTGTTTGCATCCACTGCAGAGAACATTTGGAGGGAGGGTCTGAAGAGGTGTTGATGGGTGCTGTAGTCTTTGTCTCTTCTGTCTTTGGATCCCCTTTCTCTCTTTGATGGCTGGATGCTTGAAGTAAGTCTAACCCAGTCTCTGCCACTCCAGAGCTTTTCTGCTGGGCCTGATTTGGCATTCTTCTTCTAAGGGACCCTCTAATTTGGAGCCCTAATCCCCAGTTTACATCCTCTCTCTGTTTGTGTCTCTGTGTCTCTGTGTCTCTGTGTCTCTGTCTCTGTCTCTCTCTGTCTCTTTCTGTCTCTCTGTCTCTCTCTGTCTCTCTCTGTCTCTCTCTGTCTCTCTCTGTCTCTCTGTCTCTCTCTCTGTCTCTCTGTCTGTCTGTCTCTCTCTCTCTCTCTCTCTCTCTCTCTCACACACACACACACACACACACACACACACTTGTCTCCTATGCCCCCCCATCCTTCCCATAGCTTTCTAGCTCTTTCTCCCAATCTCTTGTCTAATCTCACCCCACTGTGATCTCCAGCACTCCGCCTGCAGGATTGGAGCTGGGAGGCGGTGACTAATGTGCTTGGAGGTGAGTCATCTGCTAAATATAAAACCCACTCACATCCCTGGATGCAAAAATCCTGAGACTCCGCATCCTTCTCCACTCTCCCTCCCTCCTGGGGGCGGGGCAGGAGGAGTTTTACTCTGCACAGAAAACAAGTAAACACCACCACCACCACGCAGCTGCAGTGGTACCAGCATCATCCCTGTGCCCTTCAGCTCTGTCCTGTCAGGGCAGCTTATGTCCCTGGTCTATCTAGGTACTGGGAGGAGGAGTACGACAGAGTCTTGATTCCTGAACCACTGGGCAGTTAAGAAGGCAGGTGTTTCTTTAGGATTCCCCCCTTTTCAGCTTGTGCCCTTTTGTCAAACTGCCCTTTGTCTTGCCAAGGTACTCAGCCTCCAAACACAGGCATACCTGGCAGAGTCCCGGAAACACTCCATATGCAGGATTGAAATGCAGGGTTTGCACATAGGGGGCCAGGACAAGTAACACTTGCTTTTTACACAGAATTGGATTCTTTCTAGGGCTCATAGCTAGTGTCTTAAATTTTAGGTTCTTGTGTGTGGACACACACACACACCTCTGTAGATGCATGGCATCTTTGACTATATACATGGACACATATATACAACATTCTATATGCATTTCGTGTTTGACATTGCCTTCGTTTCAGGTGGCCTTTTCACCATTTTGCTGGAGTGTTCTTACACTCTTCTGAGATGTTCTCACTTTACAGATGTGGAGCCCAAAGTTATGCAAGATCCAAGACAGCTATTCCAAAGAACAATGCCAGGACTGACTGAACCTATGTGCCTATAAATTCCATGTGCCTCTCCTGAGTCCTTTTCAGACTTCTGTGAAACCAGCATGTGCTAAGAAAGATATCTGTGTCTCAGTGTGTGTGTGTGTGTGTGTGTGTGTGTGTCTTTCTGTCTGTTTCTCTCTCTGTGTGTCTTTCTGTCTGTTCTCTCACTTTCTCTCTCACTTTCTCTCTCTCTCTGTGTTTTTCTGTCTGTTTATTTCTCTCATTCTCTCTCTCTGTGTGTCTTTCTGTCTGTTTCTCTCTCTGTGTGTATGTCTTTCTGTCTGTTTCTCTCTCATTCTCTCTCTGTCTCTCTCTCTGTCTCTCTCTGTCTCTCTCTCTGTCTCTCTCTCTGTCTCTCTCTCTCTGTCTCTCTCTCTCTCTCTCTCTGTCTCTCTCTCTCTCTCTCTCTCTCTCTCTCTGTATGTGTCCATCCACATATGCTTACTGCTTACACATGAAACACAGCTTGGGAGAAACTGACTATCTTCAAATTCCATCTCTTCGGTAAATCCCATTCTGTTGGAATCTACCCTACTCTCCCAAAGCTAATTGCTTTCTAATTTCACTTTAATAGTACCAGTGCCCATCAAGTTTGTTCTGTGACCCTTTGAGCTCATGGAAACCATTGTGACATCAGAGTGTGCTCACTGCTTCAGTGGATGATGTAAGAGCTGAGTCCTGCTCCTAAAAGAACAGACTTCCTCTGTGGCTTTAGACAAGTCTTTACTTCTCTGGGCTCCTCTGTGGCTTTAGACAAGTCTTTACTTCTCTGGGCTTCGTCTTTATAGAACCTGTTTGCCATGGGGGTCTCAAAATGGCCTAGAGGCCCAGATCCTCCTAGTCTTCGATTAAGTGGCCTCCTCAAGTGTGAGTTGGCATGCACATGGCATGCATGAGATGCAGGGAAAACCCAACAGATGGCCTGGCAAGTGTCCACTCTGGCTCCAGGGTGCACGTCTCCTTGCAGCACAGGGCATAAGGATATCACCATTTCCAGCTTGGGGTCATTTGATCTGGCTGAAGCTCATATTTTCTCATGTAAAATGTTCATTTCATTCCTCTCCTCTTCCTATTTTTCTGCATCTCATATTTATCCATTTTGGATTTGGGAAAGACCAAGACAAGACCCTTTTGATTGCCCTTAAGGGGTATATGTGTACAGGGAAATGCAGAGATGGAGTCTGAGCTCAGAATTGTCTGTCTAAATGGACCACACCTGTGTTCAGATCTCTGCTGGGTCACTGAGTGGCTGCATGAATGTAGAGCCGACAGCTTCCCTGTCTGGGCATGGTCAGAAGGAACCTGGGTGGGTCTCATCCTGAATACACCTTCTAGGAAATGAGAGGATATAATTGAGCCAGAAAAGAGAGAACAAGTTTTAGGGAGAACCTCTCAATGAAGGGTCCAAGAGTTCGGGAGGGTACTGCATTTTTAGTAATTCAGGGAGCCTGCCAGTCTTCAAAACCTGGCCATGTGTACTTGGCCATCACCTCCCAATCTTCTGCAATGGCTTGTCTAGGATGGGATTGATTGTGGGAGATCAGCTAACTTAAGTGTCACAGAATTGCCATAGCAAGACACACATGTGCATTGCCTAGTGTCACCTATGAGATTCAGAGGAGGCACGGCTTGCTTGGATCCCACAGAGAGTCAGAGACTCAGAACTATCATGCTTGCTACATCTAAGATTCCAAAGGTTAGGCCACCTCTGACTCTAGGGACGGTCTGGGAGTGTATCCAAGCCCTCTCTCTACCTCTCTGACATTGAATGAGCCAGTGAAAGGATGATCCCTCTCTCCCAACATCCAGTCATCCCAGGTCAACCCTGGCCAGGTAAATATGTTTCCTCCTGTACTTATTAGTCAGCTTCTTGTGGCTGTAATGAAACATCTGAGGAAGGCTAGCTTTATAAAGAAGAGATGTTTATTTGACTCCCAGTTTTAGAGCTTTCAAAATTCAAAAAAGCATGACACAGGCTCTGGTGAAGAGCGCATGGCAGATGGCGGGAGTGTGTGGGGGAGGAAGGATCACACCTCAGACAGAGTGAGATGGAGCTGGGCTTTTATAACAACCTTCCCTTAAGAACTAACTGGAGACCCATGAGAAACTTCTCAGTGCTTCTGAGGAAGGCGTACCCACATGGACCCGAAGTCCTTCTGCTAGAAACAGTCACGTTTTTGCATGTGTGCATATGTGACCTGTGTGCATATATGTTTGCATGTATGCAGGTGAACACATATGTGGATAATATGCATGCGTGTACAGGCCAGAGGTTGATGTTGGGTATCTTCCTGGATGTATTCCCACCTTACATATTAAGGCAAGGTTTCTCACTTGAACCCAAAGGTTGGCAGTACAAACAGTCTAGCTAGCCAGTTCTCTCCAAGGACCCCCACTCCCCTATCTGCCTCCAGAGTGTTGGGATTATCTACCTAGTATTTCTGTGGGTGCTTGGGGTTTGGACTGTGGTCCTTATGCTTGCTCGAAAGCACTTGTCCCACGGAGCCATTTCTCTAGCCCCTAGATTCCTACCTCTTTGTACATGCTTGGCCTAGGGAATGGCACTATTTGGAGCAGATTTTGTTGGAGTAGGTGTGTCATTGTGGGTGTGGGCTTTAGGACCCTCGTCCTAACTGCCTGGAAGCCAATCTTTTCCTAACAGCTTTCAGATGAAGATGTAGAACTCAGCTCTGCCTGCACCATGCCTGCCTGGATGGTGCCATGCCCCTGCCTTGATAATTATAAACTAAATCTCTGAACCTGCATGTTAGCCCCAATTAAATGTTGTCCTTTATAAGAGTTGCCTTGATCATGGTGTCTGTTCATAGCAGTAAAACCCTAAGACACTCTCAGAGGTGCCCCAATCCTTCCAAACCCTGCCACCCTGCAGACCAAAGTCCTGATACACAATGTCTTGGGCATCTAGTAACAGCTTTCTGCACCTCTGTTTCTCTAAAGCATAGCTATCCTTAGAGGGAGGTTTCGAGGGGGTCGGGGGAGAAGCACTCACATGAATTATATGAAGATCCCACGTCTTCTCAGCATCCTCCCATCTTTGGAAGGGGTGACTGGGCTGTCAGGCTGGCGACCTTTGCCCTCCACTCTTATCTAGAATTAGAGGGAGTCCTGACGGTATCTTGGTATGGTGAGGCATGTAGGATGAGAGTTCTTTTTCCTTGTGCCTAGGTGCCTTCCCCTTGTACTCCATCAGAAACCACTTGGAACCTAATTTTGTAACTGAATTCACACTCTGAGGAAGCCTCTGAGGAGTCATTTTGCTTCCTCTACTCTGTGAGAAACTCCAGCCCCCGCTGATGACCAGACCCTCTGAAGACACAAAATACCATACTACTCAAGGACCACAGTGGACTCTAGGGACCTCCTTTCTTCCTCTATCCCTGAAGCAGGAGCTGTTGCCACCCTTGTCAGGGACGGGGGCGGAATGTTCCTGAGTTCTCCTTGCAGAGGGGACAGGAATATCATGGACTGTCACACTGCAGTAAGCATGGCCTGCATTTCTAGAGGCGTTGGAGAGTTGAGTTTGAGAAAGGAGCAGGCATGCCTCTGTTTTCTTTACCCAGATGACAAGGATTGGACACCTATGATGTACCCCACCCCACACTCTTTTAAAATGCATTTGCTCACAATGTCAGGCCTGTGTCTTGGGAGAGAGGCGGGCACCTACATGCTCCTGACCGTCTGAGTCACAGCAATGGCACACAGACATACTGCCTGTCCCCTGCCCCTTCTTTTTCTGTTTTGGAGAATGTACGTATAGACTTTCATTATTTCAAACAGGAGAACCTTGTGGAAACTTCCAGTGCCACAGAGGAGGGAGCATGAGCTTGCAGAGCCTTCTCTGCAGTCACTGCAGCACAAACAACTCTGTTGGCCCAAGCTCAGGTCAGAACAGGCACCAGGGACTGAGAAGCGAGGTTCCCTGAGGGAGAAAGGCCAGTCAGTGCAGAGGAAATGGCTCTGCGACAGAGTGACCTTGTTCAGTGGGAACCCCTAACCCTATGACAAGGTATCCATTACCACTGTATCATCTGGGAACGCAAACCTGCTCCTGACTCTAGAGATAGCAACAAAGAAGTGAGCACTCTCTGACCTGTGACAGATTGTCTCATTGTCCTTGACCTAACAGTGAAGCCACCTCTCAGTCACTAAGTGGCAGAAATGTGCCTGACGTGGGCCTCCATTTTCAGGACATCTGACCTCTCTCTGCCACCTTGACCTTCCTGAGATCCTGGCTGCCTACACTCACCCGGGCTGTTTGATGAGGTCCCCGTTGTTGGCCTCTGCTGAGCCCTGCCCCCTTTCCACTGCAATGAATCTGAATGAGGTAGGACCTGAGAATCAAGCACTGAACGAGAATAGCCTGGGACTTTCCCCATAAGGTCTGAGTTAGCCCTCCCAAACCCTTGAAAGGGAACGGTGGAGGGCATAGTTTACTTCAGGCATACAGTCTAGTTTTCTTTACACACACCCTTGTCATTTCTGGACAGTGGTTCAGCCAGAATTGAATCTCTGGGAGCAGAGAGAAAGGGAAGAGGTGACTTCCAAAGAGGAATAATAGAGATTAGAACTCCCTGAGTGTGTTAGATCCCAGAGAGCATGAGCTGGGTGACAGCATCACCCTCCACCTCTACCTCCAGAAACGAGGTAGGGGGCTCCCCAGATGCTAGCTGCTTCCATACTATCTGAGGGAATGTGCTCATGTCCCTGTTTAGATTGTAGATTGGCTTTGAGCATTAAAGGAGAGAAGACATTTGGCAGTCAGTGGTGTTGTGGGTGTCAACCTCTCCTGGGGTTCAACTGCCACCTCTAAGCCTCAGACTTCACTCCTTCCCAAATCTCTGGTCTCATGGTGGACAGAAGCCAGACCACCTGTGTTGGAATCCCAGCCTGGTCACATTTCCGCCGAGTGCCTATCAGCTGGCTAACTAGCCATTCTTACTCTCAGTTCCTTGACCTAAAAATGCAGTGTGACTGTGCTCATCACCTGCCTTGAGATGCCTGAGGGATCAGCTGAAGTGAGCCAAGGACACTGGCATACAGGACAGTTCACAGGTCCAGCCAGGACAACACATGCCTCAGGGGACACAGTGAGGCCCCTTAGTTTCAACTAGGCATGCAGACCTAATCCACAACTCAGTAGCTTCCTGGCTGGTTATCCTGCCTCCTTCCGTAGGGAGCAGTGAAGTGTAGGAGCTGACTCAACACTACCTCTCCATTTTGGTGACATTGCTTGGAATCAAAACATGGAGAGGGCTCAGTGCTTTGGTTAGGGGATCCTGCTGCCTCAATCGCTCAAGTAAGGCCCATTTCAGCTTGCCCTACACACCTTGGGTAAGGACCCAAGATATCCATTTCATACCCCCACCCTGACTCCACCCCATTTGGTACCTCTGTAGCAATCCCTGAGCTGGACAGATATTGACAGAGCAATTTAACATTTGCCTCAGCTTGATGCCCAAGGTGCCTTTGCAGCTAGGATGGCAGAGCAGCTGGCGTTGCATTGAAAAGACAGGACGCATCTGACCCCTAGTGGTAGGGTCAGGAACAACTGCGGCTGCTTCCTACTGGGCTTGGCAGCCTGGTAGCCAGACTTGAAGACTGGCATTGGGTCGGGTCTCAAAGGGTTACAGATCCAAGCTGGGCCACAGGGTTAGAGCACACTCCAGGTCTTAGTCTTGAATTTCATCCACATGATTATTTGCTAATTTTTTCACTCAGCAAATATGGAGTGCCTACATGTGAGAGTATGGCTGCTCCAAGCCACTGTGGCTGAGAGAGTCAGTGGCATTGGCTGTATGGCACTCACTTCTTCACTAAAATGTGAAATCCAGAGATTGTACACACCAAAACACTTCCCAAAGAACTGAGAACCAGGTAAGAGACCACAGGCTGAAGAGTGGTATTTGCAACAGACGATGCCGAGTGCATGCAGAGGGGTGAAACTGGACCCTGATACCGCTTACAGAAATAAGCTCAAAATGTATAAAGACGTCAGTGTGAACCTCAAAAGTGTCAGCCTAATAGAAGAAAATGGGAGATTTTACGACCTTTGTCTGGGTCAGCGGTTCTCAGCCTTCCTTCGCTGTAACTGTTTAATACAGCTTTTCGTGCTGTGCTGACCTGCCCAGACCGTAAGATTATTTCCATTGCTACTCCATAACTAATTTTGCTACTGTTATAAATCATAAAGCAAATATCTGAATATGCATATCTGTTATGTGGTCCTGTGAAAGGGTCGTTCAACCCCCAAAGGGGTTGTGAACCCCTGATCTAGACAGTGGCTGTTGCTCCCCTCCCCCCAAAACACGAGTAACAAGTAAAACAGGCATACACATTGTATCAAAACAAGGTAGTTCCACATAGTTAAGAAACAAGCAACAGGGTGAAGAGACAGACTGAAAAACAAGAGAAAATGTTGCCAGCCATAAATTGCTAGGGTCTAGCTTCTACAGTGTCAAAGAAAAGGGGAACTTAGTTTTAAGTAAACAAAATGTCTGAATGAAAATGGGCAAACTGCAGGGCGGTGGTGGCTCACGCCTTTAATCCCAGCACTTGAGAGGCAGAGGTAGGCGGATTTCTGAGTTCGACGCCAGCCTGGTCTACAGAGTGAGTTCCAGGACAGCCAGGGCTACACAGAGAAACCCTGTCTCAAAAAAAACCAGAAAAAGAAAAGAAAAGGAAAGAAAAGAAAAGAAAGGAAAAGAAAAGAAAAGAAAATGGACAAATTATCTGGAAAAAGATCTTTCTTGTCCATGCACATGGCTGAGAGCTATAATAAAAGTGGGTACTCTCACTAGGCACGAAACACACATAAGCACCAAACATGGTGAGTTCTCCCTACACGTTTGTTAGACCACCTATGATCAAGAGCACAAAAGCTAGCAAGCACTGGTGAGAACGTGGGAAGGCAGCAGCCACACACTATTGGAGGGAACACAGATACGACCATGTAGATCAAGACGCAGTGTTTTGTTTTTTTAAAACAAATTCAAAACACACCTACCACATTATCCCAGTCTGGGGTCATGCCCGTGTTCAAAGGAAATGAAGTCAGCATGTCAAAGAAACACTTGCCCATGGCGTTCTTTCTAACTCTGCAGTGTAGCAAGACCTAGAATCATCGTCGTGTCTATTGAACATAAAAGGGTAAAGTGTGTGTGTGTGTGTGTGTGTGTGTGTGTGTGTGAGAGAGAGAGAATGTATGTATGTATATGTGTGTAGGTGAGATGGGGTGGGGAAAGGAGAAGGGAGGGAAAGGGAGAGAGAGATAGACAGAGACAGACAGAGAGACAGAGAGACAGAGACAGTGATTTCATTTACATTGAGTACTGAAAGTTGTTCTCCGGTGTACAGAATGGAAGGTAGCTGGAGAGAGGATGGAGGTGGGACTGGTAATAATACTTTAGTGGGTTCTGAGTGCGAGGCAGGACTGAGAGGCCTGGCGGAGAGAGCACAGAGAACATGGGTTATAACACTATTGTGAACTTCAATGTCCGAAGATATTCTGAATGTTATGACACATGATAGACATGTGATTAGCTGGATATACTAATCATTTCACAATATACACACAGGTATCAGAGAGTCACCTTGGACACTTGAAAAATACACATCAAGAAATCTGGAAAACCAAAAATGTCCTCTTGTTTTCCCATAAATGTACACAGACTAGCCTAGGCACACCTGGAGTTGCTATTCTATCCAGTGTGGTATTTGTTGGGTGGTCAAGCATCGGTCCCCAACTTTCCTCTCTCCTTAGAGATGCGGAAAGCTTCCGCCATCATCAGCCAGGGTCTGATACCTGGCTTCATATACATTCTGTTTTGATGTGGTGCCAATAATTAAACCCCAGAGTAGGAAGCATGTTAGACAGTTGGTCCCTGCTCCCTCTACTCATAACTCCTGTGACCTTGGTCATGACATTGAAAATCCCAGTTTGGTCCTGTTCCCCTAAAGCCATGCTCCCGGATGGAGCTCATGAGTCACAAGTAAACTGGAGCATGCGGCCCCTTGGGCTTTCTGTTGCCGTGTGGCACTCTACCCCAGCCAAGCTTGGTCTGGCTTTTTGAAAGGTGGCTTAAAGATAGCTCCCCTTTCATTAAAAGAAGGAAATAAACTCTTAATGACGAGCCTGACACATCTCACTCAGATGCAACTGTGTACCAGTGTCTTGATCATCTTTGGCTATCTAACGACTTGCAATTGCATAGCTTAAGAAGACAGTATCATGATGTTTCCCTTGTGTTCTGAGGTTGTATGGGGCTGAACAGGGGCAGCTGTTCTGTTTAATCTGATTGTTGCTGGGACTAGAATGTCCATAGTCGTATCTTCACCCATATGTCTGATCCTTTGCTGGGTGGTGGAATGAGCCAGAGGCTGCCCAGACATTTCTCCCTGGTGGTGACTCCACCTCCTAGGTCATTGGAGCTTTCACTTGGTGACTCAAGGCTGCCGAGCTACATGAGGGCTACAGGGGGCTGCACCCCAATGTAGACATTCCAATTGTGTCACACTGGCTAAGGAAGGTCACATGGCTAACCCAATCAGAGGTCATTTTGGGGAGGAAACTTCAGAAAAGCAGGAATCTTGGGAAGTGTGCCACTGGTTGTCACCAGTAGGTGTCACCACATTAACATGTGACAATAGCCAATTATAGTGTTGACATAAGGAGCTCCTCACAAAGTGGTGTGGTTAGATCCCCAACCAATTTAAAAGTCAGGATCTATTTTATTGGGGCTGTCCTACCCAGATATAATTTTTCTTTAGGAAATTCTAACTCTTTTCTCCTAGTTTTATTTGTGTTTGTATTTGTAAATACCAAGAGAGAGAGAGAGAGACAGAGAGAGAGAGAGAGACAGAGAGAGAGACAGAGAGAGAAAGGGAGCAAGAGAGAGAGAGACAGAGAGAGACAGAGAGAAAGGGAGCAAGAGAGAGAGAGAGAGAGAGAGAGAGAGAGAGAGAGAGAGAGAGAGAAACTTTGGGGAAGAGGGATTTTCTTTTATAAACTCATAATTCCAGATTATAGTCCATCATTGCTGGGAAGTCACAGTGGCTACAGCCTGAAACAACTAGTCACATCACACCCACACATGAGAGAAGAGAGAAATGTATGAGTGCATAGTCACTTGTCTGATTGTTTGCTTGGTTTAGTATGATTTCTTCACTCTTATACAGTTTAGGAAATGGTGCTGCCCACAGTGGACCCTGTCTTTTCACATCTCTTAAGTAAGTCAAGCCCCCACAGACATACCCACTGGCCAATGTAGACAACTCCTCACTGAGTCTTTCTTACCAGGTGACTTCAGGTTATGTCAAGTTGCCAGAGCTGACATCACAGCTCCCATAACCGGATGTGTCAGAGAATAACAAAGCAAGAGATTAATAGAGTCTTTCTTGTCCTGGGGTGAAGGCTTTTAAGAGCTGGTTCTCCCCATTCCACAGTCCAGCCTTCAGGCTGTCATCCCTCTGCAGTAGTTCACTAATTCATCCGTGCCGGAATGGCTGTCTGCACTAACACTTTACAATTCTCCTTTCTTTTTTCTTGTCCTCAAAAGTGTCAGTGGGAGAAAGGCCCCAGTAGGAACATTGGCAGCGGGGTCTGGGATGGTGAGTGCCTCAGGTTGTCAGTCTCTAAACACAAGCTGTAAAGTAATAATGACAACAGCAGCAATAGCAACAACAACAATAAATATAATAATAATTTAGTGTCTACTGTTAGCTTGGTAGTATCATTATTTATTTCATTTTTAAATGTTATTTTATGTGTATTCATGCTTTGTGAATTTGTGCACCACATGAGTATCTGTTGACTCTAGAGGCCAGAAGAAGGTGTCAGGTTCCCTGGAACACGAAATATGAATAAGTGTGATAATAATAACGCATGACAATTGTTATTATTTCTATTATTAATATATTCCCAGGCATCGATCTTAATGTTTTTGCTACTTTTACTTCTAGTGTAGAAACTTTGGTTAATCAGACTCTCAGACCACTGAACTGACCCTGTCTTATTTTACATATGCATATGCTTATACTTTTTGGTCCTCACCCCAATAGGCACACAAGCTCACAGGTTTGATGTACACCTTCTTATATATTTGCATCCCTCCGAAGCATGGATTATGATTTTATATGTAACATGCTAAATCTACAGGAAAGACACTAAGTGGCCCATTCTGTATGGATTTTAGGTCCACCCATGGTTAGAGATGTGGAAGGACCTTGGATGGGACAAGGCATTAAGCCTCAATGGCATCTGTTTAGTTCTGTTCCCATGACAACAATAGCAAGCCTGGCTCTGATGAATGGACAGGGTACTGGCATATGTCCAGCCTTTGGTGACTCCCACCTAATGCCACACCTTGAATCAAAGAAATCAAAGGATTTTTATTCTCGTTCCATGAGGTTTGTCCTTTCACAGAGTGTAAATTCAGTGGCTGTTAGTAGAGCCACTGAGTAATACAGCCATCATCACTAATTCTAGACTGTCCCTATTAGTCCCCCAAAGAAACCTCATCCCATTTGCAGACACCCTCATTCACCTCTCTCTTCTCTTTCTTGTCTTAAGGTGACCATTGGTCAACTTTATGTCCCTCTGTTGAGAGTTATAAGCAGACCTGTTTTTCTGAACACATCACCTAGTGGAGAATTCTGTGCTGTATTCCTTCTACGAGTGGCTTCCTTCATTTAGCATAATGCTCAAGGTTCATCCACATGGTAGCATGGACCTTCATTCCTTTGCATGGTTGAGTAGTGTTCCGTGGCACACATACAAACATTTTGTTTATCCCAGCATCTGAGTAGACATTCAGGGAGAATTTTGGCACCGGCCAAAGCTGTTCTTGGAAGCTATAGATAACAGATATGATCAAATCAGGAGGATTTCTCAGTCAGGAGGCTAATGAGACAAAATTAGTATTTTAGTAAGTTGCTATGGGAGGCCTGTGACAATCAGGTCTGCAGGGAGGCAGAGACAGGAGCGAAGGAGGGCAGGCTACAGTAATTGGGACAGAAAGAGCAGGGAGATCTCTGTGCCAGGTGCAACCTCCATCTTCCTCTGGCTCCTCCCAGTTCCCCCTTTTTCTTTGCTCTCCCTGCCCCTTCCCCCACCCATCCTATCCCTCGGTCCCTCTCTGTCCCATGCCTCTCTTGGTTTTCTTCTCTCTCACACTTGCTTCCCTCCTTTCCTCTCTTCCAGTCTCTTTCACTCTCCCCACTTCTCCCTCCTTTTCTTTTTCCCCAGTCCCTGACCCTCCCTGTCTCTCCCTCATTCAGTTTTCCTTTCTTTCTTTCTACCCTCCTTTCTGTTTCTCTCTCATTTCCCCCCTCTCCCTGCCTTATTCCTTCTCTCTCCTTCTCCCTCCTCTGCCCCTCCCTCTTTGCCTCCCCACCCCCCTTCATAAAGCTGTGAGACTAGTAGCAGCTTCTCTCAGGCAGGAGGCCAGAGTGCTTTCAGCCCTGTCTCCTGTTTCCTTCTGCATTGCCATTGAGGATCAGCTGGTCACACTCCTTCCTGGAATGTGCAGGATGGTAATTGCCTCGTGCACAATTATCTGCCAAGCTCTGTCGGTAATGAAATGAATGATTTAGTTATCCTTGTTAGGAATAACCCACAATGCTCAGAAACTCGTTATTGCAGCCACGAAGCTGGCAGGAATGCCCTTGGAGGCACCTGTGAGCGGCTTTTACAATTAGCTATCTCTTCTCTGCCAGAGACCACAGCCCTATCCAGCCTCCACCAAGTGCTGGAAGCATCTAAAGGGAAACCAATAAACAAGCCCTGGGCTAAGGCTCAGTGATAGAGCTTGCTGGAAAGGGATAGGGCCTTGGGTTTGATGTCTAGCTCTGAGAGAAATGTGAGTCTGGGCTGGGCTTCCTGTCTGCCACTTTGACCCACACATCATGAAGCTGCTTTCTCCCAGTGCATGGGAAGGATTACTCGAAGCTCCATGGTGATATGCACAGTGCAGAGGCCATTAGGGTTCTGGGGAAAGCTTGATTAGCCAGATAAAGAATGTATACATCCTATACCATGTTTCCATCTTCTACTGCCTCTCTGAGCGCTTTCCTTTTCCAAGGCTTCATAGCTACGGTTCAGCCTTGACTCCTGCCTCAGACTTTCTCTATTGCCTGTATCTGCTGGTGTCCAGGCAAAGGTGGATAAATAAGAACAGATAGAGGTGGGTGTGGGTGTGGCTGGAGAAAGTTGAATCCAGGGACGCAGAGATACACAGAGGTGTTTGCGGGAAGTTGTGGCACCTGAATTTCCATATGTGCCCATGTATTCTCTTCATGACTTCTGGGAGATTCTATACAAAAGTAGGGAAACAGTAACCTGGAGTTAATTAAAAACATTGTTTCAGGTAGAGAGTAGAAACACTGTTTCAGTTAGAGAACAGAGAGGCCCTCGCCCCCAGTTCAAGTCGCTCTCTGAGGCAGAACCATTGCTCATTGACCACTCCTTGGGTAGCACACCTCAGAGATCCATGGGGTATATATAAGCTGACAGCTTGTGTTCTGCTAGAGACAGCTTTCTCTAGAGATCTTTAGACAACTCATCCAGATAGCTCAGCTCTCACAGACCAAGGCCTAGTCTTTTATTTACATGTCAATTCAGTCATTTACTCCAGGTTCCCTTTTGATTTTCTTATGAATCAGCATCATGACCCCAGCCCTCTGATTCTTAAAAAAAGACAGCAAGTACATTCTTTTTTATTTTTTTTCTAAACATTGCAAATGAATCCATAGATCTGCCTGTTTTTGTAAGCACAAACAATAATCTTAGCTGGGTGGGATCTTGCCCTGTGACCACCACTCCCTAAATCTCTTTTTCTCCTTCTTTAATATCTTTCTGACAAACTAACTCATAGTGCCATAATGTAGCTGCCTCTGTTTTTTAGGTTCATGAAACCCCTCATATAAATCATATTGCATCCTTATATTTTGCATGGTTGAGAAATTATGTGTGTGTGTTTGAGAGAGAAAGAGACAGAGAGAGGGGGGCTGCCATGTGGGTGCTGGGGATTGAACGCCCGTCCTCTAGAGGAGCAATCAGTGCCCTTAACCATGGAACAATCTTTCCAACCACTACTCATGTGATCAGAGTTCTTTCTCACAGCCTTAAGGGCTATCCTGAAGGTCTTAGTGTTTACCACATTGCTTCCTGGATTTGTGCTGTCTCTGAGTATCAGAGTCATAAACCTTGGCAGAGAGGACATTCCCCTGAAGGAGGAACATAAAGTAGAATATACAAACAAGCTTTGCACCTAGCAACCATCAACACTTGTAGAGGCCCACACCCTGATGATGAAAGACCCCTGAGGGGGGAGACCCTCACTCAAGTCTCGGGATGTCATGGCCACCCAATAACTCACAAGACACTGATCTAGATGCAAACAGCAAGAGGCTTTAATCTGAGAATCAGCCGGCTGATGGTCAACTCATAACTCACACAGGAGCAGAGGAATTGACAAAGCGGCCCAGGGAGAGGAGGACTTTTTAAAGTCCTTAAAAAAAAAAAACCAGGGGGGTAAGGGGGTAACCAAGATAACATATCATAAAAATAGTGGAAAGTCCCAGCCCATAATTCAGTCGGTCATGTGGAAAACATCCTGTACACACATTTTTCTCAAGAATACAATCTTGCTCAACCATTCACCTTGTGGTCAGCTAGTTCCTGGAATGTGTCTCTGTGCTTTAGGCCTTCCCCACCCACAGGTAGGTTCTCTTCCCTGAGGTCTGAGGAATGTTAATCAGCCTCTCCCTTCCTCCCCTGAATGCTAATTTAGCAAGTGTCCTCTGACTCAGGAATAATGTACCCCTTCCAGAATGCAGAATGAACCCTGGGGCAGTGAATTCTAAGACCTAAAAATCTCACATTTAGTTCTGCTTTCTTTGTGGAACTAGTGAACCAGCTGGCCTACATTTTTGGCTCAGGTCTAGGGGTCATAAAAACTTTCTATATTTTTTCATTAGTTTTCTATATCTTTCAATGAGACTGTTCCAGGGGCAGGAAACCACGTCACACCATTCCTTCCACATGGCTATGCAAGACTCAGCACTCCAGCCCTTCCATGGTCCCAGTCTGCATGACTCATTCTCGTTCACATCTGTACTTACTTCTACAGCCTCCGGCAAGTCAGTCTACAAAAATTTTGAGGCAACTTATAAACATGATGATGAAACAAATGGATTGACTAGATTCTGTGAGAGGGACAAAGTGTGCAGATTCCACTGGTGTTAACAAGACAGGGTTGGACCCTGACCATCTCTGCTGTGACCAGAGAGGCTGTCCACAGGGCCTGAGAGGCAGAGCCTTGGCTAACTCTGAAACTGAGAAAGATGCAGTGACAATCAGTGAGAGCAGAGGGTGTGAGTGGTGCTGTCTCTGAGAAGGGTCTTCCCTGGGCAATACCAGCATGGTGGCCAGTAGGGCATGAGGACAAAGCATAAATTGGCTCTGTCATCCCTGCTACTGTGGTCATATCTGAAGTCTTATGAAAATCACCAGCGGTGCTTTTTTTCTATAGTAATGAGACAGGGGGAAGGGGAAGGACAGAAACTTTCCTATTTGCATGGAGGTGTGGCAGGAGCCAAACCCATGAAATTACCTGCTGTTCTAAGAGAACCTCATGAATTTACCTGCTGTTCTGGAAAACCTAGCCAGACAAGGTTAAGAAAGGACATTCTTGGTCTCAGGTCCCAGGAACCTAAAGAATATCTGGTATTTCCTGGGAGCCAGATATGACAGTGGGATGGTCTTAGACAATGAGGATTCAATAGTGGGGATAGCCCTAAGCAATGACCCTCGCCTAAACTTCCCGTTTTGCTGTGTCTTTATAACCTGCCCCTGAAATTAAAGTTGCAGAGCTTGATCAGAACCCCAAACTTGCTCTCCTCCTTTGTGTCTCTTGTCCCTTCGTTCTTTCACCCCCTTCCCTATGGTCTCGTCAAACTCTCATGGGCCAGGCAGAGTGAAGAACATTCCCCAGGATCCCTCATTCCCCAAGAGACTGTTGAGGTCTGGCTATTCTGTACCCCCAGGGTTACGGAAACCCATGCTTTGATCTCAGTGGAAGGAGAATTATCAGAAAGGAAGTAAGGAAGGAGAGAAAAAGAATGAAGAAAGGGGAGAATAGAAAAGAAGAGGAATTCTGAGTTCGAGGCCACTCTGGTCTACAGAGTGAGTTCCAGGACAGCCCGGGCTACACAGAGAAACCCTGTCTCGAAAAGCCAAAAAAAAAAAAAAAAAAAAAAAGAAAAGAAAAAAGAAAGAAAGAAAAGAAGAGGAAGAGAGAAAATAGAGAAGGAAGGAGGGAGGGAGAGTGGAAATGTGGGAGATATGGAGGGAAATGTGTGGGAGAAGGAGGAGGGGGAAGAAGGGAAGCAGGGATGGAGAGGAAGGGTAGGTTTTTATTGCTACTTGCACTGGAATATTGTTAGAGCCAGTAGGAAAAGGACTATTTAGAATGTGATAGATACAGGCAGCCTCTTTGCAGCCGTCAAGGCTGATTATTATCCACCCTGCAGGACAGCCGCTGACCCAGGAAGCACAGTGCATCCTGTTTGTGTGGCTCTGACCTGCAGACTGCCTGGACCTCAGTCTCTGCCCTGCCACTCACAAGCTGTGTGATGCTTTAGCTTTCTGTGCTGCACTTCCCTCATTAGCAAAAACTAATTATACTTACAATTTCTAGTTCTCCACCTCGGGGCTGGCCTGACTCTCTCAGCTGTGAGTCAGGTAATCCAGAATCACCGCACAGGCTGCAATGCTGTTCAGAGAGCAGGTGGCTAAGCAAAGTTGGGAGTGAAGCATCCAGTAGCATGGAGGTGAAACTACTGTTTGGGGTAGACAGAGCTCTCGATGGTGTCTAGTCAAACCTTCTTCTCAGTCTGGATTCCAGTAGACACAGCTATCCTTAATGTAGATGACCTATAAGCCTATGGGAGCACTTAGTGGGGGACGGTCAGCAAGCACCTTCTTCCAGCAGACATTCTCTTCATACAGTCTGTTTCACTCTAGAGTAAAGAGGCATCTCAGGGCTTCAGGTCCCACATGGAGATCTCCCAAGACTCTCACGGCAACTGTCAGGGTCGGGAGTGTGAAGACACCAGGTGGGAGTTGGCAGCTGAGGGTGAAAGATTTTTGCCTTCCAAGAACTTCATCTCCTGGATTTAGTCTCAGGATGTTTACATCGGGCTGTTCAGGGTATCTAGTGGCCACACCCCGCAGGGCATTTGCAGCTTGCTTTATGGACTGTATTGACAATGCTTGTCATGGGTTGGGTGGGGAAAGAATGGGGGCAGGGATCTTTGTGTTGGATAAGGAAGGGGCTGAGGTTAACTTGGAGCAGGAAGTAAGGGAGGAAGCAAAAGCATCTTAGACACATAGAAATGTGTAGTGAATACCAGGAAATGAGAGGATCTGATTGGTGCAGAACGGTGCACAGGTCTTGGGTATGGAGGTTCTGGATGGAACAAGGGGCAGCTAGAAACACTGAATAAATTAAATGTGGTTCTTTCAGGGTAGAGCATGGCACTTTGATAAGGTGGGGAGGGGTGCAAAAACTTGTCTTCTGATTGGAGGTCAGCTAAGGCTCTTTCCAATGTTACAAACAGGACGAAGCAAAGGCGTGAGTTCAAATACAGTGTGTACCCATGTGTGCGCAGCCACAGTCTTTTCCATGTCTTCAGGGCTCTTCATTGCCCTGGTGCCAGGTATGGAAGTTGGAGAGTTTCCTGGCTGCGATCTGTTGAGTCTTTATAGGGCCACCATGCACACTCTGTCAGAAGGAGAAACTGAGGCGCTATTTCATAAAGAACCTGGTGGGAGGAAATGTCCTGGAACTGCTGGGAGCCAAACACAGGCATCCATAAGCTGGGTGACTTAATCTAACAGGTTGGTTTCTAAACTGGGATATTTTCCCCTTGTCTTGTAAAGCAGAGGGGATGGACTGTACCCGGGAGAGCTATTTGGACGGACATCCATTTTAATCTCGGCTCTTTGGGTGCAGACTGAGGGAGGTGATGGGGAGATTCGATCCGTAGCTTTTAGTGACTACAGTTTCCCTGCAGGTCCTTGGTACACGAAGAGCTAGAGCAGAAATAAGGACTCAACAGGATGAGAAGGAGTGACTTAATTAATCCTTTGTATTTGTGAAAGAGACAGGGAGAAAAGAGACTCAAGCCTGGGATGGAGAGGAGGTGCCTAGGATGGGACAGGGGAGAGGTACCTAAGCTAGGACATGGGGGAGGTGCCTAAGCTAGGACTTGGGGGAGGTGCCTAGGCTGGGACAGGGAGGAGGTACCTAAGCTAGGACATGGGGGAGGTGCCTAGTCTGAGAGAGGGAGGCCCCATGCACTGTGCTTCTAGCTATTGTTTTGATTGTTTGCTTGTTTGTTTATTTATTTATTTAGTTTTGATTTTTGAGACAAGACCTTTTCACATAGCCCAGGTAAGCTTTAAGTTCCTGCTGACCTGGTAAGGGCATTTTCACTACTACGACAGGACCTTGTGAGACAGTAGGCAGTGAGACAATAAGACCATCTACCTCCATGTGGTGCTGTCCTCTCTGAGTTCCCTCTGACCCCCTTTTTTCTCACTCTGGTGTACCTCATTCTCTTTGACTGTAAGAAAAGCAGGGTGTCCAGTCAGAGTGGGCACAGACGGCTTTGGTGTGTGTGTGTGTGTGTGTGTGTATGTGTGTGTGTTGTGCACGAACACGCATGCGTGTGTGAGAAGGATCAAAAGGGCTAGGGCTCGTCAGCAGATCAGAGCACAGGATCAGAATTTCTGGGCAGGGCAGGTAGGGCAAGGTCCTGCCTGAGTCAGCCCAGAGGATGCTCCGTCAGACTCCAGTCAGCCTGCACAGCTGGAGCAGCAATCCTGGTTGCACTCATTGAGGAGCCAAGAGCAGCCGAGACGGAGTAAGTAAAGCGATGGAGGACCTGAGGGAACCGTGGGAGGCTGGAAAAAACCACAGATGCTCAGTCAGACCTGGCCTTACAGTCTGAGACAAGAGGGAAATGGAAGAGGGGGTGTCTTCATATCTGTCTTTCCCTGTCCACCAACCCCTGCTTGATATTTCTGTCTCTTGAACCCTGTCATCTGGAAGCCACTGCTAGAGGCTGGAAATACCAAATAGAGCAATTAAAGGGTGTGAGCGTGAGGACCTATGTGGCCAATAGCGTGCCCCACAGAGTAAGGGTGGTGGGTGCCTGGTGTCCCAGTGGCCAGCCAGGGAGATGGGAAGGGGATCTCAGGCTCATAGACCCATAGAGGGAGGCAGGAAGTGCAGGCAGCAAGGGCTTAGACAAGATAAAAAACCTTATTTCTACTTACAGGTGCACCCTTGGCATACCCTGGAAAGCTGTAGAATCCACAGGCCCGGGCCTCAGACAACAGAGGTAGGAGATCATGGAAACTCTCATTTGTTTTCTCAGCCAGCTTGACATTCTGTGGACAAGAAGCAGGGCACCGAGCAAGCTTTGAAGTTGGCTAAGGAGGGCCTGGAACTAGTGGGCAACTCCCCTGACTGCTGTTGCCCTCTTTGCTTCTCTAGACTCAAGGACACTCCTGGCTTCTGGTACACGTGCCACTCCCAGAGAACTTAAGAACCTTTCTTCTTCTCAGCCTTCTCCAGGTGGAAGTGGGCCCTGTGGTTTAAGTCCCAAATGGACCCTCGGAAACTGGCATAGTCCCTTGCTGCCTACAACTTGGGCCTGGTGTCCTCCCCAGGGCATATATTCTGAGCGATGAAGTCCTTTTTTTTTTTTTTTTTTTTTTTTTTTTTTTTTTTTTTTTTTTTTTTGGTTTTTCAAGACAGGGTTTCTCTGTGTAGCCCTGGATGTCCTGGCACTCACTCTGTAGACCAGGCTGGCCTCAAACTCAGAAATCTGCCTGCCTCTGCCTCCTAAGTGCTGGGATTAAAGGCATGGGCCACCACCACCAGGCTGATGAAGTCCTTTTCCTTTCTGGAGTGTCTAAGGGATAAGTCAAACCATGACTGTCTACACAGAGGGTTAGAAGGCTCTGCAGGGGTCACTTGTAGTACCTGAGACCCTTTGTCTTCTCTGGTCAGTCCATTCTTGTGACCTACCTTAGTGTACTGTCTTACCGGTAGGCAGGAGAGTCAGGCAGCCCAGGCGGCCAATGTGGAATTCACCATGGCCCAGCCCCCCACTGCCACTAACATTTCTGCCTGCTGCTGTGAGCCCCTCCCAATCCAGAGCCTGTGGAGCAGGCACCACTGGCTCTGGTTTTTCTGTTGCTCCATGATTTATTTCTGTCTCCCTCCCAGGTTTCAAAGGCAGGGCCTGTGACTTACTAATCAGGCTTTGTAGAGTGGTTAGTACCATACACTACCATGTGGGGGCAGTGATACCTCACAGGACCCAGAATGTGCTCTAGAGAGCTTTTTGTTTTACTGTGAGAGCCAGGCACGCCTCTGTGGCCATCCCAATCCTTTATAAACCCTGACTCACCTTTGCCAACTTTCTTACTCAAAATCCTGAGTAGCCCCCTTGGTTTCCATGACCCTGGAGGCAGGTGTTTTATCAGTGTGACTTGGTGCTCAAAGCAGTGCTCACAGGGACAAGAGTTGAGCCATACAACACAGCACCATCAACTAAGAGAACAAACGGCAGAAGCTGTGCTCCCTAACCAGCCTCCAGCCTCTTCTTAAACCATGTCTTCTCCCTTGGTTCTGGTGAGTGGCCTGCTTTCTTAGGCAGGAATCACCATCCACCTATGAATCCCTCGGAGCTCAGCCACACTCGGGTGGCACACATTCTCCACCAGAAAGTGGGGTCTCCTCCCATTTGTTGAGGTTAGTCCATCTTCAGTCTGCCTCTGACCTGTGGTACATCTGCTGCTCTCCTGGCACAAGCTTTGGAGGTTGGAGTGCATCTTCCATCCCCAGCCAGGCTTTGAGCTCCTGTGGCTAGGAAGGATGTGGGTGCAAACTTAGGTTCAGCTCAGCCCCTTAGTGCCCAGTGGAGTGCTCCCACGGTGTCACTACAAGCTTTGTGACTTTGTGACTTGATTGTCACCTTTAGTTGAATCCTTCAAGGTCATGACACCTGGCTTCCAGTTGACCATAGCTCCTTCTACTAGCCAACCAATGACAGGGAGCTGAGTCTGGGACTGAGGCTGAGGACGTGTCAGGAAGCTAGGAGTAAAGCATGTTCCAGAAGAAGTGATGTAAATTGAGAGAGTGGGTGACACTGGGGGTTTTGGACAAAGGGCAGTGAACCGGCTCCCTTGGAGTTTTGCCAGTTTCGATGTTGGCTCTGCCAGTTCTATGCCATGTGACATGGAATTTTTCTGGGAATGGGATGGGGTGCTCATTTTGTATTCATAAACTGAGTTACAATATCTGCCCATTAAAGGGAGGTTTTGGAAAGAAAACTGAACTAGACGATGATGCTGGGGCCTTTTCCCACAGGGGCTGGCACAGCTTCGCCGTAGCTAAAAGACAATCACATCATTATCACCAGTGGTTCTGTTTCAGCCGGAGCAGAGTGGAAGTCTCTGGATTGGAAAATCCAGTCTGAGGCCTGACAAATCACAGGGTGGGAAATGGGTGTACAGCCATGGGGCCAGAGCCTTAGTGGGAGAAAAACAGCTACCCAGAAACAGCTCAACCCCAGGCTCTCAGCCTCTGCTCTGCAAATAACAACCAAGATTCTGCTTTGATTTTCTCTTTTTCCCTCTCTCCTTCCTTTAGAATTTTTCAGGGCTGGGGAGTGAACCTAGGGCATCTCACATAGACTCTGCCACTGAGATACATCTTCAGTTCTTACAGTCACTAACTCTCTCCAGCTGCTCTTAAACTCATTCAAACAGTCTTTGAATTTTTAGTCCTCCTTTCTCAGTCCTCCCAGTAGCTGGGATGACAGGTTTGGCTAAGAATCTGAGTTTTCAACAAACACAATCCCCCTACGGAGAAAGGTCCGGCTTAGCGCATTTGGAAGTCCCTTTGTAATCGTGCCAGGAGCTCTTCTCCTTCTTTTCCAAGCTAATAGTCATTTGCCTGCAGACAGGTAAACAATTGTGCTAGCAGAAAGCCCACAGAAAAAGCCAGTGCAGAAGGGGGACCTCCCCTGGTTAGCCCTGTCCCCAGTAGGATGTAGTATCACTGAACTTCCCTTTTATGTCCAGCAGAGGGCGAGCGTGTGCTAGTGCTGTTGATGTTCAAATGGCACTGAGTTATTTGCAAAGTAAAAATCCTCCGCCTGCTCCTATATGGAGCTCTATCAGGCAGGTCTGGGTGGCACTCCAGGTATCCAGTGCAGGTACCTTCCTCCAGCTGGATGTAGACACTTGGTCCTAGTATCTGATTCTTTGGACTCCTTCCTCTTCATCCATGCACCTGCATAGAGGTGGGTACCTCCCACCCATTAGCAACTAGATTCTAGAGTAAGTCTAAATGGAATACTGAACAATTTAATTAGCAATGTGTGACAAAGATCATTAGACAGAAACGCCATCTTTACATGTCAGGTCGGGGGAGAGCCCAGCTGGGGAACCCAGTGTCTGCAGGACCAAGTGAGGAGATCAGATCGTAACTCACATGTGGTATTGTGGGAAGAAGGGGCCTCTTTCCTATGAACCTTCTACCCAGCTCATTGTGTGTGTCATGGCAGGCAGGATAACATGTCAGAAGGATCTCTGAAATCAGACTACTCAAATCCTAGGTTGGGCATATGTTAGATGTGTGCCTTTGGACAAGAGTCTAAACTTCTAGAGCCTCAGTTTCCCTCTCTGTAAGGTGGAGGCCATAGGGACATAAATTGCCAACTCTTGTGTATTGTTTAAATGATTTTAGACTCGAATAACGTGCTTAGCCTACAGTAAACGCTAAATAGATATTTGGTTGCTGTCATTCAGAAGTCTCAATTTTCTTCTCATTTTTTTTCTTCAGTAAGACAAGTAAATCACCTGACCCTTTCCAAAGGGGGGTATCTGAAGTTCCAGGAGACAAGCTTGGAGAAAGAAGCCCCCTAGAATGGACACCCTCTCTCTTCCCTCTCCAGGTCGTCTTTCTGTAAGAACCTGTATCAGACCACCTTCCAGTGCATTTACTGCTGCAGTCTCATGCTCTTTAACTGGTGGGCTGGCGTCCGGTGTGTTCTAGCTAGGAAGGTAAGTGACATCGCTTGGAGGTTCAGGCCCTCATGAAGCAGGGTTTCTGCTTGACAGAATGACAGCTTGGGAGATGAGTGTCTCTGTGCCAGCATAGCTTGTCTGTGAGATGGCCCTTCCCTGAGGTCATGAGGCTAGGCCTTTGTTGCTCCTGAGAGCATCCTGGTTATCCCCCCTGGAAGCTGGAAAAATGCTCAGATGCTCAGTCAACAGCCCAGAGAGTGGGAGAAACTCATGTACTCACAGAACATCCTGTCCTCCAACCCCTCCATCAGGACCTTAGCTCATACCACATCTCACATAAAACCTTAGTACAATTTTTATCCACAGCTTTGCAGGGGTGTGCCCAGCTGTAAGAAATCTCTTAACCACTTCTCTCTGCAGCCTTCTTCATTGGATGCTTAAGTTTTGTGCATACATCTTCAGAACTTGTACGTCAGCCTGGGGCCTCTCATAGGTTCTGTCTATAGGGGAAGCGTCTTTCCTCCTTGCTTGGGCTGGTGAGAAGCACCTGTTAGCTCCAGGAGCCTGAACTGCCCCCCAGCTATGTTTTGGGTTATGCGTGTGTCCTGATACCTGATGAGGAATGAGCCTTTCTTATCCCACGGTCTTCCTTGCTCTCCTTACTTGTCAGAACTGACCATGGTGAACAAGCATGCTAGAGAACTTTTAACAGCTGCCCAGGTCTCATTTTCATTGTCTACAATATGGGAGTTTCAGCCAGCTCACCCTTAAACACAAACATCCTGTGACCCCCGGTTGCTGATCAAACACAGGAGCCTGAGTGCACTGAGGCTTAGGCTCCATCAAGGTATGTATTGTGACAGTATGAGGTGCCCCTCACAGGAACTAGGAGTCTCTTGGTTCACCACCAATGCTAGCATGCCAAAACTGGATGACACATGGGGGTAGAGAAGGGTCAGGAAGATTCTGGAACCATGGGCTGGGCCATTTTCCCTGAACAGTGGGAAATCTTATTTCTGTTTGTAGATATGATGTCTAGTCAAGGGACCCAGGGAAGGGTGTTGTCACTCCTCAGAATGATGTCTGATGTTCCTGCTCTCTTCCTCCCTGTTTCTTTCTTCTAAGATCAGTTTGTGGCCTGCACCACTCACGCTGTCTGCCATCTCTTCACCAAGTACCCCTTTCTGATGGGCTTCAAAGCAACCATTGCTTCCCCATGAGATCAGCCTCATCATCCTCTTCTTCGGCCTCCACCAGCAGACATCCCCAAGAGACCCTGGAAGATGCCTACTTGAAGAATAAGACCAGGGACCGATACTAACAGAGCTGTCCTCATGGAGACCCTGGCAGAGGACAACGTAGCTCTCAGCAGATTCCCAGAACTGCAGTTCACTGGATGGACAATGTCCTCCTTTCTAGACTCCAGGAGGGATGCAATAGATTATGGCTTCATACCCACTTCTCACATGGATTTATAACTATTGGCTAACCTTCTGCCTCTACTAGATAGAGTCCTTTAATGGAAGGGACTGCCTTCTTTTCAGTGGCTACTGTACTTGCCACCTACCTCATCTCAACAAATGTGTCTCTAGGGCTCAGATTCTGCAACTGGTTTCCATGACCACTGGTAAGGGATAGGCCTAGGTGTGGATGAAGTCAGGGATGGCTTGCTGTCTGATTTGCAGTAGGAATTACTTGATTTCTGATGTAGTGATGAACAGTTATCCCTCCCCTAACCCCCCCCCCCCACATAGCTCTTGGCTCACCATTCTCTGTATGTGTATTTCTACAGTTGTATGATTCCGTGGTATGTTATTGGGGTGAGAGAAATGGCCATGTGTGCATGGAGCAGAATTATTTTCTGTCAACATGTGGATTTCTCTGCTTTGTTTACTTGTCTCTTCTGTACATATTCACAAATAAACTTACCTAAGATCAATGGCTCTTCTGTCTTCGCTGGAGTCCACTAAGAACTCTGACTGTAAATTGTCCAGAGCTCCTCTACAGAGAGATAGGGGGACTAGTGAGAAAGGTTAGTCTTCATTTATTTTCACATAGGGAAGTCTCCCGAGCCTAAACACTGCTGGATGTTGGACGGTGGGTGGTATGAACGCCTAGAAATGGCCAGAGCTGGGAGAAGTCTGTGATCTCCCTGTGGGTTTGCAAGTAACCCAGGAGGCACAGCTGAGAGGTGAAAATACAAAATAACCAGTTAGCTTTGAATTTCAGACAAGCAATGAATACATCTCACAATAAGTGTGTCACACATGAAGTTTGGGATATATCTATACTAAAAAGTATTCATGAAATCCAAAGTAACTGGAAATGTTTTACATTTATTTGCCAAGTCTGATTAATCCCACAAGAAAGGTGACTAAAAATTCCGGTGTCTAAGCAGGAACAACAACAATAAAAAAAAAAAAATCACCAAGAGGAGGTTGGCTGGAGAGAGCACAAAAGGATTCAAAGTAAGGAGAGAAACACTCTCCAGGTGTGGTGGATGGCCTTCCCAGCAGAAGATGCATGCCCAAGAGCCAGTAGAGAGATTGTTGTCCTGGGACAGGTATCCAAGGCCCAGACACATGTAGGTCTAGCAGTGGTTGGTCACACTAATGCTGGAGTCACGTTAGGGTAAGTGTTGTTCCTCCATGGCGCCTCAGCTTAGCATCAGCCCCAGGAAGAGGGAAAGGGAGTGGAGGTGGGGGTGGAGGGGGGAACTATTCTGAATATAACCAAGTGAGTAACCTCAATCATGCTCTGAAGACTTCTACGAGAATTCTTCTGTCAAATACTGCTGAATTTGACAAGTTGGCCTGCAGATGGCTGGGCTCAGTCTCTGCTTCTGTCGACATAAACTCAATACTAAATACATCTGATTATAAGAAATTAATAGTTCGACACACTCAGTGTATATGAGGATTTTTTAAAATTCCATATCTGCTGTGTGTATGCACTTTTGATCTGTTTGCACCAGCTACAGTGGGATATGACATTGTGTGTGTGTGTGTGTGTGTGTGTGTGTGTGTGTGTGTGTGTGTGCTTGTTTGTGTGGGTGCAGGTATTTAGGTATACATATATGCATGGGTGCATGCAAAACTCAGAGGCTGATATAGAGTTACTCTCTAATTGCATTGCACCTTACTTTGGGGAAACAGGGCACATGGCACCCCTGCCTCTGAAAGGATAGAAAATTCTTTCCCACCCTTGGTCCTCTGGAGGCCCCACTCTTGGGGAACTGTCCCATGACAACCTGCAAAGGTCTGAGACTGCTCCAGACTGTCATTCACA
Source organism: Rhabdomys pumilio (assembly GCA_030674055.1). NCBI lineage: Eukaryota > Metazoa > Chordata > Mammalia > Rodentia > Muridae > Rhabdomys > Rhabdomys pumilio. Next base: position 51,812,627 of record JANHMN010000008.1, read on the forward strand.
CATACTTGGATGCTGGCTTTTCTCCGTTTAGTCCTTCACTCACTTGAGGTAGCGTAGGGCATGGTGGAAGTAGAAAGCTGGAACAAACCAGTTACAGACTTTCTTCTGGTCTCAGTTCCTCAGAAAGGCCCTAAGGACACTCTCACCACCAGTAATGACCATGGCCCTGCCACTTACCACTCAGGAACCTCCCAACCCAGACTCTCACACACAATCCCCTTAGCCGAACCGTCACTCAGTGACGAATCAGACCTATGAAGTAGGATTGCTTGCAGCACCCACCTCCCCACATCGACTGTGTTGGCACCAGCAACCAGTTCTACCTGGATGTCTACAGAGTCAGATATAGAGAGTGACGGAGTGACTTGTAAACCCAGGCTGCTTTACTTGTGCTGTGAGTCCCTATGCCCACAGCCCCCTCCTTGTGTTCCATGTGCCAGAGAGACTCATAGACCCCGGGGGAATTCGCAAGTTAATTTATCCAATGGATCAGCTGAGTTCTATCTTAATACCCAAACTCATTTCATTTCTGGTATTTGCAAAGTGTTCCTGGCAGCCACGGCACATCTAGGAGAATCCACGCCTTTATTATGCCCACTTCCCTTCCTGGGCTGCTCTCTCCTGAGCCTTGGATCTTAAACCACTAAATAGCAGGTCAGCAAGTCGCTTAGATTCTGCTCCAGAGTTGGAATTACAGGTAGCAAGCATGGCTTTTGCATGAACCCCAATTCAGGTCCTTACGATTTGTAGACCAGCATTTCACTGAGTAACTCCTCTTCCTGTCCCTATTACACTCTGAAAGAAAAACCTTCCCAAGCTTAAAACTTAGTTCTTACATTATGTTGGGATATGTTGAAGTTTAGTGTTTTTCATGTGTATAAAAATAGTGGTTTTGCCAGACATCAATCTATATTATATTATTGATTATTTTTTGACTTTTAAACTCACCCTCTCCCAGTGCTTCAGAGTGGAATTCCCAGAGTCATTGTGATGACTTCCTGGTTATCCCTGTGCACTGATGAAGACAGTGAGGGTGTCAGAGCCACTCCAGACCAAGCATGTGATGCAGCCATTTCTTCTGGTGCTTTCAATGGATAAAGCACTAGCCTGCAGATGTGCAGACCAGACACCTCTTCTCTTGCAAATGAGAGAAGTGAGATGCGCAGAGGTTATGGGGCTTGTTCATGCTGACCCAGAGTGTAAATGATGGAGTGCATCTAACACAAGCTTGTCTTATTTTGAAGTCTGTTTCCTGTGAATGCTTGGGGGGTCATGGGATAAAGGGCTGAGTTCCCCTGAAGGAAGTTCCTGGATAAACTGGAGCCCTGAGATGAGTCTGGATGTGGCTGCTTTGCATCCCGGAAGCTGAGTTCAACCTTACATCATAGTCTCACTTCATCTCCAGGGTTTGCAAAGTGCTCCTGGCAGTGGAGGAGCATCTTGGAGGATTTATACTCATGCCTACTTCCCTTTCTGAGCTGTAACCAGAATGGCTAGAGTTGACTTGGAAGAGAGAGGGAAACCAGCAGGTGGTGCTGTCTCAGTTAAAGAAGCAGGCCTCAACTGCCTTGGAAATGGCATATACTTGGACACTGGCATTTCTCCATCTAGCTTTTCAGTTACCATGGGCAAGGTGGAAGAAGAAAGCTGGGACAAGCCAGTAAGGACCTTCCTGTGGCCTCAGTTCCTCAGAAAGGCCCTAATGACATTCCTACCACGAGTAGCGACTATGGCCCTGCCACTTGTCACTCAAGAAACCCCACACAATCTCCTTAGCTGAGCTAACACACAGTATCCAGAGCTATGAAATAGGGTTACTCCCTACCTCCTCCCGGCATTGACTGTGCTTGCAGTTCTGACTCAGCTTACCTGGAGACAAGGTCAGATGTAGAGGGCAAGGGGCTGACTTGTAAACTCAAGCTGCTTTGCCTGTGCCTCTGACCCAGTGTCTGTGAATCCCAGTGCCCACAACCCGCCACTTGTGTTATGAGATGGAGAGAACCATAGACCTCAGGGGAATTCATGCATTTACCTATTCAATCTAAAGGCTGCAGATGAGGAGATCTGAGATGCACAGGACAAGGTGGGGAGACTGCGGAGCGCACTCCAGGAACCCACGTGCCTTCAGCATGCCATCTCCTCGAACCCAGCTCTTTGACATCTTTATGGAGATTTCATTGTGTGGCCATAGCTGATGATATTGTTAGCTGCTGGTGACCAACAGACCTCAGTCCCTCTGTCCTTCTAGTCACAACCAGCTCTCCAGCCCCACCTTGTTCTTCCAGTGACAAGCCTCTACATTGAAGTGTCCTACGGGCTTCAGCCTTCAAATCACTTATGTTATGCAGAAAAATTCACCCTTTGAAGACTCCAAATATCTTAGGGGTTTTGTTCTAAGACACTGAGACGAAACCACATATCCTGACCACACAGTTGAGGTCATGTTTTTTACATGAACTTATATTCTACACAGACACCTGGGATAACCTGTAAACTTAATACTGTATTTACTGTCTAACAGAACAAAGAGCAAAGGTTTATTTTACTTATTCTCATCATGTAACTAGCTGTCAGAAGTATGGATTGGGGAAGCTGCAGAGATGGCTCAGTGGTTAAGAATACATACTGCTCATGCAGAGGGCCTGAATTCCAGCACTCAATCTGTCAGCTCAATTATAACACCAGCTTCAGGGGATCTGATATCTTCTTCTGGCCTTCAAGAGCAAATGCAGTCACATGCAATACCATCATATAGGCACACATGCATACGCACAATAAGAAATAAAATAAAAATATAAATAAAAACAAGAAGTGCAAAGCAGCACTCCAGTCTTAGTCTTTGGTCTCCCAGTGTCATGCTGTTTAATTCTATGAAGTGTTAGCATCCTTTTCTTCTTATCTCTGATACACATACACAGAGAGAGAGAGAGAGAGAGAGAGAGAGAGAGAGGGAGAGAGAGAGAGAGGAAGAGAGAGAGAGAAGGAGAGAGAAAGAGAGAGGAAGGAGAGAGAAAGAGAGAGAGGGGGGAAGAAGGAGAAAAAAGAGAGATGGAGGGAGAGGTAGAGGAAGAAGAGAGAGAGAGAGAGAGAGAGAGAGAGAGAGAGAGAGAGAGAACACAAGCTGTCTTGAACTGTAAGACCACAGTCACAGTCTGTAACTAATTTTCACTAATCTACTAGAATAATCCAGGGCTTCTGAAGGGCCATATAGATCAAGCAACCAGATACAAGGACTGTTGCCATCCATTTCTTTGTTGGTAGGGAAAAGGTGAAGCCTTCAGGGGCCTTCAGTGGGTGGTGGCTGGATGCCAGCCGGCAGACTAAAATTCTTTGTCATGACTCTTAATATTGGATTCCTGCTAGTAGCATCAACCAGCTGAAAACAAGTCAGTTATTCTCCCCAGATTAATAAGAAGGAAACAGGGTAGGAGGGTGGGATTGATCAGTGAGCTGAGGAGTCGAGGGCTAGGAGAAGGCAGACATTAAAATAGCAGCAAATGAATACCATGCAATTTCAAACAGTCAATAATGTCATGCTGAAAGGCTGATAAGTCCGCTGAGATAATTGCCCTTCTCCCGATTAGTGTCTTTATCAGAAAAAGAAATGATTGCTGAGTGTGTGAAGTCATGCTGCCTCTCGCTTCATAGGAAGGGACAGTAATGAGAGAGCAGGCTCTTAACATGTATCTATCCACACACAGAGCACGCATGGGATAACTGAGTGTTAGTGGTCACTGCTCATCGTCTACAAGGTATGGGGAGACCATTGAGCTGGCCCTCACTTGTCTGGGTTTGAAACCAAAACAGGTTGGTGGAGACTCTCTGATCCTTCCAGAGAGCAAACACTTGCACATTTACGGATTGCGAGATGCTTTTTGACAAGCCTACCTTTTTTAATATTCCTTTGCAAGCCTTCCAAGTTCAACTCAGAATCACTGGGCATGCTCCCTAGGATCAGCACAGTATGGCAGCACACTAACTCATCCATCAAGGATGTCTGTGTCTTCATCCCTAGAGCCAATGAACGTGCTGCTTTCTACTGGAGGCGGGGACTTGCAAATGTGAGTGCATTTTAAGGATCTTCCATTAGGAAAGATCTTGGGTGGAGTAAATGCAATCATGATCACATCCTCCTAAGACAGAGGTGATGAAAGTGGGTCAGGGAAAGGGGTATTACAAAGGATGTGGACGCTGTCTGCGGATGATGAAGTGAGTCATTGGCCCAGGAGTAGAGGTGGCCCTGAGTGATTGGGATAGACCAGAAAAGGAATTATCCTAGAGTCCCTAAAAGGCATCTATCTGATCTGCTGAAAATTTGATTTTAGCTCAAAGAGGGTAATTTTGAGCTTCTAGAGTCTGGAACTGTGGAAGACCGGGTGTATTCTTGACAGCTTGTTATAGCAGTGACAGAAAGCTCATATGCCTAGGAGGGCCTAGGGCAGATGGTGTCAACTAGACACAAGCTAAGATCATTCGAGAGGAGGGAGCCTCGCCTGAAAATACATCCATAAGACCTGTCTGTATGCAAGTCTGCTGGTTGATTAATGATAGGTGTGGGAAGGCTCAACCCATCATGGTGGTCCTGGGTGGTATAGGAAACTAGACCGAGCAATTCATAGGGAACAAGTCAGTAAGCAGCATTTATCGATGCTCTGTTAACTGTTCCTGCCTCCCGGTTCTTGCCTTGAGTTCCTGGCCTAACTTCTCTCAGTGGTAGTGTGACCCTTTCCTCAGCATGTTGCTTCTGGTCATGGAGCTGTGCCACAGGAGTAGGAACTCTAGCTAAGATGAGTCTTTCTTACCTGATGCTGAAGCTGATAACCCAGAGATCCAGTTTCCCCCTACTTTCTACTAACCCAGGCAATCACATCTGCATTGTGGGGGTCAGCACAGGGAGAGACCACTAGTGACACCGTCATTCACTCTGGACAGTTAACGGACATTGATTAGGGTCAATGGCTGCTTATTATAGTCAAAGGCACAGACTGACTCATGTCAATTAATGTGTCGAGCTGTGATTTAAGGGACAATGGATACTTAGAGATATGTGGGGAGTAGACTTTACATTGCCTTCACTTCACACACGAGGAAACAGACCCTGCCCAGGCCTGTTTCAATCTGGATGCCCTAACCCACCCAGAAGAGAATTTATACCTCAGCCCCATCCCACTGTGTATCTCTAGACAACAGAGCAGTAAGTCTTCCCCAGCCTTAGTGCATATGGGGATCCTGTGGGAGCTTCCTACCACAGTGGTGCCTGGGCCCATCGCCAGATGATCTGATGCGGTATGGATGGAGAGGGCATTGGGAAACTGACTTCCCAAGAAGCTCCCTTCGGCGTTCGATATTGTTGGTCAATAAGTCATGCTTTGAGCAGCCTGGAGCTGATGGCCACCCCAGCTCAGCTTCCAGATGCTTAGACACTGTTGCTGAGTCTCAGTTCTCTTCCATGATCTAGCCCACATTCTGCCAAATCAGAATAAAGAGGATTTGCTTTGATAGGCATACTGAGAAGAAATAAATGAGTGTTGCCCATGAATTGGGTACCGCCCTCATGTTTTTCCCCAGGCTTAGAAGGAATGCTAATTATATGACAGCCAAAACATTCAAAACATCTCACATTTGCTAAGCTGCTTTTAAATAAAATAACTTTCTTACACATCTTGATAACCTCGTCTAGATTCAAAAGCATATTTTACGACGTGGGCAACAATAAGCTGGAAAAAAGCCACTGAATCTAACATGCTAAGCTCATGTCTTTGGTCTGAGCCTTTAAGGAGAGTGTTTAAAAATATGAATTATAGTTGGAATTGGGAAATTAAAAATATAATTTCATCAGTTCTAACCTGAGACGAAAGAGAAACTATTAGTTAAGAATCTCACAGAAGACTTTCATGGGTGCTATGGTTAGATGGTTTGAGGGAGGAAAAGAGGGCTGTAAGAGGAAAAGAGAAATGCTGGCAATTCAGCTCTAACCTGCATCTTGTCAATGGAGGAGGGACAGCCATGAGAAGCTTAGGAGAAAGCAACACACACACACACACACACACACACACACACACACACACACAGACACACACACACACACACACACACACACACACACACGTGACTCACCAAGACAAGCTGTTCCGTGAACTTCCCAGCTACTGTATATTTAGGTCACATTACACTCCTTGTCCTCTGAAAATGCACCGAACCCATTAATGAATTTATTCTGCGATTATCACTGTGTAGGGAGGCAGAAAGGGAGGAGGAATGGGGGAGGGAAAAAGCCAAGCTCCAGATGTGAACCTTAATTTGTGAATGGCCTCACTTTAATCCTTCTAAACAGGAATCTGGGTCAGTGTAGGCATAATCTGTTTTCCCTATCCCCTCTATCTCCTGGGATGCTCCTTCCATGCCCACCCCTACTTGTTTTCCATCTCTCCACTGGTGAGGGAGCGACCCCTGTCTCCAGCATCCACACATTGGATGTGTGTGTGTGTGTGTGTGTGTGTGTGTGTGTGTGTGTGTGTGCTTTGTTTCCTTCCACTTTTGTGCCTTTTCAAACAAGAAAGGGAGGCCACTTTTCCAGGGCTTCTTTCCCTGGAAAGAAGGTGTTGGATTGAGGGGCAAATGAGGAGGGAGAGGATGAAGAGGAAGGAAACCTTCTCCCCTCGGTTCATATCTTCTTCATGTGGAGGAGGAAGATGTGTCTGGGTCAGAGGATCAGGAAAGAGAGTACCATCATTCACTCTATTATCAAAGATTGCATGATTGTACTCTTTCTAGGGAAGCATGTAATTTTATATTTTACAAAGTCAGCAGGGAGACTCAAACAACTAAAAACCCACTGACCAACTTTTCCTTTATTTATTTGAAAAGGAGGCATACTTCAGTAGATTTTAAACAGACTGATTTCCACTTGGCTCTCACTGGTCCAGATGGAGAAGTCTCCAGGTTGCTCTGCCTTCTCTGGACAGCCCCTCAGAAAGATTTTCATCAAAGGGTTTAAAGAAAATGAAGAAGGCATCCCCAATCTGAGTGTGACTGTGTCCCTGATCTAGAATCAATAATGCGCTTGTCAAATGGCAGTTTTGAAGGGATGAGAAATCAGAGGATGAGGAACATTGCACGTGAGCGGGATAATGTGGAAGAGCTCCTTCCGAAGGTCATCAAAGAATGAGGCGGAAGCAGCCCAAAGTCCAGCATCTCTCAGTTTGCCTGCAGGGATCTCCCAGAGCTCGCCTCACAGCAGTCTCTGGTCCATGTCCTTGACTGGAAGGATTGGAAGCAGCCTGAGCACTAAGACTTGTGCTGCCTGAGTAAGCTTCTTCAGCCTGCTTGCAGGCTGCGGTCACGAAAACATTTCTGATGAGGGTCTCTTGTGCACCACCCCTCCAATGTGGAAAAGCACAGCTGATACCTGATTTTGCAACAAGAACCAGATATTATTTCTGTCCCCTTTTGTGTATTTAAAATTTGCTCAGTAGTGGAAGCGTTCTCCTGACCTAAGTGAAAATGTAGATCTCCATGTTTGAGGTTATACCATGTATTAATATAATAGCATTATATTAACGTAATACACAATGACTACATCTCAAACAATAGGAAATGAATTGTATAACCCATCATTCTAATTTGTCATTTTACCCATAATGTTGTTTTTATCCACAAAATTGATGTGGCTTGTTTGGTAATGTATAATTTAGCAATACAAAAGCTGAGCTAAGGGTCAGAGCAAATCTAATTTACTCTTTGCCCTATTTGGTCGTCTAAATGGTTCCTTCATTTATCAACTTCCCGGTCACTGTGGGTGCTAGCTATTGTTAGAAATGACCTTTGTTTCTGTCTCTCAGTTTTCCCTTTCTCCTGACCCAGTAGCTGCTTTCTTCTTAGTTCAGCTGCAATCGATGTGTGTCTTCATTACAATTTACAACATAGAGCTTGCATGATGTATAGTTTTGTAAGAAGCCGGAAGTTAGTAATGCATGGCATGGTTCAGGTTCTCTCTTCAGTGCATGCTTTCTCTCTCTCTCCCTCTCTCTCATTTACATATATATATATATATATATATATATATATATTACCTATATATTTATATGTTATATATAGATATATAAATAGTTAGATAACTGGACAGATAATCCATAATGCATGCTTGAAACCAAATGTGGGAGCTCACATGCACCTTAAGCATAAAGACAATGTCATATTCTAGAGGAAGTGATGGAAAGTGAGGAGAGGGAGCTAAATCAGGCTTGGGAGAGATGAAATACAGACATATAAACACAGTTGCTTCAACAGAGACACAAGAGATGTATGAAGTGTGAAGGAAAGGCGCCGCCCCTGCTCCAGGACTGGGGAGATCATTAAGATGGCCAGTCTGCTTCTCAGGAACTGGCTTTCGTCCACATGGCTGGCCAGTCTCTCAGGACCCTTCCTCAGCCTGCTCTGTCAGTTCCATTAACTTTTTCTAGTCCTCAAGTCAGGCCTGGGATTTCCTTTCTGGAGCCTGAGTCATAGTCTTCTTTCCACCTAAGGAGCCCATCTTCCGCTCACCACCTCAGGGAAGTCTCTTCAGATTCCAGAAGGAGTACAAGACCCACTGTTCTCCTAGTGCCCTATGTTCTGTGAGGAACCTCTCAAAGTTGGAATTCAACAAGCAGTGTAAAATCAGGTGCCTGTGAGCTTTGCCTTTCTTGGAGTCTTATGCTAAAGGGTCGCAAAGGAGATTTGCCTTGGTTGTTAATACATTATTTACACCCTGGAGGAATAACTTGCATGTAGTAGACAATTAATTAATGGTTAATTATCTATTAATTAATATTTATGATATAATAATAAAATGTATATTTATAATAAATAATTTAAAAATGAATAGTTTTCATTTAGCCATCTCATGTAGCCTAGGTTAGCCTTGAACTGTCTGGGTAGCTAAGGGTGGTCTCTTAAACTCTTGCTCTTCCAACCTCCCAAGTACTGGAACTGCAGGTTTGTGCTTTCACGTCTGGTTTAGTAAGTGTTTTTGTAAGAGAAAGCCTTGCTATGTAGCCCAAGTTACCTTCAAACTTTTAATCATGCAGCCTTTACTTTCCAAGTGCTGTAATTAATGAATTGTGTGCCCTCTCTGTTCTTGGTTCTCAGTTATTAGTGGATCAACCAAGTTGGCATTTAGGATACTTTCTTCTCTGACTTTCCCCGTCCCTTCTCCTGTACCCCTCGCTCCCCCTTCATTTAAATGTCGTTCTTATAACTTCTCCTCTGTTTAGTTCTGTTCTCTTGCCCAGGCTTATGAATCTGCCCCCTTTTCTTCTCCTCTGTACATTTTATTCTGGGGGAAAAAATGAAGTGCTTCAAATAATTCCTTGAGAGTCAATCATTTGGACCTAATCTGAATGAGGTTGCTATTCAAAGTGTCACTTCCAGACAGGTACATCAGCACCACCCAGGAGCTTTGTCTCAAGTTGCAATCTAAGATCCATGACACCTCAGAGTCTGCACTGCTGTGAAGGCCTGGGATAGGTAGATCTTCCTACAGATCCGCAAATGGAAAGAAGAGCACACTCACTGCAGTCATGCAGCCTGGACTTGGGAGTGGTGTTGGTGAACAAGTGACAGGAAGCCGCATTCTGAGGAACAGTCTTGAGACCACATTGCTGGGATGTCACCTGTGGAAGAAGATGTGAGAATCTCTTAGGCAGGACGAGTCAGGGTGCAATGCTGGTCTTGCTCTTGCCAGGTCGTGGCAACTCCTTGGTGCTCGAGAGCAATGACTGTTAGCAGAACTTTAGGATTGGGTGCAGAGGCCAGATCTTAATGATTCTGTTGGGCAGAAGCCTGCCCAGGAGGAAATTGGACTTTACAGAAAAGCTAAGGCAGTGATAGAGACTAGGGATACACCTAACTAGAGAATGTCAGTTAATTTCCCTTTCAGTCAGCTAAAAACAAGGGTCTTTCCTGAAGGGAGGTCATAGCAGCTTGCCTGTGTGGCTGCCGCGTGTGACACCTGAGGCAACTCAGCAGAAAATCTGGGGGAGTGTCTAAGTGTGTAAGAAACCAAATTAGAACGAAGGAGGCCTGACTAACGTGCTTATGTTCTTTCTTCTTATTCTGCCAGGAATAGTCTTCTCAAAGGTCCCAGGAAGACACACCCTAGAGAACTCTCCCCCTGGGGAGCTCAAGGGTGGCCCATATGAATCAATTTCATCTTTGTATGCACAAGATGTACCATTCCATGACAAGATATAGGGCCATAAATCTCTGACCTTATGCTCCATGATCCCAGCAGGGAGCCACCTGACTCACTGGGAAGAGGAGGCTGCAGATTTTAGGCAGTAGCGGGAAAACTTGCCTAGTATGTATAAAGTCCTAGGTTAGCTCCTCGACTCCTCAATAAATGAAGAGGTAAGTAAATAAACCACAGGACTGTGGAGTGGAGAGTGCAAGGTCGTAAGGCTGGCTGCTGACACCTCCTCACATCACCTGTCACATCCACACTCAATCCTCATCCTTGCATATCTGCAAACACCATACACACGAAGTCACATGAGGCCAGATGTCTGCACACGCCCGGTTCTCTGCAACCTTCTTGTGCATATATACTGATGAAATCACATCCTCTGCATTTCCAGCGGCGACACAAGTTTGTGTGCCCCTTGCTGTTTCCACAAACGTTGCCTCAGGTTTCCAAAGTGCCTGTATTTGTGAACTCATTCACAGACAATAGGTGATGACATCCCTGAAGTAGACTCTCAAATAATGTGCAGGAAAAGAAACTAGACAATATAATCAGACACTTTCAATTGGTATGTAGATAGATTAAAAGAGTTGCGCATGCCCGTGTATGTGTGTGTTGTGCGTACAGACACACACACACACACACACACACACACACACAGAGAGAGAGAGAGAGAGAGAGAGATCTCCACTCCCCTGCAGAATTACAGTGACTTTCCAGCAATGTAAAAAGCAAAAACATGTAGGGGAAGCTGTATCTAAAATTGCCAGACAGACCTTGAAAAATCCTCCCCTTGGCTTTTGAGGACCATGATAGCCCCAGAAACTAAAGACAAGGGCAGAGTGTAGGGGGTTCCTGGTGTCCCAGCCTAGGACTCAATCTTACTCACTCTTCTGCCTCCTGCAGTGGAAGTGTGCTCTCAGGCCAGATATGGGGAGGGGAGAAAGAAGCAAGCTCCCCAACCCCAGCAACTTGGGTTTGAATTCCAGCGTTGATACTTTCTAGTTCTGTGGCCATATACAGTGTAGCCAATCTATCTGCGCCTGAGTTTCTTTGTATACTGAAGGTCGTAGTGGTACTTACTTTGTACAAAGTACCGGGATGCAGAAACACACAAGTCAAGAATGACCTGGACATACCATCAGCAAACAAGTCCCTCTCATGGGCCTCCCCCTGCTTCTCTTTACACAGGTCTCTCTACAGTCACTAGCTTAGAGCTTCCCCGTGCACAGTTACTCTCCACCAGGATTTATTGCCCTCTCTTTTCTTATTGTGCATTTTTTTCTGAAAGAGGATTAAGTGAGGAGGTTGGAGGGATGGTGAAGAATGCAGAGTCAGGAGATCAGACAGCTTCTCTCTTGATGAGGCTCCCCCTGGGTCCATACTAGCAGATCAGATCACCAAGGTCTGGATGATGAAAAACAGGCTTAAGGGTTTGCTGTAAAATCTCAGTCTCCTGCCTTTCAATTGGTATGTAGATAGATTAAAAGAGTTGCGCATGCCCGTGTATGTGTGTGTTGTGCGTACAGACACACACACACACACACACACACAGAGAGAGAGAGAGAGAGAGAGAGATCTCCACTCCCCTGCAGCCTAATTTTTCCCACAGTGAGAGTCTATTAATCTCTAAAGCAGTGGTTCTCAACCTGCAGCTCACAATCCTTTTGGCAAACCTCTATTTCCAAAAATATTTACATTACACTTCAGTAGCAAATTCCATTTACGTTACGATAACAAAAGCAAAATCACAGTTATGAAGTAGTAAAACAAGAATAATTTTACGGTTGTGGGGGGTCACCACCATAGGAGCTACTGTAGTAAAGGTCACAGGCAGCATTCGGAAGCTTGAGAAGCATTGCTCTAAAAGAAAAACACCCAGAGCACTCTCTTCTTCAATCTCTCATCCTGGAACTCAGTTAAAAGCCCTTTCCTTCCATCTAAAGCAGTTCCCACCCTCTGGCGTCCCCTGGCTTTCAGTGCATTCCCAGGTGATCTGAGATCCTGAAGCTATTCTCATCCTGTTGCCCTGGGAGTTTTCAGCACTCCTGGTACAACCTGTTCCTCGCTCCTCGCGCTCTTTTCCTCCTCCCCTTCCTGTCCTTGCTGCAGGGGCCCCAGCTGAACCCTCCAGAGAGACACTCTCTGACTCCCGTCCCCAGAGGAGAAACGGGAGGGGGGAGGAGGAGAGGAGGGAGCCACAGAGGGCGGAGGCCGGGGAGCTCAGCCAGAGAGGGGCTGCTGGAGGTTGCATCTGCTGGAAGGAGGTTTTTCTGCTGCCTGGTAACCAGCTGCCAGAACACTGAGAGGGAGAGAGAGAGGCAGGGAGCAGGGGCAGCAGCTTCTTGACGTCAGGACCAGCCAAGGGGATCGGTCCAGCTACCTCAGCCAGCCTAGAGCCAGCGGGGGCCCTCGGCTGCAGAGGAGACCCACAGGAGGCCCAGAGCGTGAGTTGGGGGTGTGGGAACTGGTTGTCTGGGGCGCAGCATGCCCCCTGCCCCCGGGCCATGGAGATTTCCCTGGTGCCCCTGGAGAACGGCAGTGCCATGACCCTCAGAGGAGGAGGGGAGGCAGGGGCAAGCTGTGTGCAGACCCCCAGGGGAGAGTGTGGGTGCTCTCCGACGGCTGGACTCAGTAATCCGTCCAAAGAAACATCAACTAGGGAGTGTGCCACGCACGAGGATGTGGGCCAGGGTGGGCGGCCTTTGCCCCCTATGCCTCAGGAGCTGGCACAGCCTAGAAGGCCATCTGCTGAGGATGAGGAGGGAGAAGGCGACCCTGGCCTGGGCACAGTGGAGGAGGACCAGGCTCCTCAGGACTCAGGGTCACTCCATCACCAGCGGGTCCTCATAAACATCTCGGGTTTGCGCTTCGAGACGCAGCTGGGCACCCTGGCGCAGTTTCCCAACACCCTCCTGGGGGACCCAGCCAAGCGCCTGCGCTACTTCGACCCCTTGAGAAATGAATACTTCTTTGACCGCAACCGGCCCAGCTTCGATGGCATTTTGTACTATTACCAGTCTGGGGGCCGCCTGCGCAGGCCGGTCAACGTCTCACTGGATGTGTTTGCAGATGAGATCCGCTTTTACCAGCTGGGGGACGAGGCCATGGAGCGCTTCCGGGAAGATGAGGGCTTCATTAAGGAAGAGGAGAAGCCCCTGCCCCGCAACGAGTTCCAGCGCCAGGTGTGGCTCATCTTCGAATACCCAGAAAGCTCTGGGTCCGCAAGAGCCATCGCCATCGTGTCGGTCTTGGTCATTCTCATTTCTATCATCACCTTCTGCTTGGAGACTCTGCCTGAGTTCAGGGATGAACGGGAGCTGCTACGCCACCCCCCAGTGGCACCGCAGCCCCCAGCCCCTGCCCCAGGGGCCAATGGCAGCGGCTCTGGTGCCCTTTCCTCTGGCCCCACAGTGGCTCCGCTGCTGCCAAGGACACTGGCTGACCCATTCTTCATCGTGGAGACCACGTGTGTGATCTGGTTCACTTTTGAGTTGCTTGTGCGCTTCTTTGCCTGCCCCAGCAAGGCAGAATTCTCTCGAAATATTATGAACATTATTGATATTGTGGCCATCTTCCCCTACTTTATCACCCTGGGCACGGAGCTGGCAGAACAACAACCAGGGGGAGGTGGTCAGAATGGGCAGCAGGCCATGTCCCTAGCCATCCTCAGGGTGATCCGCCTGGTCCGGGTGTTTCGGATCTTCAAGCTCTCCCGCCACTCTAAGGGGCTGCAGATCCTGGGTAAGACGTTGCAAGCATCCATGCGGGAGCTCGGGCTGCTCATCTTCTTCCTCTTCATCGGAGTCATCCTCTTCTCCAGCGCTGTCTACTTCGCAGAGGCAGACAATCATGGGTCCCACTTCTCCAGTATCCCAGACGCCTTCTGGTGGGCAGTAGTCACTATGACCACTGTAGGCTACGGGGACATGAGGCCCATCACTGTAGGAGGCAAGATTGTGGGCTCACTGTGCGCCATAGCTGGGGTCCTCACCATTGCTCTGCCCGTGCCTGTCATCGTCTCCAATTTTAATTATTTCTATCATCGGGAGACCGACCACGAGGAGCAGACTGCCCTGAAGGAAGAGCAAGGCAACCAGAGGCGGGAGTCTGGGCTGGACACAGGGGGTCAGCGGAAGGTCAGCTGCAGCAAGGCCTCCTTCTGCAAGACCGGCGGTTCCCTGGAGAGTTCTGACAGTATCAGAAGGGGAAGCTGTCCTCTAGAAAAGTGTCACCTCAAGGCCAAGAGCAACGTGGATCTTCGGAGGTCCCTGTATGCCCTGTGTCTGGACACTAGCCGGGAAACAGATTTGTAAAGAGAGATCAAGGCAGACTGACAACAGTGGAGCTGGGAACAGGGATGTCCCTGAGCCTGGGCATCTGCTTTACACCACAGAGTATTTAAGCCCACCTGGTCACCTACCAGATGTCTGAATACTTGCCTTTCCCCTTTCACCCTTCCCACCCTCCTGCTCTCTACCTTCCCCAGTTTTCTTCCTCTTTCCATAACGCCAAGGGTCACCTATTTTTAAAAAGCATCGCATTCCATGACGCAGGAGCCGTTGAAGTGGAGAGCACTCACTGTAAGACGGATGTATTCATAGCCAGTTTTCTATACCCAGCAGAGGGATAACTCAAACGAAATTGACTTTAAATAGCTCAGATCCCAAGAGAGTTCAGAGCTCTCCCTATCCCTGTGTTCCAAATTTACTTTACATGTGATTATATTTGTGTATGGGCAAATATTATTTTTATGGCTGATGAGTGCATTTTGTACAGCAGCGCGTACATGAAGAATAATTGGGTGTATTCTTAAGATATACTTTGAACTATGAAAGTGTTGGGGGTCATCCTTTCCTGGGACGTTCAGGGACAGAGCCCCTAAAGAAGTTGTTCAGGTTTGTGTTCCCAAGCTTCCCATTATTCTGGGATGTACTATTGGTGCTTTGTGTTTAGGGTAGAGAATGTTCTAGAAGACCAGAAAAATCTGATTTTTTTTTTTTTTTAATTTGGAGAGGGAGAGGTTGGTTCCCCTTAAACATATCTTGTGGCTTTCTTCACAGAAGCGTTTTAAGGATGTTGGAAGAAAGCTTTTGAGAATTTATTCCTTTCATTTTGATACCAGGAAATAAAATGTGACTCTGTCAGGCAAGTGTTAGTTTGTCTACTGCTGAGGGTGTGACATGTTAATGAGTGAAGTCTGCCACTTGCTGTCTGGTTTGAGCATCAGTGCAAATGTTCTGACAGGGCTAGAAAACTCCGGGAGCCCAGCATCCTCTTTTGTCCCTCATTTATTTATTTGTTCATTCATTCATCCATCCATTCATTCACTTTACACCCCATCACAGCCCCCTTTCTCTCCTTCTCCCGTTATTCCCTCTTCTTCTCCTCAGAAGGGGACCACCCCATCCTGGACATCAAATCTCAGCAAGACTAAGTGCATCCTCTCCCACTGAGGCCTAGCCAGGTAGCCCAGCTAGGAAAAGGGGATCCAGTGGGAGGCAACCAAGTCAGAGACAACCTCTGCTTGACTGTTAGGGGACTCACCAGCTGCACATCTGCTACAAATGTGTAGAACACTTAATTCCAGTGTCTGCATGCTCCTTGGTTGGGGGTTCAGTCTCTGTGATCCCTCATGGTCACAGGTTAGTTCAGTACCCTCTTTTTGATAGATCTCTCTGAGCTTAAACAGAGGTTCTCAACCTCTAGGAGGAGACCCCTTTTTGGAGGGTGGGTCACTTATCAGATACCCTGCATATCAGATGTTTACATTATGATTCATAGCCATAGCAAAATTACAGTTGTGAGGTAGAAACAAAGTAATTTTATGGTTGGGGGGTCATTACAACATGAAGAACTGTATTAAACTGTCAAAGCATTAAGAAGGTTGAGAACCACTGGCTTAGAAGGATGATAGATGGATTGTTTGTATCTAGGCTGTGTGTGGTATTACAGTCAGCACCAACTCTAGAATTGGGGTTAAGGGAAAGGGGTGATGAGCCCCATCCTGCAGCTGTCCTCTTGTGGTCTCAAGCTCTGGATTTTTCAAGGTTGTCTCCTTTACTTTAAGTCCCAAGTCTACCTTGTTAATTGTTCAAGGAAGCTCAAAGAAACAAGCTTGATGCTTACAGACAAGTCCTTTCAGAGGATCACCATCTGGTAAAGGTCACTCAGGGAAAGTGCCTGGCTGTTCACTACAGGAGCCATGTCTTCATGGTGGGGGGTATGGAAAGGTTTCATTGTTCCAGTCAAAGGACAAACTGTGGGCTCACTCCCATAATCCTTCAACTCAGAATGAGTCTCTTTGTTCTTCTTTCAACTGGGTGGCTTGTGGCATAATCCCACAGCAATTTCTTTCTGGGTTCCTGAGCTGTCTGGATTCCTGCTGTTGCTGTTTCTACTGAATACAGGCTGGTTGTACAGCCTCAGCAGGGAAAGTACCACTGGCCCAGTCGTTCTATTTCCAGACAACCCTGGGGTTTGTGGCTGGGTCTCCGTATTAGTGATTCACTAAATGTAAGTCTAAGGATTGTGGATTTAAATAAGACAGGATAAATAAACCAGTGTCTGAATACCCATAGTCATTTCTACTAAAGAACTGTCTTTATAATAGCAGATCTACTGGGGAGACAGGAGAACCAGGCAGCCTGGCTCTGCTAGTTTTCAGTGCACACTGAAGCTTAGGGGGGATGGGCGAGAAACCCTATTGATTTCCAATTTTCAGTATGCTGAAAAGCAGGGCACCTGCCAGAGCCCTGCTCCACAGATTCACCTCTGACCCCTGCACCTTAAAATCTAGTGTTTTCGACTTGGCACTGGCCTGGGAATTGGATCTGAGAGCTAACCCCTAGGGCTCTGCCTTCCCTGCAAAGCAAAACAGATAGGCAGGATTAAGTGAGGCAGACAGAGCTACCCCCAGGACTTAGGTTCATTCAGGGGCTTGATAAGCTTTTGGCCCATTTTTAAGGGATTTTATCTTTAGAGTGTCCAGGGAATGGGCACACTGTTCTACTCATGCTTAGGGAGCAAGTGGAGAAAGTGAAAATGCAAGACTGATGGTTTTGCATGTGTGGAGGATGATATGTTAGCTTAGGGCTATAAAAGAGACCAAGATTATTTAATGAGGCTTCCCAGTCTCTGTGTCCACCCTCTCATCCCACACTTCAATGACAGGGTATTAGCCACTAAGAAGACTCGCACAGGACTATTCAAAGGGGCTCACTGCCCCTGTTCTTCTGATTCTGGAAGTTGCTGCAATCACCCAGCCCATCACTGTGGCTTGCTTTGCACCCCAGTGATCAGGAAAGCCACCTGAGGTCCAGACTGTTTCTAGGCTGATCCTGCTGAGTTTTCCCTCTCAGACCCCTCTCTTTCCTGTCATTGTTTTTCCCCATGCTTCACCTTGAAGAAGTGAATTCAAGTGGTTTCAGTCATGCCTACATTTCCAGATGTTTCCTCCTGACTCCCACAGCAGGAAACCTTCGCCTTGTGCATTGCTAAGGTATACACAGAGCTGTGGCTATGCCGTGGGAGCCGAGCAAGGCGATCATCTCCCCCTTTCTTCTTTGCTCTTTATGTTCTTTTTCTTTACCTGCTGTGGGTTTGAGAAGAATCCTTGACTCTCTTTAAAATTCCCAGTTCTTTGGTTAGCCCTGCTGAGGCTGTGCCCTGGAGGCGGGTTCAAAAAGTTCAAACTGCAGGCCCCAGAGGAATTCTCCATAGAGTTTCTATTGCATTATTCTGTCTGATGCAACTCTGTCTGGTTTGGGGTGTGTGGAGTAGAATTTCTTTGGGGGAAAGGACACTTTGCTCTGAGTAGCCTCTGCAAATGGTAGGTTGGTTTGCAATGAAGTTTGGTCTTTGGGTGGAGGTGAAAGTGACCTTTTCTCTCTGTTGTGGGCCTGCTCTCTCCCAGTGTGGGTGCAGGACACTGGGAACAAATGTCAAACACCTAAGGCTTCCAAACTCAGGGAGAAGGGGCAGTTAGTGTAAAACAAGCAAGTTCTACAAGACAATGAGTGATCAAATGCCTCCTACAGATTCCCAAATGGAAGGTCAAGGGTCAGGTGGAGTTTGGGTTAGGTCATCTGGGACCTTCTAGAGACCCCAAAGAGGAATTCCAGCAGTGGTCTAAAGGGAGCCCCTGACCTATGTTTGTCATGGTCCTTCCAAGAAGTGTCTTGACTTAAGACTGAGGGCCACAGTGCAAGCTCCAAGCTTGCTAAAGGGAGTTCAGAGGGAGGGCCAGCAGGCTCAACAATGGTGGTACTCGTTGGCAACATTTATGAAAGGGACCAGTTTGAGCATGTCTTAGGTGTTGAAGGCTGAGGCGAAATCCATCTTACTGTATGTCTTTATATAGCCATTCAAAATATAACCTTTTACAAGTGTCAGATCTGTCTCTCTTGGAGAGTTGTACACTTTTGTCACTTTGGCTCGGCTGTCATGCAGCGTTGCCTCTTGGGGGTTTCATCAGATCCATGATGCCCAGAGCAGTTCCTCTGATTTCCCTGTATTCAGCTTTATGTATCCCCAATCCTAGGTCCCGATGTGGAGAGGGCACTGCACTGGCATTGCCCCACTCAGAAAACACATTTGGAGAGACCTAGCTTTCTCCTGATGTTTAGTGAAAGTCGGATTTGGCCGCCTGTCTGTGGGGTAGCTTGCTCTGTGTTTAAGGAGGAGGGAGATGTAAAACAAGCAAGTTCTACAAGACAATGAGTGATCAAATGCCTCCTACAGATTCCCAAATGGAAGGTCAAGGGTCAGGTGGAGACATCCTATCCAGGGTTTTCCTTAAGTTCCCTGTGGAAGACTGCAGCCTGACAGTGTGGAACCCTCCTTCTGGACCTTGATACCACCTAGGCCACCCAGAGGATGGTCTTCAATGATCTTGTTCATTGGAAACTTCTTAAATAATTGTGTATGGAGGGTGATGGTGCAGGAATGAGGGAGGGAAGGAGATAGATAGATAGATAGATAGATAGATAGATAGATAGATAGAGACTTTTGGGCTGGCCCAGCCTCTATATGCACACGGTGCTGCAGATGGATGAGGGTGGTACTTCCTCTCCAGCACACAGGCCTCCAGAGAAAGCAACACACATGCTGCCCTCCTTAGTGTTTCCTTTCCAATGTCAAACTGTGTTTTGACATTGTTGTTGTTTCATCTGGAAGGACTCTTATATGTAATCTGGTTTGTCTTATCCGTTTTACAGATGGAAGCTGAGTTCCAGAAAGAGGTGATTCATATCACTTGTCAAAGTAAGATTAGAATTGGTTTTCCCTGATTCTGAGACTGGATTTCTCTCAGGAAGCCTATGTGCGGGTTCTACATAAAACAGCTATACATTCTCCTTAAGCTGTGCCCCCTGCCTGGCCTCCAGAGGTGCATCAATGCCTCGTGTTCTTGCTTCTAGCTCTATGGAACTGCACCTCCAGGGTACCTGTTGAGCCAAATCAACTGGCCCTTATTTCCTTTCAAGCCTTTACAGGTGCAGAGGGATTTTTGATATTAAAGAGGTTGAAGCTTATCAAGGCGCAGAGTCAGGACAGGAATGTGGGGTCCATGATAACTATGAGGAGATCCCATGTTCCCTTGCAACCAAAAGAGCTCATTGCTAGAGCTGGGGGCATGGAAGACAGAGCTGAAAACCAAAGACCCAGTTACAGGCACTCCAGATAAATATCACGGTTCCCATTTGGCTGTAGTGATGTCACCTCTGAAAACTGCATCATCTTCGGTAACTATAGTCATGGTCTTCCTGCTTCCCTTTGACTTCCTACCTCTAGGCTGCTCTGCCTGTGATCTTCAGATCCATCTCTTCATAGGACAACTCCTATTGTCACATCAGTCCAGGGCTCCCAAACTGACTTTAGTCCCATGAGCCTGACTCTCAAAGCCCTCCATGGTGTGATGCCAAATCCATCTTCTCCGTGAAACTGCCCTCAGTCTCTCCAGTCCAAAGCCATTCTCCTCCTTTAGGGTTCCTTTGGCAAACATGTTCTGCCCAACTGTGGGTGGCTGGTGGCTTCCTTGCCTCTCTCCTACCTAGGCTCAAATTCCTTCTTGGGAGCAGAATATAGCTCATTCCCTTCTGATAATCCTGATACCTTTAATCTGGTGTTAGTAGCAGGTACATACCCAGGCTCTTTATTTTTTAATAACACCGACTTCTTTTGACTCAGAATGCAATTACTTCCAGGCTCCTGCATGAACATGGTTCTAGAGCAAGTGACTAATGCTTTTGGTATCCAGGCGGCTGTGGGAGAATGGTAGACATTCATTGTTCATTTCCCTTTATGCTGTCCTATGTGCCAAGGATGCAGGCCAGACGGATGTAGCATATCTTGTGAGCTGAAATTTCTGAAATCATAAGGACAGTTCTATCAACAAGGACTCAGGGCAGTGCTATGAAGACCAAAAGGGAATCATGGGGCAAAGATGGAAGAGAGTGAGCTGAAGCCAGCGGTGGCAAGCTAGGAAACTTAGCACCTTGATGATGATGGTGACTAAGTCTGGCTTGCCAAGGGTAACCTTGGCAAGCATGTTATAAATACGGAAGCCTTACTAACTGTGTGTGGTTTTCTAGCTCCTCCTCCTCCATTTTCTAGTTTAATGACCACCCAAGAGGAGACAGAAGTGAGATGGTGGTGCCATCTTCTCCTTTCACTGTTACTAGCCGTGTTTTTAGAGTTCTGGGTCACTGGATTAATTCACAATAGCAGCAGTAGCTTGGTGCCTGGAGAGCCAAGGTCAATCATGTTCCTTCCTACAGATGTTCTAAGCTCTCCCATTCCAGCTGCTGTGCTGGATTTTAGTATAAATAGGATGTTAGGGAGCCTTCTGCGGCGTTAATACATTCCTTCAACCACAATCCAGCCCTCAGTTTAAGACTTTATGACATCTTAGTCAGAAAAAAAAAAAGTAAAATTCAAAATAAAACTGTGCCAGCCAGCATAACTCAGAAGCCCCGGGGATCTTTGCTTCCCTGACTGATTTTTATTTTTAGGGGTGTGTGTGTGGAAATGTCAAAAATCAAGTCATTTCAGAAATATTTTACTTTTTCTTTTTAGATGGCATTGGATGCTCAGGTTGCTATTACACACATACACACACACACACACATACACACACACACACACACACACACACACACACACACAGACACACACACCATGTGTGGTTATACCACTAAATAAAGTGACTTGCCTTCTCCCCCTGCACCCTTTGACAGCCAATATCTCTTCATGTAGGAGTAAGGCTTTATTAGACCGCCCTGATCCATGCTGGAATGTTCACAGGCTCCATCTTGTACAGGTTTTGTGCAGGCAGCCACAACCATTGTGAGTTCTTGAGTACGTTGGCTGTGCCATCTGCAGACAGCCTTTCACAGACCTCTTCTTTAAAAAAAATTAAAAACAAAAATATTTTATGCTTATGAGTGTTTTGGCTGAGGGAGTCAAAAGAAGTCTTCAGACCCCCTGGAACTGCAGTGTTACAGACGGTTATGGGCTGCCATGTGGGTGCTGGGAATTGAATCCACGTTTCTTGGAAGAGCAACCAATGCTCTTAACTTCTGAGCCACCTCTCCAGCCCCACAATACTCTTCTTTGAGTTGACTCTTCTTTGACACAGATATTATCATCCCCACACTGGCTTAGCCATTTTAGGGGTGTTTATATCAGTGGCTTAGCAAGTGGGAAATGGATTTCAGATAGGAACAGCTGGTGGCCACTGGGACAGAGCCTAAGAGGTTATCTCCTTGAGTTAGACAGAGTCTTTACTCTGAAGCTTTGAAAGGGACTGCTCTCTAGGAGGAGCCTGGGTTGAAGTCTACTTAACTATCTGCTTGTTATTTAATTCTGTGAATTAAAACTCTCTGACATCTGTTGCTTGGCTAGGGTAACCTTCAGACTTTGGGAAGCAAAGGGGATGTATTATGACAAGGTATTTCAGAGATGAGGGAGTATAGCCAGAACCAAAGAAATGATGTCTCCACAGTGGAAACTGCATTAGCGAGATGTGTGATAAAGACATGAATGAACACTGGCTAGTAGAGCTTGAACAGCAAATGCATGGGTGCATATAGAAAAATGTCTAAAGGGGTCATTATGGAGCATGCTATATATACAACTAGCCAGGAAACATTACCATTGCTCAATTGAGGATTCTCTTTAGGGAGCAGATTCATAACCAGGCCTTGGAGCTGACATAGATGTCAACTTCCTATTGCACATTAGAAGGCTAATACTTATTCACACTCTGGTATGAATTAGTTAAATCAAATACAACTAAGGATAGTCAAGCAGTCCAGGAAATGTGAGTTTCAGCTTTGGGGCAGAGGAAGCCAGTCTTGGCAGCAGGCTGCCCAATAGCTGCACAGATGCAGTGCGGGGGTGTAGAATGTGAAGCCTCACACAGCAGCTTCAGAGCACTCGGTGTCCAGGTAGTGGGGACAAAGAGTGGTGATTTGGGCATTAAGCATGGAAGGCAACTGCAAAGAGGCAAAAGAGGATGCTGGGAGTAATGGCTGATCTTGGTTGTCAACCAGGCACACTTGGGAAGCAGGAACATCAACTAAAAAAGTGTCTCCATCAGACTGGCCTGTGGGCATGTCTGCAGGGGCGTCTTCTTGATTGCTAACTGGTGAAGGAAGGTCTAGCTAACTATGGGTGACAGATGGGCCTGTGCCACATAAGAAAGGTAGCTGAACATGAACTTGGGAGCGATCTAGTAAGCAGCATCCCTCCATGGTTCCTGCCTCTGCAAAAAGATGCCTTCATCAATAAATTTGACCAGTCTTTGGATCTGTCTCTGTGCTAGAGACACCAACCTAGAGTGAATAAAGTCCTGGTTCTACCTTCAATACCAGAAAATAAAACAAATGAATAATAAAAGAAACCACATAACTGTTAGTCATGTGGGAAACCTGCAAAGGTGAGTTGTTAAGATTACAACATAAAACTCCAGGAAGAAGCCTGAAAGCTGCAGTCAAAGTCCTGCCATCAAATTAGCTCAATGGTGGATTCACTAATAGCCTGAACCAGTCACAACAGGGAACAAGACACATGGGTGGGGTAAGGGAGGCATTGGGGTTGTGGGTCTGAGAGACAAGAGAGGAAGGAAGGAAGGCATGCAGGCAGGAAGAAAGGAAGGAAGGAAGGAAGAAAATGGGAGGGAGGGAGGAATGGAAATAGCTTTGAGTGTACAGGAGGACTTGTTACTGGGGATATGGAAGACAAAAAGACACATAGCCATTCTGTTTCTATGTTTTAAAATATGGGCCATGATCCGTAGAAGGAATTGGTGACTTCACAATTGTCCCTGGCTTTGAGATAGGAGTGACTTGGAACTGCCACTGGCCTCAGCCCCTTGGGCCCATGTGCTATTTACTAATCACACATCCATCAGCACTGAGCTTTCAGGAGCTTACTCTGTTCAACAAGAGATATTGGCTGACACCTCCTGCCAAGGAAAGCCGGGGTTATGTTTTGACAACCAAGAGGTTCCTTTTGCAAGCTGTCTGAGCTCCCAAGAAGCTCAGCAAAGTTTCAGCTGTTAAATCAAGGCTGTCACTCTTAGAGACTTTCCCTTGGGGGGCACATGTTGACTTTATCCAGAAGCTGTGGTGTGCCGTAGGGTGTCCTTGGGCTCTGTGAAAGCATCTGGTCAGGTGAGTGCTGAGCTGGCCTCAGCTCCCAGCACCTCTGTTTATTCACCTAAAGCAACACCACCACCACCACCACCAGCAGCAGCAGCAGCAGCAGCAGCAGCAGCAGCAGCAACAACAACAACAACAACAACAACAACAACAACAACGCCGAGAGAACTTGCAGCACACATACCTGGAGATTTCAGAAACTATCTCCTCCTAAACACTGCTAAGAAACCAGCAGAGAGCTAAGTGCTATGACAGGCATGGGAGTAAATATAGTGAAGACTCCAAGCCATTTTGAGAGGCTAGTGTTCCACGAAGATCCTGGAATTTATTACTACTGTAGGCATCACTTGCGGAGCATCTATTGTGCGCCATGTACGGCTGCAGATGTCTCATACAATACCCTCAATCGGTAAGATAACGCTGCTGGTCTGTAGAACCAATAAAAGCTGAAGGCTGTGATGGTGTACCCTAAGCCCCACAGCTCCACGTTGATTGAGCCGCATTAGAAGTTATACTATTATGCCTGCAAACTGTGTATGTCCCTCTGCTGGTGCTCCATAAGAGTTGAATATGGAGGCTAGAAATGGGGTTGGCCAAGGCTTAGAGCAGTGGTGATGCAGACACACAAAGGCCACCTCAGACTTGCCTTGATAGATGGAGGTCCGAGTCAGAACCCAGGGCCTTCGAGGGGTAGTCAAGGCAGGAAAAGCCTGGATGTAAGGATACAGAAAACACTGATGGCCACTATTGTTTGTCCCAAAGGTTTAGGACAGTTGAGCTAAGGGAATTGCCATATTTGGAGACACAAGTTGGGCTGGGCATTGAACAGCATGGTGAGGAAGTTGGAACTGATGCCACACTCAGGAGAAGCTGGTTGGCAATTGAAAATTGACCTGACCAAAGTGGCATTTTAAGAAAACTGGCATCAGTGGCCTGAGGATATCTGAGGCAGAAGCCACAGACAAGGCTCCAGAGAGGAGCACAGGAGGCTGTGTCTGACCAACCAGCTGCTCTACCCGAGTATCATTTTCCATTCATGTAATGAGGTATGTACCTCAGCATAGCTGCTGGTGTCTCCAGCATAGCTTTTCTTAGGTGCTCTGCTCAGCTCCTAAAGGCCTATGTCATGTCTCCTTGAGGCCAATGCTCACCATGTCCAACCAAGCTAGCGAGGCTTGCCAGCCACAGCAGGATGGAGATGGCATATTTTCTTCTCAGCTGAAAAGCAGACTGGCCACTCACTGCCATCATTTAGCAAATGCTCCTAATAATTATGGAAGCAACCTGGACATTCCAGAACATCTTTTATTTCCCTTTTCCCAGTTGGGAGAGATGGGAAGATGTTGCTCCTTGTTCGAGATAGGTGTCAGCTTTCCGCCACTGAGATAAGACACTTAATGGTAAAAATCACTCACAGGAGGGAGGGATTACTTAGTGTTTAGATTTGGCTTTCAGAGGTTTCAGTCCACAGCTGCTTGGTCCACGGGTTGAGGCCTTCTGTCAAACAATACAACACAGGGGCGTTGTCTACTTAACTGACAGAGCCCAGGAAAGAAAAAGGGAATTGGGGCAGGAACAGAAGCCCATTTAAAGACACACCCCTAATGCTCTGTGTACCCTAAGTAGGTCTCATCTCTTACAGGCTTCATTCCTTTCCAATAGTCTGTCATGTTTTGAATTTAATTGTGAGGTCACAGCCCTCATGATTGCCACCTCCCAACAGACTTGTCTCTTTGGGGGGACATTTAAAATCAAGCCTATCGCTACACGAGAGCTGAAGTCAAACATTCTGTAGTCATATATTCTTTTTTAATTTTAATTTAATTTAATTTAATTTAATTTAATTTTTTTCTGGAGAATCGCTCACCTGTGGAAGTACGGATAGTTTGCATCTCCCTTCCATACCCTGGTTCTATGTTTGGGTGAGTGTCCCTCTATGATCTATGTGTTAAATGTGTGGTTCCTGTGATGGCATAACCGAGAGGTGATGGAACTTTCAGTGGTAGGGCCTAGTGGGAAACTCTTAGACCACTGGAGGCCCAACCTCAAGGGACGTATGAGATTCCAGTCTCTTCCTGTCTCTTTATTTCCAGGCTTATGACCTCAGCAGTTTGTTTTGTCAAGAGCTTCTGACATGAGGTGACACCCTGGTGAGAAGCCCAAGGCAGTGGGGCCATTCAATCTTAGACTGGGCACTCTATCATGATGATCCCAAATAAGTGTTTTCTTTTTTTAAGTTAATTGCCTCGGGTGTTTTGTGATAGCAGCAACTGGTTAATATTCTCTACAAAAGAATCAAGGCTTGTTGGAAAGGTTGGGTCACTGAGCAACAGACAATGGCTAATGAGCAGACTGTGGGTTGCTACAAGCACCCCTAGCCCAGGTGACACCCCTATGCAGCTGCGAATGTGTTAAGTGGATACTGGAACCATGGTGGTGTTGAGTGACCAGAGATTCCCACTCTTTCCACACCTGAGAGATATCCTTAGCCAATGGAAACTCTGCCCAGTTGGTCTGCCTATAAGGCTTAGAAGTTCTTACAATTAGACAACTACTGAGTTGATAAAGACTGATTTGGAAGTTGTCTCAAAGCCAAGTGTTCTCAGGTTTCCGTCTAAGAATCACCTGGGTACTCCTTAAAGAAGCTGAGTTTCTAGACCATCTCTCAGAACTTCTTGTCTTTGCACACCAGGGAGTCTGCATTGCTAGTTGAAACTCCGTCATCATTAGCAGGAACTGATTATTTTTTCTGAGACAGCATTTCTCTGTGTAGCCTTGGCTGTCTGGGGACTTGCTCTGTAGACCAGGCTGGATTCAGACACAGAGATTCACTGGCATCAAAGGCATGTGTCACCACTGCCCAATTTAGAAACTGATTCTTATATATTTAAGCTGGACAAGAAAATCATCCCTGTGACTAAGGTACTCTAACACATTCTGGAAGAGCAGAAGTCTGGAAGTCTGGAAGAAGGAAGTCTGAGAAAAGGCCATCTGGTCCATCTGGTTGCTAAGCACTAGCTCCGTATAGAGCCTTACAGTAGCACTGACATGTTTGAAGGGGCATTCCTTATCTAAAAGTTCAAATCATGGACCAATTTCTGTAATTTTATGTAGGCCCCTTTTGATATTACCTCTATAGGCTTAGATCTTTCAAAACCTACTTTAATAAGGGTTCTCAAATGCTTCAACCTCCCTTCTAGGCTGTGACCAAAGGTAGGGGAGACAGATGGTTAATAGAAGTAGTTCTTTGGTGTGATTCCAATCTTTGTTTTCAGGATATCAACAGTTCAGTCCAAAATATCAAATGTGAACCAGTTCAATGGGCAAACACCAAACATGAATCAGTAGCTGTGGCTAGATCCAGAAGAAACCAGGAGGGTTCACTAAATTGTCACAAGTCTGTGAAAGTGGCAAGAAGCAGCTGGAACACCATAAGAAGTTTTTTTGGTGAGTTTCTCTGTATGAAGTCACAGCAACTGAAGATCTGTGAAGACCAGCAATGTGTTGCAAGGCGAACCAATGCAAGAGCCTCCCTCATTGTCTGTTGGGTTCTACTTATCCTCTTTCCAAACATCTCATGTCCTCTCAATTGTCTGCCTCAGCAAAACACCTTCTCATTTCTCATAAGACAGATTCCAGAAAAACATCACATGATACAACTAAGTCTCCAAAGAAACCTCAAATATCCACTTCTTCTCTCCTTCCAAAACAAATGAAGTCACAGATCTATTGACTAGAGATATATTCTGTGTTGCAAATTCATGATGTATTTATTTAGAACTAGCACCTATGCACTCACAATTACACAGCTGCATTTGCAGACTCTCCCATGAACCTATGCAGCAGCGTTCACACCAATCTCTAGTGACAAGCTGGCATTGGAGTACTCCAGGCTCATTCTTGAAAAGTATAGAATTAATGTATAATATTCTTACAGGTAATCTTTGAAGTTCCTCAGGGATACTGTTGTCCTCAGGAAGACTGGTGTCCTACTTTCATTCTTATGTTATAGATGAAGAAGCTGGAGCCCAGAATGATAAGACAACATGACCAAGTTCAATGGAAAGGATGAATGTCCTGGGATGATATCTTGGGATAATATCCTGGGGTTTAAGCCTAGGTGTTTTTGTTCTATAACCCTCACCACCCAGCAATTGTCACTTTTCCATAGTTGTGATAAAATACTGTGACAAAAATCAATTTAACGGAGTTAAGGTTTATTTAAACTCACAGTTCAAAGATGCAGACTTTCATGGCGGGGAAGGCAGGGAGGCAGGAGGCAGTTGGTCCTGTGACCTTCAGAGTCAGGGGCAGAGGTCATGAATGCTTACTCAGCTCACTTTCAACTTTCTATTCAGCCCAAAGATAGAGTGGGTCATCTTCCTCCCTCAATTATCCTAATCTACAGAGTCCCTCACAGGCATGTCCAGAGGCTTGCCACTCAAGATCCTTGTCACACTGGCAATATTAGACATCACATAGCCATACCTTATAATTAGTACACTGGACTCTCTTTCTTAGGAAAGCATCTGAGGGTTTGTTTGTTTTTTAGCAGAATCATGTGGGATTTGTTTCAGACCTATATACAATTGGAAGCATTTTCCCCCTCAAATCCAAATAGGGTGTGTGTAACAGACTTTTTCTGGGGAGACTCAACATACTTACATATTTATTACCCCAGAAAGGAGGCCCAGGTCAGACAAAAGCAATCGTTGTACCAATGTCCAATTTTGCAAACCAATGAGTGTTTTATCAGGGTTACTAACAGGAGTCTGCGTGAGTGGTTCCTCACGAGGAGGAGCAGAGATGATTCAAAAGCAGCCAAATTACCTGGAAGCCCCTCCTAACGTGGGCAACAATTTCTTCTTCATCTGCAACCCTGAAGCTCTCTACACAGTTTGCAGGAAGCTTCACAGCCTCGGTACCCCTCTCTTCCTGCATTGGGCTGGTCAGCTGCACCTCAGCGAAAGTTGAATCTCTTATAAGCTGTCATCAGGGGTCCTCAAGACATTTCCAAGCTTCTAGTCCATATGTGGGCTGTTGTTCATCTCGTGCTTATCAACTGAGTGAGGCTCTACCATCTCTTTTTCCCTATTAGAACATGCTTTAATTTGGAGGCAATGTTGAAATTCAGAAAAAATAAGCCATACAACAAACCACTACTGAATTTTTCCCTAGTTCTGTATCTGTATGATCTGTTTAGTCAAAGATCCCAGGTCTTCCATTCAGATTCCTTTAACAATGTCAATGTCAATTATGGCAATTGTGCTGCCCTGTCTCTTTATGGCTCTAAATATAGCCAGTGCTTTCTTTTGACAATTCTACTTGAAGCATCATTTTTATTTTTAAATCTTAACTTTCAAATCTGCCTCCACGGATAAGTGTAACCTCTTTCCTTGTATCATGCAAAAGACAGAAGCAAAGCTGCTGCTTCATTTCCCCACAGTGGTACTTAATTGTCACTGGATTGCCAGCCTAGGTGGACTAATGAACATCCCTGGCCTTGGTAAAGCACATCCTTCGATA
Organism: Rhabdomys pumilio; assembly: GCA_030674055.1. Classification (NCBI taxonomy): domain Eukaryota; kingdom Metazoa; phylum Chordata; class Mammalia; order Rodentia; family Muridae; genus Rhabdomys; species Rhabdomys pumilio. The sequence goes on from JANHMN010000008.1 coordinate 51,842,039, forward strand.
TGTCTGTGAAAGTGTTTACAGATGAGACTAACTGAAGAAGACAGACAGACCCTAATGTGGAGGATACCATCTCATGTATTGGAGTCTCAGACCCAAAGGGGCAAACCTCCTTTCTTTGTTTCCTGTTCTTCCCAGATGAGGGAAGTCATGCTCCTGCCACCACACCACGAGCCACTCCCACCACCATACTTTCATGATGGACTGCATTCCCCAAACTGTGAGTCAAACTGCATTCCCAAAACTGTCCTTCTTCTTTGAGTTGTTTCTAGTATGCTCTGGTATCAGATCACAATGTACACAGTGTACCCACCATCTACAAGCAACTGTAGTTCGAACATTCTTTTCATAAATCACTTATATCTGTCAGAGACTAATTTAAGTGTCATATATTTTATCTTGTTGACTCCTCACCCATGGGTGGCAGTACTGTAACAATCATTCAGAAGTAGAAAAGGAAGAGGGGGGAGAGAAGAAAGGGGAGAGAGGGAGAAAGGGGGAGGGAGGGGGAGAGAGGGAAGGAGAGAGAGAGAGGGAGAGGGAGGGGGAGGGAAGGAGGGAGGGAGGGACACAGAGAGAGATAGGAAGAAAACTGCAAAGCTAGCATTTAATTCTAAGCAATCTGCCCCTGGAATTGGGGGTTGAGTTAATCTGAAGCCTAAGTTCCTTCTCTCTTGCCATGTCACAATGGAGAAGAGTTCATCGGTTCAATAAGTATTTATTGAGTGCCACTCTTTGCTGGTAAAGACCACATAGCCTCTGACTTTGTATCAGGTCTTCTATAAACAGGTGTCAGTCACAAACCTCATATAGAGTCAGAACCTTTGCTAGGCTATCGTATGTAGAGCAGGCTGAGGTAGGAGATTGCAGGGAATTGGGGTCTCACTGGCCTATTTGGAAAGGCCTGTGTACCTGGTGCACCTTCAGTGGTAAAGTGGGAACAATCCTAGGGTCCCTGGTGCTACCTTGTAGGTTGGCATGAATGTCACTACATACTCTTGTTGAGGAGTGTCACAAACTTAGGGTCTGCACTGTAAGTTTTTGCTTTTGTTTGTGTTAATCCTATCTCTATGTACCCTATGTTGGCCCCAAATTCCTAATAACTCTCCTATCTCTATGTGTCCTATGTTGGCCCCAAATTCCTAATAACTCTCCTATCTAAGCACTCCAAATTCTGAGATTACAGACCTGTGTCATCTCACCTGGCTTATATACAAAGTGCTTATCATAGGGTGGAGTGTGTTTATTAGGGAGGGAAAGGGCGGGGCTTTTCTGTCATGCTTGAAGAACCTTGATGGCAGAGACTTCTGAAGGAGGTTCCTGGATTCTTTCATCCCAGTCCTCTGAGTTTCCAGGAATTAGTGACTCAGAAAATGAACTAATTTCATTCACTAAAGTTCTTGAAGGAAGAAAAATCACAGTTGAATCATGGACTTAGAAACAATGTCCAGAAACTTGAACACTGGGTAGCCTCTGTGTTCTGATAATCTCACTTCTCAGTTACCGGTTGGGAGTGGCGATTCCTGTTGGGTTTCTGACCTTCTTTCCCTTCCGTGGAGGATCACTCTTTCTGCATCCTTCCTGGTATGCGGGGACCATGTGACTAGTTCTGTCCAGCAAGTTGGAAACAGAATGATATGCAGCGTTTCTAAGCAAGCATATATAATTACCAAGGCAAGGCTCTTTAGAGCTCTCTCCCTTTGATGTGATGGCTTGGGATATAAAAGATAGTGACTATGCTCTACTTTGGTTTCTGATGATGTCACAAATATCATGACCATAAGCAACCATAAGGGAAGGAAAGGGCTTATTTGGCTTACAGGTTACCGTCCATCATTGTGAGAATCCAGAACAGTAACTCAAGGCAGGACCTGAAGCAGAAATCATGGCTTGCTTACTGTAAGCATACTGGCTGACTCTATGGCTCACTTAGACTCATTTCTTATACAACCCAGGACCAGCCGCTTGGAGGTGGTACCATGCACAGTGGGCTGAACTCACTCATGTCAATAATTCATCAAAAACATGTTGGCACAGACATGCCCATAGACCAGTTTGATGGAGACAATTCCCCAGTTGATAATCCTCTTCCCAGAGGACTCTAGTTGTCAAGTTGTCAAAATTATATGAAGCCATGTTGTTCCGATGTGGACTGTCTTCCATCATCTTCTTCTTAAAAGAGATCCTTTCCTCTGGGCAACTTTTTCCACTCATGAACCCTCAGACATCCTCTGACTGGTCTCCATGTTAGGGACATTTAAACTTTAGTGTCAAGCTGGCAGGCAATAAGCAGGGCTTTATTGTGTGTTAAGCTGGGATCTGTATGCGCATCTCATGAACTTGGGGTTAGTGTGTGTTTCTCTTTTGAGCCTGCACCCAGGAAGTTGTTGGTGAAGTTTGACAAAGGTGACACTTTTTATACCTTGGAAAGAATGCTGCTAATTCTTTCCAAGGTCACACACACACACACACACACACACACACACACACACACACACACACAAAGAGTTATGGTGAATAATATTTATAATAATCGTTTTTCTGTCTGTTCTGTTGAGGTAGAAGGAACCTAGCTGCCGTGGTTCTCCAGTGTCATCTGTGCTCATCATGGGGCGGCATCTTGGGGAAGCCTGTTGTGAGGTTGGGGAAACAGGTGTTGGAGTGAGGCTGGCAGTTGTAGGAGTGTGGGAAACATTCTTTACTTTTTCTCTATGGCTGTGTAAGTAGCCCGTGTCAGGGGAAATGCTGTTCGCTACTGAGACTGGCCTGTCTTTATTTGTACACAGTTCAGTTCCTCCAGTCATGAGAGACATCTGGCTCACCTGCCTCCCACCATATTTTGACCACATGCCTGTGCTGTGGGTACACGTATGCAAATCTCATGACCTTGGTGAGCTACGGGCTTAGCCTCAGAGCTTAAGCATCTTTGTTCGCTTCCTGTCACCTAGGGAAATAATGTCTTTCACAGAAGTGGGCCATAAATCACTGTTGAAAACGCTATAAAATTTAGACATAATCACATTGACATTATAGGCCTTAGAAAACACTGCAGGGAGTCTGCCAAACTCTTAGCCACAGGAATATCCTGGACCTGACCCTGAAATCCTGATGGCATGGGAAGTCGGGAACCTGAACAGGCTGAGAACCTTCTGGAAACATGTTTCCTTATCTTAAAAGTGCTGATGAAAAATACCTAATTGGCTATGGCTGCATCACAGTGGGGTAGCGCTTGCCTAGTGCGGAAATTCCACAGCTCGGCACTGCAATGATTAAAACCTAATTTATAATCAAAATGCTCACTGAAGTTTCTACCTTCATGCAGATGAGCGTTGCAGTGACTGATGGCAGCAGAGGGCAATGACTCGGGCATCAGGCAGAAATTTTCAACTGCAGAAGTTGCTGGTGATTTATATATAAAGGACATCCATGGTCAAAGCTGGCGTCAGCTCTTTGACAAAGAACAGAAAGGGCTGTGTTTCATGTGTCCGATTTCTGATCGTTTCAGAGGAGTGCTGGGTAAGGGATCACTCCCTGAAGCTCGGTATTTGATACTCAAACTCAGAGAATGCAGGTGAGAAGAAGGAACCTGTTTGGAAACTCTAGTCTGATACCCAGAGAAAGCTACCATGATGAGGCTGGAAGGCAAGAAGCACCTTGTGTGTGTGTGTGTGTGTGTGTGTGTGTGTGTGTGTATGTGTGTGTGTGTGTGTGTGTCTAAAATAAATTAAACCCCATATCCAGCTTCAGTTTTCATTCTGTAAAATATGGAGGCACAACCTCCCAGTAAATAAAGATAGGAGATTGAAATGTCTTTGAAAATCAAAATGGACAAGGTTTTCTGAAGATGAAATGTCAATACTGCACACCCTCATCACTGAGGATAGCGTCTTTACACAGAGGACATTCTGGGCTTCAGTTCTCCCTCTGTGACTTCCTCGAGCAACCGTTTACCTCAGTGAGTCTAAGCTCCTGCTTCCCAAATAGTGTAGAGGGTCTTATCTCAGGGAGAGCCAGGGGATGCAGCGAAGCAGTCTCTGTCTGAGGGCTTCACAGTCAGGCAGCTCTCTCCTCCTCCTTATTGCTCTGGTTGCTATGCATCCACTCTGTGTGTCTCCAGGGAGGGAGCTGAGGAGGCAGAGCCACTCAGGCAATGAGGAGGCAGGTGTGGGGTAATGGTTCTCAAGAGGCAGCTGTCTTGGTGGTGATGCTCAGACATCAGCCGACGGGGGCAGGGGTGAGGAGGGAAGGTGGCGGCGGCATCCTTCATCTCTTTGCTGACGTGCAGTGTGAGTTTTCTGCTCACCCATTTTCTGTTTTTGGAAGCTGTATCTCAGGGGGATGGAGGTGTGATTGAGGAGGTGGGTCTCAGGGTAATTCCAGCTGCCCACCTCCTGAGGAGAGTCCTCCTTCCTACAAGTGAAAGGGGACTTATTTATGGCAAGAGGCCAAGGGCTGGGGGATGCTAAAGCCAGCAGGACTAGAGAAGTGATTATTATTTATATTCTTCGAGCCACTGGGGATAAAGTGTTCATACTTTATAGTGTATTTACTGAATGCCTAAGATTGCCTGCGTATATGCTATTGCTAATAGAGGGTGAGTCTAATGGCTATTGTTTGACACAACACTCCCTGTTATCTGTTACCATTAGATACACATATTTTAAAATGACAAGGCTTCCTTCTTGTAACTTTCCTTGTTTCAGCAGAGAAAATGATTATGAATTATTAACTACCGAGTTACAGTTTCAATGCAAAACCTCCACAGGCTCATGTGTTTGAACACTTGGTCCCCAAATGGCAATGCTGGTTTATTTTGGGGGGTGGGTGGGTTGTGGCACTTCAATGAGGTAGACCCTAGCTGGCAAAAGTGATCTGGAAGAGGATAGCAGGCTCCGATGCTTGTTTAGCATTCCGTGCTCTTGGTCCAGCCTTCTGGCCACAACACTCCCTCCACCCCATCTCCTTCAATGATAGACCATCTTGTCTAAACTGTGAGCCACTGTCTGTAAACTGTCACCTGCTTTGTCACAGCAACCAAGAAATAACTAATACTTGACTCTGGGCTATGCAGGGACTAGAATGACACTTCCCCTGCCAGCTGAGAATTTTAATGTCACTAAGCAAAGGAGAGGCATAGGGCCCATGACCATTGTGTCAGAGCTACTCTCCAGCTGAAGTCAGAGAATAGGGGTTGGAGGTGAACTAGGTAGGCAGGTCCTCCTAAGTCCCAGAGAGGGGTTGCCTTGACCCAGATGATCAGGGGCAGTGAGGGGATGGCTTGGGAAGAACATTGAGCTGGAAGTAGAGGGAGAGAGAAGGGAGAAAGGATGCTTGCCATTGCTTCTTGGCTGTGCCTAGCAGTGTTCAGCCAGCTCATTGGAAGTCAGTGACTATAGTTTCAGCCAAGCCTTGTTCTCTATGAGTGAGTAGCTATAGGTGAGTCAACCTCTTATCAACAGGAGATTTCATGGATTCCCCACATGTAAATGAAATGACTGTAAATCAGGTAGATGAACAAGATGTGTAATTATATGACCATTTTAGTGTGAGACTCTCATACTTGCATGGGGTTGTGGTCTTTCTAGGAGGTGCTTCTGGGTCACCTGTTACCCAGGCATTGGAATGGAGGTTAGAGTCATGGGGGCCTTCCATTTAAGAGTAATCATTGGCCCCTCTTAGGATGATGACCCATCCAACCCATCCACTAACTGACTTAGCCGGTTTTTTTTTTTTTTTTTTTTTTTTTTTTTTTTTTTTTTTTTTTTTTTGGTTGTAAACCAGGAATAAGAATGTAAAATATCAACTCACTCACTGGAAGAATGGAATTAGAAGTGCCTAAGTGGTTCTCATTATGCCTGACCTTTGGGCTATGGAAGGCCTGGCCTCCACGTTTGCTTCTGGGTGTTGGGTGGGAGGTACCCCTGCATCTCCTAAAGTGAGAGTGATGTGCAAGGGGCCATTTGCCTGTCCAAGTTGCTCGATACTTTCTGATATTACAGAGCTGGCTAGGACTTAGTTTTTTCAACTTAAGCTTTTCATTTCATACACCAGAATATTAAATGTTGAACTTTCCCCAACCTGAAACCCACAACTGCACTGAGGATACCACAAGCTGATTAACAAGTTAGAACTTGTTAATATACAGAGTTGGAATATTAAATATGAGGACTCAAAATGATCTTGGGCTGTCTTTAGCCCCCATTAAAAACATTTACCTCTATTCCTAACAAAGTTTTGACTATCAGGTGAACCTTTGGGATATACTTATAGATACCTGGCACTCACTACCTCAAAAGCTGAGCATCTGTGGTAGCTTGAATCGGAATAATTCCCATAGACTCAAGTGTTTGAGTGGTTGGCCCATAGGGAGTGGAACCATTAGGAGGTGTGGCCTTTTTGGAGGAAGTGTGGCTCTGTGGTGGTCTCATACATGCTCAAGTCATGCCCAGTGGGACAGTGCCCTTCTGTGACCTGCAGAGCAAGATGTAGAACTCTCTAGAACAATAATGATGATGATGATGATGATGATAATGATGATGATGATGATGGACTAAACCTCTAAACTGTAAACAGCACCAATTAAATATTTTCCTTTATAAAAACTGCCATGCTCATGGTGCCTTTCACAGAAATAAAAACCCCCAACTAAAACAACATCCGCAACCCATCACAGAGAGTTTTCTGTTTGTTGAAGCCCGCCTACCTCGATGTATTTGGTAAATATCTTGATATCTATAGCTATAAAAATTCAAGTAGCCACTTCCAGGGACACTCGGGACCACCCAAGTCCACGTTCCCTACCACATCCATTCCAACTGGCCCAGGATAAGTTACTTATTAACTCATTTGAGAAGAGAGTCATGTTTTCTGTGTCTTACACCAGTATCACCGAGATAAGGCTGAAGGTGAGGTCACCTCTGGGTTCAGAGTCTGACATCTATGGCTTTTCTCTGATTCCAGTAATTTAGTCTTTGTTCTGCCTCATGTCATCTCTGTCTGCTCCTAGCCCAGTCACAACTTTGCATGCCAGCCTGTTCCGATTGGCCCTGGGCTGCTCATTGGAGCAGAGAGAGAAAGAGCTGGAGAAAGACATGCTGCACTGGCCTGAGGAGGCATTAGAGATAGGACATTGAGGCGTTCTGGCAGCGGTGACCCACTTAGAAAGGGGACTGCTGTTGTCATGTATCTTACGATTGGGCAGGCAGGTACTGTGGGCTTCTACTGTCAGAGATGTGCATGCTTAGCCCAGGTGATCGCCCAAATGGGGAAGGGGAGGGAAAGGAAAGAGGAAAGGAAGGGTGAAAGGAAGATGGAGAGAGAGAGAGAGAAGGCAGAGGAGTTGGAGAAGGGCAGGGAATAGCAGGAAAAAGAGAGGAAGAGGAAGAGAGGATAAGGCAGACTGACCTGAGAGTGGCTGGATATGCAAGATGCAGGGCCTGAGAGGGTAGCAGTAAGCCTTGGTATTTCTACAGAATCATAAGACATCTTAGGGCCACATGGAAACCATCTTAAGATGCCCTTCCTTCCTTTCCATGAGTCTAGGGACAGGAGGACAGAAAGAAATCTGCCTAGTGTCCAGCAGATGGCAGCAGTTCCCAGAGGGACTACAGTTGGGGGAGCACCTTAGATGTGGTTGTCTTCAGAGAGCCCTGGCCAGGCATCCACACTCCCAGGAAGCATCCCCTTGTGGATGGGGTCAGGGTGGGGGTGGGTCTCTGAGTCATCTTGTCTTCCTCCCTCATGTATGCACAGTACATAGAGTGTCTTTTGGGGGACTTCATTTGGGGAATGAGAAAGGTGAAATCCACAGAGGCTCTCTGATTTCCATGGAAGGATTATCACAACCACCTTTAAAAATGAAAATGGCAGGCCACGGTGGTGCATGACTATAATCCTAGCACTGGAGAGGATTGAAAGATTTGGGTCAGACTACACTATCTCACAATACCTACCTACCTACCTACCTACCTACCTACCTACCTACCTATGCACATACACACATACACCCACAGAGTTATACATACATAACAAAAGCAACAGCAAAAGCAATAAACAAAAAGCAACCCAGAATGCTGCTGCCATGCTTCTTTTACCTTGAGCCAAGATTACCTGTGGAGCAGGGCAGCTGGATGCCCACTCTATGTTCAGCCCCTCTGTCCATTGCAACTGCCAGTGATCTCCAGCACTGGCTTCCTTAGAGATGTGCAGGGAACAGGCAGGGGCAAGAGTCGGTAGAATCACCAATGACCCAGTGATGAGCTGGTTACTCAGCGCTATGTACTGGATCAGGGCAGGGGAGGCAGAAGCAGAAACTGATGGGATGACTGGGGTTTGTCCCAGGTGGTAATTCTTCAATACCCCAAATGCCTGAGGGCCTCTGTTTCCCAACACCACAACAGTCCAAATGTGAATCCAATCACCTTTCCATTCTCTGAACTCAGGTGGTAACCTTACCATTCCAGAAGTAGTTATGTTTCTTATTTGGAGAGAGTTTAAGAGAGCAACAGATGCTACACAAAGGGCTTAGTTGAGCCAAAAATACCCAGAGGACACATCACTCAGAAACCACATAGTTTACTGAGGGATAAAGGGCTTTCCGGGACTTTGGCCAATGTCAATAGTTGGAGCAAAGGATAATCAGCGTACATGCCTGGCAGAGGAATCTGAACTGGTAAAGAAGGGGTGTGGCTGGGTTTCAAATTAGGTCAGTCCTCAGGGATGTGGTAGCTGAGGGCACCACACACAGTGAGACACACATTTAGGATGTAGCGGGACCGTTGCTTATTGTCACGCCATTCCTTTGAAGGTCTTTCAGGCTAGCTGTAAAAATACAACTCAATGTCCCGTTGTTTGTCTAGACATGTTTGTGTTCTCTCTAGATCACTCCATCTTCCTTACCCTCTTGCACAGTACTGAAAGATGGTTCTCTGAGTTAAAGAGATAGGCAAGTCAGGACCTTCTGTAGACATCTCCACTGTCGATTTTTCTGTAGTACAGTCTGCCAGCCTTGAGAAAGTTGATTGATCTCTGTTATGAAGCTAACTTAACCCATGGAGTTTACACTAAACACTTCTTAGAGGGGGTGTGTTTATCATTACCTGGAGCAGACTAGGAGGTAAACAAAGGGTGGTACCATGGAGATGTCGTGCCCCACTAGACTTTCAATCAAGAGGACTGGAATTGTGTCCCCAGCTTAGCAGAGAACTATTTGCTCTCCAACAGCTCCACAGCTGTGTCCTATGTGAAGAGGTGAGGTGGGCTGAAGATGTAGCTCAGTTAGTAGAGTGTTTATTATGCTTGAGACCCTGGGTTTGATCCCCAGAACTACATACAACTGGATGTGGTGCTAGACACTTAGAATCCAAGGATCTGGAAGGCAGAGGCAGGAGGATAAGAAGTTGTAAGCCATCTTCAGGTACCAAGTAAATCTGAGGCCAGTTTGGACTACCTGAAAGCCTACTACTCCAGTTCTTCCACATCCCACCTCCCCACTACCAAAAAAAAGTGATGGCAGCTGTGAGCTTTGATCTCATGCATTCTGAGAGCCTAATGAGTTCGTGTTGGCTTAAGTGCAAAGTAAGTTATCAAACATTGACATCATAGCTAAGATTTTCAGGATCTCCCCCATCTTCCAGTGTCATGAGGCTCTCCTTGAGAGAAGTATAGGTGACACCTTCTCTTAACTTCTGGACAAGTCTTGCCATGAGCTTGATGTCTGGAGAATCTTCTAGAGCATGCCAGGTGATTCCCTCATTGCCTTCCATTATAAGGGTCCCAGCCAGAGGCCCAGCTCAGGAATTCCAAGTGGACCAAGCTCTGCCACTGGCCTCAACCAACCTAACACATAGTAGTAAGAACATTAGGGGGATTTATTTGATATGGCCTCATTCACAAAAGACAAGAAGACCCGCACCCTCAACTCTGTGTTCCAGGAACTCATAAGAACATTGAGATCTCACAAGGAAGGAGTGGAATTGGGGAACTATGAGTCTGCAGAGCCATGAAATCACTGGCAGAATTTGGTCTGGCTGATTACTGTCCTGGGACTGATCACGCAGCTACTTTGTGACAGTTTTGACTCTTACTAAAGGATGTCAATCAGTCAGATTTGTTGTTTCTGGAACATAACAATGATTGCAGAAGAGACTCTTCAGAACAAGCCACCAGGCAAATTGAAGTTAGTTAGTAATTGCTGGGTCCTCCTTCTGGCATAGATGAGTGTCTAGGGACATCTATATGGTTCTTCTGTGTTTGCCAATAGAAAAGAAGGATCTGAGGGTCCCTCAGTGAAAGATACAAACCTTTTTTACCCCAGGTTGTGATAAAGACTTTCCCTTTAAGATGGGGATAGCCATAAACTCCTTGGCTTAGGTTGGTCTATAATAGGGATCAATCTAGTTTCTTCAGGAAGCCCTAAACCACACTCACAAGGAGTGAGTTTCCAGATTCCCACTTTTGGACCTGGATGACTCTGACCACCATTCATCTGAGTCTGGATGCTGCCAGAGAACTGTGGGTGATGAGCAAGGTGCTTCTGGGAAGGATGGGATGGGTGTTTTCACTAGTATTTGCAAGCCCAGGGTCCTCCATTCCTTATGTTTTCTAGTGTGTACTTTCACAAAGATGCAGAGAGCAAGTGTTCAATACAGACAAGTTGAGAAAATACAGTAAATAAGCAAGGCCCAACCTGGGGACATTCATAGCATTGACAGAGGATGGCGTACAGGGTGAAGACCCCAATGGTGAAATTCTGTGAAATGCTAAGGTTTCCTTCACCCCAACATGCTGCAGTCTTGCACAGAGGGTTACAAACTCAGGCCTTACATTTGATTGACATGTGTCTGTGCTGGAGAGTGGCAGAGGGGGCCCAAGTTCAGTGTTATCAGCAGTCCATTCTTCAGAGCAAGTAGACGGCTGGTTGAAAAAGCCCACAGCATCGTGAAGCCACAGCTGCCCCCAGCTCCTGCTTGGTGGTGTTGGTGACTGTTTCTTCCTCAGAGTGGTGCCAAGAACCACACTGCTTTTAGCAGTTCCAGGGTTTTCCCTGTAGAAATGTTTGAGTTCCTCAGCTGTCGTGGCCCTTGTTTCGGACCGCCAAACTCTCTGCTCATTCTTACTGGGGACCTAAGAGAAGTTGGGGGAAGTCCCACATGAATCCTGGCTCGTGATCTTGAACCTTGCATTGCGATCTAGATGCCAACACTAGAAGTATTTATGACCTATGACCTCGGATACTCCTTTGGGAGCTAGGAAAGGCATTCCCCTGGAGCCTCCCTATTTAGAAAGATTTCATTGGGTAATAGGATGTAGGAAACAGGAATACCAGGATGGTCATTTACTGGCTGCTTGCTTATGACCAAGTACTCAGTATGTCTTTGCAGTTCTCAGCTCCTTCATCAGGGGTCAGGGCGGTTTGTGTACATTGCACAACCCAGTAAATATATATTCGCACGGAGAGGATGGAGAAAGATCTCTGAGGAGTGGATGCACAACCTGAGAGCAAGAGACGATTATAATTAGAAATCCAGAGTTGGTTCTGGGAACACAGCAGAAGGGTTGGTTCCCGGTGCCCTCCCTATCTGACACACTGAGCAGGCTCCAGACAGACTGGGTCCCAGCCAAGACTAGGACGCTGGCTTGAAATGAAATCCCGAGGGGGATGTCATCCATCACAGAAGGTAATGGCCCATGGAAAGATTTGTCTCCCTCCCTCTCCAGTCTTCCTTGGACTAGCTGTTGGGAAAGAATCTGACTTTCCCAGGAGAAGAAAGGCCAATTTTAGAACTGTGTTCTAAGCTGGTGCCAGTACGGGACATTTCCACATGAACCCCATACTTAGGTATGCCTGCATGTGTTTGGACTAACCCCAGACCAAACTATGGTACCTCAGGCCTCACTGTCTGTCTCTTACAGTACCAGCCAACAGTGAGGTCACTCCATAGAATCCTGACGGGATAGAGCAGGCCCAGTGCTAGCTTTTCTAGATGATTAACTATAATTACCAGTGATAGGTGGGCATGACCAGCTTAAGAGTCATAGCTGGGTTGGGGCTATGGCTTACCTCTAGAGCCTTTGCCTAGCATGAGCAAGACCTTGGGTTTGCTCTCTAGCACATTAAAAAATTCTAAAAATAAGTGTCCATAGTTGCTATTTTTTCTCTTTCTACAAAAATACACACTTAAGTACCAAGGCATATTCACATGGCTTCTTAAAGACTTGACAGTCAAAATAACAATATTATGATTACTTGGGATATTGCTAAAACTTACAGACCTCAGGCTGTAGCTCAGACCCATTGACTTAGGATCTGCTCTGAAAAAGGCTACAAGGTGGTTTTTATGCCCATTAAGGTTTGCAAAGTACTGCTTTAACTTGGCTCTTCTCAAAGAGAACAGCAATGGAGCAGCAGCAGCACCTGGGGATTAGAGATTCACAATCAGAAGCTGGGCGTAGCACACACATTTTATTTGCACACACGTGCGCGATTGCGCGCACACACACACACGCACACACACACACACACACACACACACACACACACACACAAGGCAGAGGACCCCAAATTCAGGGTTTATCTGAGCTATGTAAAAATCATAGTCTAACCCTATCACAAAAATGTGTGTGTGTGTGTGTGTGTGAGAGAGAGAGAGACAGAGAGAGAGACAGAGAGACAGAGACAGAGAGATAGACAGAGAGACAGACAGAGACAGACAGAGAGACAGACAGAGACAGACAGAGAGACACACAGAGAGAAAAAGAGAGCGAGAGGGAGAGAGAGACACACAGAGAGAAACAGAGAGAAAGAGTGAGAGAGAGAGAGAGAGAGAGAGAGAGAGAGAGAGAGAGAGAGGAGAGAAAGGGGGTGTTGTTACAAGAAGGGTAGGCTGGCTGTCATAAGCCCCACACAGACCTGCATAATGGGGAGCTCCAAAGATAGACCCATCAAATGTGCCTCAAGAAACTGTCCAGAAAGCTGGGGAGATGGCTCAGTACGTAAGAGCACTGGCTGCTCTGCCAGATGATCCAGGTTCAATTCCCAGCCCCCACATGGTATCTCACAACTGTCTCTAATTTCAATTCTAGGGGATTTGATCCCCCTTTATTGCACCAGGCATGTAGTAGCCAGACATATAGGCAGGCAAAACACCCCCCCCCACACACACACACAAGATAAAGTAAAAAAACACATTCCAGATGGCTCTGCTACTCGCTGGCTTGAGAACCGTTGATGTGGTGGATATCTTCATTAGAATATAATTTTCGGAGCAATGGGAAGCACTGTTAGTCAGGCTGAGGAGTGCCCAGCGTTCCATTTTGAAGCATGCAGTGGTTTGGATATAAAATGTCTCCAAAAGGTCCCTACTTTGAAGGTTAGGAGCCTTTAGGAGTAAAGCCTATTGAGACGAAGTTACAGCACTGAGCTGTGCCCTTCAAGGGGAGGTTGAGATCGTAGCTCCTTCCTTCACCTCCTGGCTTTTTGTCTGACATAGGCTTTCCATCCATATGCACCATGATGCCACATGTCCAAAGCAACAGGGATCACTGGTCCCCAATCACTGGAACCTCCCATGTCATGGGCCACAATCAACCTTTCATCTTTAGAAGTTACTCGATTCTGGTATTTTGTCAGTGGTGGAAAACTAATGTCTGTCTTCACATCCCAAGAGCTGAGCAGATGTTGAGGGAAGTCAGGTAAATCAGTGAGTTGACCCATGAGAGAGGAACCTGCAGCCAACCTGGAATCCTTTCCCTGCAGGGGCTCGGCATTCATGTTGAGGCTGAGTGGTCTGAACCTGTGTAAGTGGGTGTGAGTCCCTTCTCATCTTAGTGTGCTGTCTGTCTTACTGTCCTTCCTGGTGCCTTGGTTTCAAAACCATACCTTAGGGGGTCAGCCTGTGACTTGAGAAAACTAAGTTCTTCTAGTTCATCACTAAATTTCACATGGTCACGTGCTGTCACCAGAAGCTCAATGAACTCATCTGCAAAGTGGGGGAGGGTGCTGCTGAGAAGACTTGGTCACCTCGGCCTTCTGACTTTTTCTCCCATCATGGTTTGGGGTCGGCTTTGCTCTAATGATGAGACACCTCTCCAGGTGTCTTGCTGTTATACTAGGGAGCTCACATTTTCTGATTTCCACTCACAGTACAAGCAGGGGTAACGGAAGTGTTACAGTGTGAGCTGGCCCTTACCAGAACTGTTTAAATGGACATCGTTATGGATCAGCATTGACTTCTGGAGCCCAGATCCAAGTCTGTATTTCTGTCTCCCTTCATCACTTGCTTTCGGGTATTTTTAGACAGCAAACTCTTGTTCCAGCATAGCTCTTTTCCACCCAGCACCCCAAGCAGAGAAAACTGCCTTGCCGGCTCACTGTGCTGGAGAGATACACTACTCATACGATTACTTAAAATAATGTTTTACCTGAGACTATTGTCCTTTGTAAATAATGATAACTTTACCAGTGTTGCTAGGGTTGGGGTCTGTTCTAGACTTGGCCATCAATCCTCAAAAGTCTAATTAAACACACACTAAGCAGAGAAAGGGCATGTATTCAATGCAGCCATACTGTAAGGAAGAAGAAGAAGAAGAAGAAGAAGAAGAAGAAGAAGAAGAAGAAGA
>JANHMN010000008.1:51860878-51872887 GCA_030674055.1 Rhabdomys pumilio
GTGTGTGTGTGTGTGTGTGTGTGTGTGTGTGTGTGTGTGTGTGTGTGACTTGCAGCTGGCTCTTCTGGGAGCTTCTCAAGTTTCTGATTCCTTGCTGACTCCTGTAAACAGAATCAGCTGTCTCTGCTCTTTCTCTTTGCCTCGGGTGCTGAGGACTTTCTCAGGTCCACTATTGAGTGTGTGGAGAACATTCTGGATCACGTGGCCAGTAGGGATGGACTCCACCACCTTTGACAAAAGTACTTCTCTCCAAGCTTCCCAGACACACTGGCACAAACCTCTTCCTTACACCCCTGTCTAAAGCCCAGCCCAGCATATACCCAGCTCATTTATGTTGTTCCTGACATTTCCAAGTTTATCCCATCATTCTCTTGTGCACGCTGCCCTCCCCTCCTTTCTGCACACAGTACCCATCCGTGCCTCTTTGTTCTGGCACAGACTCTTCTCTCTTCCTGGAGTGTACATCTTTCCCTTCCATTTTCATTTCCAAAGCCTCCTTTGGTGACTTCCCAGGCTGCTAATAGGTTTACCAATGGGTATCAGAACATTAGAACACCGGGCATTCTTTAGTCACCTGCCTGCCGCCTCCTATCTTCTCTTAAGGTCCTGTAGGGGCCATGACTTGTCCACCTCTCATGGCCCGGCCCGCCCCCAGTGCATCCACAGTGAGCTCACACCTGGAGCCTCTGTAGTACAGTAGGTGAGCTCTAGCTTGAGTGGAAATCTTAACTGAGTCATTATCTTCACAGCGCGACCAGGGCAAGATAACTGCAGGGAGTTTCCGTGTCACCACTGAGCACCCATAGGAGGTGGTTCACAGCAGCATGTAACTCCAGCTCCAGGGGATCTGATGCCCTCTTCTGGCTTCTATGGGTACTACACTCCCTCACACACACCTACACATAGATAGACACATACATTGTAGCCAATACAAAATTTTATGAAAATGAGTTATGTGCATAAAAACCACCCAAATGATCTCATAACATTTTAGGTAAGTCTGTGAGTTTAAGTTGGGCCATATTGCATATCTCTCTTGGGCCACAGGATGGGCACGACTGAACAGTAGAGTTTTCCTCAGCTGTAAGATGAGTGAGATGTTCAGCAAAATGACTGGAACTGGAGATTATTGTGTTGAGTGAAAGAAGACTCGGAGGGCGGTGTTACTTGCTTTCCTTCCTTTTTAGAAGCTGGGGAGGGTGGGGAAGATATGGAGCTGAAGTGGGGACTGCCAGGGATACAGAAAGCAAATTGGTGAAATGGGGGAGGGGGTATAATATGTAATAACAGAGGGGGTGAGTGTGGCCAAAGTACTCCTCAAACATGCATGGAAACGCCATAATGGAACCCCTCTGCACAGTTAATATGCATTGATAAAAAGTTTGAACTGTGCTGGAGCTTGGCTGCAAGGACAGCTTTCTGGAGAGATTAGCCTCCCCATCTCTTGTCCCAAACAGGCTTTTGGCTTGCAGTCTGCTAAGAGACTGCCATATCCGAAGCCTCACAACTTAGAGGTTCCTCTGGCAAGTGAGTATCAAAGCTGGACTGTTTTATACGTCTTGGCTTCATTCACGACAAGGAACATGGTATTCAGGCCCTCTGTGTTCTGTCAGCGTAGACCTGTGTCCCACACAGAAGCTGTAGAAAGGCGGGCTAGGCTGACAGGCTGGGCTGAATCCCAAACACTTGCCTCGGGCGCCACCTACTGGGAAAATGCGGTTCTGCAGACAAATTTTCTCTTCTCTGGTAGTTTGGGACTTGCTGTGGGAGATGATGTTGGCCCCAGAGTTCCTCTTGCTTTGTCGCCAAGAGCTGGGCTTAGCAGCCTGTGGCAGTGGGCTCATCATGGGAGTCTAAATATCTGATAATCGACTAGCTGGTGGGTCAGAGTCAAAAATGGACAAATATGCTGTGGTGGGCGAATTCAGGAAATGCAGGTCAAGGAAAACTGATACAGAGGAGATATGCTCAGTGTTGATCACCCACCTACCGAATTCCAATACATGGCCACTGCTCTGCTGCGTACGTGGCACCGCCCTGCCCTGTGTGTAGCCATTACTCTGACCCATGCGTGGGCTCTGCTCTGCTTCATCAGTGGTCACTGCTCTGCTCTGTGCTTGCCAAGCGTGAACCTATTCATTTTTGTCACAAGTTCATGGTGCCACAGAACTTCCTTAGGACCCTGTTAACCACAGAAATGGCCCCAAAACTGAGACAGTGGCCAAAGGTTCACAATTCCCCTTTCTTTCTGTTTATTTTCAAAGCGTGTTCCTGGCTGAGCTAGTTGAACAGTGCCTCAGCCTTACTTTTCCAGTTGGTTAGAGGGTCCATGCACTAAATAAGAAAAGGCATCATCTCAAGGTGCCACCACTGAGGGGGTGGTGGAGTCTTCAAGAGATAGGGCTTTATGGAAGTTCTTGCAATCACTGGGGGCATGCCCTGGAAGTATATTGTAAGACCCCAGGCCAACCATTACTTTATCCTCACTTCCTGGCCATGCTGTAGGGTTTTGCTCCACCATATTCGAAAATCAGTCAGACCAAAGATTTTAAAAGTGTGAGCCCAAACAACCCTTTTCTCTTTGTAAGTTGATTTATGTCAGGTATTTTGTTACAGTGGTGGAAAGCTGACTAACATGGTAGGAAGACGGCATATCTCTGACAGGCCCTAAAGACTCCATCACTCAGCATGGGGACCAGAGAGCTGTTCTGAGGGCTAGAGCTGACAGCCAGGACTAGAATACAGACTCCTTTCTGTCTGTTATCTGAGTTCTTCTATGTCACAGTGACTTTTCTCTGGCTCCCTTTGTCTCTGGCCTCCCTTCCTTTATCTTTCCATCTCTTTCCATCTCTTGCCGCATTTACAGCAGTTACATTGACACTGTCTCCAGGTCTGCAGAGCCTCCCTTTCTGTTAAAAAAAAAAAAGTCAAGCTGAAGACAAAGATCTAGCCACAGAGATGCAGTGACTTTAAATCCAAACCAAACTGTCCCCGATTCAGCCAGGGTAAGTACTCTCTCTTGTACAACATCCTGGAGTCTTGACAACATTGACAGATCAGTTGCCCCCCTCTCTAGCTCCTACCCTCCTGCTCCACTGCTGGGGCTCTTCTCATGTGCCTAGTCTGAACTCCAGACATAGAGGAACGCCAGTCTTAATTCATACATCCTTTGTTGCCATCTCCCTGACTTCCTTCTGTCTGTTCAGCTTCTTCATCCATCCCTCATTTGCTAGAAATTCTTTCTTGTCTCCCCCAGCTTCAGCTCCAGCCCACGTCCATCCCCCTTCTTCTTGTCTGTGTCCTGGAGCTGACCACTTGGGTTCCATTTCCACAAGGTTTCTGCTGCTTTTGCCATGAATTATCTGAGAAGGAAGCTCCCATCTCTCCTACAGCTGCAGGGTGACCCTACTACTCTCCTTAGTAATGGTTCTATAAGTAGCACCCTCCCTCCCCACCTACCCCCAAGTCACAGCATGAGCACAGCTACCTGAGCAGCCTACACCTCTTCACACTGCCTCTGCAGGAGGCTCAGAGGCCACCTGCCACTCCCAGGACCCAAACCTCGCAACTTAGTCCTTTCTGAAGACTTTCTTCAGCTCTAGACCAATGGTTCTCAACCGGTGGGTCGCGACCGCTCCAGGTAGCAAACGACCCCTTTACAGGGGCTGCCTAAGACAATCAGAAATATCGTTATGATTCATAACAGTAGCAAAATCACAGTTATGAAGTAGCAACAAAAATAATATTATGGTTGGGCATCACTACAACATGAGGAACTGTACTAAAGGGTTGCAGCATTACCCTGAAGCGTCCAGAAGCGCTCTGCATCATTCCTGCCTCTAGGTGGCAGCAATCATCTCCACAGAGATCACCTTTCTAGTAACGGTAGTTTGTACAATTAGCAACCCAGTGGCAAGACCCAGACCTCCATCTGTGTACAGGGTCACTAGCATAGCCTCTGTTAAGCAGCATGAGGTCAAGGTGCTTAATGAACGAACCAATTCATTCATTAGATGCTTTGCTCAGAAGGTTGGGGTTTAATGGCATTGAGGTTTGGGGTTTGGGCTTTAGAGGGGCCAGTTATTTTTATGAAGAGTCCACGGCACAGACTCTGGTCTAAGTGATTTCCTAGTACACTAGCTCTGAGCGTGAATGCACAGGTAGACAGAAAGCCCGATTATAGCTAACAGAAGTTCTCTCAAGACCGCGTAAGGAGGAAACCAAAATACTAAAAGTACTGTCCATGAGACTCAGAGACCCACACATCTCCCTCTCTGAGAGCTGCCCTTAAAGGCATACACACCTGAGAGCTGCCCTTAAAGGCATACACGCCTAAGATCTGCCTTTAAAGGCATACACACCACCCCAGAACAATTTTTACTTGTCAATTATTTTTCAGTGAAGATGTGGGGGTGGGGGTGGGGGGAGGAAGGACAAAGCCACACATAGAGTTTCTGCAGGCAGAGTTGACAGGAGAACTTCTTTTTGACAAACACAAGGTCTGAAGCACACACCCTCAAGCCCCTTCCTTGCTGAGCTCTGTCTCTGTCTGGCTTCTCGGTTACCATGGACACCTAACCTGATCTCTTGCTTGTCCTGCGGAGTCCTTGTTTCTGGCTCTGAGGCTCTGCATGTGGGGTGCAGTGGTGGAGTTGGCCTCTTCCCATTGCTATATTGGGAATTAGAGGTCTGCTGCTGTGAATACAGTGACATTTGCCTCCACAGCCTTATTCTGGAAAGAGACTCCTTTTCATGGGCTATATTTTTAGTTGTGGCTACTGAGAGAGGCTAGCGGGAGGGCTGGAAAGGCTGAAGTCTTTCCCCTCAGAGCCGCATGCCTGCAGGCTGTGTCTATGCGCATGCGCACGAGAATGCTGCCATGTCAGTGATGTTGCTCACCACTGCTTCCTCAAGACCCCAGGCATACACAGAAAATTCAGTTTTCCTTTTTAACTACGGGAAGATTTGTCTCCAAGAAGACTCACCATGTGCTGTACTGAGGGAATTGTGGGGACGTAATATCCATGGCTCTTACCAACCTGTAGGCCAGGGAAGAATGGGGATCCTACACGGGCTTAAATCAAGGACGCCAGCCCAGAGTTTTGCCCATGGTGGGGGACTAGCCAGGCCAGAGCACTTTGTTAATTGTATTCAGCCACCTCTTGCTCCCAAAGAGTTAGTCAGGACCCGGAGTGTCCAGGAACAGCAGTTTAGATGTTCCCCCTACACCTCTACCCTCCTTCAGGCGGCTGAGAAATCCAGGTGGCCACTACACCTACTGGTGGGTGTCCACCAGGGGGCGTTGATGCCTTTACAATGGATGTTCAAGGCTCCAGGGACTCGGGGTCACACTCACTGCATGTACTCTTCCGTGTGACAGCGGGTTCACAGCTCTGAGCTGCCAGCTCCCCTGTCCTTATGAGAAGAGAACCTGTACTGAAGAAAGTAAATGATACTTCCAGTCCCTCCAGGAGGAATGCTAGTGCTCCAGAGAGTCCCTCCTAGGCGCTGACCTCCATCAGCGGGATCTGCCATGCAGCGAGTGAGAGAGTAGAGTAGACCCAGTGTCTGTCTTGGGTCTCTTACGATCTGAACGTCATTGCAGGAGCCTTTAGCGTGCCCCACTGAGAGCATTCCTACAAGGGCACATATGCCATGCAGGAGGAAGCATGGGATTAGGTACCATCACACCCGTTTCTTTCCCCTGCAACCACAGACACTGGACTTCTTTTTTTAAAAAATGATTTATTTATTTTTATGTATAGGAGTACACTATCACTGCCTTCAATCACACCAGAAGAGGGCATCAAATCCCATTACACATGGTCCGATTGGCTAGCCTGGGTGGCCAGTGAGCCCCATGGAAGAATCTTCCCCTTTCCACTTCCCCAGGGATAGAATTAGAGGTTGTGTCTCTACAACAGGTTTTGACATTGATTCTTGGGATCAAACTTAGTTTCTCATGGTTGTGTGCCCAGTACTTTGTACACTGATCCAGCCTTCAACTGACCTGCTTTTGTGACCAGGAGTGTGTCCCAAGCAACACTGCTATTCTTAGAGGCAATGGTATGTGCCAACCCACACTGTGTTCAATGCACTGTTGTGTTTCCATTTGGTGTGTGTGTGTGTGTGTGTGTGTGTGTGTGTGTTCATGAACACATTGCACCATCACTTGTAAGTGTATTTAAATAACGTTAGTCATACAATATACAGACATATACTTTTAAATTTTAATTGAATTATTTTAGTTGCTTACAGAAAAGTTTCAGATATGATAGGGAGGACTGGAACTTTCCCCAGTGTCAGCTAATGTCTTTGACAGCAGACAGCTCTGTTTGTCAAATCCAAGCCGTGGGCATGGCTGCGCTGTTCTTAACTAACTACACAGACTGAAATCAGAACCCATGGTTCCAGTGAGGGCTCTTTCTGGTTCCAAGGTCAAACGCCAGAGCCTAATTACATGTAATTACCACATCTCTGTTGTCTCCTCCAGCCTCCTCTGGTTTTCCATGACCTTGGCAATTTTAAGGAGCACCAGTCAAGCGCTTGTAGGGTGCCCCTCTCTTTGATCCATCCTAGGTTTGCTCACAATTAAGCTGAGGTTATATAGGTGAATGGGAGAAAGACCACAGAGGGCACACGGAGGCTCAGAGTGTCACACTGGAGGCAGCACACAAGCTGCGCAACTTACCATTTGGTTACCAGGTGCCTGCCAGCACTCTTGCTGTAGTGTTCCTACTTTTTGGAGTTTATTCCCTGTAAATGTCATGGTCCAGCCTGAGCTCAGGTGGAGAGGAGCTAAATCCTGCCCCCTAGAGGCATCAGTGTCACCAATTTGTAGACTATATGTCTCTGAGATGGTTATTAATTTGGTTGCCCACACTCACACAGTGCTAGTTTTGACCCTCGACATTCCTTCAGGTTGACTCCCGTGTCCTTCGAGCATGCTCTCCTCATGACTTTGAATACATTTTGGTGAGCACTTTCATACTTTCTAACCACACAAAATGTCCTCCATCCATTTTGCATCTTCCTTGTCTACTTCCCCAGCAGGTTTGGGAAGCTGTATTTTAAAACAGATGCTCATTGCTA
Organism: Rhabdomys pumilio; assembly: GCA_030674055.1. Taxonomy (NCBI): domain Eukaryota; kingdom Metazoa; phylum Chordata; class Mammalia; order Rodentia; family Muridae; genus Rhabdomys; species Rhabdomys pumilio. The sequence goes on from JANHMN010000008.1 coordinate 51,867,971, forward strand.
CGAGAGGGTCAGCGCTCCTTGGCTCATCACCAGACAGCGCTAAGAGGTGTGTGTGCGCGTGCACGCGTACGTTTGTGTGTAAAGTTGTTTCTTTTGTGATTGCTTCTGAATCCATTCATCTGTGTAAATAAACATAACTTTCAAAATTGAACTGGAATTCTTAAGTTACATTGATCTCTAGTGCTTTGCTAGAAGGTTTATTAGGGAGTCGGTAGAGACCTGGATCAGCAGTGAAAAGCATTTGATGCTTCTGCAGAGGACTTGGTTTGGGTCTTAGCACCCACTGGAGGGCCAACATTTGCTTGCAACATTAACTCCAGGAGAGTTTACTTCTAGCCCTCAGAAATATCCACATGCATGTGCATATACTTGTGAGCATACACACCCATACACATAAATAAAACTAAAAATGAATACACGTCTACAGGGTTTATTTTGGTCTTCTTTGTTACTTTTGAGAAGCTTGGCTCTCATACTTAGAGCCCATTTACTAACTTGTTTAAGGCTAATCAATCTGTAACATACATGCAAAGTAATTTCAAAATTGCTATGTAACAGGCCCCTGGACCTTAGCACAATTGATTCCACAATGGAAGTACCGTTGAAGCCCAGTATGTAGGCAGTGACACCTATCAAAAAGAGAACCCATGTCTAATCTATCAAAGTCCATAGTTCTGGGAAAGCCCCTCAATGTACTCTATTAGGGTTTCATCGTTGTGAAGAGACACTATGGCCACTGCAACTCTTATAAAGAAAAACATTCAATTGGGACTGGCTAACAGTTTCAGAGGTTCAGTCCATTATTAATCATGCAGGAAGCATGGCAGCCTGCAGGCAGACATGGTGCTGGAGGAGTACCATTTTTATCTACAGGCTACAGGAGACTGAGTACCACACTGGGCATGGCTTGATCATATATGACCTCAAAGACCCCCTCCACAGTGATACACTTACTCCAACAGGCCCACACCTACACCAAACAACACCATACCTCCTAATAGTGCCACTCCCTATGGACAAGCATTCAAACACACGAGTCTATGAGGGGACATACCTATTCAAACCACCATATGTACTAACCTTTCTTTTGGGTTCCTGTTGTTTTCTGGCTAACTGTTCTTGTTAATTGAAGTGTGTCAACCTAGGATGTGGTTTTTGTACTTAAATAAAGCTAACCCTGAAAAAAGCTTGGGAACTACACTCTGGTCCCAAACACCCAATGCAGTCACCATCCAGATAGTAAAGACACTGACTTGGGCCCATGTCTGAGTCTTTTCTGGTAGATACCCCCAGCAGCTAAACTGTGTGAACCTAGCACACTGAGTTTTAGATACTCCAGATTTTCTATTTATAAGCTTTCTGAAAGTATAGGTCACATATACTAGTTGACACTGGAAAATCAGAATAGAGGTCAGCATTTGTCTCCTCTGCAGATTAGAAGTAATACAAACAGCAAATAAATAGTGGCACCTTGAAGTGACTACTGACCATGACAGAGCACAGGAATTCATCATTGGAGACATAGGACCACCATGTAGGGTATAAACCATTTGGACAGGAATAAATGTGACCTGGTTCCCTCTATTCTACTCCTTTTATTTTGTAGCTGTGATAAAATGCCCTGACTAAAAGAAACCTGGGATGTAAAGTTTATTTGGGCCTAAGGATCTAGAGGGTTATCTATGTCCACCATGGCTAAGAAGAGATAGCGAGAAGCAGTGTGAAGGGGGCTACTGATCACATTTTCTTCGACACAGGAAGCAGAGGAAGGGGAATCGAGAGAGAGAGAGAGAGAGAGAGAGAGAGAGAGAGAGAGAGAGACACAGACACAGAGACAGAGACAGAGACAGAGAGACAGAGAGAAACAGAGAGAGACAGAGAAATGGAGAGAGACAGAGAGATACACACATAGAGACAGACAGATGGACAGAGGACAGACAGACATACAGAATAGGAATGGAATGAGGTTGTAAAGTGGAAAAGATTGGAAAAATCCACTAGGAGCACATTTTCTTCTGTAAAGCTGCACTTTCTCTTCAAAGAGAATGACCATTGAGGATCAACTACTCAAATACAGGAGCCTATGGGAGACATTTTTCATCCAAACTACCAGAGAGGAAAGTGGTTTGGTGTAATGTTGCACAATAGGGCTGCAGTCTCTAACTAATTATACCTCTCAGAATAATTAAAGAAGAGTTGGAATGCTGCACCACATAGAAATATTTTTGATGGAGATGCTTATTTCTCTGATTTAATTATTATACATGGTAGACATGTCTCAACTTTCAATCCTTCCCCTTAAACACACACACACACACACACACACACACACACACACACACACACAATTTGTCAATTAATAATCAATAAAAGTGTAAGAGTTTCATTTTGAGAAAATTATCATACTAAATTACCCTATGTAGAGAGAATATCTTCTGAGTTATTTGTATGTATCATCTGTCAATTAAAAGAAAACCTATGGCCTATAGGGAAGGGTTGAATAGAAAGTGGGACATATGGTAGGCAGAAAGAATTCTGGGATAGAGCAAGGAGCAGGAAGAATTTCCAGGGAAGATGTGAGGAGACAGATGCATACGTGGTACCTGAGCAGAGGTAACCAACCATATGGCAAAATATAGATTGATATAAATGGGTTATGTAAAATTATTAGCTAGTCAGGGAATGAACCTAGCTATACGGCCTAGCTATTTGTAAATATATTTTGATTCTAGGTCATTATTCTGGAGGCTTAGGGCCAGAAAGAAAACAACTGCTTACAAACCTGTACCTAGATCAATAGACAAAACTTAGCAAAATTTAGAAGCCTGATATGTCTTCCCAGTGGCAGAATAGTCACATGTCTCTACAGAGAGAGGTGTTAATTGGACATCTTACATTGCTGTGTGTAAGTTTTAGTTGTTTCTGACCTTTTTAGTATGTATTACGCTGGGAGCTATATATCTTTCATTTGACCTTAAGCTTTCGAGAGTTATCCTTGATACAAGGAGTTGGGTTCAATCATTTGCATATGCTTCCTGTCCTTAACCCAACCTTGCATCTGGGGCTCCTTCCCAGAGTCTTGAGCACTTTTCTACAGTATGCTTTTAATTTCCACATTATAGCATAAAGCATAATGAGATATTTAGTTAACCCTTTGCCAGTCCCCTAGTCTCTGGATTTCACGTTATAAATAATATTTGTCCTGATACTTTAGAAAGATCGATAGTGGAATGGTGAAGTAACACTAATACTTCAACTAGAGTTTTACTTGGAGTTCCATTCTGGCCATTTGTCCTCCAGCAGATCCAGAGGTGTTCATGCGGTGCTAAGGATTATGGGAAATGACACAAGAAATTCTGCATGAAGAGCTCCAATTGTTCAGGGTGAGAATGTATACAGGCTGTTTTAAAATATTTCAAACACTATTTCAGAAAGAGAGACATTCTGTTCATGTATGCTATAGTCTGTTAAAAATCTACAACTAGACCAAGTTCCAGAGAAACTCAATCTAGATCAGTAACTAAGCCTGGATTAGACCCATGAATTTGATTCCACACTCCAGGTTGCTTATGGAAGTTTGGCTGTGATGCGCCTCAGTTCTGGGTAGAGGTAGCAAGTATTTCTCCATGTATTTGTGAGATACACATCCCCATGAGATGATCTAACCCACAGAGGGGCAGTCAGAATCACGACACAAGTGTCCTGATTCTCAGACAGTGTACACTCCTTTCCAACACCTCCACACAAGTTCGACACTGTTGGTGATAACGTAGCTTCTCTGATCCCACTTAAGTTGGAGTGATGCTTTGTCTCAAGTCTTAGAAATAGGTAACAGGCAGGTAGGAAAGAGACACAAAACATTGACGGTCCTTAACAATTTCCTGGACTCAAAGCTTTCCTCAGTGATGTGTGAAGCTAAGCTGTCCATCCAGCTGTGCTACCCCGATTCGCTAAAGATGTGGAACTAAAACCCAAAAGCTAATCCCTCTATGGATCAACCTTAAAATGCAACAGATTTTTCAGAGATGATCGGGAAATCTTTTCTGAAAGGGGAGATGCCTGGATCAGATTCTTAAAGGAAGGAAAACAAAGCATACCTCTAAGGCTTAGCCGGGCGGGGAGGGTGCATGGTGGGAAGAAAGCGATGCTTTGTGGCATTTCCTGGATTCCTGATTCATACTTTCCTCCTGAGGTCAGGAGCATCCCTTTCTCCTCTGGCAGCTTGCTTCTGGCACTAAGAAATCTAAGATAAATGAGACAGTCTGTGAACGGAGCCTGAAACAGCTGGTCATTGCTGGACACAACTACAATGGCTGGTCAAATAGGGACATCTGGTTCACGTCCCCAGAGATTTAATAATGGCAGAAAGACCAATAAAGATAATCCAATCAACCACTGGGACCAAAGCTCCCAGGAGCACAAAGCTGGGCTGGAAAGATTGGGTTTCTTTTCCATGGGAGCTGAGGAAAGAGAGGCAGGTGAACCAGCTGTGGGCTTGAGCTTCTCAAGCCTTCAGTGTTGGTCTCTTTGACCATGAGGGGCAATCTCTCAGGAAAGCTGGGGGGAGGGTGTGTTCCTGGAAGAGTGTGGGAGATTTTTCACATTCATAATTTGGGGGCACACTCATGTCCTGATCCTCTATAAACTCAGGGCCATGGGAATTGTTAACCCATCATTTGATGGGTATTTACTCTACACGACCTGGTGAAAGGACTCCGAGCTAGGGGTGGATTTGGGACAGGAAAGGATTCCTATGCTAGTGCTGGTGCTTGTAAGAAAGTGTTGCTGTCTCTATGTATGCATTTTTACAACTGAAACACAAGAGTTTATGTCTCCTAGAACTGTTAGAAACACGGTACAAAATCATGGGCAAGTTTAGCAAAAAAAAAAAAAAAAAAAAAAAAAAAAAAAAAAAAC
>JANHMN010000008.1:51879463-51891592 GCA_030674055.1 Rhabdomys pumilio
TCTCTCTCTCTCTCTCTCTCTCTCTCTCTCTCTCTCTCTCTCTCTCTTCTTCCCTCCCTCCTTTCTTTCTTCCCTCTCTCTGTCCCTCCCTTCATCCCTTGTTCCCTCCCTCCCTCCCTCCCTCCCTCCCTTTCTCCCTCACCTTCCTCCGTCTCTCCCCAGCCTGTCACCCTAATTCTTAGTTCAGTAATGCCATCTTATTTTCCAGCACCTCTTACCTGTTACTGTCCTTCCTTACTACTGCTGTTTTGCCACTTCTTCTTTTTAGGTCTCACCTTAGGAAGGTCCCTGGAGGGTCATCACATGCCCTTGGTGCTCTTTACCCATTCATGTGCATGCTGAGCCTCCTTCAGATGGCTGATCTGGGAATCACTATCAGGTAAATACAAACCATACAATATGTGTATGCATGCGTGCATGTGTGTGTGTGTGTGTGTGTGTGTGTGTGTGTGTCTGTCTCTCTCTCCCTCTCTCTTTCTCTCTCTCTCTCTCTCTCTCTCTCTCTCTCTCTCTCTCTGTGTGTGTGTGTGTGTGTGTGTGTGTGTTAAGCACCTCTGTCTAGACATTTTACAGCTTGTTTGTTCCAAACCTACTTACAAGTGTGTCTTTTTCTCTGCTTAGACAAAACAACCGACAAGAGCAGCTCATGGAAGGAAAGGCTCATTTTGGCTCACAGCTGGAAGGTGCAGCCCATCATCCGGAATGGGGTATGTCAAGGCAGCAGCACGAGCAACTGACCACATAATGTCCACAGCCAGGAAGCAGAATGAGATGCTCAGCATACCTTCTCTTTTGTGTGCTGTCTGAGACCCCAGCTCATAGAACGGTGCTGCATGTATTCTGTAAGTCTCACTTCTATTAGTCTCCCTCCCTCTGTCAAATCTTAGTGGAAACCCATGTCCAGAGCTGTGTTTCCATGCTGATTCTAAATCCCATGAAGTTAACTCTGAAGATCAACCATTGCAAAAATGGTTTCTGGATTTATTGATTTATAAGAAAATGAAGAATTTCCTTGTTCCTCATGCCATTTGGTTAGTACTTATTGTCTAAGACCTCACTGAAAAAAATGAAAGCCAATGATGGGCATTCTGCTGCCTAGAATATATCCCCTTTCTTGCCTTCTGTTTCTGCTTCTTAATTCTCTCCCTCGTGTCTTTAACTTGGAAATGCTGAAGAGTCAGGAAGGCTTAGGGATTTCATTCGAGTGAAGCTCCACCCTCGAAAAGGAGGCTTTTCAATCCAGGAAATGCCTTGGAAGATGGTGTCACTTCCAACAGTGTTTTCCACAAAAGGAATTTGGTGGGAGCCTTGTCCTACGAGGGTGGAGAAGCTTGCAGCAGAAGCCAACTTCTGCACGTCCCGGTGGACATCTGTTTTCACACAGACGCATTCTGAGCTTGGAGCATTGTCCTCTCCTTGCCTACTATCCTCCCATCAGCAGGAACCAGGACTCGAGTCACGTTGTCATCCATGTCCTGTATTGAATATTGTATTGTAGGTAAACCAACTGTAGTGTTTTAATGGTAGGATCCCTGCTGGTGAGTGTATCAGCATATTTTGTTTCTTGTTTCCTGGAATACAGGACTTTTCACAAATGAGGATAATATCCTACAGATTTATAAGACACATAGTAGTAAGATTTACCTAATAAACCTGCTCTGAAAGGATGGGTGATAGCTCAGTCAGTGAGTTTTCTGAGCCTGCCTTACAAGCATGAGGGCCTGAGTTTAAATCCCCAAACATAGCCCAAGAAGGAAGAGGAGGAAGAGGAGGAGGAGGAGGAGGAGGAGGAGGAGGAAGAAGAAGAAGAAGAAGAAGAAGAAGAAGAAGAAGAAGAAGAAGAAGAAGAAGAAGAAGAAGAAGCAGAAGAAAGCCAGGTATGGTTGTATATGCTTATAATGCCAGTTCTATGGAAGTAGATTCCTGGAGATCCTTGGCCAGCTAGCCTAGCTTGATGACCTGCAGGCAAATGAGAGACCCTGTGTCATGTGGTGGATGACAACGCTCCACTCTGTATTCCAGGACAGTCTCTATCTCATGAGCCTCCTTCCACGCTAGGGTTTCAGGTGTGTGCCATGGTATCCAGTGCCTCTGGCCTTTCTCTGTGTTATGTGATCAATAGATCTTAAAAGCAGTTACTAACAGTCCCTAATTTACAATCTTCAGTTCTCTCTCTGAACGTAATGAGGACTCAACCTTTAACAGAGTCACCTAAGACCATCAGAAGTATCAGATATTTGCATTACAATTCCTAAATTATGAAGCAGCAACAAAATAATTTTACCTTTAACAGAGTCAAAGAGTGGTCCCTAGTCCGCAGACCTTGCTAGGCACAAGGTGTGTTAGGTTACAACTTCATATAAAAAGGAGTCTGCTATATAGATGACTGCCATCTCTTTCTTCACCCCATTTGTTCCCCAGTATAAAGCCATTGCCAGCTTATTTTGTGCACCAACTCAACAGTGACTCCATTCAACAAAAGCAGACTAGAATTTATTTTCCAGCACCTTTCTTCAGAGAAGAAAAACACTAGGAAATCCTCTAAATTCTATTAGATGTTTTCAGTACAAAGTTCCTTTGGGTACTGTGTTCTTAGGCTACAGAACTGGTTCCAACTTCTACCTGGGTGGCCTCCATCTTCTCCTTAGAGGCAGTAGGACACTTTCTCCAGGTGACTAGATCTGGGCTGAAGGGAAGAGAAGACTATAACACCCCATTCAGGGGCAGATGGCTTTCTAGAGCAATGGTTCTCCACCTATGGCTTGAGACTCCCTTAGAGGTCGAACAACCCTTTCCCAGGAGTCACCGAAGACCATCAGAAGTATCAGATATTTGCATTACAATTCCTAAATTATGAAGCAGCAACAAAATAATTTCGTGGTTTGGCTCACCACGACATGAACTGTGTGAAAGTGCCGCAGCATTAGGAAGGTGGAGAACCACTGTTCTAGAGGCTTCTCCAATTTGCCTCTTTCCTTCAGGAAATCAAAGCAGTAGGTTTGCTGACCAGCAAGCTGTCAGTGTCATGTCCCAGCCTTTAGAGAAAAGATGACCTTAACTTGTGAAAGTCCCTCATGAAATGCTCAGGCTCTGGGACTTGGAAAGATTTCCCAGGAGGATGTTTCTGTTTATTACTCCTCCAGCTTGCCCAGGGAGAATGATGTCTTTTTCTCTTTGAGACCTTCCTAGCTTGTTTTCTCCTGCTGTGATAAACACCATGATCAAAAGCACCTCATAGAGGAAAGGGTTAGCTGGTTTATCAGTTACAGTTCATCAAGGGACACCAAGATGAGAAGTGAAGACAGAAACCAAAGCAACGGCTGTGGAGAACAGTGTGTGCCAGCTTGCTGCCCATTCACACTCTGCTTCCTCTCTTAAATAGTTGGGTACCACCAGAGGTTACTGTGCACAGTGGCCACACCCTCCTTCATAATTTAGCAACCAAGACAATGTCCAACAGATATGTCCACAGACCAATCCGATGGAGCCAATTCCTCCACCAGAAAAGTCCATACAACCCAGTCTGTTTCTTCTCTACCTCCAGCATTATGGTAGTTGCCTATCAGACATGGCTGGGAGATAATTTTCAGTCAAAATTTATTGCCTTCTGCCTCCTAGGCAAACAGTGGAGGCAATAGCACTGGGCCTAGTTCTGTGAAGACCAGAGCTCTGTAAGGGGCAGTGACAAGCTCAAATGCCCCAGAAGAATCACTGTTAAATCCACTTCTGAGTGAGTACCTGCCTGCCATGTAGTGAAGTCAGCCCAGAATCATGGAGAAGCTCTCTACCCAAGACAGGGAGAGAATGTTAACAACCCCTCACCACAGAACATCCCATTCTCTCAACTATTTAAGTTGCACAAAATCATACTTCTAACAAAATATTTTGTTATGTGTGTTAATAATACAGTATTAAAAAGAATCCCATTAGGATTCACTGATCATACATGACCAAATAGACCCCGTGACTAGCCATGTCTGCCAAGCAAAATGAACGACCAGTCAAGTGTAAGCCTGCCTAAACCCCTGGGTCTGATCTTCTCTCATCGTAACAGGGTTATAAGGTACTTAGCTCCCTCCACTGCCAATGGAAGCAGATTTGTTCTCCCTCCACAGAAGCTATTGTAGGGGCAGCCGAGAGGCACTAGGCTTCATCATTTATCACTTTTTTCGAGAGCGTTGACTTTGATCTGGGGATTATGTGGTATGTTTGAAGGAGAAATAAGCCTTTTGTCTAAGCTGGGGAACAAAGGGCAGGACTCAGACTCCGGAAGCATGGGTTTATTTTCCTATGGCAACCTCACAAATTCACACAATTCACCATCCATTCAGAAAGAAACAAAGAAGGGGCTTCAGGAAAGCTCCCAGCTGTTGGATACTCGTTAAAAATGAAGAGAGAGATGAGAATGGAGTGTGTGTGGTGGGGGGCAGTCAGACAGGAAAGGAAGAAAAGAAAGAAGGAAGAACAGAGACAAGGGAGAACAAGAAAGGAAGGAAAGAAAGGTAAAAAGGGGATGAAGAAGGAAAGGAGAAAGAGGAGTGAGAGAGGAGACAAGGAAGGGAAGAGAGAAAAGATGGCTCTTGGGCTGTAGACATGTTTGTGACCTCACTATGGTGTGAAACAGGTAGCTCTTCCTGATGGCTAGCCAGTGCCAGGGACATGAGAATGTTCTCCCAGGCCATAGATTCCTCAACAGTGGCTTGGCTCTCTGAAGACCTGATTACCTTCAGATGCCTCCACAGTTCCACAAGGAATTAACTGAACTTGAGGAGGGATACTGCAGGAGCTGTTACCCTTCTCCCCCTCTCTATGTTCTCTTTTTTCCTCCCTTCTTTCTCTTCCTCTCTCTTTTCTTTTATGAGACAGCCTAAGCTAGCACCCAAGGATCCCCCAGTGTGTGCTTCTTTACCCTTGGTATTGCAAGCATGGATTCTGGTCCCTGTGTTTTCAAGGCAAGTCTTTTAGCAACTTAGCTTTCTCCCCAGCCCACAGCTTTGGGTTTCAATGTTAATAATTTACTACAATTGTCTAGTCCTTTATATCCTGTTAAATAGGTATTTGTAACTGAGGGTTTAAAATGTAACATACAGATTTCAGTCTGATTCAGCAGAAACAGGGGCAGACTTGAAAAATCTCTATCCACTTTTCATTGTCTTTACAACACATTTCAATTTCAACTTGACTCTAGTTAAGGAAGAACTATTTTCTGAAGGTTTTAAGGTGTGATTCTAATTTTCTCCCAAATGGGAGATAAACCTTCATACACACACACACACACACACACACACACACACACACACACACACACCCCTCTGATATTCTGATGCCTTTTTGGGGTCTTTTCTGCCAGCTCACCTGATCAATCCCAAGCACAGATCAGACAAGAACATCCCTATAACACCAATCACCGGGCAGACGTTCAAGATTCTCCTTGGATGTTTAGAAGAGCACAGGTTTCACAGCTCAAAAAACAAGCTTATGCTCTAATGTCCATGGAAATGCTATGAAATACTCTTTTCTAGTACTATCTTGTAACAAAGTTGGACAAAAAGTGTTACCAGATGTGAAGTTTTGCATAAAGCCACAATTAAAACAAGGTGATGTTGCCATCAGAACTGACCTATTGGCTAATGACATGCAACACAGAATTCAGAAATGGACCTACATGTACATGGCCCATGTTACTCTTTTTTTGGGGGGTGGGTGGGTAGGGGAGTTGCCTGTTTAATGAAGGAAGGAAAGTCTAAACAAACCATTCAGAACTAGTTCCCACACAGGGGCTAGGAAGTGGTAAACACCACCTCATACCTTACATGGACCACAGAGCAAATGTAAACATTTTAAAATTTCTAGAGGACAATGAGAGAAAGCAGGATTATGGACTGGAAATGTTTTGTCAGGACACTCAAAATAGTAAGTCTAAAAAAGAATCAGACAGATCGGGTTTTATAAAGCTAAAATTTTCTTCTCATCACAAATACAACCAAGACAATTGACTGACAGTAGTAGACCTGCCTGAGTTATGAAACCTAAATGTTTTTCTAGTTCTTGTTCTGTTGTATATGGGTTTTTTTTGGGGGAGGGTTGATGGTGGATATGTATATAAAATCTATTTTATATTAAAAGTAACATTAATGTGAAGCTTAAATTTGAATGCCAATTGTAACTGTGTATAATAAGTTTATTAAGTCATTTAGTGTTTGGGTCTATTTAATTTTGGTGTGTAATTAAAAAAGATTATTTTTGTTCAATATCCTTACCCATCAGGAAAAGGCAAATCAAAGCTACTTTGAGATTCCATCTTACACATGTCAGCATAGCTAAGATCAATAACACAAGTGACAGCTCAGGGTGATGAGGATGTGGAGCAAAAGGAACAAATGCTCCTCCACTGCTGGTGGAAACTTGTGCAGCCATTGTAGAAATCAGCATGGCATTTCCTCAGAAAGCTGGCTATTGAGCTACCTCAAGATCCCGCTATACCACTCTTGGGCATGTGCTCCATTCTATCACAAGGACACTTGCTCAACTATGTTCTCAGAAGCTTTATTCATAATAGCCAGAAATCAGAAACAAGCTAGATGTTTCTCAATAGAAGAATGAATAAAGAAAATGTGGTACATTTACACAATGGAGTATCACTCAGATCTTTAAAAAAAAATGACACCATGAAAATTTCAGGCAAATGGATAGAACTAGAAAAAGCTATCCTGAGTGAGGTAACCCAGACCCAGAACGATAAGCATTGTATTATTCATTTATATGTTGAGATTAGCCATTAAATAAATGATAACTAAGCCACAAGTCATAGAACCAGAGGGGTGAGAAATAGAGGAAGATATGGCATGAGTTAGTCACAGGGGCACATAGATCTTCCTGTGAGGGGGAAATAGAATAGATTTTTATGGATGGACTAAAGAGTGGGAGGGGGAGAACAGAAGAAAGAGGAAGGAAAGAGAAGGGGATATGGGATGGAGAGAGAGAATGGGGGTAGAAAACAAAAAAGTTATTTTTATTCTTTTTAAGAACATTGAGAGGAAAGTGTCAGGATAGAACAAAATATTCTCAGGTCCCTTATTTTACAAAAGACATCATAGGAATGCATAGGAAATGCCACAACTCAGCAGAAAGACAATCTGACTTTTTAACAACAACAAGAAGCTCCTGGCTATATGCTTCACAAATATCTGTACAGAAGCAATAAACACACAGTAGGTAGTCTACATCAGAAGAGTGAGAGACAGAGGGAAGATTTCAGTCCACATACTCATGATGGTTAAGTAGAAGAAGACTAACCATTCCAAGCGTTCACTGGGATGTCCACTGGCTGAGACCCTCTCATTCTGCTGGGGCTTGAAACCAGTGTAGCCACTGGAATTCCATTTTTATAGCTATTAGTAAACAAACGCTGTATTTTTCTGTGACTCTGCCATTAATTACCCAACAGAAACAAACACACACTAAATAGGTTTGGAGGAGAATGTATACAGCACACTTAACAAGAAAAGACCCAAACTGAAATGAATGTTGATGTCCATCAACAAGCCTGAAAGAATAAACTAGAATAAGAATTATATAGAGAATGAGAAATAATGGGTCTCTCAGAAATATGCAGAGCGAATGAAGCCTAATGCTAAAATCTAATTCCCGTGGTTAGATTCGTGAGAAGTTCCAGGATACATGTTACGGGCTATTCACCAATTCCACTGCTTACCTAGTACTTCAGACTCTGAGTATACTTCAGATAAGTTATGATGACATCAGCATGGACCCAAATCCAACATGTCTGATGTCCTTAGAAGAAGTCAATGCTGCTAGATATCGTGCTCATACATGTTCAAATGCATTCAGCAGGTAGGGGGCTTAGGCAAGAGGATTTCTGAGTTCAACTAAGTTCCATGGTAGCCTGAGGTGCAGAAAGAGACATTGTCTCTTAAAACTAAAACAGGAGCCAGTGAGATAGATGGTCAGCAGGTTATGGAACCAACCCTGAGTTCTGTGAGTTTTGTCCTTAGAAAGAGAGAAGATACCCCTAGTTGTCCTCTGATCTTTAGACATGTGCCATCACAGACACAGACACACACAGAGACATAGATACACACATACAAGGAAGAAGAGTTCAGGGTTGCAAACATGCAGCAAGACAATAATCAGAGAACCAACAAAATAGACAACTGTTTACAAGCCAAGGAGAGAGATCAGACTGAAGAATTGAAGCCTCTAGACTCTTCGATCTTGGACTCCCAACCCCCAGAATCGAGAGATGATAAAATTTTGTTGTGTAAGTTATCCAGCCTGTTGTTCTTTGTTACAGTATCTCTCATTTAACAAGAGCTAAAGTAAATGAAACTAAGTTAGCAGAGCCAACTAAGCGAGCCTGAATTTTGAAGAAATTAAAAGAAAGACTAGATCTGAAATTTTCTGGGATGTGTTCTATGTCACACACACACACACACACACACACACACACACACACACATACACACACACACACACACATACACACACACACACACACACACCATTATCATCTATATTTATCTATAATTATCCATAATTGTCAAAAATAACTCATTCAATTATACTCTACTATAGATGCATTCTGTTGTTTGTGAATTATGCCTGAATTTACATGCATTTAAGTGCTAGTGTTTGAAGAGGACAGTGTTAGCAGACTGTATAGCATTGTTGATTAGAAAAAATGACTTAACACTTGTGTAAGATCTTGCACAATGCTTGGCACACAGGATGCTTTCAGCATAGCTCAGTCAGAACCAGCTTCTTGTTTCTTCGAAGTATTTGCTTTCTCCAGTTTTCATGAACAATATCGATGAGGCAAGCCAGACTACTTTATTTATTTATTTATTTTTTGTCTATGAGTCTGTCTTGTATTGCCTCACATACCAAGCACACATTCCTGCATCTTACTTCTTCTGCCTGAGGCTCACCTGCCAAGACTGATTTTATCCATGAAAGAATTTCACACCTCCTCCTGATGGGCAGCAACCCTTTACCAGATCTAAAGTTACTTTGAGAAGTGTCCCCAAGGAGGGCAGACAGTTAAGGCAACATCTGCTAGTCTTGATCATAGTTTTTTTTTTCTGAGAAAAAGCTTACCTCTTCCTCCTCCTCTCTTCTTCCCCTCCTTCTACCCCCTCTCCTCCTCTTTTTCCTCCTCCTCCTCTCTTCTTTCCCCTTCTACCTTCCTCTCCTCCTCTTTTTCTTCCTCCTCCTCCTCCTCCTCCTCCTCCTCCTCCTCTTCCTCCTCCTCCCTATACTCATGGGGCATCATCCTGGGTGCCTGAAGAGATGAGTTGATGTGAAACTTCACACTGAAAAGCCACCCACTGGGAGGACTATTTGTCCTCTACCTTATGCTATTAGATTTCAGTTCTAAAATTTTAAGAAAAATGACCTTAACATTCAGCTTCCAGTGTTCATCGTGAATGAGACTGAAATACACAGAAGGTTCAGCAGCAGCAGCAAGAAGATCATAGGCGTTTTGTCCGTGTTCAGGTGCTTTCTCTACTCATGCCACCCTCAAATCACTGGAAACTTGGCTGGCTTCATCCTCATAGGTGAGAGGCCAAGACTGGAACAAAGAGGGCTAGAGGTTTGACAGCATCTGGAATTATCAATGGGGCACAGGTCATGACACTACCACCGGCCTCAGCACACCTGTGCCCAAACACCTTCCTCACTTCAGGGTCGCCAACCTAGATCTAAAGTCACCTTTCTGAGAGTCCCAGAAATTTGGCTTCCTTCACTTCTACAACTCCACTTCTGTCACCCAGCATGTATCCTCTCCTCCACAGCATCCCTGTGAAGGGTCTGGGTATGCTCCAGGAGTCAGTGATACCCATGCAGAGAGGGACATCATGGAGAGAGTGGCCAAGGTGCTCAGAAAGGTGAAGTGGGAAACCAGATGGGGAATGAAACAGAGAGCGTGGGCACTTGTTGGGAAACAGGAATCCTGGAGACTTCTACAACATGGAATGTTGTAGAACTTGAATGATTTCTGAATTTTTAAATCATGGCCTTATGTGGTGTGATGGAATTGAGCCTATGAAGACAAGAGATGGTAAAGAAGCTTAAATGGATGAAGGCAGGGGTGAGGAAGGAGAGAAGGGGCAGCTGTGGAGGGTTATCTGCTGATGGGAATCACAGCAATTCATGCTCTGTATGCATATGTACATAGATCTACACACAGGGATTTAAAGCAACACTGCTTCAGCTCATGTTAGTGAGACTCCCCTGGAGTTCTAGGTCTGTGCTAATCTTCCTCAGCCCTTTTTCAGGCTGAAGCAGAGATGGTGTAGAGGCTGAGCTGCTAGGCCTGAGCTGATGAAGCCAAAGGATGACTCAACATGGCTGAAAACTGGAAAGGTCACTCTCCAACTGTGGTGACCAGCTGTCCTCTGACTCCACAAACTGTCAACGAGGGCTTGACTCAAGGCAATCATGACTCATTTCAGAAAGCTCCTCTGCAGGGCTGACCCCATGCCAACTTACTCACACCCGAGGGAGCCCTGCAACAAGGCCTCAGGATGCAACACTTGGGGTCATGAACAAACAACATGAGAAGTAGTGACACACGATACACACACAGACACACAGATACACAGAGACATACATACAGACACACACACACACACAGACACACACACAGACACACATACAGACATACACAGACACACAGATACACACAGAGATACACAGATACACACAGAGACTTGTAAACACACACAGACATACACAAATAGACATGCAGACACACACACACACACACACACACACACACAGAGAGAGAGAGAGAGAGAGAGAGAGAGAGAGAGAGAGAGAGAGAGATCCTAGAACTGAGAAATGGAAATCTTTGGAGGTGATGTGTCTTAACTTACACAAAAAAGTTTTTTATTTCTAGAATGCCCAATAATATGAGACTTTTTGTAATATTTTTATTTGTGAGTGTGCTTGTGTGTGCGTGTGCATGCACATGTGTGCACATGTGTGCACATGGTTCATCTGTGCAGGGGCAAGAAAATGTTGTGTCCTGTTCCATCATTCTTCTTCCTTAGTCTCTTTAGATAATTTTTAATTGAACACGTAGTTTGCCAGATTATTTATTTATTTATTTATTTATTTATTTATTTATTTATTTCTGAACAGAGATCTACACAGTCCTGTCTGCTCCATGTCTCCTAGTCCTGTAGTTACAGGTGTATGTCACCATCCAGGCATCCTGGCTCTCAGGCTGGTGCTGGGGATTGCAATACAGGATCCCTGTCTCACTTTCATAGCAAATGCTCTGAACCACTGGGCTGCCTCCCAAGGGTCAGTACAGGGAGTCTTTCCTCCATATCTGTGAGCTCTTAAAAGGCTCCTAAATCTTCTGGATTTGCAAGAAAAATTTTATGAGTGCAAGACTAAACACGACTACAAGGAGTTTGCACCCCTGTATTTAAGCTATCCAGTGCCTCTTCCACTCCACTTGGAAGCTGATAATGTTCTAAATCCCCAAATGTCCCCACATTCTGGCAACTAAAGGTGTAGTTAGTTCTGTCCACCTGTGTCTGTCCTTTCCTCCAAGTCAACAATGCCATGACCACAACTGATATTTAATTTTTAAAAATGTATTTATTTACTTTTATTTTGTGTGTGTGTGTGTTTTGCCTGAATATATGTATTATACTACACATATGCCCGGTACACATAAAGGTCAGAAGAAGGTATGGAATTCCCTGGAGCTGGAGTTACAGATCGTTTTAAGTCACCACGTGTGTGCTGGGGACAAAACCCAGATCCTCAGCAAGATCATACAATCTAGTTTAATTGGTGACCCTGTGTCCTAAATAGAAGCACTGACTTCAAAAATAAGGTGGATGGTTCCTGAGTAGTGACAACTGAGAGCGAACCCTGGTCTCCACATGCCCATGTTCAGATGTATGAGAGCCACCACACACGCACATGCACACACACAAACACCACACACACGTAGACATGCATACCTTCCACATATACAAATAAATAAAATAACAGCCTGGAAAAGAGGTACTTTGAAGCTACATCATATATATATATATATGCTCCTCCTACATATCACCCTTCCTGTTAAAATAAAACTTTTCTCTC
>JANHMN010000008.1:51897179-51958073 GCA_030674055.1 Rhabdomys pumilio
CTCTCTCTCTCTCTCTCTCTCTCTCTCTCTCTCTCTCTCTCTCTCTCCTTCTTCCACCATGTTTGTACACACACATAGACAGGTAGACAGATAGAGACAGACAGACAGACAGACACACGCACACCACCCTAATTTAAGCCTCACTGATCCTTATTATTATGTTAAGCATCCAGATTACTCCTTAAAAACTTGAAACCTTACCTCAGAAAGGCTGATGTTTATGGTAGAAAAACTTTAGAGATGCATGGCCATTTAGGGACCACCACCATCATCATCACCATCACCACCACCACCACCACCACCACCACCACCACCACCACCACCATCATCATCATCATCATCATCATCATCATCATCATCAGTAAACAGACTCTAGACAGCCTGAGCATGGCAAACATAGCTCTTGTAAGCCTTGACCGTCTCCCCCATTCCTAAAATCCATTTAGATTACATTCTCAAAGCTAGGCACTAAGGTTTATTCTCTTATTTGGCCACTTTCTCCTCCTGTGGCTGACCATCAAGGTCCATCTATCAAAATATTAAAGTCTCTCAATCAAAACCCCTTTTAGGCTCAGTAATTAACATGCCCAGTTAATATTAAACATATCATTCTAACATGGGCTTTCCTTTTCTCTTTATAAACCACCATTTGTCTATGGGCCATATCTGTGTCCTCTCTATTCAGGGTCAGTCCTTTGCCCACCCCCAACTCCTGGGACAAATATCCATTCCTCCTCCCTGTTTGCTTCCGTGATGGCTGTCTCCTGTTGTCTGTTATTTTCTGCCATCTGTCCTTCTGGAATATAGAAATCTCCTTTGTGCTGAGAACTTGGTCTTGGGGGTCTTGAGCTGATACTGATCCCTTTAAGTATTCTTGTCATTGTTATTAGCTGAAGGAAATTCATTAAAAATTCTCATTTGAAAAAGTGGAACAGGAGAACCAACTGGTAAGGCAGACCCATGCCACCCATTTTTAGTGGGTAGACAAGGATGGCGTCATTCTCTGCTGCTATGCTAAAGCACTGGTGTCGTGAGCCCAGTATGTTATCTGTCATGAGCAGGTTGTGATAAGGTTTTAGGGAGAGGAGAGACAGGTCCTCTCCACTCAGGAATCGTATACAGGATTGACTGTGAGGCTATCAGCTCCATGAGAGAGAGGAGAGAGTATACCAGAGACGGAGGGTTTGACATTCAATTGTTTTTTAATAATGCACAACAAGCAATATGTTATCACCAATGCTAAGGCTATTAACACAACAAGGTATTGCCACATTTCTTATACATTGTCTCTATCAATATCAACACAATGAATACAAATAATAAATTGCTAATTACCAAAGAAATAAGCATAGCAGTAAGTACATCATCATTCATGAGTTATACGGCCTGAGTCCTTATGACTGCAATTTCCAGCTGCTTAGGTCCAGCGAGTGCTTGACCACGAAGATAGGGGCGTTGGTCTCTCCGCTGCTGCTTTGATGATCCATGATGCAGAGTGCTCGGTCTCTTGGCTGCAGAGGAGGCCTGAACGGAGGATCACGATAGCCAGTCATGGCTACCAGTGTGATAGAGTGCTTGACCTGGAAGGCTGCTTGCTGTCTTTTAGCTGCTGCTTTGATGGTCGGGTGCAGAAGAGGTCTGATCAGAGGATCACTCTAGGTAACCATGGCTACCAATGTGATAAAGTGCTCTGGCCAGGGACTCCTCTCTTATGCTTGAATTGAGGTTACTGCTGACATGCACGTCAGATAACCAGATGCTTCTGGTTCTCTCTGGGCTATGACTTCATTGCAGGTGAACTTTTGATTATCATAGTACTTTGAAACATCTCCAAACTTGTTTTCTGGACTTGTCCAGACTTGTTTTCTTTCCTATTACAATATGGAGTCAGCTCTGTTAAGTACCTGCTTCTTACAACTGGAAGCAACTTAAGAAGGAATGATCTTCTTTACCCTTACAGCTTACAGTCCACTACTGAGGCCAGGGGCTCAAGGTGGGAATCTGGATGCTGGAATTGAAGCAGGAGCTGTGGAGGAGGGCTCCTCACTGGCCTGCCCTTCTTGACTTGCTCAGCCTGCTTTCTTACACAACCCAGGATCACAAAACCAGGGGCGACACCCCACAGTGCGTTAGACCTCACACATCATTAATTAAAGAAAATTTAAAAAGAAAGAATAAAAGAAAAAAGGAAGAAAAGAAAGAAAGTTCCCCCACAGACGTGCCCAAAGGCAGTCTGATGGAGGCAGTTCCCCAGTCGTGGTTTCGTCTTCCCAGGTGACTCGGTTTGTGTCAAGTTGACAAACTCTAACAGCCCAGGTGATGTTTGTCACCAGTTCTGATGAGCTCCGCTGGCTTCGGGCTGTTGGGGACACTGGTGCCCCTGTTCTCTGGGACACATCTGAGGAGGTTAGTGAGGAGAGTGTCCTGCCTGAGGTCTGCACCTTTCCAGCTGCCCCACTCTTTAACACTAGTCACACAGGGATTTCCACAGCCCATGCAGCACACTGTCCTCTGGGTTGAGCCCCTGTCACCTATTCAGATGCTCTCTTTCTTTATTCTTCATTGTCTATGTTCCCAGCAGGCACCCACATTGCAGTGTCAGAGGTGGCTCCCTGATGTCCCAGGAATCCCACGGAAGGAGACTGGCCATTTCTTCACAAAGTCACTGTGCCAAACCAAGGGCTCTGTCAAAAACTCTTTCGATGGGAAGGAAGGGTCTCAGTAAGATGTTCATTTCTGCATAAATCATCTTGCCTGAAGGTTGAAACACTGCAGGGTGGGGGCAGGCATTGTCGTACATGTGTCCTTTGGCAGTGTGGAAGGAAGGACAGGTGGGTGGCAGGGCAGTTTACCTGAGCTTAGGATGGAATCTCTTGGGAAGAAAGGTATATGTAGCAGTCAGGGATGAGAAGGTTCTGGAAGGCAAAGGCAGCACTGGTAGGAGCTTTTCTTCCATGCAAACGGGGGGAGGAGCACCCCTTCTCAAGTGACTTGTTGTTTTAGACACCCCAGTGGAGCCCTGTGGGAGGGAGCATCCTTTGAGTCACAGAGCTATGCTTGGTACCTGCTATTCTTCTGAACCTGCCTCTCCACATGCTGTGGGGTTTAAGTATGTTTTCTTTTCTTGTTCTTTTAAAATACAAAATTCCATAGATGTTTGCACTCAGAGTTAAATTTCATTCATTCTAATGTTTTCTCTAATACCCCTTGGGAAGGAGATGATTTAGCTTGTGTGCTTTTCTGTGATTTGGCAAAACCCAGGCCTGTTTCTTGCTTTGTTTTTCTTGTCACGGGAGAATTGAAAGCAGTAGCTTTCAATCAAATTGCTTTTTCTTTTCTTTCTTCTCTTTCTCTCTCTCTCCCCCCTCTCTGTTTCTCTCTCTCTGTTTTTCTCTCTCTCTTTTTCTCTCTCTCTTTTAAGGATTTTAAAAGAATGCCCGCCTGGGAGAAGGCCCTCTCCTAAACTCTTTCACTGTTTTTCTTAGCTCTCTGATGTTTTGAGATGAAAACTGTTTTCTAAGAGTGTTTTCATGTCTCCTTCTGCCCCGTCCTAGCCTTAGAGAATACCAAGGCCTGTGGGCCCAGGACAAGTGCCAGCAAGCCTGTGCATTCATCTGCCAGTCTCCTGCATGACTGCTCTGCCATGCTTTCTACAGTCAACTCAGAGCCCCATGAGAACATTCTAACACAGACATTGCATGAGGGAGCTAAGTCAGAAACAGATATGATCCCATTATATCTTTCCACGATGTCGGCATTTATTAAATAACAGCAACATTACAAGCTGTTTCTTTTTCATTAGCTTTACTTCATCAAGACCTCCTAGTTTTTCTTGCTATCTGTGGTTGTTTGTAATCACAAGTTCTTTGGTACCACTTATTATCTTATGATGTGAATAAGAATGACTCCCATGGGCTCATGTATTTGAATGCTTGGTCACCAGGGAGTGAAACTGTTTGAAAGGATTCTAACAATTAAGGGGTGTGGCCTTGTTGGAGAAAGCATGGCACTTGGGAGTGGGCTTTGAGGTTTCCAAAGTTTGTGCTCTTTCTTTCTGTCTCTTTCTTTCTGTCTTAGATCATGACTAAGCCCCCAACGAATGCTTTCTTTTATAAGAGTTGCCATGGTTATGATGTCTTTTCACGGCAATAGAACAGTAACTAAGACATCAATAACATTTACTAATACTAGCTCTCAGATTCCATATTACTCCTCACATAATGAGTTACAGAATGGCAAAGAGAGAATTAAGGAAGCTGCAGAATTCAGACAGGTTATCCTGAAGGTACAGGCAAAGAGCTGATGATGATCAAATAAGTCTCTGCAGGGGACCAGATACGTTTTGGGAACCAGAGCCACAGAGCCTTCTGGGTCAGATGCAGGTCTACATTGCAGATAATTGTTTTCTTTGTTTTTAAATTAATTTTTTAACAAATTTGCACATGTATACAGTATGCAACTTGAGGGCCATCTCGTACATGTATACAATATATTTTGATCACATTTATTTATATTAGTCTTTCTTGTCCCCCTTTCACTCCTGCTGAATCTACTTTTCTTTCTAACTAGTCTGCCTCCTACTTTTATGCCTATTTTCGACTCACTGAAGATTTTGACTAGTTGACGGCATGGCCATGGAAGGGGTTATGTACAAGAGTTTGGGCAACTTACCATTGGCTACAACTCTGAGGAAAGTGACTTCCCCTCTCTTGACAACTCACCACCAGCTGTTCCTTGGAAAGGGGTGGAACCTCACGAGTCCCTCTTCCATGTGTGTAATAGCCCGATCTTGTGCAGCTAATTACAGGTGCTTTGAGTCCATTGTTACAATGGCCAGGTCTCATCAAAACATAGCATTTCCCAGCATGTCTTCCCCTCCTCCAATCCTTATATTCGTTTTGTCCCCTCTTCTGTTCTTCCCCTCCTCCAGTCCTTATATTCTTTCTGTCCCCTCTTCTGTTCCCTGGACATCAGAGGAGTTATCACAGCTATCCCAGTTGGGGCTGAGTACTCTATGTTTGAAGTAGGTTGTATGTCCTGGGCAGGCAGGCTTGTGATTGTACGGAGCCTAAAGTCATAGCTCTTTGCTGTGAGAATTCTTCTAGACAAAAATTACAGTAAGAGAAAAGGTGGCATATCCATGCCCCTGCCATGTCTCAGTCTTGGGGCACTCCCCCTTTTATGTTCTCAGGTGAAGAGGTATACTGTCATTGTTGCTAAGTTCACAGGCCTTTTTATTTTGTGACTTTGATGTAGCCATGTGTCCCTTCATTCTTGATTTAATTTGGTAATTTCATAAGTGGTAGCATCTTCTTCACATTGTGATTGAGGATTCCTGGGAAGAAGTTGTGTCTGCAGAGATGGATAGACTGTTTGGAAGAGCAGTACTGTGGGGAGATTGGAATGTTGCAGATCTAAAGGCTAATTATCTGATCTTGGGTTCAGAACAGCCATCCCTTGCTCAACTCTATCAAACTAACATCTTGTGACTAATAGGAACCTTTTGAAATTAGTTAACTTAGCACATAACTAGCTTCCACAAGCTCTAAAGCTAAGAATGTCATCAGATAGCATCTTAGGCTTAGAGAAAAGTTTCCTCCATCTTGCAGCTCTTGCCTCTCTGATGTACTGAACAACATATTTTAAACTTGCTTTGATTTATGACTTTCTATGTTCTGCAGAAGCATAAAAGCTCATGAAACTACTTCCTTGTTGGAACATTAGGGGGGCCTAAATCTATACCTCTGGGTCATGCTCATTTACCACGGATCAAGAATAAAAGATCTCTTTTTCTCCTTATGGTGAGAGCTGAGGGTTTGTATCAACAGTGTGACTGAGTTTGTCATAAGTCGGTGCTACACAGTGTGCTGAACAGGGCCTGAGCAGGGTTAACTTGTACACACAAGACGAGGATCATGTTTCTACAGCATGTATCTTCACAGCAGAGCAACTGAGGCCAGAAGGGTTGCTTTATAAAATGGAGTAACTTGAAGCTTCATGCATGGAGTGAGCTACTGCTCCGAACCATGTGGAATGTCGTAGAACAACACAGCAAAGAAGCTTGTTGACAAAAGCGCTGTAGAGTAAGGAGGTGCACGTAAGGGCCATGGTGTGACTACTCCTCAAGCCCCTAGACTGAAGGTTTAGCTTCTTCCCATGGTGCTAGTGGAGGTGGTGGGATCTTTAGAAGGCAGGGCTACTAGTAGGCTTTTGACACGATTGTAGAGAGAGCAAAAGGATTTTCTTCTCTCTTTCCTTTTCTTCTACTTTCTAGCCATAATGTAAGCTGTTTTGCTTTCTCATACTCCAAAATGTCAGGCCCAAATTGTTACAGGGTAGAATTCCCCACTCTCTGCCCTTCAAACTAAAAATACCCAGGAGACTCTGCCTGACCTAAGATATTAGTGACCACATGAAGATACTACATGTCCCCAGTGCACCTATTGTCGAATTTCACTAAATCCTGTGATTAAACAGTTTTGGTTAACATCACTTTCTTCTCTATGCAGGAGCTATAGACCAAAGCTTGGTAGTAAAGTCATCTGGTGAACTGTAGAGCCAAGAGGTGAAGGCAGTTTTATTCTGTTAAATCGTAATGTTGTATAAGTGTGAGGCAAGCAGCTGCCTACCTCTGAATATCGTTTCTAGAGTACAAAGACCACCTCTCAAACATCTCCCTTCTCACTGTGCATTCTACCTCATCAGTCCATACGATGGTGATGGTGAAAAGCACTCTTTAACTGTGATGCTGTGCAGGAGGCAGTTACTGCTCACTAAGAGTTGCATCCATCTCCATGGGTTCCATCAATCTCTAATCCTGTCTTGGCAGCAAAGATGTCCTAATTATCGACAACTGACCAAGGGGGAAGAGCATCTATTCCATGCCAAGTATCTCTTCCACTTACCTGTGTCAGCCAAGGTTCTCCAGATAACCAATAGGACAGGTCTATGTTTTCTATGACTTCTCCAATGATAACTAAGCGCTATTGACATTATGATTTTAATGATAGAAGGTTTAAGGATTAATCCCTGTACTGGCTGGTTTTGTGTGTCAACTTGACACAAGCTGGAGTTATCACAGAGAAAGGAGTCTCCCTTGCTGAAATACCTCCATGACATCCAGATGTAAGGCATTTTCTCAATTAGTCATCAAGGATGGGAGGGCCCATTGTGGGTGGTGCCATCCCTGAGATGGTAGTCTTGGCTTCTATAAGAAAGTAAGCAATCTAGTAAGCACTACCCCTCCATGGCCTTTGCATCAGCTCCTGCCTCAAAGTTCCTGTCCTGATTTCCTTTGGTGATGAACAGCAATGTGGAAGTGTAAGCTGAATAAATCCTTTCTTTCCTCCCCAAGTTGCTTCTTGGACATGATGTTTTGTGCAGGAATATAAAACCTGACTAAGACAATCTCTAAGCAGTCTATACATCACTGAATATTTCTCTGGGCCATCTCCTGATTTTTTCTATGTTTATGCCCAAGCTATCACTTTTTCTGAGTTTAAAGTTATTGTGGATTTCCCTTGTTTTTATGCTGTGGATTGTTTTTCTCCCTAGAAAAGTCTTCTTGACACAGGGCACTTGATCATTCAGCCATGTAAGCCCAACTCCCAACATCAGTGTCTGAAACATGATTCCTGCTTAAAACATTTTCTCAGATGAACGAGTATCAATGAGTCTTCAACCAGCAATATATCAAAATTAGTGTTGATAGACTATCATGGTGAATATTTTCTATGTTGAAGATACTATTTTTCATTCTTCGTTTTTACAATGTACAGTAGCTCATCTTTTATTGTTAGGGGTTGGTCTGGTATTGCTATGAATTCAAATGCTAAATACTGACCCCCAAGATCTGGTTGCCCCCAATAAGCAGATCCTCATGCACACCTTGTGATGCCATGTAAACTTTGTCCTCCAATTTAAAACTATTGGTTAAATAGAGGTGGCTACAGCCAATTATAGGGAGAATAAAAAGAGGTGGAGATTTCAGTTACTAGGTTGGAGGTTGCAGGTAGGGACCATGAGGAGGAAGGAGAGAGAAGAGTGAAGGAGGAGGAAATCGGAGAGAAGAGGAAGTCTCTATTAGACATGATGGACTAGACACGTCTGAATGAAATGGACTCTGAGAACGTGTGGGTGAAACAGATGTAACCCAGGCAAGATTCAAACAGCAAGTACTTATATAAAGTAGACAGTCTAGTGATATGGAAATATAGATTAGAGATAATCCCCAGTAATTGTGCTACAGCTGATTTGAAAAATCCATAAGACTCTGCTTTGATTATTGAGGGGCTCCTGGTTCTATTAATAACTAATAGAGTTTATTAAAATCCACTTACATTTTATTGTCAAGTCTTTCTCAGGAGAATAGAGGCCCCATGAAGGGGGAAAATGTTCTTTGCTCAGACATGTATATGTAGGCTAGGCAGAGTGACACAGGTTATATGACATAGTATATACCCCCAGTACCCAGAAGGCCAAGGCAGCAAGTTTATGTGTCTAAGGCCAGGCCAGACTAGATAAGTAACATTATTAATGGAATCTGAGGACTTTGTCAGACTCCACTGAGAATCTTGGCTTCAATGATCAGAGCCCCTTTGATGGTGTAGATCCTCTCGATTCCTTACACAGCATCCTGGGAGTTACCAAATGGGCTAATATGGAGCATGTCCACATTTGCTACCCCAAACTATTAGGATGAAGACCATTACATTTCTGACCAAATGTTGGCCTTTAGATAAAAAAAAATAATGATTGACCTGTCTCCTAGAAGACATCTCACAATAACAACAAATGAGTCTAGTCATTGGAAAGAATAAAGGTATGTTCCTAGCCTTATTAAATATATTTAAAATATGCTGTAAAAATTGACATTTTAATAAAGTGTGTGGCCATTCTATTCACTTTATTAGAACTTAGAAAAATTGTTTGAGGATGATTGGAAATGGTCCCAGTGAAATGTGCTTGGAATATTTTGTCTGATACCTTTTATACTCCATTGTATTTTTCTCCAAAGTAAACAGACACCTTGCAAACAATTCTACTGACTGTAGAGCTGCCTCAAGGTTTTGGAATGGTTTTCACTGTGCCATTTTGCTGCTTTCAGATTTTTTAAGTAATGAAGATGGTGTGGTTACAAAGATCATACTGAGAACCCAGCAATTTCCTCCCTGCCTCTCTCTCTTACCTTTCCTCTGCATGTAAGATGGCAGCCCCTGAGCAGCACCTAAGCATGGCATATGTCCTCCTTTCTGATGGTGTGTGTGTGTGTGTGTCTCTCTCTCTCTCTCTCTCTCTCTCTCTCTCTCTCTCTCTCTCTCTGTGTGTGTGTGTGTGTGTGTGTGTGTGTGTGTATGTGTGCATGTCTGTGTTTTGGCATTGAGATGCATCTGTACGCATTGTAACCTTTGTTATCTTCAATGTGAAAATTGTTTATGAGGTACTTCAAAAACTCGTTGGAAATGGCTTCAGCTCGTGGCAGCTGCTGTCTGGGTTTCATCGTGAAGGTCAGTCTTCCTCAGTCAAGTATGCTATACATCCTGGAGTGAGCAGAACTATGCACTATTGGCAGTGTGTGCATAGCATGACTGAATGGAGATAAAAAAGCAGGTACTGTAGTATGTTCTCTGTTCACCTTTAATGGCCCCCTATCTAAAGCTTAAGTGTCTTGATGTGACATCTGCCCCTTTGCTCCACCCCAGCCTGTTTCCAAACATGAAGTTAGAAGATGATGTTTCACAGGCTTTTTGGAAGACTCCTCCTCTTAAAAGATTGAAATACAAATATTTGTACATCTTTATGAGTAACATTATGACACAATGTGGCTATATATACTCATACATATTATATACAATAATCAAATCTGAGCAGTAGGCTGTATATCATAAGCTGGATCTACTATGTCTGATGGAGTGCTCTCAATTTTTACTTTATGTAGGGACCAGTATTTGCATTTGTAATCTCTTTTCAGTCTCCCTATGAAGCTTGGTCTGCCTTGTCAAGTTGACTGGATTAAGCAATGCTTAGATCAAGCAAATACACCTTTATGTCTTTCTGTGGGGGATTTAAAAAAAGGTTGACAAGTGACCAGGAGGGAAAGGCTGCTGCATATGGCAGCATCTTTCAATGGGTGACCCAGATAAAAAGGAAGACCAAGGAGAAGATAAGGACTGCATACCTGCCCTGGTTCCCTTTCATGCCTTTAAATCTGCTGTTGTCATCCTCCGTTGATCTCAGACTCTGGCATTTTTTTTTTTTTTTGCCAGTGACTTTCCAGGGAGCTTCCAGGCTTTCAAAAGAAAGATCCTCTGAACAACTACTGGGTTCTCTGCCTCTCCAGAGTATGCAGTCCCATTATTAGATTATCCATCCAGTCTCTGCTACATATACCAATGCAGTAAATTCCATTCATAATACAAGTACATACATATATTTTTGTGAGGTTATGTATGTATGGTGTCCACATGTGCTTATGTAAATTCACATGTGAATGAATACATGTGTGTATATAGGTGTGCCTACACATGCATCCACACTTGGTCTTCCTTCTTCATGAGCTTCATGTTGTCAGTTAGTTGAATCTTGGCTATTTTAAGCATTTGGGCTAACATCTGCTCTTCAGTGAGTAAATACCATGTGTGTTCTTTTGTGATTGGGTTACCTCACTCAGGATGATAGTTTCTAGTTACATCCATTTACCTAAGAATTTCTCGAATTCATTATTTTTAATAGTTGAGTAGTACTCCATTGTGCCAATCCTAGATCTGATAGAGGGCTAATATCCAATATATACAAAGAACTCAAGAAATTAGACTCCAGACAACCAAATAACCCTATTAAAAATGGGGTACAGAGCTAAATAAAGAATTCTCAACTGAGGAAATTCGAATGGCTGAAAAGTACCTTAAGAAATGTTCAACATCCTTAGTCATCAGAGAAATGCAAATCAAAACAACCCTGAGATACCACCTCACACCAGTCAGAATGGCTAAGATAAAAAATTCAAGTGACAGTAGATGCTGATGAGGATTCGGAGAAAGAGGAACACTCCTCCATTGTTGGTGGGAATGCAAGCTGGTACAACCACTCTGGAAATCAGTCTGGCGGTTCCTCAGAAAACTGGCCATAGCATTACCTGAGGATCCAGCTATACCACTCCTAGGCATATACCCGGAAGATGCTCCAACATATAACAAGGACATTTGCTCCACTATGTTCATAGCAGCCTTATTTATAATAGCCAGAAGCTGGAAAGAACCAAGATGTCCTTCAACAGAGGAATGGATACAGAAAATGTGGTACATTACACAATGAAGAACTAATTTTTAAACAATATGCTTGACAGCTTTCAAAATGTTTCCAGTTGCTTGATTTGTCCACCACTATCCAATACAACACATAAAAGAATCATCACAACTCCTTTACAGATGAATAACTAAGGTTGTGTGTCCTACCTGATGTCACCCGAACAAACTCCTGTTTCCTGAGACAGATTCCTTGTCCTTTTCACAGTGTCCCCACATCAGCCTATTATGTAACACTCCACCTTGTGCTACGTGTCAATGAATGAATGAATGAATGAATGAGTGAATTGAGATGACTTTTGTGCTTTGGGAACTTTGACTATGCGAAATTATTTGCAAATTGGCATTAAGCTCTAATTAATTGCTTAACCGACCTATGAAACTGTTCTCAGAGTAATTTATAATGGTATATATGTCTAAACAAATAGAAAAAGCCAACGATCTACAAGTTATTAAGCACATTTGTTTTTCTGCTTAATCTTTAAAATGGCCTTGGGAAGTAACTTCCATGGTCTCAATGTATTGTCATTGGAAATGACAACACAACATTGTAATATTGCCTAGTGAAGTTCTCACATATCCTATCAGAACGATGGAGTATCTAAAATCTAAGTCACGGAAGCACTGATAAATATCCCCAAGGTCAAACAGTTGAGATTTGAACTTGGGTGCAAAGCTTGAGTCTTAAGTCCTTAGTGGTCCAGAATACTAAGACCACTGTTTGATGGGTCTCTGGGACATATCCATCCTGCAGGAGACTTTGCACTTTTGAGGGTGAGAGTGAACTGAAATTTGTGAATCTCAACTGTCCAGAAGGGTGTGGCATTCTTGGGTACCTTGGAATTCAGGTTGATGCAGGGTCAAAGGACAATAATGTTGAGATAATAAAAACAAGGAGAAACAAGACAAGGTGTCCTCTGTGGGCAGAGGGGACAGAAATTTCTTTTCTGAAGAATAGAGGACATAAAACATGAGATCAATGAGGTACACTTCCTGTTTCTTCTAGGCTTGCCAAGACAAGGGGAGGTTAAGGGTCAGCAAATGCAAAACCACCCAAGGCCTTTGTATTGTTAGTGAATCTGGGCCCAACACAGGCGCTGTGCTGTTAAGAGGCAACAGAAGGGGCACTGAGCCCTCAATTCCTTTCCATGTCTGGCATTTTGCCACCTGGGATGACTTACTGATGGTCATAGTGGGATGGGAGGGAACTGAGCCTCTCAGAAGGAGAGTTAACAGAAGCTCTGGTTTCTGTTTGGAGCCTAGCTTCCTAGTTTGAAGAGGAGCTGGCACAGACACCAGTAAAAACCATAACTGCTTTCTGCACCACATTTGGTAAATTATGAGGAATCTGAGAGGATGAGAGAGTTGATGGGCGTCAACCTTCAAGCAACCACTGAACTGATGGCTAAAGTTGGGAGAATATGGAGGCTTGGGGCCTTCTAGAAGGACAGACTGAGAACAGTGTGTGATCTGTGAGCGGAAAGGGACTGTTGGGTAGAAGACCTCAGTGATGCTCTAAGGACAAGTTGTAGAACATGCCCTGTGAGACACACCTGCCTCGAGACTCAGGCTAGCACACATCATGGGAAGGGTTTGGGGTTCCACCATTCCCTGATCAAAGCTGGAGATTTAAGTGGTTCAGATGAGGTAGAGGAAGTTAGCTTCATACAGAAGATTCAAGTTGGCTGTCCAGAAGAGACATTAGCATTCTAGGAGTCTGTTTCTACACTAGAAGTTCATTTCCTAGTCATAGAATTTCTTGAAAGTACTTGTAAAGAAAATGACCAATACACATGCTTTTATTTTCCTGAGCTATGACAGCAAAAGTCCTAAACACACTACAAAGGAGATCACAAACAAAACACATGTGGAATGCTAACATCTACTCACTAAGTCTAAGCTTTCCTTTGTTGGACTCAACCAAGCAAATACACTCATCCCATCCCTAACTCCATTTTTTTCTAGACAACCTTGTGGCAAGGCTGTGTTGAGCAGTGAGTTTGCAGTTCTTGAGAGAGGAAGAAAAGTCTCCCATCTCACCCCCTAGACTTCCCTACCCCAAAGGGCACCAGGAAGACCTGGACTATGGAGGACTTGCTCTTCAGGTTTGTCCTCTTCTGAAATAAAATCTTCCCTGTTAAATTTTCATCAATGGCTACACATGATCTATTTTTATTGAAAGTTTTTATTACTTTTATTTATTTACTTATGTGTGTGACAGAGGGAGACAGACAGATAGATAGACAGACAGACAGCCAAAGAGCAAATACTCACATATGGAGGTCAGAGAGTAACTTTCAGGAGCCAGTTTTTAATTGCCACTTGCTGAGGCAAATTCTTTCATGGTTTCTGCCCTCTTACATAGTCCAGAGCAGCTGGCCCTGGAGCTTCCCTGGAATTCTATCTCCATCTGCCATCTTATCATTGGATAACTGGGAATACAGGTGCACATGGCCACATCTGGCTTACATGGGTTCTGGGGTAGAAAACTGGGAGGTCCAAGCTCTGATGTTAGGGAAGAAGGGTCACTAAAGACTTGAAGTTGAAAAGATTTTGAGATGACATGGGCAGGAAAAATTTACTTTGCTCACCAGCATATAGGCCACTAGGCACGCAGATATCAGTAGGCAGGGTAGGCAGAGGCACACACACAGAGACCAGTATATATATGTGGCAAGGCTGTGTTGAGCAGTGAGTTTGCAGTTCTTGAGAGAGGAAGAAAAGTCTCCCATCTCACTTCCTAGACATCCCTACCCCAAAGGGCACTTTTATATACTGGTATATATAATATATATATTCATATATATATATATATTCATATATATATATATATATATATATATATATATATATATATTTTCTTAACAGAGGTGGGCACACAGGCTCATGGACACACACACACACACACACACAGAGAGAGAGAGAGAGAGAGAGAGAGAGAGAGAGAGAGAGAGAGAGACTGGCAAAGGCAAAGATAAAGGCTCTAACCTCAAGGTTGTATTTTTGCATAATCACACAAAAGTAACACTCTTCTAAAAATAGACCTATAACAGATTACATCACTGTTTGCTAGCCATCTTATGCTGGCTCATAGCCCTCCTGGATGCCCAGCATCAGCTCTCTCAGTGCATGTCAGATATCTATATCAGCACCATATGTCTCAACAAGTATGACCTTCTGTTTCCTTCCTACTCCGGTCATCAGCCTTGTGCAGCAGGTGTTATACACACCGAGTCACCCCACTGGCTCAGTTCTGTTCTTGCTGAGAGACAGACCGTTTAAACAGTTTATTTAGCAAAGCAAAGGGCAACAATAATATACTGGAGGGAGACCCTGGAGCAGGCTGACTCAAATGTTTAATGAGTAGGTAGTGATCCAGTGGGTTCTGTGTTAGGCATTTGAACGTTGTATTTATAAATATTTATGAGGTAGCTGGGAGTATCAGTGGGGATAAGGTTCTTCTCCCTCTCAAATCATAACAAACAAAATTTCCCTTTTAGAAAAATCCACCTTGTGGTCTTGTTGAAAAACCCCAAAGGAGGGACCAAGACCACATTACAAATTAGATTCTAATGAAGCTTGTATCTTTTGAGGATGCATGCCCCTTGTTAGTGTATATGTTTGTCAACTAGGAGAGAGTTGTACCACACATTTCTGATATAGCTGGGGGAAACCTAAATGCAACTTCAATGATGTTTAAGCACAAAGCGGCCTTCTGTCCATCAGGAGACATGGGTACCATGATTCAACTCCAACTTTCTTAGCTACTTCACATCTAACTCCCTGCTTAATGAGGAGGTGCTGGAACCAAGACACAGCTGAAGCTTCCCCTAGTTATTGTACACGTCACTACCTTTCCACTTAATCTCACTTGAAGAATCCTTGCCACCATGAGCATGAAAATCCACAGATACTCCAGTCTCTCACATAACACGTTACTTTTATGTAACTTACATACCTCCTTCTGTACATGTTAAATCATCTCTAGAGTACATATACAACATTAATGGTATAACATAACTGTGCTGCATTGCTTAGGGAATAATGGTGAGAAAAGGTCTCTTACATGTTTAGGGCTGCTGTGATCTTTAAAACATAAAACATAGGTTTTAGCCATGGTTGCTTCCACATGGTCCCTTCCACAGATATGGAGGGATGAATGTAGGGATAAAAGAGAGAATGGGGAGTGCAAAGAAAGATAAGTCCAGTGGTGTAAGAAGGCCAAAACTATAAACCATTGATCCAAATCTAAGCAAAGGTATGGAGAATCAGATACAGAAAAGCTCAGACAGGAGAAAGCAGGTGGACGTACAGATGGAAACTTTTCACATAGACAGAAGCATGTCAATATGCATGAGTCAAGAAAAATAAACATGTCTGAGCTCAGAGGGCACAAAGGGAGATGGGGACAGAGGTTGTGCAGTGCTCTCTCACGCCCCTAGGCTTCGGAATGAGTGGTCCAGGGTGAAGAGTAAGAGTATCAGAGTTATCCCAGTCAGTGGTGGTGATCTTCTTGCTGATTCTTCAGGTTCTTATATTGGGAATTAAGTTCTTGGTGCATGAGCTTGCAGGATGTATTTAAATGACATCACATATTTAATTAACAGGAGCTAACGTATCACTAATGATCAAACTAAAAACTATTCAAAACATACTATGCCACAACGCAGGTATCCCATCCAGTCCTCACTACAGCCCTATGGTCAAGTATTTTTCACTCCATCTTGTGAATGAAGGAACAAAAGTCATTTCCTGTCCCCAGAGGTTTGCCCTTCACCCCTGGCCAAGTCTTTTTATCCCTCATCGAGTGCCACCTGAGTACAGCTCTGCCGAGCCAAACTCATGCTGGTGTTTCTTCCTCAGCTCCTTAAATAGCAACCCCTTGAATGCATTCTTTAGCTCTTAAGCCTTGTGACAGTGTGCCTTCCAGATACAAGTTCAGATGAGCTCCCTCTAGTCCCCTACATTAGCTCCTGGCTGACAAGCCCAGGATCCTTGCCTGGGTACCATGTCCTGTGTTTTATTCTCCTTCCTGTACTTGAACTTTCTGAATAACCTTTAGAAACTGTCTTGTCATTAGCTTGGTTTACTGCTCTTTTCTCACCCCACTTGTGAGAAGTGGGCAAATCAGACCCCTCTGGGGCAGGTTGGTGCCTCCACTAGTCTCCTTCCCCATGGGCTTGATGGTCTGTTCACTCTGTGCCTCTTCCAGTCCTTCTTTTTATCTTCAGTTTTTTCTTACACAAATTTTCATTGCCTTCCTAAAACTATTATACAGCTTCTATTTCTAAAATTTAGATTAATTAAAAAAAACCTGTTGTATGAACCCTTCAAGTATGTGAGCTTGATAAAGATATTTTCTTCTGATTAACTAAAAATTCCACCATAAAATATTTCAAAATTTAATAATTTTGAAAAGTGTAGCACAGTTGGCAATTTACCAGTTTTATAGTTCCTTAACAATTGCTGATATATATATCATATATCATATATATATATATATATATATATATATATATATATATATATAAATTTTAAAAGTTTATTTTACGTGTTTTATGTGTGTGGGTGTTTTTCTTGCATGTATGTTTGTGTATCATGTGTGCCTGGTGCCCAAGGAGACCAGAAGAAGGCACCAGATCTCCTGGAACTGGAACTGTAGATGGTTGTGAGCCCCCATGAAGGTGTTGTGATTAGAACCCAAGTCCTCTCTAAGAGCATCAAGTGTCCTTAACAATAAGTTTTCTTCCCAGTGATATTTTTCCTCCTATGAAATTTTCCCTTGTTTCATTTCTGAGCATCAAACCCAAAGCCTTCTGCATGCTAGATGAATGTTCTACCTCAGAAGCTCCTCCCAGCTCTTTGCCTTCAGGTTTTGCATTTTTTGTTTGTTTGTTTGTTTGTTTTTGTTTTTGTTGTTTGTTTTTGTTTGTTTGTTTGTTTAGGATTTTTTAAAAGAAAGAAAATGCTACTGCACTAACTCCTAATTCTGAGAATTGTCAGTTAAAATTAAACACTTCCATGAGTGTTCTTGCTATCCTCCTTATGGGAGCGATACTTCAAATTAACTGAAAAGCCTTTGCAGATAAAGAAGTTTCTTTTTGTTGAAATAACTATGATTAAGTGAGGTACAATAGAATTTTAGAATCACAATTTTTTTAACTTGAATAAAATCATCAGTCCAGGAAAAAATCATCAATAATTGAAACTGATGCATGAAAGGCAGCTAGGATCCTGGCACGTTAGTCCCAGGCTCTATTCCCAGCACGTCAGAGGTTGATACAGGAAGACTGTCATGAGTTTGAAGTTACCTTAAGCTACACGGTGAGTCCTAGGCTAGTCTGGGCTACAGTGTGAGACCCTGTCAAGAGAGATGGCCCTATGTTTAAGAGTGCCTGCTACTCTTACAAAGAACTGAAATTTAATTCCCAATTCTCACAATTATCTATATCATCAGCTCCAGTAGATCTAACACCACCTTCTGACCTCTGCAGGAAACCCCACACAATGCATACACATAGAGACACACACAGATACACAGACACACACACACACATACACACACACACACACACACACACACACACACACACACAAACACACACAGAGAGAAATAGGTATGTCTACTCATAGTTAAAATAGGAGGTTGTCTCTGACTCAGTTGCCAGTCATTGGTGTCTCTGACTCAGTTGCCAGTCATTGGATCCCCTTCCTCTAACTGGAAAACCTAGTTGGGCCTTAGTGGGAGATGATGCAATTAGGCCTACAGAGGCAAAGCGACTAGCTGTTCCAGGATGGGGTGGCACACAAGTTGGTGGAGTGGGGGACTTAATATTTCTGAGGAGAAGGGAAGGAGTAGTGGGGAGAGGGATTTGTAAGTGTGGGACTGGGAGGAGAGGACAGATGGAGGTCTTCGATTGGGATGTAATATTAATAGATAGATAGATAGATAGATAGATAGATAGATAGATAGATAAAATTTTAAAAAGAAGGAGAAAGAAGAAAATGAAAGAGCAAAAATTCTGCTGGACACTAGATAGCAGACAGTAGAGGGAGCTATCTGCCACCACCTTTTATCTGGTTTCACTTTCCCCAACATTAAAACATTGTTCCTTTCTCCAGGTGGTGTGTTGGACACATTCAGTACAACCCAGGAAGTTTTCTTGCCAAAATATTCTGAATTAGAATGTAACCAATTCTCACACACTCACATTCCCTGTGTGGGGATCACAGTGCAGGAGGGATAAGTTAGATGACACAAGCAGGTAAATACAGAATATGGAGACAGCAAAGACTCAGGGATTTTGTTTGTACAGTGAGGGAATGAGCAGGCAGGTGTGAGTAGGGCCACGAATATAGAGTTGAGCAAAAAGAGATCCTGCTCTCCACGTAAAGCACTTTGCAACTTTTCCATAAATCGTACTGTGTAGAATGCAAGGGAATTCAGATTTATACAAGTTTAGTTTAAAAAAAAAAAACCCTCTAGGGAGGCTGAAGCAAGAGGATCCTCTTAAACTCAATATTTTGAGCCTCACCCAGCCAACAAAGACCATATTAGAAAATAAAAATATTTCTAAGACACTGTATAGATTTAATATACTGCGTACTTTGGATGGCATAAAACAATGAACGCTGGTAGGTTTGACAATAAATTTATGATTGTACAGGGAAATGCCCACTATTGGATGAAACTAATGAAATAAGACATTTGCTTTAAAACCATAAAAACACGAACAATAAGAATAACACCATAGTAGAGACACATGGAGTCTCTGAGTGTGTTCTATCTTCTTTCTTATTTTCCTCACCAGCCCATCCCAACTGTTTCCTGTCTGAGCTTAGTGTTCCCAGTCAGTCATTTGTATCACTTGTATGTACACATCGACAAGTGATACATAATGTTAGCTCTCAAATCTTAAGCCTTCCAGAGAGATGGTATGTCCCATTGCAAAGCATAATTTTAATATATCTTACTAACTCTGAGAATTTCATACATGCATGCAATGTACTTTGAACTATAAGTTTTTATAACCCACTGAGTCCAGTTTCGGTTTAGGGACTGCCCCCTGAAGCATGATCAAGTAACAAGGGCCACAGCCTGAAGAAAGGTTACCCTCAATAGTCAATAGCTCCTCAGCTACGGGTAGATGCTTGACTCTTTCCCATCCAGACATTTTATATGTACATAGTACTTTAGTATTTATTCATTCCAACACACATAGTTCTAGACATTTAATTTGCTGCTTTATTATTTTTCCATTATAAGAATATTCCACAATTTCTTTACCAGTTCAACTGTTGGATGATAGTTGGGCTGTTTTCAATTTATCACTGGACTTAGTGATGTTAACATAAACGTTTTCACAGTTTACATTCGCTGGAATCCTCCTTGAAGTGGATTTATTGCACTGAAAAGTATGTGCATTTTTACCTTTAACAGAAATCAAGAAATCATCCCTTAAAGGTGTTGTAACAACTTATGCCCAGCGTAGGTCGTGATAATATATGAAACCTCCATGTGTGTGCCAACACTGTGTTATCAGGGAGTCATAGAATGACTTTTAACCATGGTTCTTTGGAGGTTTGTTTCTTACATTAAGACTTGGGTTTTCAAATCAATTCTTCTAATGAAAGAATGTTAAGGTTAAAAGAAACTTAGAGAGTAAGTAGGCAGAGCTCACACCAATCCCAACTGTCCCAGGTCACCTTATCACTGTCCCAATGGAGACACTTTAATTCCAACCCCCCCTTCAAAGAAGTTCCTTGGTCAACACTGAAGCTCCCTGAAAGCCAGCAGCAACCTGCACCTGAGCAACCATGAGAGGAAGGAGTGCTGAGAATGTGGAAGGGAAGCTGGAGGTCATGCAAGAAGTGCTGGACCTGATGCTGGAGTCAATTTGGAGAGCACAGCCCCTGTGTAGAAATGCTTTGCTGGTTTTTCATCATAGTTGTAGTTTGGTGGGATGAAAGGCTGAACGTGAAGCAGCTGGAAATATGACTGACACATTAGTGGGTGTGGTTAACAACCACAAACTGCCAGTTTGTGTTTGGAAAGGTGGGTAGAGATTCACTTTATAAAACAAAAGAAGCCCTAAAGAAGGAACAGCATGGAGTCAAATATTTGAGAAAACAACCTGTTCAATTTGTTAGATGGCAAGTGTAAAGAAGAATACAGGACTCAGTTGAAATAAAGAAATCATTGAGAATATTCACAATGTCCTTGCTTTGAATTTTTAGTTCATAATTCCCCTGCATGTGTGTGTGTGTGTGTGTGTGTGTGTGTGTGTTTGTGTTTTCCTAAGGCATACAACATAGACATGAAATAAAGTTGTCTCCTACTTTATTATTTATTCTATAATCTGCCTCCTTATAGACATTATATTTTCAGAATCACATAGATATGCCTCTCATTAATTCATTTTTGCAGACTTAGAATTTTGCGTGAATATTTTTGAACATTTTTGTACCAGTTTATTGTGTGAAGAATCCAGCTCATGTCTACATTGAAACCCAAGGCACTTATTGTCCCATTTGCTCATCTGACTCTGCTCATGTCTTTTGTTCATATCCCTCTGTGTTTCTCTTAAGATGCCCTTAGATGTTGGCTTTCTATATGGTGGTGATGAGAACCCTCATCTTTTCCAAGTTGGTTTCTACATCAGTTGTTCTATTGAGCACCTTATATTAATCAGAGTTCTCTAGAGTGACAAACTTTATAGAATCCACCTCTCTATATATTTAGAAAGAGAATTTACTGGAATGGCTTACAGGCTGTGGGTTAGTTAATCTAACAACCAAGAATCCATTACTTGAGCCCATGAGGCTGGATGTCTCAGCTGGTCTTTTGTGATGGACACTGACCTCCATCTATCATTAGGTAGCACTGCACACAGACAGAGATCTGTAGGTGAAGAATTCCTAAAGTTGTTGCCAGCTTAAACATAGGAGTAAGTGAGGGAGCTTTTCTCCCAGACAGGGAGGAGGAAGCTCCAGAGCCTTTCTCCAGCATGGTAGACTTCCTTACCAGGCTTTGATTGTAGAGGAGTTAGAAGAAAGAGCATTACATTTTACATATACCCATCTCATTTTAACATTAGTTGTAATTATCTGGCAACACTCTCAGATACATGCTCAGAATTATGTCTCCTAGGTAATTGCAAGTCCAGTTGAGTTGAGAATGAAAATTATCATCACAAAGACCAAAAGAGGGATTGAGACTGTTGTCTGCAGACTGATATCAACCTGAACTCAGTTCCAATGGACGTGGTGGGTGGTGTCATTCCAAGGGTACAGGATGACTCTGGATCACCCTTCAACTAGAGCCTGATGCTTGTTTCCAGTGTGATGGACTTTGCTCCATAGTTAGAATGAGGGCTTATAATAAAAGAATTCTTGAAGAGTTTATAACAGGCTAAGAGAAAATGCTAGATGTTTTAAGAGATGTTGGGGGGCAGGAACCATGATGAGAGTAGGTCGAAAGAAAATATACTCAGGAAAAGATCAAGATCGGGGCTGGAAAGCAGACTCCATAGTTCCCATCTAAGTGCTGACAAAGGAACACCAAAAAAACAAAAACAAAAACAAACAAACAAACAACAAAAAAAACCACTAGGATGTTCTATTAGGTTTATCAGAAACTCAAGTTTAACTTGGAGCCTTATATTTTGCTGGGTAACCTAGAGCCAGTGGGTTACTTAAACACCCCGTGACACTTGCCTTGTGGATTCCTGAACCTTCATTGTGTAAGACAGGAAGGATGAGGGTAGGCAGCCAGAGCACAGAACGGGGAAGCCTAGAAACGGACGGACGCTGCTTAGGGACACAGGCTATATCATTCTGTTCTGCAGCCTCGGTGTCCTGTATCATGTCTCATACACAACAAGTAGTTTAACACAGCTTGAGGTTTAGGAAGAGTCAATGATTATATGAATAACGTGGACTTGGCAGTTAGCTCCTTGTAAGTGCCTTCCTGAAATGCTGGGATGATACTTACAACGGAGCACAAGGAACCTAGAAAGGGTTGTGCAGGTAAAACGAGGATTCCTCCAAGATTGCTTCCTGATACTTACAAATATTTACAAAACTAATGAAAAAATATTGAGCGTGTATTTACAAAACTGATGTAATAATTGAGTGTGGACTCTCTGGGTCTTATTCTTGGCTTCCAGTCCATACTTTAGCTCTTTTCCCTTAAAAAAAGAAAAAAGAAAATGAAAAAAGAAAAGAAGTAAAGGAAAACAAAAAGCAAGCAAAGTAAAACAAACAAACAAACAAACAAACAAGAACAAAAACAGCAGAGGTTTAGACAAGGTGTCTGCATTATAAGCATCTCCTTACCTCACTTCTACAGCCTTTCCCACCTTCAAGACCTCCCTGCTCTCTAAGCACCCATATCTACTACAGGTTTCTCGACCTCAACTCCCTCGTCACGATGCAAAGCAACTCATCACTAAGGAAGGAAGTGAGCCTGTAATATTTTTCATGGACACAAATCATGCATAGTGACATGGGTATTTGGACTACTCACAATCCCCTTTATCAGCACTCAGTTGGAAATCCCCAAGCCTTAGCTCGAGTGCTCCCATAGAAACACCCAAATGATGGAGAGGGGAGAGAGTCCATGATAACCAGCAGTTATCTCTACCTTGGCCTGAATTGGCTTCAGTTTGCCAGAGAGAATTCTTGACAAGCTGGGCTCCTTTATAGCTATAAATGAGGACCAGCATACCCCCCTGAACAATATCTGGATTTTAAAAAGCAGGTTGGGAGCAGCTGCTACTAGATATTTACCAAGGTCCTTTTAGCAGAGTCTTCAGGATTTTCTGTTCCTGTGACCTCCGCCCTGTTCCTAGGGTGTGATCTACATTCCCCACACATGGTTCTCATTCATTTGCATTTAATTCACCAAAATATCATTTAGTCAAAGTCTCTGTTAAAGAGTCCCTTATGGAGCTAACAGCCCATGCTTGGCTTGAGTCTATGGCTGTAATTAGGGACTTTCTTCACTTTTCTTCCAACTGCAAAGCTGCCTGGTTCAAGCTAGCTCTAAACTGAAGCAGGCACGGGGAGCTGCCTCTGCCATTTGTTTGTGGGTTGGTTTCTCTAATTCTGGACCACAGTCAGCACAAGCACATTTTCTGGCGGGTGAAAAGTATTCTGTCAGATGACTCAAAGGGCATCTTTCTAGTCCAGTCAAGGTCTGGCCAGTGATCCATAGCTCCTCTTGGAAATGGAGCTAGGAACTTATAGTTCACTCTTTACTGTTGTATC
The DNA here is from genome assembly GCA_030674055.1 of Rhabdomys pumilio. NCBI lineage: Eukaryota > Metazoa > Chordata > Mammalia > Rodentia > Muridae > Rhabdomys > Rhabdomys pumilio. Next base: position 51,920,753 of record JANHMN010000008.1, read on the forward strand.
TTTCAACCTCTGCCGGCCTTCCTCTCCTTTACTATTCAGTAGCTTCCTGACATAGCCATCTCCCCTCTTGCCCATGGTTCCTAGTGCTACTCTTTCAGCAGGAGTTTGTGTGTACCTGATGTAAGTATGCTTGGATAAATCCCAGGGGTGGAACAAAGTCACAAAACACATAGAATGAATATTTCTCTCCAAGTATCAAGGTTTCTAGACCATAAAGGAAAAATGTCATTCCATATGCTAAAAGCATACCCTATAAAGCAACCCGAAGTTCTCTTACATCTAAAGATAAAGTTGGACTGGCCGGCAAATGCGAAGCTGTGACTCACTATTTGAGATTAGAGCCCCAGGACCTCAAGGAAGGCCTGATCATTGCAATTTGCCAAAGAGCCCAAGTTCTGGACTAGTGCACTCCAACTGATTGGCTCATCAGTCCCATCCTTTCATACTTTATCCCCAAGACCCTGACAAGTGCTTTGCTACAGCTCACCTAAATGCATGTGACTCGAGAGAGATAAGGCAATTCGTCATTTCCTACAGGTTCTCATCCCAGGTGTTCCCCAGCCCCACCTTGATCAAAATGCCTGCAAGCTCCCCTCATCCGTCTCATCTGGCTCAAATCCAGTTCTCCTAATGTCAGATCCATGGTCCTTTCCACTATAAACTCAACCTGTCACGTTGTATTGGTTGTGCTGGTGGGTTCTCAAAGGATAAGGACTGAGCAAGAGGTGAGTGAACACATGCCAGGATCCTTCACCTTTTCTTCAAATAAACAAAATATTTTCTCACTACTAAAAACCTGACAGTGGGGATAGGGTAGTGCTGGATAGACAGGGCAAAGAATGCCTCTTTGACTCGATAGGTGCCATGCCTGTTTTTGGAATGAGGCAAAGGTTAGAATGAGGGGCCAACACCTTTTTTCAGATTGACCTTCTACAGCAAAAACTGACAGAAAGGGTGGATTTAAGACTTGGTACGTTTCCCCTGGACACATTAACATATTATCATATTATCATCTTCAAATTTTATTATCTATTTAGTGTGTGTGTGTGTGTGTGTGTGTGTGTGTGTAGACACACATGTGCCATAGGGATTATGTGGATATCAGAGAACAACCTCTGAGAGTTGATTCTCTCCTCCCACTGTCGATCTGAGTAACCAAACTTGGGGTGTCTGTCAGGCTTGGCTGTAAGTATTTTCACCTGATGGGCCATCTGGCTTACCCACTATTTTTGTTTCTAATTCATCAACTTTCAAATAAGAATCTGGGATGGAGATGCATAAACGGAGGTAATGGAGGGGTATAAATCTTACCAGACAAGTTTCATCTTGTCATGATGAAACCCATAAACTGTAAATTTAGTTCACATTAATAAAAAATTAAATTAAGTTAAAATAAAACTCTGGAATTCCTGATTCCCTTTACCAATCCATACTGATGATACCCTGAGGGGTCTTCCTGTCCACCTTGGCAGCCATCTTGTGTAGACCATGGAGCCCAAATTACTACCATCCACACCTCCACTGGTGCTCAAGAACACAGTGTGCTCCCTTCTCACGTCAATTTGGTACCCTACTGCACAGGATGAAGACACCATTACAATTGCAGTGTAGAGTTCATGGACACATATTTTGAGGAAATGTCAGGAGTAGAAGTTGCTTAGCCCAGCTGGAGGAGGTGTCTTATTAGAGCTAAGTCCTTTAGCATGGACTCTTCAGAACATCTCTTTGCCAGAAACAGCCCATATAACAATGGTTCACAGAAGCATCTTCAGACTCTACCATGAAGCTTAGGCTTTCAGATTATGTTTTCTCCCTGACCACCCCCTGTTTCCAGCCCATACCCCTCCTGGTTTGTCTCTCTGGTTTGTTCAGTCTCTCCAGAACTTCACTGACCTTTTAGCTACTCAGATGATTAGATATCTCATGTAATATTTTTCAAGAACTCTTGAGAAAAGTTCTTCCAAGATTAAATCTTGCTTTTCTCTTTCCAAAAGCAGTCACTAATGTCGAAGAAAGACAAGGGCTAGGCCCCAGTACAGGGACTGTCCCCACTTCTTGTTTCACTGCAAACTCCAGTGAGGCCTCTGGAAAGGGTCTCATTTCACTTGTAACAATGGGGAGACAGGCAGTGCTGACGGGATCCTCCAGGGAGCTCTTGGTAATGGAGCCAAGTCCATATTGCCATTAATGATCAGGACATTTTCAGAGTCTTATTTTTAAGTAAGCTTCAGCATGAAAGAGCAGTACAGGATATGTAGAGCAGGCAGAGTCCATTTCTGAAGGCAATGTCATAGCTCTTCAGCACCACAAAGCCACCATGTGAGGAAGAAGCTGGGTGTGTGAGGAGAGAGAAGCATTAATGAGTTGGTATTGTGTCTAAGCCTCAGTTCATGGTGAACCAGAGCAAGTGTTTGTTACAGGATATTTGATGACACTGTGAACCCTAAGTTTTTGTTATTTACTGAAGAAAACTGTTTTTGACTGTAGTGTGCATCTATCCTTAGTACATACCTTTAATCCCAAACAATGATGGTAAAGTTAGTTTGTAGAAGGAAGCCCCCATGTTTAAAAGTGATGTCTAAATGAGTGGCAGACAAAGTGATGAATCAGAGAAAGATTTGACAGAACAGGATATGCTTAACCCTCATAAGAAGAAAGGGGAAAGGGAAAATTTTTAAGAGGGCTGTGCAGAAAGAGGAAGAGAGAGAGAGAGAGAGAGAGAAAGAGAGAGAGAGAGAGAGAGAAAGAGAGAGAGAGAGAGAGAGAGAGAGAGAGAGAGAGAGAGAGAGGAGAGTTTTACCAGGACAGTTTTACAAAGACAGGTTGAAGAGAGAACAAGGTAGACAAAGGTGAAGACAGAATGAACCATAGAATAAGAAGGAGCCAGAAGATTAGAACATATTGCCAGAGTTAGTTTGAGGCCAAACAGAGCAAAAAGTCAGAGGCCTAAAGAGAAGCCACATTGAGGCAGTCATCTTGGAGAGGAGTTTGAGCCAGAACCAGAAGAGTAGAGCTCAGAAACAGCTAGGAAGGGATGAGCTTATTCAGCAGTAAGTCTCAGAGACTGAGAACATTCTAGGTCTAGATAAGAGTGTGCAAAGACTAGATGCTTCCAGGACTAGGCCTAGTTTAGCAGAGTGAGGCAGTAAGCCTTGGAGACAACAATTACATCAGGCAAATAAAAGTTACTTTTACAAGCATTCATGTCACTACTTCCAGAGATGATAGACAGAAAAGTTCCACCTCATTTTACAGCCCAAAGCATTGTTTTCACACTCTCCTCCTCCCTCCTCTTCCCACACGAAGCTTCCTGCAATTTCAGAACTGGAATATGCTTTGAAAGCATTTGATCTACTAACTCTCCCCATTCTCTACATAGAAAAGCAGTCATACAAGATGTTACAACGGCTTGCATCAGGCCATGCACTAGCAAGTGTCAGAACAATGACAGAAACTGGGCACCTTGTGTTTCTTTCTGCTCACTATCCCAGGGGCCCCTAACATCAGCCCTGAGCATCCAGTTTTCATTGTCCTTGGCACATCTACAAACACCCGTGCCATTACCTAATACTTTCTCTTTAGTCAGGTCTACTTTCAACATAATGCAGTTATTTTTAAAGGGAACCATACGGCAGTGGAAAAACTACATCACTTGCTCTGAATATCAGAGACTTGGAGTCACATGCAAACTAGTTGACAATGACTTCATGAAATCAGCTAGGTCCTGGAATCTGCTGAGAGTTCTCACTCAGATATTGATTTTCCTGAGTTTGGAATGACAGTGAGGGTTTGAGAAGAGTGGAATGATATGGACATCAACCCACCCACGAATCTTTTGACCCCAAACTTATCCTGTCTACAAGAAATACAGGGATAAGAGATGGAGCAGAGACTGAGGGAATGGCCAATCAATAACTGGCCCAACTTGAAATCCATCCTATGGGCAAGCACTAATCTCTGACACTATGAATGATACTCTTTTATGCTTGTAGATAGGAGTCTAGCATGGATGTCCTCTGAGAGGCCTGACCCACCAATTGACTCAGACAGAGGTATGCATCCACAGCCAAACAGTGGGTGGAGCTTAGAGATTCTTACAGAAGAATAGGAGGAAGGATTGTAGGTCCTGAAGGGGATAAGAACTCCACAGGAAGACCAACAGAGTCAACTAACCTGGACCCTTGGGGCTCTCAGAGACTGAACTGCCAACCAAAGAATGTACACAGGCTGGACCTAGGCCTCCCAGTATATATATATATATATATATATATATATATATATATATATATATATTGTACAGCTTGGTCTTATGTGGGTCCTAAATAACTGGAGTGGGGACTATCCTAAATGCTGTTGCCTATAAGTGGGGTATGTGCTTCTAGCTGGGGTGCCTTGTCTGGCCTCTGTGGGAGAGAAAGTGCGTAGCCTTGTAGAGACTTGAAGTGCCAGGGTAGAGGATACACAGGGAGGGGGCCTCCACCCACTCAGAGGAGGAGGGGAGGGGGAAGGGGGAAGGATTGTGGGAGGGAGTGACTGGGAGTGGGCAGTGAGAAGGATGTAAAGTGAATAAGTAAAAATAAATTAAAAAAAAGAAGAGTGGAAGAGGTAGCAGAGTGTGACAGAGTCATCCTCTGGAAGGAGAGAGAGAAGTGGGGTATGAAAACAGAGCACCCCCAACACACACACCAATGTCAGGGCCTCTCAGCACAGAGCTGCTTTCCTCCACACTGTGTGTCTGATCCTTCTGTTGAGATCATCGCCTTTCTCCACACTGTTTCAGGGACATAAGTCCCCTGGCCTTGCTCACTACCCTCTCAGTTCTGCAGAGGCTGAAGATAGATATACACAGTCCCTACTTACGGGCATGACTCCTATGGAGTGTCAGAGTCTTGGTGGTGGTTCTTTTTCTCTGTCTCCTGGGGAAGCCTTTTTGGTTGAGGGCATCCCACTGAAGGAAGCAAAATAGTGGACAAGGAATAGACTCTTAGAACTGAGTTTCCCATGCTCTCTTCTTCCCTCTCCTTCCCACACAAAGCTTCCTACATGTTCAGAATGGGAATATGCTTCGAAACTCTTTTGTCTGCCAGATTCTCCAATAATAACTCAGTGAATTCTGTACAGTGGAGTCTATCCCCTTCACCTTGTTGGACAGCCCTAGAGCCACACTGGGATGCACTACACTTCTTATTGATGATGATAGCAGTAGGCAGAATTTGTCCGTGTCAGAGTCAAAGCTTGCTGTCATTACCATCTGGATCTTAGGGATTAGATGATATCAAGGCTATTGCAGGAGTGGTCTTGGGTTGTCCCTGCTTCTACCATCTCTCCTTTCTTACTATTGTTACCATAAAAAGTGGTGTAGTGACCCTAGTGTGAGGAGTTGGGTCACAGGAGTAGTGCATTGCAGTGCTTCCAGCCCATTTCACTTACAGCAGATTTATGAAGTATTGAGATACAACTCATTCATTTCAAAGGCTGACACAGACATACATAATGCATGCACACTAGTTGCTAGTCTGATGAATGTTCTGGAAACACAGAGGAGGAAGATGGGGCAGCTTGTGGAGGAGGTAAAGTTTTGCTTGATGTTGTTTTCTCTTGTTTCTTCTCATCTTCCCCAGCCCCTTCTCTTGCCTTCTTTGAGGGTGAGTGCAGAATTTGTACAGGTTCAGGGTTGGGTGGGTTGGCTCTCACTCCTAGCTGTGGGCTCACAAACATCCGGAAGCCTGTGGTGGTGGGAGTGTGGCCAGGTGGACAGTACCCACGCAGCTGCCCCTGAGATCCTTGAAGACAGATTTACCACTTGCCAAATTCTCCTTGTAGCCCACTCTCCCCACTGAGGCCATGCCCAGCAGTTTCTGAGGACCCAGGCAGGCAGGGAGATGGCTCTAAGGAGACAGATAGAGCAATGCTGTATGTATACATTGCTCTACAGGCTGTGAGGACTCCTGGGTGGTCTCAGGAGTGCTCCACTCAGAGTCATCCACCTGACTGTAGGGAAAGGCCTTGGGCCATAAGTGGGTCACAGGCCGACAGACTGGCACTCCTCTCCTTCCATTGAACCCCCTTTGCTTTCCATGGTTGTTATCTTAGTGTATTGGAGTGAATAATGAGAAGCCTGTAGGGCCTTGGTCTTGGGACAGGCCAGACTACAGACCAGGGAAGCAGGTTATTTTCAAACAGGCTACACTGTACTAAAGGAATGCTTTGGGTATAGGTACAGGGTTCTGTGAGCTGAGACCCCTAGGATAGGTGACCTTCCATCCACTGGAAGAACAAGTAAATACTGAGTGGAAAAGGTTCCCATGACTGCCCTCAGTCTCTAAGAACTTGCTTGTTGACTCATAAGCCACTAGATAAGCTTTTGCTTTACACCAAATAGACCAAAGGAGCTGGCCCAAAACAATGTGGCCCAACATGGCACCACACAAAGTTAAAAATTCAGCCCAAAACTTGAACTCAGATTTCCTTACTGTGAATGCAGTTTGCCTAGGGTGCCTTTAGTAAGGCATCTGCAAGCTAAGAGGTGGGCTGGTGGGGATGTGGATGATACTGAAAGAAGAGAGAAATATTCCAAAGTGGCAAAGACCTGAGCTACCTCTGGTTCCTCTGTCTTTTTGCTATATGCAAGGCTTTCTGCTCCCCACCTAGGGTTCCCAGCTCCCATCACTGTGGGTCCTACTGTGGGATACCATCTGGAACCTGCCTTACTATTCAGCAGGCTTGCTTACTTGTGAAGACTGCAATTCAGCTTTTGGGTGGAAATGCCAAAGGGTGCATGGGGTCAGTCAGAAGACAGCATTTGATATTTAATGACTTAAAAAAATCACTAAGCTAGGTAACATAGCATTGTTGCTATGATAAAAAATTCTGGCCAAGAGTAATTTGTGGAGGAAAAGGTTTATTGGGTTACAATGCCATATCATGGTCCACTATTAAGGGAAGTCAGGGTAGGAAGCCCAGGGGTAGGAAACTGGAGGCAGGAACTGAAGCAGAGACCATGAAGGAATGTTGCTTTCTGGCTTGCTTTCCATGCTGGTTCTCTATGAGATTTTTTATACCACCTAGGACCACATGTACAACCTACAGGTGGCATTGCTCACAGAGGGCCTGGCCTTTGCCCATCAATGATGAGTGAGTACAGTGCCCCACAGACAAGCCCACAGGTGAATCTGTTGAAGGCAGTTCTCCAACTGGTCTTCCTTCTTCCCAGGAGAATCAAGTTGATAGCCAAGATTAGTCATGCCCGTTGTTAATGTAATTTAATTGCAGGTGTAGAGAAGCCCTGGGACCAGGTGCACAGAACCCCCTCTAGAAGCAAGTCTTACAGCATCTATGACAGTCAATAGCAAACTTAATGTCAGTGCTAAGATGGGTTTTAGTACCACACTTGATTTAAGAGATAAATCACAACAGAGAGACAGTAGACCTGAGTCTACCTTTATCTCTACCACCAACTTGCCAAAATAGATTCAACTTTCCCTGAGGTTCATAATTTCCTCTACTATCAAACAATCCAAGTAGGTCTAAGCTAAAGTCCTCCCCACACCAAGTGACGTGCATGTCTTGTGTGGCAGTCTTGTGAGAAGACCCTATTGAACTTACATTATCAGAGGGAGGTGTCAGGGAATCACAAGTGTGTGACAACTTGTTCACCAGTCCTGAGATATGCTGATTACAATTCTCAGCATCTTTTCACAAAGATCTCTATTGCAGCTTTGGGAGGAAAAAGAAGGAATGAGGCAAGGTAGTGATGGAGGGGGAATGGGAGGGAGAGGGAGGGGAGAGAGGGGCAGGGGAAGTGGAGGACAGAGAAAGGGAGAGGTGGAAGTGGAGGGAGAGGGAGAGGGGAAGGGGGAGGGTGATAGAGTAAGTAGAGGATAGGGACAGGGGGAGGGGAAGGGAGAGGAAGAGGGGGAGTGGAGGAAAGGAGGAGGAGAGGGAGATGTGGAGAGGGAGAGGAAGAGGAGGGAGAGAGGAAGGAGGGGGAGGGGGAGTGGAGAATATGAAGAAGGGGAGAAGGAGGAGGAGGAAGAGGGAAAGGTAGAGGAGGAAAGGGAAAGGGGGAGGGAGAGAAGAGAGGAAGGAGCCAGAGCAAGGGACAAGGTGGTGCTAGGACCTCAGGAGAGTATCAGAAGATGTGAAAGTTTGGAAATCTTTGTAAGTGATAAAGAAGAGGGAGCACACACACTACTCCTGAGCTTTGTCTGTCTTTCTTCACAGCTGCCTCTTGGTGCTTTCTAGTCTGGTGACCATTATCTCAGTCAGCCATTATCTGAGAAACTTCTCTATGTCCAGCACAACCCTTGGGTCACCAAGGATCTTACCTATCCAGGCTCAGATAGGTAAGAGAATTTCTATGGTTTTAGGAAAAGATTGTAAATATGCATGAAAATTTAATTACAAATACAGAAGTATATTTAATTAGAATGTAAAAAGAAGTAAAACTTTAAAAGAGGGGCCAGAGACATCGCCCAGTAGTTAAGAGTGCTTGCTGCTCTTATAGAGGACCCAAGTTTGGTTCCCAGCACCTGTATTTGATGAGTCACCATCTTCTGTAGCTATAATTTGAGGGGATATCATGCCTTCTTCTGGCACGCACAAGCACGCATGCACACACGCGCGCGTGTGCGCGCGCACACACACACACACACACACACACAGAGAGAGAGACAGAGAGAGAGAGACAGAGAGAGAGAGAGACACACAGAGAGAGAGAGAGACAGAGAGCATAAATAAAGAAATCTCAAAATGTGCAACAAACATCCCCAAGCCCAGGATAACAATCTAGTTCTTAATTAAGCTCACACAGCTTCCCACTCCCTTCTCCTCAATCACCTCTTCCTGGAACAACAACACATTTGCTAATTGACTTTCCAGAGACAGGAAGGGCTGACGTTTGCTCTTGTGTCACGTCTCATGAAGGAAATCTATGTTCAAGGGCAGTGATTAGGATGTACATAACATGACTTCACACAACAAAAGCCCCCCCCACACACACACATGAGGGCCATAAATAAGGGGACTTCCTAGGGGCTTTATTTTAGACTGACTCTAACAAAAACTGGACTAACACATGGTGTACTTATGGCCGTGCTTTTGGCAATGTTGAGCATAGCTTTTAGGGGAAAACCATTTCTGTTTTGACAAGGATTGATGAGAAGAGACTTGTGACTGAGTGACTGACATCTTTTTATGTTTAATAATCATAGAACTTGTTCCCAGTCTAACTTTTGGCTCTTTCAGTTAAAGCATTTCTGTGGGCTTTTAGTTTGTTTTTGTTTGGGGTGGTTTGCTTGTTTGTTTGTTTTTGCAGGGGCAGTGACTAAGAAACCAGAGAATCTGTGCTGCGTATTGACTTCTGATCTTCCAAGTTTTATCACAGTACAGGAGAATGTCACAGAGATTGGAGGTAAGAATTATACTGGAGAAGTTAAGAACACTTTAAACCAGTTGGAGGTCCTCCTCACCACTCTGTACTAAAATGTCCACAGCCTCTTCAGCATCTGTATACATACATACATACACACACACACACATACGATACATACATACATACATACATGCATGCATACATACATACAGTACAATGAAAGTCATTTAGTGAAACTATCCTACTACATGAGAGCTTGCTGGGTCCTTGAGCTGGCCAGGTTTGGGTGGACGAGTACAACTGAGAACGCTTGAACTTGAGATTGCATGAGTGTGTTAGAAATTCTAGTAAGGAGCAGATGACTTTCTGAGTGAATGTGTTTTATTGGCATGAGCATGGTCATGTCAAGGAACCCAGTGCCTCAGACCAGGGACTTCCACTGAGACGAGCTCACCCTCTCTCCTGTGCTGTGTTTAGTAGCTGCCCTAGGTTCCCTGGTTGTTGTGCAGTTGGCACTCTTCACCAGATTGCTTGCATCCCACCCAAACCCAGCTTTTCTGTGTGTGTTTCCTTCATTTCTCCACTCCTGCTGTTCCTCACCCAGGTTTCCAGGACCAAGCTGCACTGAAAGATTCAAGGATCTATCAAATATGTCTTCCATTCTCATACCAGTAGTCCACAGATCCACTTACAAATTTTCCTCCACTAAATGCAGCTCAACACACTGGTATAGATCTCCAGCTTCATCCTACTCGTTCATGAACTTATGCCTCTGGGGGAGGGTCCATGCTGCCCTCAAAAAAGTGTTTTCTTGCTGGGCACAAAGGATTAGGTGTCTAAGATACACTGACTGAGAAGGAGGTATGTGGAGTGTTTGGAATGGGAACCTTCTTGCTGACATTATTGGATAGTACAGTGCTTCTCAGCCTCCCTAATGCTGCAACCCTTTAATGCAGTTCCTCGTGTTGTGGTAAAACCCCCCACCATAAAATTATTTTGTCACTACTTCACAAATGCACTTTTGCCACTGGTATACATCACAATGTAAATGTTTGAAACTCAGAATGTCTGATGTCACGACCCACAGGTTGAGGACCACTGAGATGGTACATGACTTCTTCTCATGGCTGTGACTACATATCTAACAAGAAGCAATGTAGGAAGGGAGTTCCTTTGCCCACACAGTTTGAGGAAGAGTCATCTGTTATGCTAGGATAATAGAGGCAGGGACAGCTTGTGGTTGTAGAGGTGGGGAATTGCTTACATCTGAGTAGATAAAGACATATAGACAGAATAGAACAGGATCCAGGTTAAACTAGCATCTGGAAGACCCCATCTGCAATAACACACTCCCTTCCTGTTCCACTTCATAATCATTCTTCAACCTTTCCACATAAGATCATTAGGTGGGGACCAAGTACGCAGACATCCCTAACCATATACACAGACTGGGAATTTGGTTTTAATTAATGCATTTTGTAAATGTAAATACATTCTATCTAGCCTACTCACCTAGACAATGAGGACCTCTGCCAGTGTCCTGTTAGCATAGTCCTCAATAACTTAGTGTAATTCTGTAAATGTGTAGAAGTGTTAGGCTAAAATTAGTTTCACTGTATGCTGAATAACTGAAGAAACATATAATGGTATGGTGTAATTTTAACTAAAATTACATGTATAAGCACATTCTTATATAATCACTTATATTTTATGTAATTTACTTATATAAGTAAAAATTAAATACAGAAACTATCTAGACAGCCTCACTGATTTAGAGAGAAGGAGGTAAGCTTGTCTAGCACCTTATTCACTTTTTTTCTAACAATTGTATCACTATTGCATTGCAATAAACAATATATTATTTTCAAAATGTATGATTAAGAGAACAGCTACTCAATCTTTCTTTCATAGGTCAGTTAGGTGATAGATGAGAGAACAGGCCTGGATTGACAGCTGAGAAGTAGTAAGTCACAAATAAGAGAGAGCATGAGTCACGTGTCTGGTTTACCTCACCCATTATAATGTTTTCTAATCCTATCGATCTATTTACCTGTAATTCCATCTTTTTCACTGAGTCTTTACATGTGACTATAACCTAGAATAACTGAAAATCTGGAAAGAAAAAAAAAGCATGGATGGGGCCTGGGTAGGAATTCTAGTGGTGTAGCACAGTGTAGGTTAGCTCAGGAGTAGTAAGACAGGGGTGCTAGGGAGAGGGAAATGGGAAAAGCGGGGAGGGGGTGTTCTTTAGTTGGGGAGGGGAAGGCAAGAGGGATAAATAACAACAACCATATTTGAAAGGCCATAAGGAAACATTTTATGTTTACCTAAAATAACACACACACACACACACACACACACACACACACACACACACACCCCTTTTTGTCATGAGCTATCTAGGATAGGCTAAGTCTATAGGCTAAGTCTAGCAGGTGACCTTTCTGGAGGTGACCTTTCTTGCATGGTCTGCAGTGGGTGAGCTCTATGAGACAAGGTCCCAAAGAGACTTCATCTCAGGATTGTTTCTTGCAACTGATATGCCTTTCTTGTTATTATTAAATTAATATAATAATCCCTGGGCATTAGCCCATACTATTGATCAGATTTCCTGCTTATCATCATAAAAATGAACTTTTATGAATTAATGCTGTTTAGATGAATTAATGTTTCTAAAGAATTCCTGATTCAATTCAAATAATTTTAGGAAGATAGTTTTTACAGATGGTTTTAGTTGCTTTGCTAGAAAGATATAATAAAGTTAAAATCAAAAATAAAATGTACCCATTCCTCATAATAGTAAGTAAGGTTTCATGATAAGAAATTCAATGAGGTTTCATAATTACACTAAAAAAAAAGAAATAGATTTGGGAGAAATTTTTATTCAAGAAAAAACATTTAGGTGGAACGATAAAGCCACAGGTATGCACTATGATAAGGCAAGGTCATGTAAAAACTGTTGCTTTGAACATATAATGAGCTTGTAGAATGAAACACTGCTTTGAACTTAATATTAACATCTGTAACTCCCATTTTATGTAACATTTTATCTCTGAGGTAACTTTCTAAAGAACTTTTTGGCTGAAAAGGTATATAAAGGCCAGAGGGGGGAAAATAAAGTTGGCTGGATGCTTTGGCTTGAGGGGCTTTGCCCCATCCATCCATCCATCCATCCATCCATCCATCCATCCATCCATCCAAATGTATATGTTTGTTTGTCTACATGTATGTGTGTAGGTGTATGTATGTATGTATGTATGTATGTATGTATGCATGCGCTTGTGGAGTGTATCAGACAGGTGGTTGTGACTAATAAAAATGTGAATGTGTTAATGTGTGAATAAAAATGTGAATGAAAATCTAAATGTACATATGATTGTATATGCTTCTGTGCATATTTGCCTGTGTAAAAAATTATTTTAAAAAATCTTCTTTTCTTCATTTCTGGTTTACAAAGAGTTAACCAGCTGATCCAGAGAGACTTCTGTCTGCCTTGCTAGAGAAGGGAGTTCTAGCAATAAATCCTTTACCTACTCTCCCTCCTCCACTGTTAGCAACAAGTGTCAATATGTCCAGAGGCCTGCATCTTCTGGCCTTAGAGTAACTTAGTCAAGATAGGTATATGTGACTATAGAAAGCAGCCCTATTCTCTTGAAAGACCAAGTCTTATCTCCCCCACCCCCACCAGTGCTTTTCCCCTTTGGCAATCTGAACTCTGGAGCTGGACTCAGTGATAATTTTTATCCCAAGAACTACAGACTATTTAACAAAACTCCCAGCAGCAGGAATAGGTCAATGCCCTTTGAGCCATGACCAAAGGTGCCCAAGAGACTCACAAAACAGTATAGGCTACTGCCAATGCCCTTGGTTGCCACAGAAATTGATGTTAAGACCCTATTCGTGAAGACATCACACACTTTGAACACGGCAGTGGAGGAACGGAGCTGAAGCCGATCTGGAAGCCTCCTCTCTGAAAACCAGCTCTCACATTTTCTGAAGCTGCTATGCAAGCTAGAAAAGGAATGAATAGTCATAATCAGCTGCTGGAAAGCCTTTGAACCCCAATGACTAGCATGGTCCGATCTTCCCAAGAGTGTAATAGTGGCACTTACACTTCAGGGGTAACCTCAGCTATCTAGTTGCACTTAAGGCCTGTGGAGTAGGAGGGAATTCATTCCTGATACTATAAACCCAGCCAACTATCTGTGGATGGAGATGTCACAGACCCCAGAAGAGAACCTACTGAAGTGGAAACTTCTGTTTGGGAAAATCAATTTTGTCAAATGATGTTTTGTACAGGTGAAAAGATGTCTTGCTAAAGCAGAATTATTTTTTTTTGAAGCAGACACAGGTGAAAGGATGTTTTGGTATAGCAAACATGTGAAAGGACCTGTGATGAAGGAATATAAATATGACCCCACAGACAGTGGAAGAGGAACATTGGTTTGGTTTGCTTTACCTTGATATTCTCCGCTAATGGCACGCCTGTATTGGTTTGCCTTACATAGCATTGTTGAGCTCCACTTGTTGTAAGGTTGCCATTGAGAGAAACTTGCCTAAGAACTTCTTGTGAAGTTCCTGTGACAGCTTGCTGTTTCAGAAGCCTCACCTGGAGCTGCTTGGTGAGCCTTGCAGTTTCTTTAGGATTGAACTACAGTTGCTGGTTCACATGTGGTGTCTGCCTGCCTAGAGGACTGGACTGAAGCTGCTTATTTGTATTTGGTGTTTGCTCCAGGCTGAACTGCTGACAAAGAAGATTGAACTTGCCACTAAAGAACTATTACTAAACAGGTCCTCTTCCTTCATATTATAATATCTTTCCCGCCCCCCCCCCCCACTACCTCTGTAGGTGGTAGGCAAAGGGAGAGGTTAAATGTTTATTAAAATAGGCTGCAAAAAATTATGCCTACAACCAACTACTGTTAATTTCCCAAACCAGCAAAATATCTAACCACTTTCTAAAAACCCTTATACCCAGACAGGTGTAGTTTTCACCCTTAGTTTTGCAACAGATAAAGACCATTATGTAAACCCAGGGAACATAAATCTCAGGGAACATCACAGAAGTGGAGGCCAAAAGAGAGAATTAGTCTTCTCTAGCGACAAGCCACCTAATATGTTATCTGATTTCTAGGTGGTCATGACTAAGCAAATGAGAAACTCTAGATGGACTCAGTAGGCTGTATTTATGTATGAATATGCATTTTTGTACATGTGTGCATAGGCAGGCTTGTCTGTCATTTTTCTATTTATCCATCTATCCATTCATGTGTGATAATAATCAAAGAAGAAAAAGTCATTAATTTAATAGGAAGTTGTGGGGGGGACAAAGAAAAAACAGGAAGTGGGAGATGGAAGTGCTAAAATGATGAAAATATGAAATTATAAAAGAGAATAGGTTAAAAAAGCAAGAGACTCAAAGCTTGGCTAAAACACATTTGTGAAGGAAAGACAGGCTGTTTGCATGCCAACATGGGTGCTATTGTGTACATGTGAGATGAGGAGGAGGTATTCACCAGCAGGCTGTGTCACCAGCAGGCTGTGCTGCTGGACACTCTACACCTACTTCCTACTGCTAGTTTATCTCTGTCCTGTTGGTCCCAGGAAACCTGAAAAAATGTCTAGCTTGTCTCTCAGTCAGCTTTACTAGTGTGATAACCAACTTTTCTTAATGTAAAAAATACCCTAGTTAAACTCATTTCCAAGGAAAAAGTTTGTTTTATTTGACTGACAGTTGGAGGACTCAGGCTTTATCCTCTGCTTTCTGGCTTTGGGGATGCAGTTCACAATGGAGGACCTTAAGGTAAAGGAGCCTGCTCACCTCAGAGGGCCAAGAAACAGAAAGAGAGGAAGGGGTCAGAGTCTCAAAATCCCTTTGCAGGCCACACCCTCAGAGAACTAACTTCTTCCCACTTGTCCCACCATCTGAAGATTTTATCCAATAGCCCCTTAGACTGGGGACTTTGCCTTTGCACTTCCATGGACTTCTGGGGGGACATACAGTTATAAATTATACCAGAGCACAGGGAGGAAAACGGGGTGTTTCTCTGAGTGAAGGGTGTGCTTTTCTCCCTGTTTTCTCTGAGGGCCTTTGGATACAGGGTGAACGACGACAAAGGAGGTATAACCGAATCTACAGCATCAAAGTGAACAAAAGGCTGAGTCTTAAGTTCCTCAAGCTTCCCCTATACCCACAAGTCCCTGCCCCAAATTAACCCTAGCCTGGGTACCTTCCACGGTCCAGAGAAATCTTGCCATACTCCCTTCCTAAGCTCGCCTCTATACCCAGCTCCCTGCACACATGTGCACATTCAAATCTATCTGAAGTCCAGAAGACCTGCCTTCTCTGAAATGTTCGGCCTCTGACAACATTCTTCTAGAAAACAAAGGGGGACCTGCATTTGAGGTCAGCAAGGCTTGGAGCTCCATCTTAGCCCTTTCTTCCAGCCTGAGACAACACCAGGATCAAGGCTAGGCCCCACCACCCCCACTTGACATGTTGACCAGGACAGTTTCATCCAGACACTGGAGACCAACTTTGTTTTTTTTTGTTTGTTTGTTTGTTTGATTTGTTTTCCTTTCGAAGTGCTGTCAGTTGTGGCAGGGACTTCAAGTACAAAGTCCACAAAGATGCCTGGCAAGTGTTACACTCTTCTGGCATCACTGTGACAGGAACTGAAGTAGCTGGAGGAAAAGATTGTTTGAGCTCATGGTTTCAGTCTGTCGTGTTAGGGAAACCTCAGCAGAATCCAATATGAGATCATGAAGTGGTGAGGTCTTCACATAACACTGGAGTGGGAAGCTGAGAACAAGGCGTGAACCGGAGGCTGGACTATAGAACCTCCAAATGCCTGCCCCTTCTAAGCTATTTATGCCAGCCAGGCCTCACCTCCTGAAGGCCCTACCTCCTGGAAGCTCCTTGGCCTCCTCAAACAGTAGCACTGGCTAGGGACATGTCACCTTCAAACTATAAGTGCTAGGGTGGTTGGCTAAGCTTTTTCTGTCATTTTAGTCCTGAGAGACCCTCTCAACTAGTCAGTCTTTTCTCCATCAAATGGAGGCAGAGTTAGCCCATCTGCATCAGCCAATAAGCTTGTACACATTAGTTAGAAAAGTTGTTATGGCGTTCCTGTCCCCAGGCCAGATAAATAGCAGAAAACAAGCATCAGACAAAATCTACCCTACACCCCCAGGGTCTTTATCAACTCTGTGTGTGGAAGGACAGTTTCAGGATGCCATTGTCCCCAAGTACCCTGTCAGGGCAGAGTCAGCAGGTTCTCCTGATCACACACACACATTTTTTTTTTTTATCTTTGTGTCACTCTCTTCACTTTGTCCTCTGCTGTTCCACCAGGAAATATCTCGAAACAGTAAGGTGAGATGGGTTAGCTGCTTGTGAGCCTTCCACAGTTTGACACAGGTAGGTAGCTAGGAAGTCCTTTGGCCAGAGATGAAGCCCAGTGTGGACTAGAGTGACTAGTGTCACTCCCTTAGCATGATACTTTGAAGCCGTTTAGTTTCTCCTTATGGTTTCATTCTATATTGTCCATAGACTCACTCGTGTGAAGTTATTCTCCATGTATAAAATGTCTGTGACTACAGGAGAGAGGATTGTCACTCATCCTCCCTGCCCTGTTACTGGGTCTCCTCCTCATCCTCCCTGCCCTGTGGCTGGGTCCCCTCATCCTCCCTGTCCTGTGGCTGGGTCTCTTCCTCATCCTCCTTGCCCTGTGGCTGGGTCCCCTCCTCATCTCCCCTGCTCTGTAGCTGGGTCCCCTCCTCATCCCCCTTACCCTGTGGCTGAGTCCTCTCCTCATCCCTCTGCCCTGTGGTTAAGGCTTCTCTTTCTCCTCATCCCTCTTTTCAGTCTTTGGACATTCTGTAGGCTCAATCGTTTGGGTCTTTGTGAGTAGGCAGGGGTTTCATTCTCAGTCACCCTGTACTCTCACGACTGCAGCCCCAAGTCCCATTAAGTATGACACACTTAACAGGGCACAATGCAGTAGTTTCTGATATTTAAAAGGAACTTCATGTTTGAATGCTTCTACACACAGACACACATGTGCACGCGCGCGCGCGCGCGCGCGCGCACACACACACACACACACACACACACACACACATACACACACTCACGAACATTTGACAGGTGGTAAGGTATATAGCAGCCCTGTCAAGCCATGTGTTTAAGATACTGCATAACTAATATATATATTGGCTTTGAATAAAAGTAAGTTAGCTTTTAATTTTTTTTTAAAAAGGTGTCATTTGTTCACTGTAAAAATTTTGGAAACTTCCAGAGCACAAATATGCATAAAAACCTGCCACAACAGAACCAACCTGAGGCAGTCGCTGTCCCTGTATTCATGAATAATATATATGGCTCTTTTGTCCATGCACACGTGTGTGCAGGAATTCACCAGCTGCCTGAATCCCTGCCACCCACTCCCCCTGGCTCTCCTACTGTGTGGAAGTTCTGTGGTTGTCCCCTCCTTCTGGAAACACACAGATAAAACTCGAAAAGCTGAAATGATACTATCGAAAGCACGCTCCACGATATGTCTTACCTACTGGTGGATAACATCAAACTTGGCTTTTTCAGGAAGTCCATCTACACCATAGTTATTCTGATTGCCTAGTACATCATCCCTCAGCAATGCTATGACTGAATGGACAACTGCTGCCTGTTTGTTTAGGTTGGCCTCCAATGGGACTCTGACCGCCATTACAAGAACAATCATGACCATCTTATTTAAAAACAGCTCACTACAAACTTTTGTTTATTGTTTTTTTTCAACTTAATTCCTAGAACGAAAATATTGAGTCCTGGTATGGGGGCGTGGACAGGAATCTTTGTAGCTACACACACATGTACATGTGTACACATGCCTGTATGCACACACATGCATACAACACAGCCAAGTTCCACGAGGCCCTCTTGGCATAGCACAGCATACAAATGACAGCTCTGGACACTGGTAGGCAAAAATGAAGGTGGAGAGACCCTGATTTTGACAGCTATTGTGAACCATGCGGCCAGTGCTAAGTGGGATGATAGGAGCAGAGCAACTCCGCAGAGACACCCATGAAACAACCTCATACTGAGGAAGGGAGCATGGGGAAATGCCTGGGGCTTCAGAGCCCAGATGATCCAAGGCTTTGCTCTTAACATCCATGTTTGAATCAGCAGAAAAATACTGTCCAGGATCTTAAACATGTGGCTCGACCGAGTTGACACATTCCTTTCCACCTGTCAAATTCTCTCAACCAGAGAGATTCTACTTTGGTTCAGAGAAGCCAGAAAATCCAGGTTTTTGACCCATAGTTCTGGCTTACTCTTTCCTGGTTACCCCAGGATGGGGAATGCATACAGCCATACTCTTAACCATCAAACTCTGTGTCTTCCAATTCATTTATATAACAATGTGCGTGGAGTGTTGTCAATTGTATATCAGTACAGAATGGTATCATAGGGTTACAAAGTCATAAGAAGTCACCACTCACATATCTAATCTATTGGTCAACACCAACATTTGAACTGATGCACAAATGGCTCAAATACAGTGATAATTTCTGCTTCTTTGCCATATATAGTCTTAGAATAATACCTGAGTATTGTGGGCAGATAAAAATATTAGGTCAATGAATGCATGAATTCAGAAAATTGTAATTGTGTTTCTCAAGCACAACATCACCAAGGATACTTTTAAAAAAAATCTTTTTTTAAAATATTAAAAATTTTAAAAATATATTCTGAGATATATTAGAAAGCAGGCTTAAAGCTATGATGAAGTGGGTTTCCATGGCACTGGCGAGCCCCACTATTACTACAGCTCATTTTAGAACATTTTCCTCCTCTCCCAAAGAAACCGCTCTCGTTGGCAGTCACATCCAACTCCCCTGATCATTTATATACTTCCTCGGTCAGTTAGGTTTGCCAGTCTCGAGAGGTAACATATAAAGTGCTGCGCAGTAGTGCTTTTCTGGTCTGTCTTATTTCCCCACTGAAAATAAAAATTTTGAAGTTTATCTATTTACGGTACATAGCAGTATTCTGTCCCTTTTCATGTGAGTAACATTCCATGGTATAGAAGAACCATGCAGTTTGACGACTGTTGGACTTGGGGGTTGTCTCTGCTTTTTGGTTATTGGGAATGCTGCAGCAGTAAACACACCCCAGGGTGAGTCTTTTCGTGACATACGTTTTGCTTCTTGTGAACAAAGATGTGAGGAGAGCATGCTCATATTCAGCTAGAGGAAGCTAAAAATACCTGCGTTTTGGAGGCTAGCTCAGTGAGGAAAAGAACCAGTAGAAAAGGAGGGAAAAGGAAGAGGGGGGGGGTGACTGTCTGGGGATGAATAGGAGCAAAGTACATGTACATTTGCCTAAAAGTGATATCAAGACAGGCATCTTCTGTTTTATACACTCTCTAAAGTATTAATTTAAAGAAAACGTTAAGCATTTTTTAAAAGAATATCTAAGATTCATAAATAACCCACAGTGACTGTCTTCCAGTTGGAGACAACACCACAAAAGTAGGCATCTTTCCACAGACTTCTCTCTATGGGATAGGCATTGCTTATGCCATTTTCATGACTATTCTTCACTTTATATGTCCTGAGCAGTCTGTGTATGTATGGAGTGTACGTGTAGGGGTAGAATGTGTTGGAGAGATGCAGGTGTGTGTGTGTGTGTGTGTGTGTGTGTGTGTGTGTGTGTGTGTGTAGGAGATATAATTCTGTGGAGAGGTGATGGTATACACATCTAGAGGTTGGCAATCAACCTCAGGTGTGTTATAACATCACTTCCTTGTGTAGCTATTGCCATTGTTGTCATTATTGTTGTTATAAGACAGGTGCCTCATTAGCCTGAAAGTCACTGACTATGTTAGGCTGGCTCTCCAGTCATCCCAGGAATCCACCTGCCTCCACTTCTCACATGCATCACCAAGGGCAGATTTTTACACATGCTCTGCAGGTCTAACCCAGGTGCTCACACTTGTGTGGCAAGTACTACCACCCGACCTACTCTTTCATCAACCTCTATGTTCTTTGCACTTAATGTCTGCACAATTTTGCATGGTATCTGTGAGCTTTATTTAACTAAATCACTGGCATTGTATATGTATTTTTTTCCTTGAGATTTTTTGTAGTTAAATTACTGGGGATAACACATCTTAAGTTGAGGTTTACACAAATTGTTGGGCATTTCACAGACAGTTTGGAAATACACAGAGGGTTTTGATTGATCCTGACAATTGTTTTCTAGAATGTTCAATCTGGCTCTCACTTCTACTAGCCATAGAAGGAATTGTCTATTCTCTAAAATTTCAGTAAAGCTGGATCATCACAGAAAAACAAAAGTAGAAAGCCACATATTTTAGAACAAAGGTCTATTCTTCAACAATGATGACTGCTGGTAAGGTCTCTCCCAGGCATGGGCTACTCACATTTCCTTTGTTGGACACTCATGAGAAGATTGTTCTTCCTATCACCCACTCTGTCCACCTTACCCTGTCCAGCAGACCTTGCAGGAACTTGTCCCCTTTGCTCACACCTTGAGCAGCAGGAATGACAGGTGGATTGATACCACCTGCCTCCACAGTCAGTCAGACCGGGAGGCTCCTCATGGGAATAGGCAATGTCTCCTGCTGCTAGGAACCCTTTAATGTGTGTGCCTGGACTACTCACTCCTCTCTGTGCTCAGTTTCCTCAGTTGAGATCGCAAGGATTTTAAAACAGCCAGCCTTGAAGCTGACAGCTAGCTAACCTCTAATAACATAACTACACTTCTTGGCTACGTGGGTTCTAGAAAACCACTGCAGATTATACTGTCACATTCGAAGATGTGATTTGGGAAAAGACCAGGTATGTATCTTTAAGGTCAGATTCTAAGAGAGATCCTAGCACTGCCAAGTGACTGCCCACCACTGAGCTGGAAGACCGTGAGTGCAACTCTACCGCCCTAGGGGAGGGGACATCAACATCCTCACCACTGATACTGGACAGTTGCCAATGGCCTTGACTATCTTGTCTTTATTTTTTTTTCTTCTGGAATTCAATTCAATATTCTTTTCCCCCACTCCTCTCTTATTCACCCCCCCATACTCTTCTTTCCTTCTCTTTCTTTCTTTGTCTCATTCACTGTTCTATTGCTGCGAAGAGACATCATGACCCTGGTAAGTCTTATAAAGGAGAGCATTTGATTAGTGCTGGCTTCGGTTTCAGAAGTTTACACTATTGCCTTTATCATAGGGAACATGGAAGCATTCAGACAGCACAGTGGCGGAGAAGCTGAAGAAACTTCTACATCTAGATCCACAGGCAGCAGGAAGATAAAGACACTGGGACTGGCTTAGGCTCTTGGAAACCCCAAAGCCAACCTCCAGTGACAGTTCTTCTAACAAGGTCATTTTTACTCTATTAAGAGCATGTCTGTCAAGTAGCACCAATCTCTAATAACCAAGCATTCAAATATATAAGCCAAGGGGACCATTCCAATTCAAACTACCATGTCCTTCCTTCCTTTTTGATATTTATTCATTTACACAAATTTTTTTTACTTATTTTCCTAATAGTTACTTACTTACCATTATGGTAAGTATTGGGTGAGGGTCAAATGTTCAACAGAACATGGAAGGTCAAATCTAAACTATATCACTTACTAACTGGATAACTTGGGGGCAAAGATGTAAATTTTTCTGTGTTTCCATTGTGAGTGAGTATATGTATGTGTGTGTGTGTGTGTGTGTGTGTGTGTGTGTATGTATGTATGTATGTATGTACACATATGTGTACATGTGTATGCTAAAGTATTGCAGGGTATTTGTTCACACTATGAAACTGAGATTATGCTATTTATCAAAAAAAAAAAAAAGTAAAGAAAAGAAAAGAAAAACCAAACCTGTTTCTTGTTGCCATGTGGCTCAGTCCTCAGCACACATCTTTAATCCCTATGGCTGGAATACAGGCACACCCTTAGTGTACACCTTTAATTCCAAACAATGAAGGTAAAGTTAGTTGATAGAAAGATGCACCATATTTGAAAGTGATGTCTAATTGAGTGGCAGAAAGTGACAAATCGGAGAAAGATTTGATGGAATAGAATATGCCCAACTCTCAGAAAGTGGAAAGGGAAGTTCCTTGAAGCAGAGACAGACAGTACAGTGAGGGAGACAGTACAGAATGGAAATACAGTAGAGTTCATGGAGAACAGGACAGTAGAGTTGAGGAGAGTAGAGCAGCACAGAGAAGGAGAAGGAGGCAGTTTTACTGGGAGAGTTTAACAGAGACAGTAGAAGAGAGAACAAACTAGGCACAGGTGAAGAAAGAACGAGCCAGAGAATGAGGAGCCAGAAGATTAGAACATATTGCCAAAGTCAGTATGAAGCCAAGCCAAGAAGCTAAAGAGAAGTCAGTTTGAATCAATCAGCTTGGAGAGGAGTTTGAGCCAGAACAACTGAGTTGAGCCAGCCAGCCAGAGTTCAGAAAGAACAAGAAAAGGTGAGCCTATTCAGCAGTAAGTCTCAGAGGCTGAAAACATTCTAGGCCTAGATTAGATTGTACAGAAGCTAGAAGCTTCCAGGACTAGGCCTTGGTTAGCACCCTGAGGCAGTAAGCTTCCAAGACAACAATTACAACAGGACAAAAATAAAAGTTAATTTTACACTCAAAGTTGGATATTGGGTGTTGTGCAGGTAAGTTTATTTTGCCAATTTGATACAAGCATCATCTGGGAAGAAAGAACCTCAATTGAGAAAATGTCTGATTAGATTGGCTAGCGGTGGTATCTGTGGGACATTTTCTCAATGACTGTATTTATCAGGGTTCTCTTAAGTAACAGAACTTACAGAATTGTAAAACTATTCTCTCTCTCTCTCTCTCTCTCTCTCTCTCTCTCTCTCTCTCTCTCCATATCCACACACATACACATACACATACACATACACATACACATACACATACACATACTCATATACATACACATTTCACACACATATAGTAATTGATATGAGAAGACCCAGTTTACTGTGAGTAGTGTCATTCCTAGGCAGGTGTCTTTTATTGTATCAAAAAGCTTGCTGAACAAGCCTGGAGGACCCAGCTAGTAAGTGGAGTTCCTTCATGGTCTGTGTGCTTCAGCTCCTGCTTCCAGGTTCCTGTGCTGAGCTCCCAGCCAGGTTTCCCTTTGTGATGAGCTGTTGACTTGGGATGTGCGAACCAAATAAACCCTTTCCTTCTTAAGTTGATTGTGTTCAAGGTATTTTGTCTCAGCAATGGAAAGCAAATTAAGACACGTGTCTTCCTCTTTACCTTGTTTTCTGAGAGAGTGTCTCTCACAGAACCTGGAGCTCCCTGGTTTGACTGGATAGTCTGGGCAGTGAGTTTGGGGGATTCTCTTCTCTGTTTTCCCAGGCTGGTGTTCTGGGTGCACACCACCACAGCAGCCTTTTACTGTGGGGTCTGGGTTAGAGCTCATGTCCTTATGTTTTCATGACAGTAATTGCCCATTGGCTCATTTCCCTAGTCTTCCTGTGCTTTCATCTCTTCATCCGTGAAACAAGACATGTGTTTCTTCCTTGTGGTTGAGGTACAGAAACTAAATAATTCACTAAACACTTGAAGTAACAACATCCAAAATAATATTAGCTTCTAGCATTTCAGTGGGAATCAAAGCCTGTAGATATTAGGAAAAAGTATGTGGTAGACCTCAGCTGGTATTTCTGTTCATTCATGTTTTCCTCCCAGTGGTCTGATACCTATTCCCTCCTCCCCCTCCCTCTTTCCTTAAGTTCCCATGCTCTTCTCTTGTCCCTCCCTTCTCTCCTGTCCTGTCCCCACTACTACTTCATAAACATTTGCTAACACCTTACTACATATTATTTTAAACATAATCAGTAACTATAGCAATATATATTTATCTTTCCCTAGAGACAGGCAAGACTAGTGTACCCATGTGAGTCCATAATAGATTTTCATTTGCTGTGATATAAAAAAGTCAAATGTAAAAGATTGGCTATCATGTCAGAAATACAAGGGACTATAGGCTGTCTATTCTAAGCATTTCATATCCTCACAGATGAGAAAGCTGTGCCCCAAGGTAAGTGACTTCAAAATGTTCCACAGCCACTTAGCCAAGGATCAGGATGTGAGCCTGTGGTTTTTTAGTATATCATATTTTTTCCATAAACACTAACCAGCAGCTGCACAGATGTAGCAGTGAACAAGCCAGCCTCAGACAATACATCTCAGCATCTCACAGGAGCCAGCCACAGACAATGCATCTCAGCATCTCACAGGATGTGTTGCATGTCAGTGTTTAGGTCTGGCTTCCTTCAGCATCCCTTCTCACCAATTCGCATGCATTGACATGCTGGCAGTGGTGGGACATGAGGGTGCTTAATACATATTACCCATGAAATCCTACCTCTAGCCTACCTGGTGTTTGCCCAACACCATCACAGATGCTGCCTTATGTGGGAATGGAGACTTTGCTCAAGTGACCTTTGCTGTTTACTGAGATGCTGTCCATCTGAAAGTAATGCCAATAGCCAGAAACCATTATGTACAAGAGAACCACAAGCTTGCAGCCTGATCTTTGTTAACTTGGCCTTTGACCTCTGCTGCCTCCTCCTCTGGCTGGGAGCTGCTGAACTATGGAAAACTCAAGGCCCTTTTACCAAGTAATAATTGTATACCTCTTGTGATAGACACTCTGCAGAATTCCCCAGTATGGAAATAGGAAAAAAGCCCTTTCCACAACTCTTAGCTTTGTTTTGGAATCATAGTGGCCAGGTTCGTACAGCCTATGCATTGCAGCAGGCAAGAGAAGCCTGGACCCTGAGCCAGCTCTGGAGAATATGAGCTGAGCAACTTTCAGTAAGTCATTAATTTCTCTAGGCTTTGACCCTATTCATTACATCTGGGTACTTCTGCCAGCCTTCCCAGCTCACAGTAAGCCAAAGAGTTTGACATTATTGCACTGAACTCATTATCAGGAGTCGATTTGCCATGTCCACTCGTCTATCTGGGCTCTGACAGGGGTGTGGGCAGGATTGCCCAGTCATTTTTATTTGACGGGATATAAGAAGAATGCCTGACACAGTTCATAAGTTTGTTAGTTACTTTTCTTATTAAATGAACAAATTTCCTACACACACTAACTTAAAGGAGAAATGATTTATTCTGCCACAGGATTCATTTTAGGGAAGACAGGATTGGGAAGAGTTTATGGCTGTGGCAGTGGCACCGTGAAGTTATGTGTTCACATCTTAGGGGTACAGGGATCACAGAAGGGACAGGAAGCAGGGGCTAGCCATGAAATATCAAGGTCTGCCTAACAGTGACCCTCTTTCTCCAGCAAGGCTTCACCTTTTCAAAGTGCGTTTTTAATGCTCAGACTATGATCAGCCACAGATTAAGAACTCAGTGTGAATTTTATAGTCATAGAGAATGTCCATGTTTACTTCACCAATGGCTGACACAGCTTGCTAACAGTGTCTGGACCACAGTCAGGACTTCACACAGGCCACTCAATGAGGACACAATGATTTCTTGACCAACTTCCAGGTTGGAGAACACTAGGACTTAGGAGCTAGTGTGACAGGTCCCGTGGGTAGAGGGAGAAGAGGCCATAGCATAAATTTAAGGAGAAGGGGACAGACAGCACCTTGACCTCTCAAGGACACCTGATGAGAATCCCCTGGGTGAGGAGCCACTTTTGCTTTGGAACTATGGTAGGTAGGTGCCCACTAGGTGACAGAGAAGGACAAGAGACAGCTGAGCATAACCCATGTCAATGCCTAGTTTTAAGATGAAGCTGGCCTCTTCCAATGCTATTCTCTCAGGAGCCTGTCCTCCATTGAAGGGGAATCTGTTTTCCTTGGTTGAAGGTCTGCCTTAGCCACTGTATCCCTTCAGTGACTACAGCTTTAATTCCCACCTGCCTCCCAGAAGCCAGGAGGATTGGACTGGGCCAGAGAAGGCCTCATTTTATCAGGTGATTTATAGTATCCAAGACACATACTGAGAAGAGCTTTTAACTTGGAAACATTTAAACTATGTTTTTTTTTCCCTCAGAGTTTTTTTATTTTCTCTCTCCTCTCTTGGCTTGAGACTGCAATAAAAGGCACGATTACCTGCAGTAAATACCAGACTGGCTTTGTGCTCAGTGAGAGGGAGCCAGGAGACGATGCAATAGGAGCCAAAATTGAGAAAGAGCATCTGAGAGAAGGGATAGCCACTATCTTGCCTTCCCCCTGTGATATAGTCTTTCTCATCCTTCACCTGACATGCTTCCATTGGGTGTCCCAACTCTATCTCTTCTTTCTTGGCTCCCTTGTCTCTCTGTTTATCCCTTGTTAGAGATGGAAATGATGCCTACCTGGGGTGCTGAGTATCACATCATGAGATTCTAATTAAATTATGAGCATCTTCCCAAGGCTGGGTATCTGTTTCAGTTTCTGGAGACCGTGACAATGACACAATCCCTGTGCCCTGTGTAGTGTGGCTTCTACTTAAGAGCATGCTAACTTCTCACTAACCCAGAGCTTTAAAAATGATCAAGGGGTGTGTGAGGGGGTGGAGCTTAAAGACTTCTCAGGGATGCAGTGCTATTTGATAGTTAATGATTGGGCACTCAGTCTCCCCATACTCTATGTCTCACAAGTTTAAAAGGTAACTGTTATTGTCTCCATTTTATTGATGATTTTGGTATATAAGTTTATTTACTTATTTATTTTGTTTTCTTTTTTAAATTTATTTTTATTGGATATTATATTTACATTTCAGATTTTATCCCCTTACTCCCATTACCCCCATCACCCAGGAACCTCCTATCCCATCCCCCCTCCTCATGCTTCTATGAGGATGTGCCCCCACCTACACCCCCACCCCCACCTCCCCACCCTCGAATTTCCCCCTACTTGGTGTTTAGCCTTCATGTGACCGAGGATCTCCTTTCCCATCTATGCCCGACAAGGCCATCTTCCCATGACTCCATAGGTAAATAAGTTTATAAAATATATCCTATACTAAAAGTATAAAGTTTAATATGAAGCCCCATAGCTTATGTTCTGTTTGAAAGTTCATTGAGCTTTATAGCTTATGAGTCTGGTTAATTTTTGTGTGTAATTTTTAAAATAATAAACTTTATAAAATTAACATACACACACAGATGAGGAGACTGAAACTCATAGAGGTTTGTGAACTTGCATGCAACTACCAACATCAGAGCAATAGTGCCAGGACCTCATTCAAAATCACTGGTTCTTCTTATATGTCTGGGAGAATGGGTAGAGAACAGACTGGGGTCCACGGTCATCCTCCAGTGGTTCTTGATGCCCTGAGGAAACTGCCAGACCCACTTTATCCCAGGAGTCAGAGGCACCATTTTCTTTCTTCACCCAAGACCAAAGTTTCACTAAGACTCTGAATCCTCAACCCAGTAGAAAGTAGAACACAAGAGAGTTTCTGAGAGGAACTCATGAAACGGTGAAGAGATGCTAAAAGTAGGAGCTGGGAACCCAAGAACAGAAGACAGATATTGGTTGAGTAAGGGGTACAAGTATGAGTTTGAGACCTGTGCTTATGTCATGGGCCTTAGTATCAGAGAACTGAGTTAAGGATGCTTCAGTCATCAGAAGGCAGGCCGGTCCTGTAAAAAGCCTGTTTATGACAGAGTGGGTGGGATGCAGTTCCCTTCCTGGGATGTCTGTGAAGTATAAACAGAGCAGTTCTGGGAATCTAGCTGGAGGCAACGGAGAGAGAAATGTTCTCTTTCAGCCCCAAGAGCGTGGAATTCAGAGTACATTTAAGAACAGATTGAAACTGAGGGTAGGATGGGCAAAGTTGGAAGTTGTCCTTCGCACAGAATGAAGTTACTATGCATTCTTCTAATGGCAGCAGGTGCCCAGACGTGGCAGCAATAACTGGACAGGAATGTTTGTGTAAACAAAAGAAATATAAATAGACAGGAAAGAGTAAACCAAATATAACACCCCTCCACCAAGTTCAAAGTCACTGTGAGATTGACAGGCACTATTTTCAGAGGGGTGTGGAAGAGCAGGCAAGCACTATTTATAGACAAGGGGTTGTATGTAAACTCTGACAACCCATGACTGCTTTCTGCAGCGCAGTACATGGTCCAGCTCGCTCTCAGATGGTCCATTGTTCTCTCATCCTCACAGGGAGGACACCAAGAAAGAAGAAAGACTAAGGATGCCTTTCTTCTCCCATGCGCATACCCATGCATATACATCCTTCAGGCCAGCCCTTTCTTCTCCAGGCTCACTGTGGAACATGCGTTCTTTAAGGCTGACTTGACATGCATTTCTAGATCCTACCACAGGTCCAGCTGGTGCTCCTTGCCCCTCTTCCATAAACACACATGGCACATCTCATGATTTCTTCTGCTGCTTTTCTGTCCCTGTGAGGGTTTCCACCAGCCATGTGAGGATAAGATTATAGCTTATGTCTTCAAGCTAAGTAAGCACATAGTAGGTAAGCAGTTGAGGTCTGAATGGGCAATGCCCCCCATAGGTTCATACATTATGGTCATACACTATGGTTCATATGCTTTGGTTGCAGTAACGTGAAAGACAACTGCGGTTCACTCACTTTCTCACTGACCCAGAGGAAACGTGAGCTTGAATTGGATACAGGGAAGTTTTCTGTTTGACAATTAGGGTGCTGGGGACAGTGCCATGCTTGACATCTTGCTCAAAGGCTGAGGGATGACTGTACCACTTTTTAAGTTTGTTTTTACTTTCATGTTTTCATCTATCTTATAACAAAGGTATCCATAATTATGATTTATAAATGTTATCTATATTTCTACTTCCAGGTGACTCCTTGTTAAGAATAGTCCTAGCTATTTCCAGAACATGGACATTACAGTTTTTTCCTCCATCATGAGATTTGCATCCATAATAACTTAAGTAATTCCTGCTCTTTTGAGTCCTTTTGAGTCTTTCCTTCCCTACTTCCCCCTTGGTTGTCTCGTAGCCAGAAGGGGGCAGCAGCCTCTTAGTATTTTCTTCCTTTGGTTCTAAAATCCTTAGCAGTACTCTGGAAAGAAACAGAATAGATCTTGGGATTCACTGGGGAAGGGGAATGAGGTCACATGACCAGCACGCTAGAGAAGAATGTGTTTGGTGTGTCCTTTGCTCACAGAGGCCTGAGAATCTGGTCTCATTGGATGACAATAAAGAACTTAGGTCTTTGACATTTGAGGACTCAAGCAAAGTTCTGGGGCCCTGAAGCCTGAGAGGTGCTAGATGATATATAGACAAAGGGCTGTCTGGGTAGGACATGCTGCAATGCACACCCTCTATCTGGTTGGGAACCGGATCTGAAAAAGATCCCTAGGGGAAAGGTGACATGCTGGTCAATCAGTTTTTTGTTTGTTTTGTGTTATTTTTTTTTAGAGAGCTAGGACTGCCTTTGAGGTTTGCCCTCAGGTCCATCAAGAGCTTCCTTGACCACTCAGAGTATGGTGGTAGCAGATGAGGCATTACAATTTAATTCCCACCCAACACTAGTCCCACAAGTCCAATTAGTGATCTGGTGAGTGTTCAGTCCATACATTGACTTCATCCCATCAAAAGCCAGAGGAAAAGTGTGGGTGCTTCATGGAGGAACAGAAGCTGCCTGATATTCCAGGTCACACAGGAAGTAGGCAGAGAACCTAACTGCCTGGAGATCCCCAGAGTGTGGGGTGGGAGCTGGAGTCCTACGAAAGACACCCCCTTCCTCCTCTAATTCTACCTGGTTCGAGTTTTTAATCTGTAGGGTGACATTTTCCCCCCAAACTATTAGAAAACAAAGCAGCAGGGAGATAGGAGTATTTTTCAAGGACAAACTCTGTTGTGCTTTTCCACAGAACGATGCACCGTCTAGGTTGGCTGTACTTCAGAGGTTGGTGCCCTCAGAATGGGTAGGTCAAATTGTTCCATGTGACTGAACTGCCCTGAGGGTGACCCAAATGAATCCAGTCCCTTCAGCTCTGTTCTTAAAGAGGAAATGGAAGCTAATTCAAGGGGATGCTGGAAGTGGCCCAGGTCTAGTTTAGCCTCGGGTAAGCCTTGCTGCCTACGCTCCTTGAGTGGCACATTTTCAGTGGATGTTGGACAAGCAGGCAATGCTGTTCATTTTCTTTTCTTCCTCCTCTAGGCCCCCTGAGGCCCCTCTAGGCCTCCTGGAGGCCTCTCTATGTGCTTGGGAAATTGAGCTTCCCTAAGGCCGGTCCGTGCTCCCAGTTCTCCCCTTGATAAGCATTTACCTTCTATTGCTCTTCCGATCAGTATTTGCTCTGCATTTCCTGGTCTTTGTGGTTTGTCAGCTCCTTAACATTGCTTGAGCTTAGTTGGCGTGTGTTAGGGTGAATTATGAGAGTTAAAAAGCTTCCAGACCTCTGGCATGCTGGAACAGTTCCCTGAATGTGGGTCTATTACGAACTGCTGTCATCGTAGTTTATAGCAAAAACATCTCTTGCCCCCAGGACACGACTGTTTTCAAAGCGTTTCTGTCCAAAGTTGCTTGTGCAGATACTCAGGAGATTATTTCTTCCATTTCTGCCTAGTTTTCAGGGAAGGATTTTAGCCGTGTTTTTAGTGTGTACAAATCTCACTCTGTAGCGTGATTATGAAAAATGAAACCAAAGCTTTCCCACTCTAAATCCTAGTCCCAGATCAATAGGCTGTGTAACCTCGATAAGCCACTGAATTTTACTCACCTCGAGTTGGATTTCTGGGAGCTGAAAGGGCATGGATGTTTTTCCCTGCTAGGAAGTTGAGAAACAGTTTTACATAATCTTACAGATTGGATTGGTTGGAGGGCAGAGAAGCAAGCGCTGGTGGGTTAGGTAGTCTGAAGGGAGCTGTTGCCGTATTGGCTGTGGATCTATTTGCCTTTGCTTTAAATCTTCACCCACTAAAGGAGTGAAGTACTGAAAAGCATTTGGAATCTGCTAAGCTGGGAAATGAGATAACAGGGCAGGGCATACCATGGCTGGCCCTCAAGTGAGCAGCTGCTTTACAGAATATGCCGTGGGCCTCAACCTGGCAACAGGGCCCCTGGCTGAGCCTGGTACCAAACAAGGACTCTGTAAATACCAGGGAAGTGAATGGACAAGTGACTGTCTCTAGTTTGGGTCAGTGCCACTGAGAGGGCATCCAGGGTGCACAGGAGGAAGGGACCTGGGCAAGAAGGAGATTGCTATTGCTGGTTGGTAGTATGAAAGACAATTTGACTTGCCCCCTGCTTGAATCCTGCAGAAAAGCTTCTGCTGTGGAATGCCTGCTCTGTTGGTAGGAGGGAAACACAGACCTAAGGAGGCAGCCAAAGGCCTGAAATGGGTGTAGCTTTCTCCGGGTTGTTTTAGAAGGAAATCAAAACTCCTCTTTCACAGGGAGCTGATAAAACAGAATTCTGCTTCCGCCTCCTCTCCTGCATGTGCTTTGATTACACTTTATGTTTTCTTCTCGCCTGAAGTAGCAGTGTCTTATTTCATTTTACAGTTAAAATGTAGCCAAATGGGCATTGCTGGTTGCTGCAGATCTGTGGATTTAGCACACTGAGGATCAGTTCGCTGGGATCAGAATATGGCTCAGTTCTGTGACTGCACGACTCCCTGTGTATGTCACCCTCCATAGTCAGTCTCTCCCTGGATCTGCAGCCTCTAACACAGCCAGTTTTCTAGCATCACGGTTTTACGACTCGGAACCTATGGCATGAATGTAGTCATACAGCCTGTAACTTTCCAAGTTCAGTTTCTGTATCTCAGCCCACGACTTTTGAGAGTGACCCGAGTTGTGCTTGTGGACTATTGTCATCTGTTATCGTTTGTCATCATTACTAGGGAGCAAAAAGATGACTTTTGCACTGGCTTGATGAAAGCTTCCTGTATAGCTTCCACTGTGTGGGTGACTGTGACTGGAGCCATTACGTTTATGATAACAAATTCTCATTTCTCTCAGCTGAATACAGAGGATTGGGACTTCAGAGTCATACAATTAATACATACTGAATTCTGCAAGACGCTGCTAAACTGGTCACCAGAGAAGCTGCGATATTTTGGGTTCTTACCAGGAGGGCGTGAGTCTCAGGTGTATGACATCCTTATCAGGAAGGACATGACATTGTCGGTCCAGAAAATACTGAAGCCAGATGTGGTAGTATATACCTTTAATCCCAGCATTCACGGGGCAGAGGATCTCTATGAGTCTGAGACCAGACTGACCTACATAGTGATTTCCAGGACAGTCAAGGCTACCTAGCAAAACCCTGTCTCAAACAAACAAATGGAAAATACTGAGCCACTGCAGCAGGGGAGTGGGGACAGTTTATTGTGTTTAATTGTGAATTTCTTTTAATTAATAATGATGGTGGATGTCTTGTCATGTGCCTGCTTACTAGTCCACTTTACTTTGAGGAATCTGCCCCACTTCTAAGCTGATAGTTTTCTCGTTACTCAAGTGTTGAATATTCTCTACAGAAGTCCTTGATTAGATTTTTTTCACAAGTGGTTCCTTTTAATTTGTCTTTTTTTTTTTTTTTTGTAGAAGTTTATAGTGCTAAAGGTCAAATTCCCAATATTTTATATTAGGGGGTTGTACTTTCAGTAGTTATCTGAGAAATTTATGCCTCTCCCCGACCAAAAACTTTCTCTTACGCTTTATTTTAGAATTTTTGTCATTATAAATGTTGACCTTTGGGTCTGTAAAGCGCTTTAAGTTCACTGAGTTGCACTGAGCGTGAGGTATGGACCAGAATTCATCTGTTTGGGTATACAAATCCTATTGTCTCAGAATTCTTTACTAAAAATACCATTCTCTCACAATTGAATTGCATTGGTGCCTTGGCCAAAAATCTGTGGGCCATATTTGTGTAGGAGTGTTCCTAAACTTCCATTCCGTTTCATTGATCTATTTCTGAGTGTTCCCATAAATATCTGTGTTGGTTACTATAGCTCTATAATAAGTCTGAGGTAAGAGGGATGAATTCTCCCACTCAGTTCTTCTTGCACACAGTGTTTTGTCTATTCTTATGGTATTATCATTCCATATGAATTTTAGAATTAGCTTCTCAGTTTCTATTTTTAAAAACAGCCTCATGGCATTTTGACCAGGATTGACACCTTTACTCGGTGACTGTATCTCTTCATTTATTGAAGCCTTTGCTTTCTTCCCATCTGCATTTTGGAAAGTGCACATTCTGTACATGTGTGCTGGGCTCAGAGGTCGCACATACAGTTCAAAGCTATTGTAAATAATAGAATTTTTTCTTTAGATTTGTTTCCAGTTGTTGGTGGTGTGGATCTAGAACGGAAGTTGCTTTCTATGCTTTGCCCTCGTATCCTGTCACCCTGCGAGTTCACTCAGCAGCTCAAAGACATTTTGCTTATATGTCTTACTATGAAACATTAGAATATAGTGAAACTGGGATTATTGTCTTCCTTTTCATTTGAATGGCCTTTGTTCCCCTTTCTTGCGTTACTGAACTAGGATTTCCAGTGCATGTTAAATAGGACTGCTCAGACCAGACATTCTCGCCATGTCTGATAGGCGAGAGGAAGTGTTCTGTCTTTCACCATTATGTGTAATACGACTCACAGGGTTTGTATGGATGCCTTTTATCAGTAGGATGATTTCCTTTCACTCTCAGTGTGTTGAGAGTTTATATCACCGATGGATATTTAACTTTGTCAAACACTCTTTGGCATTAGTAGACAGTGTGCCTTGTGGGTTTTCCCCTTTCATTTTAACGTGATGGATTTTACTGACTGCTCTGGAATATTGCATTCTTGGAATACGCCCCACTTTGTCAGGTTAATTTTTCATGTCATGCTTTTGTTCCTTTTTTTTTTTTTAACTGCCTTTTGGCTGCTCTATTCTCCATGACCTATCTAGAACACTGGCTCAAACACCTCCCTTATCTTCGTGGGTGTCAGTTCCTTTGGTTAGGCCCATGGTCCTCTGAGCTCACTAGCAGAGTGAGGAGGCAGTGCGCAGTCCACAAGGCCAAACTTCTTGCCATGTCCAAGGATATTTGGAATAAGGAATCAGGAGGATTTGACTTACACAATTCCCATTCACTCCTGGCAGATTTTCCCCCCTGAATTTCCCAAGAGTCCAATAATAGGTTCTAAGCAAATAAGCTATATTCATTCTATCATTCATTCAACAGATACTTACTGAGAATGCATTATTATAAGGTATTCTGTTCAACCCTGGGGGTGCTATGGTAAATAAAATATAGTATCTACCTTCATGAAGCTTATATATTGGTAGAAGAACCAAATGCTAATCAATACATAGCTGTCGAAAGGGAGCACTGGCAATCACTTTACAGTATTATTTCTGTATGTCAAAGTCCTAAGTAAAAAATGTCATAGTGGCTACGCAGAGGGCTCATATGTGGAGATAACCTCAGCACTGAAGAAGAAGAGCTAGACAGAACTCTGGGACTGGCTGGCTGGCCAGCAGAGCCAGAAAGACAGACAGACAGACAGAGAGAGAGAGAGAGAGAGAGAGAGAGAGAGAGAGAGAGAGAGAGAGGTGAAGGATATGATAATGGAGAAATGACTGATACCTGAGGCTATCCAGAATCCTTTAGCTGACACACACAGATGCTTCAACAGTAAACACACCACCCACATATACTAGAAGAACATGTATGCACATAATATACATACACCTTCACACACAAATATATACTCATACCTATACACACAAATACAGACAACCCATTTCCCCTCACATGAACACTTTTACACAAACACACATGCACACACAAACACACACAGAAGTACACACACACACAAACACACACAGAAGTACACACACACTCACACACACACACACACACAGAAGAATCATGCCATGTTATAATTTCATATAAACCCTCATAACATCTTATATACATGCAGACTGCACATGATAGTGGGAGTTTACATTTCTATCTGACTTGATGATAAACTAAGGGACAAATGATCGCTCTGTGACTACATGGGGCAGTCTCCACGTGACTTGTCATCCAAAATTGACAATATGCTTGAGGGATAAAAGGTCTAGAAGCTGAAAGAAACACAGGGGTGGCCTAGGAAAGAGAATGGAGACTTTTTCACAGTGGCTACTCTCTGGAAATTCCATTTCTTCCCCCTATCACTGGGATCCCAAGTGCTAAGTGACAGATATGTGGAAGGGCAGTAGGAGGCAGAAGGTATGTTGAAATGTAACTTGAGGAAAGAGAATTGGTGACATGCTTCTGGAACCCAACACTAAATAGATGCTAAGCTAAGTCACCTACGGTGACCCAACCCAGCTTCCAAAGAGGCACTAGCTGTGTTAAACATTGGGACTCAGAAGCATTCCCTCTTCCGAAGTCTCATCAAAAAAGTGAGCAAATCAAGACTCCATGGGAGACTCTGCTTGTGACTCTCAGAGTAGGCAGTAGCTGAGCTCTGCCTCTCAGAAAGGCCTGTGTAGCTTTGTTCTTCATTGACAAAGGTTGAGATCTCCTTATGGGGACAAGGACATGGAATCACAGATGTGGCATAGTGTTTGGATGTTGAGGAAGATGGAAGGATGCTGGAAAAAACAGCCTTCTCCAGACTAAAGCTGGAAAGCTCAAACTGCACACATTCCATTGGCAGAACGATAACCAATTCTGGCTGAGTCCTTACTCTGTGTCAGGAACTATTTTACATACACACATCAGCGGATGTGGTCCTCTCTTCAGTGAATTAGATGTATTAGCTCTACTTTATAAATATAAAACCTAAGGAGGTGGATGAACACCAACATAGATCTGAGTTTACAAAGCCAGCGCTCTAAATCTCAGGGACTTAATTTCAGATGCAGACAGTTAACGACAGAATAAACCATTTTATGGTGGAGAAGGCCTTTGGTTTCTTCTGTCTATAGTCCTCACATAATGAGGTCCTCAACTGATAGCATCAGCTCTTTGCCATCTCTAGTGACCTGATAGCTGCAGCATTTAAAAAAGCATGTGGCTGTCTTAGAAAGGAAAAGTCCTGACGTTTCTAAAAACTACCCATGCTGAAAAGGTTGACCACTGACCCCAGTTAACAGTCTTTCCCTTCTCTCACTTACTCTACTGCCCTGGGCAGTGTGCCAGAGTCTATAAAGCAACCTCATTCCCAAATCCTTTATAATTCTCTTCTGCCATTGTTAGCCTTCTGGGTATTACCTAGTGCCCATAAAGCATATTAAATTAATTTCTTCAGCCTCACATGACATTTATATTTGAGAGGTAACTCTGTGATCAGGCAGTGAGGTGTCTGATTTAAAAAAAAAATGCTAACTTTGAATCAAGGGAAGAGCTAGGTGTTAACGTCTTTTGGTCACACCACACACTGCACATGCTCATTAAGTCATATGACTGGAACTGCTTATGGTCAACCGGGCTGCAAACTAACTCCCCGTGCTGTTTAGTTTTGTCAACTTAAACTAGAGACACCTGAGAAGAAGGGACTTCAATTGAGGAATTACATCTATTCGCTTGGCCAACGGGCATGTCTGCAAGGCATTTTCTTAATCAATAGTAATAAATGTGGGAGGGCCCAGCCCACCTGAGCAAGTGGCCCTGGATTATGCTGAGCCAGCCATTCAGCAGCATTTTATCGTGGCTCATGATGGCTTGGGTTCCTTCTCTGATTTCCTTCAGTGGCTGACTGTGATCAGGGTCTGTAAGCCAAATAAACTCTTTCTTCCACAAGTTGCTTTTGGTCACGGTGTCTATCCAAGAAATAGAACACAAACCATAATACTACTCCTTGTAGGATCTAAAAGAAGACGTGTCAAGAGGGGATATGCTTGGAGATTTTCACTCCTCATTTCCATGGCTACATTTCTACTGAGTTCTAGCAGGTTCTTTACCAAGCACCAAGCACCAAGCACCAAGCACCAAGCACCAAGCACCAAGCAC
>JANHMN010000008.1:51958083-51969201 GCA_030674055.1 Rhabdomys pumilio
AGCACCAAGCACCAAGCACCAAGCACCAAGCACCAAGCACCAAGCACAAGGGAAACAGAAGAGAAGTCAGTAGCACTATGCCTGCCATCAACTGTGCCATGGAACTTTTGTGTTTTCTCCATCCACTTGCCACCTTGACACTATTTCGAAGATCGTGGTGGTATCATAGGAATGCCCCTATAGGCTCAAATATTTGAATGTTCACTGCTCAGTAGTTGGAACTGTTTGGGAAGGATTAGGAGGCATGACCTTGTTAGAGGAGGTGTGTCAGGGAGGGTGGGCTTTGAGGTTTCAAAGGACCCATATCATTCCCAGTTAGGGGTTCTCTCTGTTTTGTACTTGTGAACCAAAATGAAGCTCTCAGCTGCTGCTTCAGTGCCATTTCTGCCTGCTGCCATGCTTCCCACCATAACGGTCATGGACTCACCCTTTGAAACTGTAAGTTTCCACCAACATCTTTATCCATACATTGCCTTGGCTGTGTGTATTTTGTCCCAGCAAAAGAAAAGTTAGTAAGACAGAAAGTATATTGTTGGTTTTTTTTCTTTTGAATTTTTTCCATGAGGCTGTTCAGAAGAAAGAGCTTGAGAGGCCTCCCTGTGAATACCACCACAGAGTGTAGACATGGCTATGGGAATTCCCATTTCTCAGTTTTTCCTACATTTCAATGTACTTTTACATGTGCTGTGTATACAACCATCCACCAAACATTTACTGAATGCCTACCATGTATCAGGTCCATTGTATAGCCAAGCCATCTTTTCGGGACATAGCCGTACTACAAATGAAAACAAGAATTTTACCCTCCTGAGCTGTATAGTGGGGGTTATCTCATCAGTAACCACTGGGGGGAAAATCAGCAGTCTCTTTTTATGAACAAGATGAAGAACTCATTGTTGACAGATATTTGTTATCCTGCTCAAGTATACAGAGATAGAGAGTAGCAGAGCCCAGAGCATGTAGGCCCCCCGAGTCCTTGTTCACCATTCTCTCTATGGTACGACCATTTTGCCTTGAAACTGCACAGTGATGACTATGTAGAAGCATGAACTCATCTGAGTCGTCACCATCCTTTCTTGATCCTCCAACTCAATCCCTGTAGAGAAATCACATGTCAAGCAGGTTCTGCCTGCTCTTAAGTCATCCATGGATTCCAATGAGCCACAGATCTGACTGTCCTGAAGTCCTGTTATGTCTCCAATTTGCATCCCTGAGTTGCAAGTTTAACACTTCAATCCTCCTCCATCCTCATTCCACATGAAACAGTGCATCTTTTGTGGTCCCTAACGGCAGTTTGCCAACTGCATCATCCTTAGAACCACGAGCACATTTCCAAATTGAATTCTTAACTCTTTGGTTTCACTCCACGAGCAACAGAGGGATTTATCATCATCTGTTCCTTAGCTTAGTTTCTCTTCTGTCATTAAAAGGACTGCTTTACCTATGAGACAAAAACTTGTTGTCTAAAACAATCTCTAAGAAGCAATGGTGGGAACAGGCTGCAAGTTCATGGTGTGTGTGTGGGGTGGGGGGATGGGCCTCATGATGTGTAGTTAGAACAAGGTTTTGGCAAGCATCAGTTCATTAAAACAGTCCTTGAAGAAAGAAAATGGAAGAAGAAGTGTTAGGTGAAGTTTTATCATAATGGAACGGGTTTGGGATTTGAGTAAACACTAGAGTCCATCTCAGCTCAGCTGTTTAACCACTATCTTGGGCCAGTCATTTAAAACACTCCGAACATTCATCAACTTCACCTATTAAATGGCATACTAATACC
Source organism: Rhabdomys pumilio (assembly GCA_030674055.1). Lineage (NCBI taxonomy): Eukaryota > Metazoa > Chordata > Mammalia > Rodentia > Muridae > Rhabdomys > Rhabdomys pumilio. Next base: position 51,959,861 of record JANHMN010000008.1, read on the forward strand.
TCGAAAGGTTTTTGTTGAAGAAAATGGTGGAGTGTTTGTATACGGGACTTTTGAGCTGCAGAGTGCCGTGCGTATGTTAGTGATTACCGTTGTGCCTACTGTCATACTGTGCTAGGGAACAAGGGCTTTGCACACGCTGTTCTGTTACACACTAACCTACAAATGATTCTGTCACAGTTTGTGTACAGGCTAGGGTTGTCTCCCACCTCCAGAGCGCTGAAGTTGGTCTCCCAGTCCTAATGTGAGAACTGACACCTGGCCCATTTTTTTTTCCATACAGGGAGGTATTAAAAGTCTACTAGTTATCTCCAAGACAACACAGATTGTTTTGTTTCCCCCATATTCCTAATACTGATAACAGTGTTGTTTTGACAGCAGGCAAACAAATATATATGTGTGTGTATGTGGGTGGGGGTGGAAAGATGAAGTATGTGAATAAAATTAGGATAAGGAAAATATACTTTATTTCAAATGGAGTAGAGGCGCTGAGGTCATACTGACTAATGAGGAAGGCCAGGCCCCGTAGGACAGAGAACCCATGGCAGCTTGGATTCTAAGTTTTTTTCAATATCTATGCCTCTAGATTCCAAAAGAAACAATTCTCTACTTTCTAGAGAAAATTTACATAATTTGAAAAATATTTGACTCCTTTTTCTTTTTTTGGCTTGGTCTTTGGATTTCCATTGCTGTTCTCAGTTGTGGGGATAAAACACATTTCTCTGGAGATGTAGTAGTGGCCTTTGATTTTAGGGGAATGTCTGATCACTTCAAGATAGATTTTTGCACAAAGAACTCACTGGCTTCACTAGCCATGCCATGCCATTAAATATCGCTGACAGTCAGACTCCTCATCGAGACCATGTGGCTTTCTCATTCCCTCTTGAAATTGTCAACATGACATAATTAACTAAGCTGTTAGCTAAATAAATCATTGGATCTCAGGGAGAATTTTTACTGAGACGTCAGTGCCCCCGCATGGCATTGCATGAAGGACTGTCAACACCACGCGATAGATGTATGGCAAAGGATTCTGTCTGGGAGACAGCTCTCTCTCCTCCCTTAGCATCAAAAATGGCTGTCAGGCTAGAGAACAGATGCCAAGGAGTGTATGTGAGAAAACCACTAATTCTTTAGAGTTTTTCAATCCCACATGGTTCACAGAGTCTGACATGGTTCTGCAAACAGAGGTTGGAAGGCCAGGAATGGATTCAGAGCACCGTTGGTCTCCAACAACACTAGCATGAAAGACATTACTAGTAGATACGTGGACTCTAAGATGGGGCAGAGTTACTAACCTGCAAGCGAATCTTAACCTTTTCCTCACTCTGAGGTGGGGGGGGGAGGGTCACAGTGTCAGCATTTCACTCTTATTTTTTAAGAGATGTTACTGATTTTTAAAACAATTTCATTCGTATGCCCATTTCCTCTGCATGTATTTATGTCTATCACATACATGCTTGGTGTGTGAAGAGGCCAGATAAAGGCACCGGATACCCCGGAAGTGGAGTTAGAGATGATTGTGAGTTGCTCTATGGATACTGGGAACTGAAACCAAGTCCTCTGGAAGAATAGTAAATGCTCTGCATTGCTGAGCCAGCAGCTCTCCAGACCCTGTTTTTATTTATTATTTTTTTAAAGAATACATTTGTAACTTCTCTGCACAGATCAGAGCCTTCTCCCTTTTTGGTCTCTCTGGTCTATGACTGGATGAATCTACAGCAGACACACGTGGGCTCTGCACCCACGGTGCTCTGTATTCTAGCAGAATAAAGATAAAGACTGATGGAGGCTGTGGAGGAGAAAGCAAGGAATGCCATATGTGAGTTTTATCAGTTTGTAAAACTGAAACTAAACATTAAGCTCAGGGCGGTCAGCCTGCCCAGGAATCCAAAGTTGCCTCTCCACCACGGGAAATGACCTGCTGCTCCCACACTCAGTTCAATTAGAAGTGTGGCTAAGGGCCAGAAACTTGAAAAGAGAGATTATAGATTCATTAATTAAGGTCATGTTTACACCTCAGTTGTCAACTGTAATGATTTGTTTAACCCAAGGTCTCCTTAGTTTATTATGATTGTTACTGCTTGGCTCGGGTCTCATGGCAATGAATGATGTAGCCATACATGAGCCTTTACATTCTGACAAGAAACATGGGCTCAGTCTGCCGTTATATTTTTAATACAAAGAAACTTTCCATTAAATATTGCTTTATTCTTCAGTCTTTTTTTCTTTTTCTAGAGATATAAGCCACCTCCAACCAGTGGACATGCTCCAATTGTCATTTTTTACTGACAAGTTATTCACATGAAGGCTATTGACAATAGCCACCTCAATAGCCACCTCTCTCTCTCTCTCTCTCTCTCTCTCTCTCTCTCTCTCTCTCTCTCTGTCACACACACACACACACACACACACACATTTTGGGGAACCAGCAGCTCTAGTGACAAGATATAAGGACTCCAGTTTCATCACAGGAAGGAGATCAGTTTAAGGCAGAACAAAGATACAGCGTTGGGCTCAGAAACTACTTTGGGCAGTGATTTTCTTCGGAATTGCTTTCTCTAGTTACTTGGGAAGACAACCATGGCCTTGGGGTCTTCTGCTTGGAGGCTGTCTTACTTAGAGTTTCACTGCTGTGAAGAGACCATTATCAAGGCAACTCTTATTAGGGCAAACATTAACCTACAGTTTTAGAGGTTCAGTCCATTGTCATCATGGAGGGAGCATGACAGCATGCAGGCAGTCATGGTACTAGAGAAGGAGCTGAGAGTTCTACAACTTGATCTGGATGAGGGCAGCTATGAGCACCCCTCTTCAGCAGTGAGTAGAACTTGAGCATTGGGAACCCTCAAAACCTATCCCCACATTGATGCCTTTTCTTCAACAAGGCTTTTTTTTTGTTTTTATTTTCAACAAATTAAAATGTGATGGTTTGCCTCCTTAGAGCTTTTTTCTTTTCAATAAAAGGGAGGCACCCTTGATTTAGGTTGTCATGCTTAGATTTCAATCAGAACTTTCTTCAGAGGCATAAACCAGGCCCCAGTGGTGTTTCATTGTGGGTCACAGGATCACATGGAATCACATAGAACCTCTAGTGTGTGTCAAAGGATTCAGAAGGGATGGCAGTGAGTCAGAGTTTGTGCTCAGGAATGTGAAGGACCACACTTGTGACAAGTGTGTTTGTTACTTGTATGGACCCTGGGTCTATACAAAGAACCTTCACTCAATTTTGGAGTCTCATGGGCATGGGGAGCACCTTATACTTGTATCAAGCTTGTAATCACTTGGTTTTTCTCACAAATTCTAGGTTGTCCTCAACAATGGTCTTCCTGAGGCTCCACAGGCACTATAAGGACTGTGTCTGACATGAACTTTTATGTGTCTTTGACATTCTCAACACCTTTAAAGCTCAGAATAGAGTTATGGACCTGGGTTATCTGAATAACTTCTCTGGTTTGGGATCCCAGTAAGCATGTATTTGGATCCCTTGGACAATGGATTGATGCTGCATACTCAGATGGGTGTCTGCTGCCTACAAAATCAAAGCAGAGTAATTAAGGCTTCTTCTCAGAAATACATGATAGCAATTTCAGCTTTTTCTTCTTTGGAATGGATACTATAATATGACCCAGACTCCTGGACCAACTAAAACTTCTGTGACTGACAGGCACAAATTTCATACAGATTATTTTTATAAGCATCAGAGATGACAAGTGATCACGCAGGATCTTCCATGGGGTCCATGATTTATGGAGGGATGGAAGTGTGGCAGAAGAGCCTCTTCCATCATGATGCCACTGGAGCAGTGGATCAGCATTAAGGAACTGAGTGTCTCCTCATTTAAACATGCAGTCCACAGGGAGACACTGGATTTACTCAGCATTTGGTAGACTTTGAAGTTGGACTACTGTCCCTCTACAGTGAAAACACGTTAATTTCCATGATTTATTTTTATTTAGTAGAGAAAGTTACATTCTAGATCTTAATGTCTAGATCTTTTTTCAAATAAGCAGAAACCCCAAATGGACAAGATAAATGGGATCCCTTGAGGAGACATCCTCAAGCTTCTTTTTCACGAAAATTCTTTTTTTTTCATTTATTAATTTGGGGGATATGAATGTGAGCTGTTTCTGCATAGGCTTGTGTGTTAGAACATTTAGTTTCCCAGTAGATACTACTGATTTAGGGGGCTCTGAAACATTTCAGACTATGCCCTAGTTAGTAGAAACAGGTCTCTGAGGAATAAGCCTTAAAGGTGACATGAACTCTGGATTCTGCTCTGAGCTGCTTCATTTTTGATCCACAGAGATGTGAATACGCTGTGCTGCAAGTTCTCACTGCCATGAACGGAGATGCTCTAGCCATGATGAACTGATAAACTTCCAAACCTGTGAGCTAAAAGAAAATCCTCCCCTCTGCCAGAAATTCTGTCCCAGCTATGGGAAAGTAACCAACGAACTGGTCCACATGTACAGACTAACGAAGGATTTGTCGGAATCACCTTTGTAGTGTTAAAAACTGTGCTTCATTCCGGGGTGTGATGCTGCTAATGACCCAGTATTTTAATAGGAAATGAACTTTCCAGACCTGCAATTTGAACTTTTCTATCACTTAATGCAAAAATGTCCATTCCATAACTTGGTCATGAAACCACTGCTGGGCAAATACTGTTGTAGTCTTAGAAACCCAGCAGTGAATACAGTCCATACCACATCATGACCATTCAGCCAGTGATGGGCCACATGCACAACGGTGTCCTACAAGATCATATTTCCTACTGACACTGTAGCCATCTTAGTTTGTTTACATACACTAGGTTTGCACAATGACACAATTACCCAAGGATACATTCTCAGAGCGCACCCTCATGACACATGGCTATACTGGATCCTACTAAAACAGCCATGAGTCTATTTAAAAACATGACTTGAATCTTAATTTTAGACTTTTTTTTTTTACTCCATTTATTGTGGTAAAAATCACTATTTTAATCAGTTTATGTATGAAGTTTAGTGGCATTTAGCACATTCACGTGGTTTGACCTTTATCAGCAAGTGCCCCTTCTCAGAACTTTTTCTATCTCTAAACCTGAAATTCCCCACTTGTTAAATAATACCTAGCCACTGCAATCGCCCCAATATAGCTCCATAGTAGTTTCTCTCCTTGTGAATTTTCCTGCTCTTGGTCCATCACAAAGTGAAACCTTGTCTTTTATGTCATTGACTCGTTTTACTTTGTAAAATGTCCAAAATCCATCCATGTTGTAGAATGTATTAGAACTTTTTTAAACACTAAATAAACATATTACTTTATAATTATATGTGTGCATAGGATCTATCTTCCTCAGATTCTGTTGACTCATCTGTAGAAGACAGATTGTGTTGCTTTTAATTTATTATTACCTCTATGGCTAATTTTGTTACAAACACACAACACGTTCACATGTGACCTGTTTGCATCCCTGACTTCAATTCTTCTGGCATGCATGCAAAAATGGAATTGTTGGGTGAGTTTAGGATAGTTTTGTTTTAAGGATTTCGATGAGCTACTGTACTTTTTAAAACAGTGATTGTCCCATTTTACATTCCTGACAGCAGTGCACTAGGCTTCCAATTTCTCTAGATTAGAGAGTGAAGTCACTCACCCATGATAAACTTTCTCAGCATTTCCATCTCTCAAATTTCTCAGATTCTTCTTTTCTTTAACACACTAGAGAATTTATGGCATATATGCTGTATTTTACTTGTGGTACAGTATAATATGGATTTCCATATGCCAACCAAGAATGTAAGAATAGAGTTTGGCTGTTAAGACTTGCATACTGAGTCTTGACAACAGAGGCCAAGTGAACCTATGCCTCCTTCATCTGTAACCCTCCAAGTTATTTCTCTGTATATTATCCAGATGCATTTAATGCAAATAAGGAAGGCGAACCAGCCCCGCCTCTGAATCTGCTTTGGAATAGGACCCCTTGGGGTATCTAGAAATCTGTGTGTAGTTATAGGTGAGCAGATAATTTTGGTCAACCGGGACAAGACACAGAGAGAAGTGACTTGTCAAAGGCGTTACATGGTTTTCAGGCTAAGCCTAACTGATGTATGGGATGACAGAAAGCCTTCTGCTCATGGATATAAGAATGGCTCCAAAGACCCTTAGGGCTCCCTCCCTTATGTCCCATTCCAATTCCCAGCTTGTCAGTCAGTCATAACTTGTTCCGCGACTACTTCCATTTAGAGCACATCATAAGACTGTGAATTCAGCTGCTGTGTGTGTCCATCCTGTATGTTTACAGTGGGAGGCTGTTTTCGTGGGAAGATTCTTTTAACATGGCCATGGGAAGTCTTTGGACTTCACCGTGTACCCCAAGCCTGGAAACACGAGCTCTACCCCACACTCTTCCATATCCTCACATGTTCCATGTTCTTTGAAAGCAGTAGTCACTCAACCTCCCAAAGCCTTGAAAGGTTTTGATGAGCACAATTCTAAAAAAAAAAAAAAAAAAAAAGATCTAAGGACAATAATCCTGACATTCATTTCCATGCTCCAGGCCACGGAGGATTGGGAAATCATTGCTGTTTGTCCTAATGGGCCCAGCTCTCCAAATTATAGATTCTTGTACAGTGCTACCCAATTTCTCTATTATTCAAAGTTGTGGCTCTAAATAACAAAAGACAACCAGTTTTGCTTAAACAATGAGGTTTCATTTTAGGCAGACATCTTGAAGAGCAACAACTATGTGGTTGTACAGAGTTCAGTGCCAAGAGGCATGGAACACAAAACTCTTCAGTCACCTTCTTGACATTCTTGCATATATGCGTGCGTGCGTGCGTGCGTGAGTGCGTGCGTGCGTGTGTGTGTGTGTGTGTGTGTGTGTGCATGTGTGTATGTGTGTACAAGGTGTAGGTGAATTTATACATGTGTACTTATGCAAGTGTAGACCAGAGGACAACCTCCAGGGTTGTTGCTTAACCCACCATTGTCTTTTAAAAACCATGTGCAGATGGTGTTTGATTGTTTATTTGTTCTTTTACATGGGTTCTGGGGATGAAACAGAGAGGAGAGTCACAGAGCACTGAAGTCTGGCTCGTGAGACCAAAGGGTCGATTAATGAAGGCACATTGAACATTCAGTTCTTAGTCCAAAGTTTTTTTCTGGAGACCTTTTGCTTGTGAACCAGAGGCTAACCTAGACCCGTCCACGCTAGGAACATTACACAGTTTTGAATATGGAGTCCATCATGAGTGTTCTGCTACATCACGGCTCTTCTACAGCTGACTTCCTCAGATTCCCTTTTCAGAACACATGGGAAGGAGTTTCTCCTCTTGGCCCTAAAGGTAGTATCTTCTCAGACTCAGACAACCTCAAAGCACCAATCACAGGCTCTTCATGTCCCTCTTCTTGATCACAGAGCATCTCCCCTTCAGGTGTGGTGTGACGGACACACACTCAGCTGCTTGCCATGTTTCCATTTCTGACCTTCCCACACACTGTTAACCTCTTTTGTCTTCAGACAAACTTGTATGTAGGTGTTTGATGAAGTGGTGTGAACCATACTTGGTTTTATTCTTCAGTGCTCCAGAGAATTTTCCACTTCTTCCTTCCTATAATACTTCCTCTACCCTGTCTTCAACCCATCATCTGTATCCTACCAAGGCCTCTATATTGAAATTCTAAATTTAAATGTAAACTTTAGGTTCTTGCTCTCCTGATAAGTCAGACCCATTCTGTAAAATCCCTGAGCTGATACGAGGAAGAAGCACCGAGGGAATGCTAACCCTTTCAGGCCACGAGGTGTTGCTTTGCAGGCAAGTGTGACCTGTTGTTACTTCTTAATTCATCAAGCCAAGCTCAGGGACAGACCCAGTCTTCCTTATTAGGCTTGGGTATTTTCTGTCAAGTACAGTCTCAGTTATAAGGTGGTGTTTGTAGATGTGATTGTGCGCTCTAACTTGGAAGTTTTCCCTTGGTTTCTGCATCATGCAGCTCCTCTTGCTTTTCATTCTATCCCTCACTGGTGTTGCTGTCAACATTAAGCATAGAAATGCACTAAGTTTTTGTATAAAAATTTAAAAACATAGTCTATAAAGACATACATATAGGAGATAGAGTCAAGCCTCTTTCTGACAAATTCATGGCTTCCTAACTGGGATTAGAGACAGAGGAACGTCCAGGCTCCCCTGAACATGTTGGGTTGGAAATTGCTTCGTGTAGTTATGAAGTTAGCATTCCCTGTCCCCAGATCTCAGGGGTACCATGAAGGAAAAGTTGGCTGAATATAAGATGTTTTTCTCTTTTTCTCCCCTCTCTTCTCTCTATTCATCCTGCTAAGAACACATATTTTGCTATGCTTGCTTACTGGCTTCATGTTGCTTCTCCATGACAAGGTAGATAGATGGATAGATAGATAGATAGATAGATAGATAGATAGATAGATAGATAGATAGATAGATAGAATGATAGATAGATAGATAGATAGATAGAATTATAGATAGATAGATAGATAGATAGATAGATAGATAGATAGATAGATAGATAGAATGATAGATAGCTAGATAGGATGTTTTATTTGGAATCCTGAAGATTTCTCATTAGCTAATTTTGGCTCCATTCCAGGTAGAATATCTTAAAGAAATTCTCTCTCTTTGTCTTCTGAAAAAAAAATTCAGAAAAAATTTTGAATAATAGCTGAGACTTTAAAGAAGAAAATTATAACTTAGACTTATAAGTCAAGCTTCATAGATAACAGAAAAAAATGTAACTAGCAATTAGCATTTCACCTTTCAGTAGGTGACTTTTTTAAATGTGGGGACAAGGGTTTCTTAGTGCTTAGTAAAACACTAAGCTCACAACATGTTCATAAATGAATGGATGGATGTCTTCAAACTGTATTTACTATCCTTCATCTCTTACCACCTTTTCATCTTGCTTTCTCTGTAGTAGCCCAAGCTAGCCCAGAACAATCCAGTGCCATAGTGTAACAGACAAGCAATTAGTCCCTACATTGCTCGAGCTGATAAGTGTCAAGAGCCTTATGTCCTGCTAGGTCTCTCGGGAGATTAAGGGGATTGAAATTTGTTCCCAAGAACTATATCTATATTAATTAGCTTGGTAAACTCTTTTTACTGGTCTGCTCAGGAAGCCACAATAGCCACCAACTGGGAAGTTTCCACAAAGGTACCCACTTTCCTGAAGTTATGGAAGCTACAAACTCAAGATCAGGCTACCAACAGGGCCATTTTCTGATGAAGACAGAAGGAAGACATTTTCTTCCTTGCCTATGCCTATCTTCTCTCTCTCTCTCTCTCTCTCTCTCTCTCTCTCTCTCTCTCTCTCTCTCTCTCTCT
>JANHMN010000008.1:51976498-51994934 GCA_030674055.1 Rhabdomys pumilio
CCTCCCCTCCCCTCCCCTCCCCTCCCCTCCCCTCCCCTCCTCTCTTCTCTTCTCTTTTCTTCTCTCTTTTCTCTCCTTTTCTTTTTTCTTTTTCAATGGCCAGTAAGGGAAACACCACAGTATTCTTGTTGGGTCAAACCACCTTCCAACAGGTCTGTTATAAAACAACTATATATGTCTTTCCCAAATTTCTCTTGCCACAAAATAACCCTTCTATACTGTTCTCCAGGGAAGTGAACAGAACTGGTTCTGGGCCAGTGTTTGAAGGCAGCTGTAAATACCTTTTGCCCTTCCTGCTTTCTCTTCTCTGTGATGGAAACCCACAAGGTATTCCCATTGTCCCATGATCTCTTAGGCTCCCAGCATGTTTTCTACAGCAGATTTAGCTCTTTGATGATTTCCCATACACTGTTTTTAGAAGCTGATCTGATCATTTTGCTTCATCACTTCTAACATTCTCTAGGCTGGTAACCCCAAGCGGAGCATACTTTGATATCTGACTACACACTTCCTGGTCCCTGGCCTTTCCTTTTGCACCCCTCCTTTTTTTTTTATACCAAATACTGTTTAGCAATGGTTGCTAGGAAGTCATTTGTGTCCTTTTCTGCACCTACCAAAGCTGAACTTCCTCCATCATTTGTTAGATGGCTACAGACTAGTTAGCTGTTCCCTAAGGTTTACCTGGGTTCTGTGGCTTCTGGGATTGCTATGTCAAAACCATGTCCTTGTTCCTGCTCTTGTTGCTAGGTAAGCACCCACTTCCTTCTGTCTAATCTAGGCTACAACCATTCTGACATGTAGTTCATGGTGGGAACTATGGCCCCGAATAATATGATTCTTCTGAACGTCACAGACCATACAGTTCATCGTAGGAATAACCCACCACACTAGGCTGCTGTTCTGCATATAACAGTCCAGACCAAATGGAAAGATGAGAGATTCATGGGCAGCATGTTAAATAACTGAGAGTGTATGTCACAATCTGCTTTAAATTCTGTTACAAGGACCAGAAGAACAAAGCTGAGATGTGGACTGTTCATTCATCATCCTTGTCTTGAGGTCTTTCAACTAGATTCTATGGAAGGTACCAGAACGGAAGTCTTTTGGTTCTTTTTATGCTAAGCCTAAGCAGGTACTTGATAAATATGCATGGACTGTCTAGTTGACATTTATGTATGGGTGAACACTGTCATTGAATGTCAAGAGAATATGGCCCAGTAGAGTGACAGCAAAGAGCTTTTGCCAAATTCTTCTATCCCTGTGGTGAAAAGGGTTTCCTTATGTGAGACTGGATGGGGGCTGGATGTGAAACCCATCTCACTAGTCTCTACTGCAAGCATATGGGGACCACAAAGTGAATCCCTTCATTTTTTCCCCACATTTCTTCGTGTTGAATTTGTTCGCTATGTTTTTATTCTCTTGCCTAGATTCAGAGCCAAGTTGTTGTAAGCTTAAGTTATCCAAACAAAATGTCAGAAGTCTGCGTATCAAAAAACTTCAAGTGGCATCCCTATAAACATACCATAGTGGGAATCCTGCCTGAACCTTCTTATCGACCTGGTACATCTCCACTGCCACCTTCTCTCTTCCCACTGTCTCCTTCCTCTTCCTATTTTTTGAACCACCTTCCCTTATTATTTTCATTTCCCTTAACAACCCATTCTTAGCTCTTGCCTCTTTAATATTATTATCTATCTGGGAGAAATAATTATCAACATGCAATCCTGTTTCCAATCCTCCCCACCCCCCTTTAGCATCTTAACAGCCCTAAGTGGCAGTTAAGGGTGAGGCAGAACTGCCAACAGCTAGCAAAGATGGCAGGAGATAAAAGTGAACTGTTGGCCACATTCCCCCACTGAATAAAGGAGGCGACGTAAGTTAGCTCATTCTGTGCACAGTTCTGTGTTGAGTGTTTTGAGGGGAAAGGGAAGAAGATGAGAAGCTAATTTCTAACCTTAAGAAGACTATTACAATGGTCTAATAAGATCCATGGAGTGACGGAGTTACGGTTCCTTTCAGAATTGTGATTACGGTCTCTAAGTTGGCAAAGGTTGGAGTAACTTAAAAGTTAGAAATCAGGCTCTGTTCTGGAGTCTGCCTGGCTTTGAAGTCTGCTGTAAGTGACCCTGTAAATTATACAGTGTCTATGAGTCTCAGTTAGGAAGCAGAAGTACTACATGTGCTTGCCTTAAAGAACTATTGTGAAAATTAAGGAAGATACATTGCACTATGGTGTTGTGGGCAAGAAGTAAAGACTAGCTGGCCATTCCTATGGCCACTCAAATGGCTGATTATGACTTGTGAATTTGTAGTCAGACAATAGTGACATTAGCGGTTTGTGTTGATATTAGCCAACCAAATCCAGGTGCCTTATTCTGGGAGTTAGCTGTTGAATATAGTTGTGGTTAACCAAAGCTGGACATCTATTTTAGATATGGCTCAGAATTTATGCAGAAATCCTATTCAGTTCCACTGGGACCGGAAGCACGTTTCAGAATGAAGCTGAATCCTAAGTATACATCCTTTATCATTTCTGTTATTTAATCCACTATGATAAAAGTCTCCCCTGGGTCTCTCAAATCTGGCATCTGTGTACCCAAATGGAAGGCTTTGACTCACTTGGAGCTGCAGATAAAATGTGTGGCCTTGGATGACTCTATTTCCCTAAAGTAATTGTTTTTGGGAGTCTACCCCCTATGCCTCTCTTAATATTCTAGGTGATATTGCTACACTTTTAAAAAAGTAACCCTCAAGGCCCTCTTGCCATGAAAAGACACACTTCACCAACGGGAAGGAAGAAATTAGTTGGAGACCAAAGAGCATTAATGCCTGAATGAATCCGAATAAAACTTCCATCGTCTGGTAAACAGTCCATTGTGCCACAGCTCAGTAGGCGTGTCCAAAGAAGAAATGCTGTTGTTTCTTCATTTAGACAACATGAGTGAAGCCCATGGACTGTGTGTGTACGTAAGTGTGCATGGGAAAGAGACAAACAGAGACGGAGAGAAAGAGAGAGACAAAGACACACACACACACACACACACACACACACACACACATACACACACACAAAGAGTAAGAGACCAAGAGAGTGGGCAAGTGAGAGAGAAATTTGACTTTCTCTTAATATATGTGGCATTAGCTTTTCTCTCATGAGGAAACCACACACAACACCCCATAATAAGTAACAAAAGAGACACCATTTTCATAGTAAAAAAGAAAAATTACACAAATATTTGTCATTTGTAAATAACTGGTTTAAGTGTCTACCCAAACGAGGACAGGGGGTCATAGCAGATCTGTCCTTCACTTGGCAGATTCTGGTTCCCCGCAGTCCCTATGCCTTTACCACCTATGGAAAGAATCTGCTCACAGGATCCGTTGGAATTGTCAGAGTCTCCTCTGATGAAGTCTATTTCTCCCTTCAGGCAAAAGAGACTGAGGGAGGCAGGATGCATGCAGACACATGCCACAGGAATGTGGGTCTTTCTCCGGGCAAATATCTTGGTAAACCCTGAGAAGCAGGCTCTTCAGTATGTCCTCAGCATCTGAGGGACACACTCATCACCCCCACCCCTTTCCTCCACCCTCGGCTTCCAGGGAGTCCCTCAGCATGCTGTCTTCTCTGACGCAGATGTGCTTGGCTCTGGAGAGCACCACACACTCCCTACATTTTGACAACAAAGCTTTTGACTCACAGCAGCCCTGTGCGCGCTTGCATCTGAACCAACAGGAGAGAATTGCATAAGTTTTATGATGTTCTCACTAAGCCGTACTGTACCCGTTTCTCAACGCCTGAATCTCCACTGCAGAAATGACACGTGATAAGGCCACCCACCTATTTTGTACATCACTTATTCTTCAATGGACTAGAACACAGAATCTTGGCATCTTGACATTTCCAACCACAGCCCCAAAGTCTGAAAGCATTTACCCGGCTGTGTGACAGAAGTAGTCAAGAACTTTTTTCCCCCTAGTGAGAGAGAATTGGTTGCTTCTATCCACATTCACCTTTTTGCCTAACATGTTAAGGCCATGAAAAGACTACTAGGGCATCTTTAGAGTCCTCCCCTAGCTCTACCAAGCTCAGGACCACAACTCAGATTTGTGACTTTTTTTTTTTAACTCTGAAGCAACTGCTTGATTAATCCATAAGCATCAAAGGCTGTTTTCCAGACTCCACTTGGCACATCAGATGTAACCATGGAAGGAAGAAAACTCAGAGCTTTTCAGTGGGGTCTGATCACTGTAGCTGAGGCTCTGCAGCTCAACAGAGCTCCAGAAGCTGAAGTACTTGGAGCTCACAAGTGATCTGAAGCTTTGTTGGACCTGTGACTCCTGGTTGTCATGATCTAATGCTAGGCTGTCCTTTGTCCTAATGATTGAAGGTTGGAGTATATAGACTCTCCCCGCTCCCCCAGAATCATCAGAGAGGATGCAAGACTACTTCCAGGAAGCAGACACACTTCTTTCTCCCACTGACTTCTCTTTACCAAGAAAACCACATTTTGATCTTTCTCCCTGCTTCTCCATCCTCGGCAGAGCACACGCCCGAGGACTTACTTCGTTACTCATATGTACTAAACTGCTCTATTCCTTAATGATCTCATAGACAAAATGAGAAATACAGGGGCATGGTGTTCTTAAGCAAAAATATCCTACTTAAAAAATCCACAAAGATATCTCAGTGTCTGTGATATCGAAGTTAACATTAGAATAAAAGAATGTTGCTGGAATAAGAGGCCATGTGTGGGTATGGGAATGATGATAGCTCAATCAGGATGTCGAAGATTATCTAAACAGTGGTCCATTGTAGCAATAGAACTTGAGTGTGGACAGTGAGGGGGTTGCAGTTGCATGGACGCAACACTAGACTTGTAAGACATACAGAGTGCTACACTGGAAGTCATAGACCAGATTTTTCTGTATGTTTATGTATAATGGGCAGGGTTTTGGTTGGAAACTACTGATTTGACTGGCATGCATTTGTGGGACTCCTGTCTACCTTTGGAGTGAATGATGTGTTCCATACGTGCCTCGAGAGACAGGCAGACACACAGGCAGTTAAAGTGGAGGTAGGTGGTCAGTGCTATTCCACCATGTGCAGGGAAGAGTCTGAATGAGGATGCTCCATGGGAGCATGGAGGGAGAGCAGGAGCGAACCTGGAGAAGGGTGAGGAAGGTACCAGATCTGGAACCAGGAGGATGAGAGGAATCCCCACCGCCTGGGGGAATATTCTTGTAGCTCAGTGAAGTTCCACGTGGAAAGATCTGTAAAAGAGAAGAAGAAGAAGAAGAAGAAGAAGAAGAAGAAGAAGAAGAAGAAGAAGAAGAAGAAGAAGAAGAAGAGAGAGAGAGAGAGAGAGAGAGAGAGAGAGAGAGAGAGAGAGAGAATGGTGACTGTTCCTGTAGGAGCTGGCCAGGGTCGGGGGCACAGGAAACCAGAAGGCTTCACTGTAGAGGCAGTGGGCAACTCAAGGTGCAAACCCAAACCAATATGTGTCTGCTTGTAGTCTCACAGACATCTGTGAACTCTTAAAACTACTCAGATACAACTAGAAACTAGGAGGGGCTGGAGGGAGCAAGGAGGGATTGTACCATACATCTCTGGGAATTCCCCTCCCTGCTGCCCATTCACACTGACATGATGACACCTACCATGCCCTGACTCGACCTTGGCCCAGATCAGAGGAGCTTTAAGAGAATGAGGTTTGCATCTTACTGGTCACTGGGACATCCAGGAAGAAAGGAAACAGAGGGGATCTTTAGGAATTAGAAATGAATAATTCAAAGCACAGACTATCACAGCAGAATGACTTCTCCCCCCTTCTTGTAAGAAGCAGATAATCTCAGGCCCAGAGAGAGAAATTATTACCCAGGTCTTTACTCTTTGTGTGGACACAGCATTAAGGAAATGGGAAGCAACCTGAGCTTAGGGATAGAAAAAGAAGTCCTACTAAAAGAAAGAAGGAACGAGAGACAGATAGAGTGAAAATTCTCCTTCTCCTATTCTTCTTACATCATCATCATCACCACCACCACTACCACCACCATCATCATCATCATCATCACCATCATCAATGTACTCTTTTTAGGTTCTGGCCTCTGGATTTAACCCCAGCTCCTATAAGTCACCTTATTCTTTATACCAACATACTGTGTATGTAACAGGGGTATTGAGGCTGAAAATAGTAACCACTAGAGGGTGCTCAGTCTCCACCACATGCAAAGTGTGTGTGTGTGTGTGTGTGTGTGTGTGTGTGTGTGTGTGTGTGTGCATGAGGGTGGGATATCTGTAGAGGAACTGCCCAGTAACACTGAAACTGACTACTGAAAGCTTCCTGATGCGACCCATGATAAAGGGCAGAGTGCTTATTGCCAGGGAAGAGAAGGAGACATTAGAGCTCAGAGACCTTTGGGAAGCCACCAAGTAGTGGGCTACTCAGAGGGTCCCTGGAATCCTGAGGATGACCAGAACACAAATTTTAGGTGGGGTGTGCAACTCTTATTTTAAATGGTTCTTTCTAGAATAAGTATATGTCAAATCAGCTTAGCACAGCATAGCTGTGAGCCCCAGCAGGGCACACTGGGTCTTCCTCTCCCATGGGTTAAATCCAAGGAGCTAGATATCCAAAGGGACACCATCCCTGTTGCAGAGGCTGACACAGACCTAAGTGGGCTGAGAAGTAACTAGAGGCTGTCAATGAGTGCCCCTTGCTGAGGCACTATAGGCTCCGTGGGGTCACAAGGGTTTACTTGTCTAGGCAGAAGGTGACTAGCTGGTGCATGGCAGCCAGTACCTTGCCTGGTCTCTTAGCTAGGTAGCATTTTGGCTTCAGCTCACCAGGAAGTAAAAATATCCCCATTCCTTAAAAACTGTCTTAAGTTACACTTTCACTGGAAAATAACCAGGATAATTGGATCTTACTTTGTGGTAAACAGCCCTCACCACAAACTATCTGTGCTCTTAATTATGGAGAACAAATCTGGATCAGGGGTCAGTAATGGGACCTTGCCTGCCTCTGTCAGTGTCCCCATATGTAAGCCACCCTCATGTTTCCCCGGAAAGGGGCAAAAGGGCTGGTCCTTTACTGACACCCACGGGGTCTGAAGGATCCCAGTGGTTCTGCGGCCACAACTCAGAGGCAATGATGAGATTGCTTTTGTGTACGCAGGCAAAGAGCCCGTATCGATGACAGGCCGGTGCTTCATGCCTAAGATAAATGGCTTTGAGGAGGGGCCTGCAGTTGTGGTTTTCCCTTCTCCCTGAGGTTCATCCCCAGGTCTCCTGGCACTTTAGAAAATGAGCCACTGTAATTCCATTCTGCTCACACAGCCTTCCATGGCCTATCCCAGTTTCATTTTAATATGGCTGCATGCTCTGTCACTCAGAATGCTGGTGAAGGCTCCGAA
Source organism: Rhabdomys pumilio (assembly GCA_030674055.1). Classification (NCBI taxonomy): domain Eukaryota; kingdom Metazoa; phylum Chordata; class Mammalia; order Rodentia; family Muridae; genus Rhabdomys; species Rhabdomys pumilio. The sequence goes on from JANHMN010000008.1 coordinate 51,983,912, forward strand.
GCTTCTCCTCACGGAACCTTGAGGGTGTTCTGTTTGGCCATGTCCTAACGAAGAAAAGCTGATGGTGCCAGATGACACTCTTACACGTGGAGGCGTCAGGGTGGGAGAGCTTTGAGCCCTGGGGAGTGTGGATGAAGAGTGAGCCTGCCTACAGTCAGGATAACAGAGAGATGTGACAGGACCTGACCTGAAAACCTACATTCTCTTGGTTGTGATGGTTGTTGTTGTTCTTGCTGCTGCTGTTGATTGTGGTGGTGGTGGTAGTGTGTGCGTGCGTGCGTACGTGCGTGCGTGTGTGTGTGTGTGTGTGTGTGTGTGTGTGTGTGTGTGTTTTGCTGTTAATCAAACCCAAAGCCTTCAACATGCTATAACCCCAAAGCTACTACATTCCTAGCACTTGGTATTTTGAGGCAGAACTTATTTGACCGACTGACTGTCTTGGCCGGCTTCAAACTTGCCACCCCCGTGCCTCAGCCTGAGTGCCGGGATTGCACACATGGACCAGTGCTCTCGACTACCCTTTTGTCAAATGACCAAACCTATTGCTGTGATGCTCCGGGTTCCTTGGTTTCTGAAGCAGCTCTGTCTATCTAGCAGTTCAAACTTATCCCATGTCTTCTGCTGTGAAAGGGAAAACAACATCGTCAGTATGCCTGTGTGTCGGGTTTCAATACTATGTTAATCATAACACGCATCTACTGGTTATTTATCACTATGTAAAATGCTCCTTTAAAACTTGGTGGATCTAAAACAACAGTCCTTACAGCTTACCTTGTGGGTGGAGAATTTGAGCTGGGAACTCATTCTCCTCCTGTTAAGATCATTCAGTGGGATGTCCTGGACCACCCAGCACCATATACCAAGTGTTTGGATGTCTGCATGTGACTAGAATGCTGGAGTCACCTGTCTTTCCCCAACATCCTCAGGGCATCTGCATGTGGCGCCTGCAACAATGAAGTTTGTCCCTTTACATTGGCAGCTTGGGGCCCAGAGAAGAAAGGCAATGACCGCCAGCCCCCAAGGAGCCCAGCATCACTTCCAATATTGTCTATCACTCCAAATGGTCACAGTCTACCCACACTTATGAGGAAAAGGAATAGATGGACACTATTGATCATCAGCAGGAGCACTGCGGAATTTGTAACCATTCCCAATCTGCTATCAGGTCAGTTTGCCAATGAAATGATCCATCTCTGGGAAGGAGGGAATGTCTGTCTTTTCCTAGGCACTATTCCAGCACTCCTCATTCAAACCTCTTCTTAACAGCCCATAAGTATAGGAGGTCAGTGCATTGAGAGCTATGTAGAAGCCACACAAGTTAGTGCAAAGTATCTGCAATGATTAAGGCACAAACATAACGAAATAAAACCCCATGCTCTTTAATGCCCATCAGTAATTAGAGTTATGCGTACCTTGGCCTGTCCCCCTACCTGAGGTATCCAGGTGGGATTATCATCTTTTTATGTTTTAGGTCTTCAGCTGAGCACGTTATTTCTTTTATTTGCTTAGCATGCTTTGTGTGTAGAATTGATCTGGAAGCCCAATTGCTAGATCGTATTCTCAGTTTCTCCTTTTGTTCAGCAGATGTTCAGTGAGCTTGTACAACACAGGTGGGGTTGGAACATGACGCATGTCCTTCGGGGTCACATATGAACACATGGTTGTCAATTTGTGGAGGTATTTGGGAGGCTGTGGTATCTTCAGGAGATGGGGGGGGGGAGCCTCTGGATGGAAGTAGACCTCTATGGGCTGGTTGGCCTTTGAAAGTTAGCCCTTCACACAGCCCTAGGTCTGGCTCATCTCTGTCCCCACTATGGGACCAGCTTCTATCACATACTCCCATCATCAAAAGCTCCATCATTCTTTGTCTACAGTTGTGGACTGAGACCCTCTGAATCCATGAGTCCAAACAGACCTCTTCTTCTTTAGGTCGGCTGTGCTGTGTATTTTAACCACCCCAATAGAAAAGTAATTTTGACACACATGGTGGTCTTGGTAAAAGGCTTTCTTCAGACTGACTTATGCAGCTGTCACTCCTGGCTTCAAACTTGGATTACTGCAGGTGGGCCCAGATTATGCACGGGGCTGGGGGGGAGGGAGCACACTGTGGCAGAGCATATTTTCTTAAAATGTGAACCTCAGCAGCTGAACAACCCTGGCCAGATTGCAAAGGGAGGGTCTGTCTCTTAATTCAAGTCCCAGAAAATACCACTCAGGAGCTGTAGCACCTGGGGAAGCTTTCTGCCAGGTGTACCTCAGCAGTCCTGGGAATAGTAAAGCCCCTTCTCCAGCAGGCTGTGAATGTCTCATTGTGACTACTTGGGCTGGCATCAAGCTGTCGAGTGACATGGCCCATGGGTATCCTTGGCAATTCCATTCTCAGTACTTCCAAAGTTCTCTGACAAGGCTAAAAACTCCTCATTCAACCAAAGATTCTTACACATTATTTAAATAGGATGCAAATGCTTGGTCTGCGCAGAGCCCTGGCAGCTCTCAATTTGTGTATTTTCAGAACAGCGAGGCCTGCCATCATCAGTTCACTTGAAGTTCAATCCAAGATGTGCCTCGCCTGACATTTGTTCATTCCTTATGCAGGTAACATTTTGGAGAACTTAAAAAGAAGCCATTGCTGTGCTCTGTTCCCTGCCGCCCTCCAAAACAACTTCAGAAACTATTTCAGACATTTGTTGCAAGCATAATGGCTGGAATACGACTTGTTCCCTACTGCCTGGATTTCCAAGTTGGATTCCACCATCCCTGTCTTTGGCACCCACTTTCTAGTTTTTCAAGTGGTATTTCAGTGGCAGGAGCTGCTGATTTGACCCAAGGGATTAGGCTCATCTGAGCATAAGCAGATTTTGTCAGATGGTCCGACCTGGTTGCTGTGGGGATGAATAGCAAGGATCATATCCCTCATATAACAAAGGAGAGAGTGTGTACTGAGCTGGCTCTTCCCTCTGAGCTTCTTTCTTCCTTAGAGTGAGCCTTGAGCCTATTCAGTCAGAAGCTGAACAGGATACTTAGAGCTGACAGGGTCCCCTCCTTCTTTGCACCTGGGACCTGTAGAGAGGAGAAGTGTGCTGGAGAAACAAAACCACGGGCCATGAAGCAGAAAAGAAGAACAGCTCACAGGGAGGCTATGTGGTTTGTGTGCCCTCTCCACAGGATAAGGGTACCTTGTAAGTCTAGCTCAGTCTGTATATATGCGTGTTTTGCTGTTTGCTGTGTATATCTGTAGAAAGCATATATGTAGAAAAAGACACACACATATATACATATATATATACATATATATCACATGCTGTCATGTAGGTACTTTGGTATGTATATGCATACTGCACACACACACGTGTGTGTATGTATGTATGTGTGTATATATGTGTGTATATATATATATATATATATATATATATATTCTTCCCTTACATATATTCTATGTGTATATACATGCTTGCACACTTTCTCTCTCTTTCTCTCCCTCTCTCTCTCTTTATATATATATATATATATATATATATATATATATATATATATACACACATATATATAAAATTTATATATATATATATATATAATTTATATATATAATGTACACACACTTTCCACACTGTGGCTAGTTTAAGAAGAAAGAAAATGCAGTAACGGAGTGAAAAAAAGTAGAAGTCAGAAGAAAGACAAGGAAGGAACAGAGTCATAGAATATGTAGGACACTGATTATTGTTCCTTCAAAGTCTCCTGGACTCATGTACTCCCCACTGTGAATCAGGCTCCGAGGTCTCCTGGTGACAAGGCATGGTCTGGCGCCTCACCAGTGAAATGTGGGCAAGACTGAGGTGTGTGATCCCTGCCTCATCTGCTTTCAGTAACTGTTCCTACCTTGCATTCTTGAATGCTAACTCAGTTTCCTCTTACACTGGCCAGGAAGAGATGCAGAAGGGAAGGGAGCTGAGTCTCTGTGTGAGCTTGTGGAGCAAGGAGAGTCTATTCTAGTCAACATGGGATTCAAACTGCCAGGTGAGAAAGGATGGTCACAGACACTGTAGTTGTGATGTGGTGGCACATTGAGCCATGGCTTGTAAAAAAAAAGGACTAGAGAAGGGATGAGCATCTATGAAAAAGGAGTTCACTCATCAACACAACAACCATGCAATTCCCACCAGGCTTTTAAGCAAAATGGTTACAATTTCTTCAGTACGTACCTGGATGAATTAAAGGATGTACAAATTTCTAAATTGGAGGAGTGGGCCATGGTTCAAGTAGCAGCTTGATGACCAGGCTACCTTGATTGCCAGTGATATGGGTGACTCATACCCTTCTGAGTGGGACCTAAAGAAACAGAGTGGACAGATCCCACGCATCTCAGGAAAAAAAAAACACTCTTCTTTTGATTCCTATACTATTCAGTCATCTGCCATTGGGTCATTTTGAAGGTCTCATTTCACTTAAATATTTCCTCAAAAAAGACATGTGGAAAGAAAAGTTGGGCAGGTAATATGCCCAACTTTTACCTAAAAGTAAAAACTTTTTAGGTAAAAGTTGATTCAGGTAATATGTCAGCCATTTTCATTTTGTCTCCCTATTCTGATTACTGAACTTTAAATACTTGAGTCTTAGTAGCCCAAGTAACTGGCCTTGACTTTACTCCCCAGGTAAATCAGAAGCTCATGCTGAGGAATCCCCCTCCCCCCCCAAGCTGTAGCAAGAGCAGACAAAGCATAGCACGGCATTCAATGGAAACCTCAGGTATGTTTTGTGACAGGTTAAGGCTAGCTGAATGCTTTGTGCTTTTAGTCTTGGGAGGTCCCCATTCATGAAAAGATATTTTTCACAGGCATAATCTCAGATGCCTGACATGCCTAAGATTCAACCACTTGCATTCATTCTTTTGTATTTTCCATGGTTCTTTCTCAGTGGCTCTTTGTAAAAAAAAAATGTTACCACCCTTTGGCAGGCAACAAATTAAGCGTTTAAGAAACACAGGAGGAGAATACTTAATGAGGAAGTTGGCAGTGAAAATTAAAATAAAATCTCTATCGCACAGCTCTATGTCTGCAGCTGATCTCGGAGAAAGGCACATGGTAGCTTCCAAAAGGTCTTCCTCCCTTCATCTTATGACTTCAAAGTCCATTCATCTACAGACCACTCCATAGAGGAAAGCTGATGGTAAGACATGGCCACGAGAGCCAGCTGGCTGCCTCTCTTGGCCAGACCTCCCTCTCCTTACTTCGAACAGGGCTGGACCCTGGAGCCCCCGCAAATAATCTTTTACCTCTCGGTGTTTTACCAGTTGGCCAGGCTAGTTGGCTTCCCTATTCTGTGCACAGGTCATCTGAGGAGAACGAAGACTCAGTACAGGTAGGTTTCACTTGGAACTGGAAGGTTGGACTGGCTGTGTGTGAACTAAGCAGCCTTCTGGAGGGTTAGGCATGGGTGGAAGCCTAGAAGGAAGTACAGTAACAGACGGACACCAGACACTTGGCAGAGGGTGAAAACCGGAAGCTGTGTGCATAACGGAAGCAGCCTTGCGTGAGCTGTGGCCCTCTTTTTATTTCATCATCAGCCTCTACGCTGGAAATTCAAATGTAGAAAAGATTTATCTTCATATGTTCAGGACACTTTGGACTTTCTGTCATGGTATTTCTGAGTCTTATTCTCCAATACTAGAGTCAGATTTGGTTTAATTCTTAGCCTACCATGATAATACGATGCTTTGGTTTCTTATTAGGCAGCCAGCTGCCCTGAATAGAGAAATAGGCCAGAAGTACAGTCTTGAGAATGGGAATATAGTTACCTACAGAATAAAGGAGGAGAGAAGGTGGTGAGGATTTACAACAGGGCAGAGTGTGCAAGGTAAGGACTTCTCAGGATCGAGACTAGAAATCTACTACAAAAAAAAATGCACCTTAAGGGTTATTGCACAGGCTCAATGCAATGTGGGACCCTTATGAGCCTGGCTCTGAAATATGCTTCATCGAAGAAGGGGTCATTAGTGGGACAATCAGTGTGTATAAGAAACTCAGAGATCGTTCTGCCTTATACTGCCTTAGGCACATTATTAATCTTATCACCCAACTGACTGTAAGTTCCTTGTGAGAAACTGAAGGACAGATTCATTGATTCTAGACTTAATGCAACATCTTGCCACGGAGAAGGTTGACGCACCGTTAGAAGCATTTGATCATACACCCTTCATTTCCTAGCTCCTATGGAGTGGTGTGAATGGTCTGATCACTGAGCTGGGAGGGAGATAAGATGTGTGGCCCCCGTGTTGAACCATAGATGAGTTAGTGAGGCACCTTCCCAACACTGCTTTCTCTGCAACCAAAGGTCCTGTGCTCTAGAATAGGTAAGGTGGCAGAATTTTTTCACAGATCATATATATGGACTATTGCCACCCACTAACCTAAGCTGGAGATGTCACTTAGCTGAGTTTTGTTTTATATTTGAGGTGTTTAGAACTCTTTGTTACTGCAGCCATAATGTAACTGATCCCGATGGCCAGAATATTCATCACATTTCACTTTTAAAACATGAGTCAGTGAGTAGATGAATGAATGAATGAATGAATGAATGAATGAATGAATGAAATGGCTAAGACAAGTAGTAGGAGAAGAACTACAAATATGATTTCTTGTTCATACTCACTGTCTTGCTTACCACAGCCTTTTGTATGTCTGTTTTTCCTGGCAAGGTCTTGGTATTTTGGACCTATGACTATTAGCAGTTTTCTCCCTAAGAAAGTTTTCTCCCTAAGCAGTTTTCTGTCTTCCCTAAGTATGCTATGGAGTTTTTCAGGGGAAGCTCTAAATGCTGAATATAATAAAGTCTGACGATCTATACCGAGTGAGCACCTGTCATGTCCCAGGCGTTGTACCAGAAGCTGAAGTACACAACTAGAAAAAAATATGTCTGCCACCCCTGGATGGTGATCATCGCAGCAAGAAAGTGTGAATCAATGTCGACGATTGCAGTGACCACTCTTAAGACCAGGATGCTGACCCAGTCAAGAAGATAGTAAAGAAACGATTGCTTTAGGCTGGGAACTTCACACCATGGAGTACACGATAAAGCAGCAAGGCAAGAAAGAACAGGGTATACTCTAAAAGAACAATTAGAGAAGACCACAGGAGAGGGGGACATAGAAGATGACTCCAGAGGTGGGAGCAGAGGCCAGAGAACAAAGGCCTGTTGTACTTCATTAAGGAGGCTGCTTTGTAACAGATTTTAATAGATAAAGCCACAGAAGCCACGGTCAGAGACTCTATAAAGTCACACTAATGTGAAGATAACACAGGGCCACAGAAGCATTTGTCCCATCAGAATCAGTTCCACATCTGCTTCTGTTTCTTGACTCCCAAACTCTTGGCATCTTGGCCTTTCCCTTATGAGATTGGCAGAGAGCAAAATTAAATGTTCAGTACTAAATTCTGTTAGCACTGTCTGAGGCTTTTCAAACCTAGGGGGAAACTGGTAGTCTATACTTACGTACAATTTTCTTGTTTGCTCCTGAGCAGGATAAACGTACCTTTCTATGGCAAATCAGGTAGCTCTCTATCTTTTCTATATTTATGCCACATGGCAAATGCAAAAATAAACTCCAGATGGATTAAGTAATTAAAAGTTGTCTTCCTAAGACAAACACAATGTGCTGGATCCTCTCTTTGACCCGCTATGTAACTAAATTAGAGTCACAAAAGAGCCTGTGTGTGTATGTGTGTCTGTCTGTCTGTGTCTGTGTGTGTCTATTTGTATGCCTCTCTCTCTCTCTCTCTCTCTCTCTCTTTCTCTCTCTCTTTCTCTCTTTCTCTCTCTGAGGCTCTGTGATACATCAATTGATATTTATGTCAGAGACAGTAAATATCATCACCAGTGATGTAAAAAAGAGGAAATAGTCTAGGGACACTGGGGATATATTAAGCTTGTTTCACAAATTAGACTCTAAGAGAGAAGCCCAAGGAAAGAACCTGTGTCCCCAGCCTCTCTGCTCAGCCCTTGGGCATAACACACTTGTGAGAACACATCCCTTCCCCTTTCCCAGAGATGGCAAACGTGACTGGCTTGAGTTGAGGTTGGCAGACTCTTATTTCTAGCATCATGCCCTGGCAGCCTGGCCCTGTTCTGCAGCCATTGCCATAGAAAGACATAGATCAGGCCCTTTGGAGAGGCAGGGCTCAGGGCCAAGGCATTTACGCCCCCCGAGGCTCCCTTCTGCCATCCCTCCTGTTCTGCACAGCAACAACAAGGAGCAGTGCCTGCTGCCCCTAATTTGACATTGGAGGTCCCACTGGTTGTTTTCTTATGGGGTTAGGACAGACACCAGGTCGTGTCCAGGGGGCAGGGGATGCTGATGCTGGAAGGTGAGAGGGATGCAGGAGATAGGGTGTGACTTGCAGCCTCTCTGCAGGTCTGCAGCTTGGCCAATAGCAGCTATGAGAAAGAACCAATAGAATAACAGGAGCTGGGTTGTCAGGGAAGGAGGGAACATCTCTAGATGACAACCGTGGTCATTGGTGAGTCTTCTACACTTCACAATGCTTGTTCACATTTGTTCAATTACATCCCTGTGCCTACCCTGGGAAGCAGGCAAGTGAGGTAGGCATAATTAATCTCGTTTTATAGATGATAAAATCAAGGCTAACAAAGAACCCTAACTAACTGAGAGGTAGTACTAGGATCCTAATTAGAATTGAATATTCATTCCAAACCATGCAAAATTTCTGTCCTACTTTTCCAATACTTTTCCCCAAGCAGCCTCCTTTTACTGGAAACTCACATTTCCCCCAACAAGAGGCCCTAGGGCTTTCCCTGTCTTGCCCTCTTCCTTCCCTGCTGCCAGGATCCATACTTGAAATGTGCATACTCTGGCAATGCTATGCTGTTTGGAAGGATTTGTATCACAACCAGCAGACAGCAAGCCCTCCGGAAAGAGATTACAGTGCTCATGAGAGGACTCAGGTTGTTTGAAATCAGGTTTCTGAGGGAACAGAGTCACTTGCTTCCTCGCAGGCCATGCCCTACAGTAAGTGCTGACCCAGAGTGTTTACTATGACAGTGACAATGGGAAGAAGCTCCTCTCCATTGTCGTCAGAACCAAACAAAGAGAAGAGTATGACCAAAAATCTTTGGATAGAAAAAGACTTAAGGCTGCATAGTGAAACTGGCCAGTATCTCAGGAGAGACTTTGGAAGACGTCAGATGGTGCCTGTACTGGCTGGTTTTGTGTGTCAGTGTGACACAAGCTAGCCTCATTAGAGGAAAGAACCTCAGCTGTAAGGCATTTTCTCAATTCGTGATAAAGATGGGGAGGGCCCAGCCCATGGTGGATGTTGACATCCCTGGGCTGGTAGTACTGGGTTCTATAAGACAGAAGGCTGGCAAGTCATGGGAAGCAAGCCAATGAACAGCAGCTCTCCATGGCCTCTGTATCAGCTCCTGCCTCCAGGATCCTGCCCTACTCGAGTTCCTGACTCCTATAATGATGGAAGTGCAAACCCAATAAATCCTTTCCTCCCCAAGTTGCTTTTGGTCATGCAGTATCCTTGAAGCAATAGAAACCCTAATTAAGACAATGACTGTGTACAAAAGTCCATGTGACTAACTGACCTCTGAAGCAGGGTTTCTTAGAAAGCATCCCCAAGACACATGTCACACTGGTAGGAGGAGGGTACATGGCCAGTGCTGAGCTTGGGTCTTCGTGGATGTCCATTTCCCCCTCAGCTCTGTCTCCTCATGCACCGGTCTGTCTCTCATCCCGTGAACACAGCTTTAGAGATTGGGGTTGGAGACTAAGATAAGAAAATTCCACAGGGCACACTGGCACCAGGGAAACATTGATTTTCTTGCTCTGGCTGATAATGGTGAGGGATTTGCAATCTTGATTGCTTGGGAAACTTGCAACTCGGTTTGTTGAAAGCTGCCCCTTTTTGTTTGTGTGACATGGTTTTTCAAATATATTAGTTTCAACATCTCATCAAAAGGTACTGAGCATACAATGCAAAATCAATCTGATGGGCCTCCCTGAGTGGGTAGTCTGTGGGTGACATTACCAGGTTCCTGCCAGGTGGTAGGCTATCCTGCCTGGATTGTGTCCTGCGCTGTTCAAGAAGGGGAGGCAACAGCAAGATACCAAATATATTCTGGACAGCAAGTCCCAAATGCCTCAGGGTTTTCCAAATGCAGGAGTTGCTGTGGTGGACTTGTGTTTTAGGATGCGAAGCTATTTATTATGAGCTTGTGCTATGCGTCAATAATTTCCTGCCATAAAATAACAGAGTGGGTTTGACCCAGGCATCTAGAACTGCAGCCAGAAACAAAGCAAACAAGACCTTGATGGGGAAGCCAAGAGAGAGTGGCCAACAGAAAGCAGATATTCTGAAGTCCTCCAAGGCCATGCCAACTCTCCAGTTTATATTCTCCTGAGAACAATGGAAAACTGTCTCCTTCTATTTTCCTAGGGTCAAAGCCCCACAAATAATATGGATGGAGCAGCAACATCTATCTGTTAATGAGCAGTGCAGCCCTCATCCAGATACCACTGCCTTCATGTTCTCATTTCTACAAGAAATCTCAACATTTGGGTGAAACTAGCCTTTGGTGGACAAGGTAAAAAAAAAACAGAAGTGTCAATCATGACGCTGTAGTCTCTAACACTTCTCTGCACAACTGATTTACAAGTGCAGTCTGCACAAGCACAAGGTCTCTTGTTATTTTGTTTTACTGAGCAATTTAAGTTAGTTGTAGTCACTCACACAGCCAAGGAAGCCTTGGCTTTTCTGATGTCAAATCCTATAAGCTAGCCATTTCCGAGGAGTTCATCACAAGCCTTACTTGTAACATGTAGTAGGCTATGGACAGGGATGAATCGGTTTATGAAACAGGGGAAACAAAACAAAACAAAACAGAACAGAACAAAACAACAATAAAGACTACTTGAGCAAGAATGGAAGAGTCCAAAGTCAATTCTAGTACTTACTTGGAATGCAGAAGGTCTCTGGAACACATGCACCAGTTGTAAGTTTGCCTG
>JANHMN010000008.1:52001011-52023103 GCA_030674055.1 Rhabdomys pumilio
GAAGGGGAAGGGGAAGGGGAAGGGGAAGGGGAAGGGGAAGGGGAAGGAAGGAGGAGGAGCTAAAGAGATGACTCAGGAAGTAATGTGCTACTGTCCAAGCCTGGGAAGCTGAGTTCAGAGCTGCAGAACACACATAAACAGTCAGATGCAATGGCTCATGCTTGGAATCCCAGTACTGGGGAGACAGAGATAGGAGTTTTTAGAGTTCAGAGGTCAGCCACCCTAACTTAATCAGGGAGCTCCAGGGTCAGTAGAGACTCTTTCTTGAATAGTAAGGTAGAGAGTTATTGAGCAAGACATCCCAGTCTGTACCCAAGCTCTTCACCCATGCATATACGTAGGAGCATATATATAGGAGCACACAGAAGGGTAAAATGGACTGCACAGGAGCAGGAAGAGGATATGTCATCTCCTCATGAGAAGTATGAATTCAGGAAAGGTGAAGCAGTGCTGCTTTCCTAAGGCATGGTATTCCTGCATTATGTAAATTCAGATGGAAGACTGGAATATTACTGTGTGAGTTAATCTATGGGAACAAGCTGGGCCCTGCAGAATGTCATACCATCTTATATATGATGCACAGACCTCACCCATATGTTTATATTACATTTTTCAAAGAGCTATATGTCACACTCTTTTTCTTTATGGGTCCTATGTGGAAGGGACATCAGGAGACAAGGATCAAATGGAGACAGCTGTCACCATTCAGTTCATATCAGTGAGAAGCCTGCTTATGACCTGAGATGGGGACGTATGACTAGTAACACACTTGTCATTTTGAAAAGGGAGTTTATCCCCTTGTCCTGTTCCCATGAATGCTTGTCCTTCGTATTAAACAATTCAATTTATGACAAAAGAGAACACTATTAGCATATTCGTTATTCATAGGTTAGAATTGCTCTAACAGCTGGAATTACATTTGGCTCAAGGGTATTGATCCATGCAAGTTCTAATTACAGACATTATTATGCTCTATGTTCACAGATACATGTGAACTCCAAAGGCTTTCTTTCACTTGCTCTCCCCTGTGGTATATTGATTCCTCCAGTTTCAATTAGTTGTGCTCCTTCATCCTGGGATAGAACTATACATGACACAGCACACAAAGGTTTGCTTCCTATGGCTTCCTCTAGCAATGCCCTCATTGTTTTCGTTACTGACCATGCTGTATTATCCATGTCTTTTATTTTATACATTTCAACATATTGACATCCAAGTTCTTGTTGGCCCTGGAGACACCACGCTTAAAAATTTCTATTGTCAACCCAACCATAGCCCACACCCCAACCAACACTCTTGTGATTTTTTTTTTACATGCAGACTAATATTCACATGCTCTAATCATGCCAAAATTAGCTTCCAGACAATGGAAGATAACCTCAAAGCCCAAGAACTCAGACTAACCAATCTTGAACCTGCTTGTCTTTCCTTGCTTGCACACTCCTTTCCAGAATAACAGATAACAGAATAAAAATGTTTGTCCAACATCTTTCTTCCTCTGTCTCTGGACTGATCACAAACTTCCTTTGGACTCTGATGCCCTGGCACCCTCTTCCTCTTGGGAACTAAAGGTAAATACATTTCTTTTTTATAGCAACTATATCTTGATTGATTATCCTGCCTCAATTTTCTACCAGTACACTACATTTAGGATGCATACCTGAGGCCATAGTTGTTTATTCTTGTTTCTCCATCTCTTTTACATCTTTTGCCTGGTACATACATCTCCTTAATAACTCTCACCTCCCTGGCATCCCCTGGATCATCTGTTAGGGCAGCAGCCTCTTAGTATCTTGTGAGTATTGCTTCTAAAGATTTTGTGTAGATACCAAACATCATCGATACTCAAGTTCTCCATAGAAAATGGTGTGATGTTTGCATATCGCTACATACAACCGCCTATGCACTTTTACATATTTTAAAATATGTTTCTTGTTACATAATCATTGTGTTCAATGTTAGGCTTTGTAATAGTCATTTCATTCAAGTGTATTATGAGTATCGGCCATCTTCTCCTCTGATCACTTTTCCTTCCTCTTTTCTTTCCCTTCCGTGTTCCCTATGAGTCTCCTGTAGTCTATCATTTCCTTAGATACAGGCATAGAAACATATCGCCATATATGAGTATATAAATGGCTTTATCAATCCACATGAAACCCAGGATTCATAAATGAGAGAAATATGTGACATTTATTTCTTTAGTCTGCCTTTTTTCACTTAATGTGATCTCCAGCTGTATATATTTTCCAGAAACAGACATAACATCCTTTTAGTGCCCACCCTCCAAACCACTCCCTTGTGTATATGTGCCACATTTTCTTTATCCACTGTTGACTGACACCTAGGCCAATCAATTCCATACTTTCTTTGTCGTGGAGAGTGATGCAGTTAACGTGGATGTACAAGAAACTCATTGGTGTAAACTATTAATATGCACTTCCAATCATCTAAAGATTACCTGTAATATCCAATATGACATAAACACTTTAGGAAGTATTGGCCAGGAAAAAGAACCTGAATGTAATCAGTATGATCAAACACACACACACACAAAAAATATTTTCAACCTTCAGTTGGTTGACTCCATCATGCACAACCTGTGTGAAGAGCTGGCTCCATTCTGTGTAAACAAGAGCTTGATTCTTCCTACTGGTCTTTATTCATTGACAGACAGGCCAGCTTCTGAGTCTAGAGCTCAAGACAAAACTTCACAACTAACTATCTGGGTCCGGAACTGAGAGATCCTAATGACTGTTGTAGGTTCTGAGGCATCTTGCCAGGGAGGAAGGTGGGGGATGAGAGGCAGGAAGCACACACAGTTCCTTCTGGCCGGTGGATACAGAGTGCATGGTCACACAGTGGTTGCAGGATGCTGGAAGGGAAGGCTTGGGAGGAGGCAGGAAAGAAAGGAAACTCTCAGACTCCCAAGGCCAGCAGGTGGACATGCTGGCCTTTGAACAGAGACCCTCAGTATGCACGAATGGTGATTCTTCTATTCCATCACATGACCCGAGAGGCAGCTAAAGCTAAAGAGACATTGACAAAGGGGACAACAGGAAGCTGTGATAGTTATCTAGGCAAGATAATCTGTGTGTCAGGGGTTGGGGCTAGAGGTGGAGTAGGTGAAGGCTGCAGTATTACTGAATCAACTGTAACTTTGGCAGAACCGAGACCTTGCACACACAAGTGGCTTTGTTTCAGGGGCTTTCCTGATTCCTGTCTTGGAGGAAGATACCTATTGATATAGGCTAATGGTGCCAGGAAAAAGGAAGAAGAGCCTAGGTCCTGTTGCCAAACCCCTACTGGGAAGCAAAGCTGTTAGGCAGAAGGGGGCAGCTTGGCTGTTATCCAGTTCAAAAGGTTTGTAATCCCCCACCACCCCAGGAGGGAGACCTGGCTTTAGCATCCTCCAGTGTCTCCTCCAAGGATATCCTTTGTTCACTTCTTTGCTAACTTATCTGACCAAGTCCACTCTGTTCACCAGAGCCACCTCCCTGCTCTTGCTCCCAATTCCCAATGTTTTAGGAAGCTGAGTCAGTCTCTGTGAACTCACCCGGGGATACAGGCCTCCCTTTGCCTCCTCCACACCCAAGATTGGTCCACTCTGTTGCAGTGAGTACAGTGAGATGGGAGGGAAAAATGGTTGAATGGTCTGCTTTAGGGGTACCTGGATTTGAGAATAAGGTTGGTTCTTGGGGTTGGGGTTCAGGAAGGGTAGGCCATGCAAAAGATTTTCTTAATAGTCCTGGAAACTTAGTGGCTGAGTCTCCAAACACAGATTCCATGGAAAGAGTCAGAGTGTCAGTCAACCAATCTGGCTTCTTCTTCTTCTGTGAGGCAGCCTCTTTGGCTTCTCTAAACCAGCCACGTCAGTGGGCCAGTTCTCTGCTGTGTTCATAGTGAACTCCAGACACAGAAATGAAAGGCTCAGACATGGACAGATTCTCAAGTAATCTACAGATTGTTCATTGGATACCTCCAGTCCCCTACCACATAACCTAGACCTACTGCTATGGCAACCAGTTCCTGGAAATATATATTCTGTGTGACCTGAGATTCCTATTCAGAATTCAGAGACTACAGCATGGCTATCCCTCAGGATGATGGAGAAGAGGATGGCAGATAATGTTCCCCTACTTGATTCCACTGGGAAGGTCCTTGCAGGACAAAGCCACGAACTCTGGTCCTGCTTTCCTCTCAATCCTGTTTCTCTATCCCCAGTCCCAACACCTATTACTTGAGACCATTGACCCGACAAAGGCTACCTGCATACAAGTCACTGCTCCCAGAGCTATTGTTCTGAGTCTGTATTAGAAGAAGAAAGTGGGAATGGATGGACATTTTCAGAACTCCCACAGAGCTGGATTTTACACTTGAGTTTTCTCAAGGGCACGCTTGGTTTCTAGACCACGGGATGCTAAAACCTCCTCGAGGGTAAGAGAATTGCTTTCACTTTCCTTGCTAGTTGACTGTCCTGGGCTCTTTATATATTGGCCAGTAATTACACTGCTGAGTAGGGTGTGAATGTGAATCTAGGAATATGGATAGGAAGAGGATCAGTAAACAAAATTAGGTGAGGCATACCACTCTTGCCGGGAGGGCAGGCAGTTTAGGAGAAAAGAAACAGTGACTGTGGCCATGCTCAGTATCAAGCTTTTCATCCAAACCTGGAAGCTCAGTGCCCCTCTCACGTAGCTCTGCATCCCCAACTCCCAGTTTCTGACTGCTTTGTCACTAAAAGTCTGTTCACTCCTTATAGGGCTATCCTGGTATGTCAGGATCTGGAAAGGCCTGAAAGCTTAAAATCTCTTCCTACCTTGCTCCAAGGGCAGCTTGTAGCTCCCTTCCCCCAGGGGTCATGAATTCTGGGTTACAATGTACACTCCAAAGACTCTTTCTGTCTTTCTGTCTTTCTTTCTTTCTTTCTTTCTTTCTTTCTTTCTTTCTTTCTTTCTTCTTTCTTTCCTTCTTTCTTTTTATTTTTCTTTCCCTCCCTCCCTTTCTTTCTTTCTCCCTTTCTTTCTCTTTCTTCCTTTCTTTCTTTCTGTCTGTCTGTCTGTCTGACTGTCTTCCTTCCTTCCTTCCTTCCTTCTTTCTTTTTATTTTCCTTTTCCTCCCTTTCTTTCTTTCTTTCTTTCTTTCTTTCTTTCTTTCTTTCTTTCTCTCTCCCTTTCTCCCTCTTTCCCTCTCTCCCTCCCTCTTTCTTTCTTTCTTTCTTTCTTTCTTTCTTTCTTTCTTTCTTTCTTTCTTTCTCTCGTTCTCTCCATGGTCTGACTAATGCTGACTGTTGGATTTCTGCCTACTTGTCCTCCTCCATTAACAGAATACCAAGGTTACTCTTAAATCAATAGTACACAGATCATTCTTTCAGGTCTGTTTCTGCAGAGTCTCACACAAGAGAGCTATCATCTTGCTAAATGCCAGGGTTCAGTGACTTTAGACCACTCACTGTCTGGCAGACAAAAGACAAGCAAATAAGCAATTGTAGTTAAGTCTAATGCATGCCGAGATAGAGGCACACACATAGCACAAAAAGACCCAGAGCTTTGGGTCTATTTCCATGTGGTCTGAAGGACTGGCTCAGGAGGCACAAGAACAGGATGTGGGGGCAGCACAGCATTTTGCCTTTGTCTTTTATAGAGTGGGTGCTCTGAATCACCTACTGCTTCTCTGAGGTTATTCCTCCTTTTGTAGAATGGATAGAGCACACAGCCACTGAGATGAGATCGAGGATGAGATTGTAAGTGATACGTGTTTGGTCTAGTTCCAAGTTCCTAATAAGTATTTCACATCAGAAGCTCCTTTTGGAGACACCCTATATCTTTGCATCAATATAATGTCACACCAGCTAGTACAGTGACTCTGAAGACGTTCTTCACACAGCCTATGTATGATGATATCATTGCATCTGTTCTCAGAACCATGGACTCTTCAGGGCTGACCACAGAAGAGAATTCTTCCTGTGTTGCCCATCCCTTGCACCTGAAGGATGGGAACCACAGCTCATTTTTCCAAGCCACCCTGTCAGCACAACTTTCCTTAGACCATCTTCAGCTTTCTTCTTTGCTTGGAATGTTTCTCTGTGAAAGAAAACATTCCAAGTTGCCCCATATCTTTGCTGCCCCAGGCTCATGAAAAGCTAAATCCGGTCTTGGCTCTCCAAAAAAGAATAAATTTCAGCCTGCCCCCAAAGAGGTTGCTGTCATAATTACATCTCCGTTTGGAAGTAATTTTGACTTAATCACATTACAGGGAGATTGTACCATTTCCTTGACCAAAGTTGGCTCCAAATTGGCTCGCTGTTTCCCTCTGGTCCATGGATACATCTATCTCTTTTTTTGGACATTGTTTGCAAGGAAAATATCTGGAAGTTAAAAGGGGAGATCAAATGCAGTGCCATAGAGTGGCTCTGATTCCTTCCACAAGGAAAGCTGGGTGACTGAGTTCTCACCTGCAGGTCCCCTCTCAAGTTATGTTCTTGATGCCACTGGAGCTTCTGAGAGGGCCAGAGCTGGCTCAGCCACTGCCTCCCAATGGATGGTGTGAGGAATGCAACTAGACTAAGCTCTGCTCTCTTCTTCAGGTTCTCTCTCTGTGTCTCTGTGTCTCTCTGTCTCTGACTCTGTCTTTCTGTCTCTCTGTCTCTGTCTCTGACTCTCTGTCTCTGACTCTCTGTCTCTGTCTGTCTGTCTCTCTGGATTCTCCTCTCCCATGTCACCAATAGAACACCCATCTATGCCCTTTTCAGTGACCTACCTTTTGTGTTGTTTTAGGGACAGTTAAGGTACACTGCAGCACTGATCACGACAGGGCAGTGGAAGGGACATAAAGAGCCTGACTCAGAATGGCACTCCATTTATGCTGTAGAAACATATCAAAAGGAAGAATGTGAGATGAAATACAGGAGGAGGGCTCCCCAGGGAAGATGGAGAGGCTTCTGGTTAGCCTGAGACAGAAGGGATGAAAGGGAAGCATCCCAAAACAGAAATGCCCAAGTGTGGGCATGGCGGCAGCCTCTTAAGAACAAAGGCTGGATTAATACAATGTGAACAGAGAGCTTCAAATGCCAAGGAATGGTCTGGATCAGAATGCAGCTGGCAAGGCCATTGTGGGGACATGTAGGAGTTAACTAATCAAGAACAATTTGGAAGGATGTTTCCCCTGCATCCCATCTCCCATCTGTAGTCAGTGGAAAAGCCCATGGAACCAGGAGAATAAGACAGAAATTCACTGTGGGGAGCATAGGGCTCCTCTCTATAATGATGGGAGAGTCAGGCAGGGAGTAACTAGACAGAGTATTTAACTGGAAGAGCATGGAGAATGGGGGAGGTGTCATCATTACTTGTTGACATTCTTTGAAATGTTCCAACAGGCTCTGTCACGCCTAAAATCATCCCTGAGTAGCAGGTTAATCCCTGTTCTGGGACCCTTTGCTACATGCTGGTATTTGAGCCTCCTTATTCTTGCTAAGCAAAGGCACCGGCAAGGCAGAGCTTGCTCCATCTCTATCCACTTCTTCTTCTTTAGTCTGTTCCAAAGAACTGACAACACCTTTCTCAGCAATGGACACCCTCCAAAACACGAGATCCTCTTACATGTCTGTCTCCTAACAAATCACTCAATAACAGAAGTCAATGGAAGATCATTGATATAGAAAGAAACTGTCCTATGTCCTGTTCTTCACAAGCCACTTGGTAGCAGTTTTCCTTCTAGGACAGAAAATGGCCCTTCATCACCCTAGCCAGAGTCTTGCCTTAGTGGGCCATGAAGATAACACAAGAGAAAACTGCCTGGGAGGGCTCAGGAAGACTTTGGAAGTGGTTATTAATGAAGGCCAGAACGATGATCTTACAAAAGAGAAACTAAATGTGCTGAGGGTGCTGAAATGAAGAATGTCTGTTAATAGCGCAAGTGACAGCTCGTAGATCACTCAAAGATAGACTGAGGCTCATGCTGTCTTAAGGGATGCAGACTGCATGCTAATCACCCAAGAGGAACAGAGCATGACAGGGCCACCTCTGCTGACTGCTTATCCTCGGTGATAACAGCACACATCCTTTGTTTGTTGGTGGGTCTTTCCCTAACCCAATGCCCTGCTACAGAGCACAGAGTTTGCAGAAAAACGAACCACTTTATATCACCAGCAAAACTTGAAGCTATGATCAAATGAGAAGACCTGAGAGATGCTATAAATCTCAGAGTCTTTGCAGCAGGCACTGTGACAGAATTTCTCTGAAAGAGATCAGCCTCAGACATCAAAGAAATCAGTTTTAGATATAGTGTGACAGCCGAGACATGGATTCGGTGCAAATGGAGTGGCCTCACATCCTCTCCTCAAAGCCACTTGGTTTTCTTTTCTTTTTTCTTTTTTTTCGTTTTTTAAATGTGTCTGAGGGTCCGGATGATGGCTTGGTTGGTAAAGTCCTTGCTGTACATGCCCAAAGACCCAAGCTCGATTCTTAGAACCTACATGAGAGACCTATTCACGATGGTGTGTGCTTTTCATCCCAGAGTTATGGAGGTGGAAGCAAGCTGATCACTATAGTTTTCTGGCCATTCGACCTAGCTTAACCGGGCCAGTGAGAGATCATGTCCCTCCTAAACAAGGTAGATGGCTTCTGAAAAATAAGAACTGAGGTTGACCTCTGACCTCTACACAAATAGCACCTACACACACACACACACACACACACACACACACACACACAGAGAGAGAGAGAGAGAGAGAGAGAGAGAGAGAGAGAGAGACAGAGAGAGACAGAGAGAGAGACAGAGACAGAGAGAGAGAGACAGAGACAGAGACAGACAGAGACAGACAGAGACAGACAGAGACAGAGAGAAGAAAGAGAGACAGACTCTGGGGAAGGAAATGGACTTTAAAGTGCAATTCAGATTTGCAGAAAAGTAATAATTTAAGAACACTTTGATCTGAAGAAAAGCTAAGATTTTAGGATGTGGTTTATCCACTAATGATTTCTGTTTAGGATCCTCTCTGCTGGATGAATCGGGCTGGATGGCCATGTTCTCCAGCTGCTCAGGTGTCTGGGAAGTGTGGAGGAGTACCAGCATAAGGTTGCCTGGGGAAGCCATGTCTGAACATGAATCTGAAATGCAATTCTAGTTACATGTTAAAAAAAAAAAAAAAAAAAGAACCCAAGAGATGCTAGTGCCTTGTAGTCTGTCTAGAAGACTGTAAAGATATCTCACCTTTGGAAACCATCTGACAGCAACAACAGAACCTCAGAATGAATGTTTTTAACACACCATCATTGGTAATTTAAAATGAGAAACCAATGATGTTCTAGATGGTTCTTTTTTCATGGATACTGAAAGGGTAGAGTAAAGGATAACCCACTTTAGTTCCCTTCCACTGTCCCAGGCTGCCCAATTTTTCTCTTGTGGCTTTTGCAGAGTGCTGAGATGTCTGCTGTTCAGCTCTTCTTGAATGCCATCCTTTGGAAGGCTGAGGTGTGGGTAGATGCAGCACTCCTAAGGGGGTCATTGAGGAGGCATCTTTTTTTTGGGGGGGGGAGCTAAAAACAGCTTCAATGGCTCAGGGATGAGACCTAAAAGTGATTAATCTTCAGCTCTCTTTTTTCAGCCTCTCTACCCCAATTCTTTTTCAGCCACTCCTCAGGAAAATCCTCTACCCTGGATCTTTTGGAGTTCTAGTTTCCTAAAGAGCTGAATATGAAATACGGAAAACAGCAGAACATGGTGTATCATGAGAGGAACTCAGATTCAAGGTCAGATTGCAAGACGGTTTTGTGAGCAACTGAGTCAGGGAAGAATAAGGCCTGCTAGAAACGGAGGTGACAGATCTGCTGTGTGGGTGGGCCTGGGCTTCCACTTCCATCACAAAAACCCACATATGGAGTAACAGAGTCAGTAGAGATTCTTCTTGCATTTTGAAGGCTGGGGAAGCCCTGATCAAGATGCCATGGGGTCCAGTGTCTGGTGAGAGCCCACTTCCTAGTTCATAGATGGCTGTTTCCTATTGTGTTCTCATGTGGTGGAAAGAGCAGGTGAGACCCATGCTCTCTTTATATAAGAGCTCTACTTCTGCCATTTAGATCTCATATACTGTCTAAAGACACCATCTCCAAGTGCTGTTACACTGAACAGTGGGGCTTATCGTGAATTTGGGTTGACAGGATGGACATTTTTCTCTACAGCATAGTCTAAAATATTTTATCTATTTCCATTATGAATCCAAGTGGGAAGTTGGCCTATCATGTTATGTCGTGGTGAGAATGGAGATGCACATAGCTGATTTTCCCAGAAAGCCAGATCCTCTCAGGACCCCAGTCTCCTCACTGGTGTACTCTGGGATGCAGCTTTTTGATGACCATTTCCTCAGAGAAAACTCCACACTACTGTGTTCCCTTTCTTAGGAACAGGGTGACCACAGGCATGATGGCCGAACATTCATGTGTTCACCTAATGATTCTAGAGGAGAATTTTAATAGAATCAGCGATGGAGTCAGTAACCTGGAACACATTAAGGTACAAAAATGTCCAGAAAGTAAAGTTGTATACATAGGCCATTTGCTTGTGACCTTCTGGCATATTGCTTTCCACCAGAGCGGAGAAAGACACTCATCTCACTGGTCCTGATGTTCAGCCAGATTGCCACTCAGTGGTGTGAATGTTTTCTCCAGGTCTCAGACACTCATCAGAGGCAGGGCAGTGGATGAGAAACTACCCAAGCTAGTGTCCCTGCACACCTGATTCTGTCTCTACTATGTGGCCTCTGAAGTCAGCATGGGTGGGTGTCACAAGCTGGCTGACAGATTGGCTGTACACTCAGCTCCTGAGAAACCTCTCCGGGGCTCTGAGCAGCTAAGAGGGAGGTCATTTCAGACCTAAAAAGGATAGTATCTGCTGAACCATCCAGAAGGATCATTGTAGATTCCTCCTTCCCTTTTCTCTCAAAGATCAAGCTGAGCCCAAAGGGAAGGAGAAAAACTTATTGGTTAGGATTGAGGTTGACACCTGGAACAAATTTAAAAATTGGTTCCCTGCACTCAAGTGCTGGAGACAAGCAGCAGCCTGCCTCTGGGGAAAGTGGCCTGTCTCAAGCTTCACTGTAACTCTGTAACTGTTGATAACTCTTAATTGTGTCTTTTACAAACAAACACACACACACACAACCTGTTCATTCAAGGAAGGGTTGTGATCCTCCTCCTTGGGGGCTTGGCTAGGGCCAGTCATTGTTGTTCTTTAACACTGTGGGATCTTGTCTAGGCAAGAATAAGTGGAAGAAAGAAAGCCGTGCCACTGAGCCAAGCAATCCAGTCCACAGTATCTGGGGTGATGGTCCTTGTTGCTCTGGGGATCTAGGCCTCCCACTGAGAGAGTTCAGGCAGACTCAATCATCCCTGGGGTGAGAAATGTCCAGGGTTGGGCTCTGCTCCTCATGCCATCTGAAATGGGGAAAGCCATAGACTGTGTATAGCTGAGCTCTCTTCCTGATCCTTCATCTGAGCCTCATCATCTGTCTCTAACTTAGAAGGGTTCAGCTCTCTCTCAGATGCTTTGGAGGAGCCATTGAGATCTGGACCTATATATATGGAGGGGTAAATAGGAATCCAAGGCTGACTGCTGCTTGCCTGGCTGGATATCCTTGTCTGACAGGTGACACTGTTCCTGGCCACTTGGATGGAAGACTCTATTGCCCCCACTTGGTTCCTGAACATTTTATTCTTTTAGAATAGATCTAATCATCTCTTTCTCCTCTCCCTTATGAATGGCATTTTGTCCCCGTGCCCATGAAGTCCAGAGGAGATTAGGAGAAGGCAGCAAGGTAAAGAGGAAATAGAAAGAAGGGGAGATGACTCAATGGATCAAGTGCTTTCTGTGCAAGGATGAGGGCCCGAGTTAGGATTCTAGACACCCATGTACAATCTGTGTGTGGTAACGCACACCTGAGTCCTAGTGCTGGAAGATTGAGACTGGAGGACCAGTGGCCAGCCAAATAGAATGAACCACAGGTTCAATAGAGATCCTATTTAAAATAATATTAAATGATGATGATGATGATGATGATGATGATGATATAGAGGAAAATAGCCTGTGGTCTCCACGTGTGCATATATGTACCAGAACACACCCACACACACCCACACACGTGGAGGAAACAGAACACAGAGGCAGAAATCCTAACCAAATGTCCTCCTTGCATAGGTCTTTTCCTCTTTGCCCAGAGAGTGTTGGCTCAGGGGCTTTATCAGAGCTTATACATTCCACCCTCTATTTGGCAACCCTTCTCACCCCCCCACCCCTGCCCTGCAGCCCCTTCCCCTGCCCACCCTCCTCCTTCCCTCACTGCCTCCAAAATCAATTTTCAGCAAGAGCAGCAGGTTCTGAGCCATCTGGGGTTGCTGGCAGCATCACCAGCCCGTAAGCAGCTCAGTCTGTTTGCCGTAAACCAGCCCCTGAGTTTCTCTGCCATCCACAGCCTGCCCTCTCCCTCCTTCCCCCACTGCAAGAGGGAGGGGGAAGGCTTGGTGCTGGACCAGAGGGGTCTTTTCTTGAGGAGTCACCCAGTCCCAAGTGTGTCCCTTGAGTGGGTAGCAGGGTCAGATCTTGGTGGCCCCAGGCAGCCAGACAGCAGTCACAGGCCATTTCTCCACCTGTGGGGAAGGACGGATGCGTTAATTAGCAGGCAGAGCATCGTGTAGGGGAGGCTGGAGCAGTGCCACATTCACAGTGAGCCACTCCTCACCTCTGCCATAGGCTCCATCTTGGTGACAGCTCCTTTCCTCTTGTCTGAAGGTAAGGAGGGAGGATGAAAGACCTCCTTGTGCTTGTGTGTCACGGAACCTCTGCAGATTTAAGGAAGACGAGGTTGATCTAGGGGTGGCTGGAGCGGTGCACTTCGGATGAAGTTTGTGTCAGCCTGAGCATCCTGTTCACACCACTCTTGCGCGTGCGTACTCAGAGCATGTCTCCAATCACCACTTACTTCTCCAAGTAGTTCTTAGTTTTCTATTCAGGAGAGCATTTTAGATGATGCCATCAGCATAAAGACCCACCATCTTCTCCCGACATGCCCCACGCCCCCCAAGCCCATTGTTCACAGTATCCTTGACTGTAGTCTACAGCCAGCGTTTCTTTCAGTCACCAATTGATACAGAGTTTATTCTCAGATTTTAGTGTGACCCCAAGTGAACAGGGAAAGAGGCTTTTGGGTATATGACCTTTTCTTCTAGAACTTTCCCTGAGGGCTTAGGTGTGTCAAGACTCACCCCTGTCACTTCTCTAACTTGCTGCTCATTTTTTTTTTTTTGCCAATGCACTCAAGCGTACTGGAAGGAGAAGTGGTGTCATGAATGAGCTGGACACCAGGGGCTGAACACAACTTTATCACCGCGTCTGTGACCTTGGATCATCCCACCTACCTTGAGTCACAGCAGCCTCTGCTGTGAAATAAGCAGTTAGCATATCAAATTGTGTTGATTTTCTCAGCATCAACCTTGATACGGGAAACTCTACACATTTGTGGGAAAGGATCCTCTTTAGTTGAGGCTCTAGATTCACAATTCTCACCTCAGTGCCCAATGCAAAGTAGATTTCCAAAAGATAGAATTTTGTAAAGTTAGTTTTCAGAAGGTTCTTGAAAACCTGTTACATGTCACAAATTATTTCAGATTCTTTGGGTGATGTGAGGAGACCGACTATGGAGACGCCTTGGTCATGGCTCTGGGATGCTGCCTCTTTCACAGTCTTTTTAGTTCAAGATGGGAGTACTTGTCTTTCTCTAGCCAGTGCTGCAGGGGAATAGCCAAGTGGTCTATAGGCACTCCTCAGCTTGCCAGCACAGTCCTGAAATTCTCCGTGGTGGGCTGGCGTGAGGGAGGACTCTAGTACCCATTACAGACAAATTCCTGGACTAACTGAAGGAACATTTGAGGACTTCTGTCCTCAAAAACAAACAAACAAACAAACAAACAAACAAACACCAAAACAAAACAAAAAACAAAAACATGGCAGCTGTTTGAGAACATCTTTAAAAGAAACATCATCTGCCTAAGGAGAGGAAATCAATACAGATAGAAGGAAGTGGTCAGATTCAGGGCAGAGTCACTGAAAGCCAATGGCTGCATTGAGCCCTCCAGCACCCCTAATGACAGAACACCATGACAGCCAGAGTACACTGAGGTGGGCTCCTTCCAGGAGTCATTAAACTTCTAATTTGCCTCCCCTCTATCCCTCAGATCAGGATTGGACTTGTATTCTTACATATGTGATAAAAGTGTCTTTCTGGTGTTTGATATTGGTGAAATGCCCACACAACACTGAGGGTTTAGGTAGTAAGGAGAAGAACCATGCCCAAGCTGCCAGGGAAGACCTACTATGGTTGTTTTGCTAAACAGACTAGGTATGAAACTGCCTCTCCAGTGGTTGTTTACACTTGGAGGTGAGGGTGCTCTCAGCATCCCCAGAGAAGCAGTGTGTGGGGTTTAAAGGCTCACAACTGGCCAAGGTGCCCAGAACAAGTGACAATTGAATGCTCACCCGCTCCGAGACCCACAGAAGAGGGGCAAGAAAGAGTATAAAAGCCAAGGCTTCAGAGTGTGTGTGTGTGTGTGTGTGTGTGTGTGTGTGTGTGCACTCGCATGTGCTTGTGCACGTTGTAAAACAGTGTTTTCTAGACATGACACAGGCACCACACTCACTCAGGACCTCACCGCAGCTGTTGTCACCTTCAGAAGACCTACAGCAGACTGGACCCTGTCAACATTTCATCCCAGATGGGGGAGGGGCTGGTGAGGCCACCCCATCTGTCACTGGGGGACAATGAGCTGTCTATGGGTTCTGGAAGAGGAGGTGTCATTTTTCTTCAGTGATTTGCCACTGGTATCTGTATTATAGTAAGTAGTCCTCCACTTATGCTTTTGCAAGCAACCTTAGCTGAGAGGGTTCAAATTGTCAAAGAAGAAGGGGGCTTGCTGAGGGAAGAATTTCAGTGGGAGAGAGGAAGAGGAGGAGGGTGAAAGGGCAATGGGGAAAATGACCAATTGTGTGTGGGGAGTGTGTGTGTGTTTGTTTGTTTGTGTGTGTGTGTGTCTCTGTGTGTGTGTATGTGTGTGTCAAAGAATTAAAACGTGAAGGGATGGGCTATGGAGGTTAGACAGTAACACGCCAAAATGTAGAATTCATCATATCTCCATCCTGTCCTAGGACTCTTGGACATAAGAACTGTTGTTTGTCCCTCACAGATTTTCTATGTGCAGCAGACAAGGAACTGTCAGCAGAAGAGGGAACTGAGAGAGACATTAAAGTCCAGGTTAGCTCACAAGACAGTGGAGGGCTAAGGGTGAGGCTAACCCTCACCTTTCAGCTTTTCTTTTCTTTCAGTTTTTGGGGTTTTATTTAAACACAAAACATGCACGCAAGCCATCTATTCATTTTCGTCACTGCATAGACTGGCATTGGGATTGATGATTCTGATGGCCAGCTGTGTTGCTCTTTTTATGATGGATGGCATTTTAGTTCTTGAGGGAAACACCGTGAGCAGTCTCAGCGCAGTAAGCTTTGTTGCATATCAGCAGCACTTCCAGCTCCTTGGCATTGTGGACTGGAAACTTCCAGAAGCTGCTGGGCAGCACGTGCTTGGTTTTCTTGTTGCTCCTGTGACCAATGTTAGGTATCAAGATCTAGCCCTTGAGTCTTCTCAGCTCCCTCTTGTTGACGCCTCTGGGTTTCTGCCAGTTTCTCTGAATTTTCACCTATTGGTCTGACTGGTGCTGGATGAACTTCTTAATTCTCTTTTTGATGGTCTTGGGCTTCACCAGAGGCCGGAGGGCAGTCATGATGCCGCAAAACAGATGGCAGCCCACTTTTCAGCTTCTACATTTTCGTGATTTGTGTTATTTGACCTTGTTCTCTATATTGATCTTTGCAAATCTCTGTTTTATTTGGACTTTTATATCTTCATGTGACATGGGATAGCTGAGTCAGGACAGTAGAGAGACAGTTCTACTCCACACAGGACAGCATAAGAAGGTCCCATGTCTGAGATTCTGTATTCCAATCCATGGATTACCTATGCACTGTCTAAGAGCAAGGTGAATAGGGCAGTAGGATCAGGCAACATGGCTGTCTTGCCTTGATATGTTGATTCTTGTGAGACCAGAACAAATACCCTTTGAAAATGGGAACTTAGGCAGGACTCTTCTTTTCAGGGACAGAGGAAGAGAAGGCACAGGCTCCTTCAATCACCCAAGCTCAACAGCTGATTCCTCTATAGAAAAGAGCCTCTAAAAGAAGTCCTTGCTTAATTAAGTAAGAAAGAATTGAAAGCAATTCCAAGAAGCCATCTTCTTGAAGAAGACTGTATAGCCTACAAACATGACTACTGAAAGGCATAAATTCTCCTACTCCTTCTTCACTGTTCTACTGCGAATATTATGTGTCCCTCAAAGGCCCATGTGGTGAATGCTTGGTCCCCAGTGTGGTGCTGTTGGAAAATGGTGTAACCTTAAGAAAGTGGAGGCTACTGGGAGTTCTTTAGATAGCTGAGGGGATGGTGAGATTCAGTGTTTGTCCCCTCCTTTCTTTGTTTCTCTTCCCAGCCATGGGGGGAGAAATTGTGATTGGCCACATGCTCCTGGCATGAAACAATTGTTTCAGTGTTCATCTATTTATCACAGTAAGGGAAGGCTTACTAACACACTCTCCTACTCACTGAAAAATAAGGATGGGCCCTCCAAGCAAAGGAACCAGCTCTAGTTATTGCTGTGGGAGTTGAGAATTGGATAGTTTTAAAAGAGGCATGGGTTTAAATCACACTATTGGGAATTTGAGTAAGGGCGTCCATCCGGCCGGCTTTCCATCAGAGGGTAAGATCTGTGGTACTACTGGAAGATCACCTTTATTTTTTTAAAAGTATTCTGTATGTTAGCCTCATCTCCCTGGCTTCAAAATGAGTTCCTTAAGATCAGTGGTAGCATCTCAAATACCTGTGTCACCCACTCACCAGCACTCAGGGTGTATATATAGACAGCTCTGTATGGACGCATAGGTTCGTGGCCCAGGTACAATTGCCTTGGGGAAGGCCTTTAAACTCATTTTAACCCTCTAGCTCTTTGTTAACTTGCTGTGAGGTACATAGCTCTCTTGAATCTCTTTCTGGTATGGGATACTGTTCTTCTCTGGAGGAAGGACAACTCAGCCAAAGAAAAGTAGCTTTGCCCTCATAATCCTGAGTCATGTGAGTTTTGTTTGTTTGCTTGCATGTTTTTCTGGGACAGGGTCTCATTTTGCAGCCCAGGCTGGCCACTGTGTTTCCCAGGATGGTCTCAAACTTATGGCGGTCCCCTCTCCTCAGCCTCTCAAGTGCAGTGATTATAACCATAAGGCACCATGCCCAGCTTGGGCCGTTTGAATTCTTCTGGCAACACCCATAGGTAAGACTGGCCGTGCCTCTGTTTCCTCATTTGTAAACAGAATTGTGGCATCTGCCTTCCATACTTCAGAGGGCTTCCTCTGTATTCAAATAGTGGGTATGAATAAGGAAACTTCTGTAAGCCACCGAGCTCAGATCATAGAACAGTAGCCATCCACACGAAGGAGCGGGTCCAACAGAGTTTGTATGCGGAGGATCCCACAAAGTTAAGAAACTGCACTCACCAGTTATAAAAGGTAACAGTGTCAGATGGTATGACGTGGGAACGGGCAAGAAACACTCTCCGTGTAAACAATGCAAGATTTAGACTCCTTGGCTGCTAATTACACGAAGAGACCAAGACACTTGTAAACCCATCTGCTGTGCTGAGGATAATTCCATACGGTGGGAATCTGACTCTAGCTCTTACAGAGTGGGTTAAGTAGATGCAGGAGGCCTGGGGCGGGGGCAGCTCACTGGGAGCACTCTTTACCAGTTTCCAAGCACTTATGCAAGCATTATTCCCACTTAATGTTCATGCCAGGGTGAAGTGGGTATTAGGTTCATATCCCTCAAATAAAGAAACAAATCTGTCCCAGATTATACAATTAATAAACAACTACACCAAGCACAATTGTTCATGTCCCAAATTCAGTCCTCCTCTTCATCCATGCTTGAGAGAAATCCTATCTTGGGTTCTTCACTGGATCTACTGGAGGGAAAAACCAGCCCTCTTAGCTTACTGGCCAAGATGCAATTTGAAAGTCCTGTTGTATGTAGCAGTAAGCTTTGCTGCCTGCACACCAACTTGAAAGACATTTTAAATGTGCGAGTTCATCATCCCATTTATTGCAACATGGACTGAAAGATGCCTGAATTAGTGCATTAATTTGTTTTTGCCTCTGATCCTAGGGCAGGAGGACCAAGAACCAGCTAAACAAAGGATACAGATATACTCTGATTTTAATTGAAGCTGTCTGGAGGAATCTGCAGTCCTCTGTGGGAATGAAATACGTGTTCTTCAATGTGAATATTGACTCACAGAATCCCACTGCCTAAAATGACTTAACAGGACATTGACTGCCACCCCGTGATTGTGTCTACTTGCTGTGGATTAATTTAAGGATAGGCCTTACCCAAGCCACAGGAAGATTGTCTGTGTTCTGGAAAACATAGAGGAATAAGTTGGTGCTCAGATAAACAACAACAACAACAACAACAACAACAACAACAACAAAACAGGTCATTAACTCAAGTCAAGCCTCAAGCCCCCTCTGTTTCCCTTTTGCCTTTTCCCTCCACCATAGGTCTTGGGGTTGATCCATGGTGGTGGTGTTTAGGGATTGTCCATTTGAATCAGAGGAGCAGTGTAAGAGATCCCAGTTGTTCATTCTTATACCTGTTTTTCCTTAGATCAAAAGAACTCAATTGGAATCAAGATGGATTTAGGCATAATCTACAGGCCACACACACACACCCAAAGGATGTTTATCAATTTATTTGCCAGCCATGGAGATAAACACTTTTATATCTCTGAGATGTCTGTCCCCAACTGAGAAGTTTCTATCCCTGGGTGCTGTCTGTTGAATTACTTATACTCTCTGACCTGGATCACAAGTCTTTTGATCCCAAATATCTGAACAATGGCAGCAAGCCAACGTGTCCACTGAGTAATGAACAGGATTGTAGTGACTAATCACATTCTGAGTCACTATTTTTAATTGGCTATTTTAATTAGTGAGAGAGATCAGCTGTGAAAGCTAAGAAAGTGTCCCTTTCAGAAACCGTTGCAGGAACCATTGATCCACAAAGGTGTATGTGTTTTCAATTCAAGGCTAGAAACAGTGGGAGACACAAAAGTCATATAAAATATAGCTTTTGTCCCAAGGCATTTATGACAAATCTGTGAAGGTAACTACTCACATGACATCTACAGAGGAATAGCACTAATTCGATTCCCCCCTTTTTTTCTCCCTGTCAATCTAAAACTTGTCCATTAAAGTGAGATTCCATCTTTATGATAATTCTGTCAGAGGGTTAATTTACTTATTCTTCTGCTGCTTCTATTATGTCCATCCTTCTAGGACCCTCCTTAGTTTGATGTTAGATGAGTTTAATTGGCTTTTGCAAACAGTGGGAAGAATCCTACCCACTACATCCATGGCAAAAAAAAAAAAAAAAAAAAAAAAAAAAAAAATGGCTGAAGGTCAGCTCCGAAAGCACAGGTTATCAGAGTCTTGATTCTGAAAGGAACACCTGGCTGCTTGGAAGTATCAAATGATCTAGGGGGGAAAAATGCAGAATGGAAAGGATTGGTTTCAGGGGACAATGGCCACAGAAGATCAAAGAGCCTGGGAGGCACCAGCATGCTTGAGAGTAGGCCAACCTCTGTGACATATACCTGGTGTCATTTTCTAGTGGAGATTCCTGATTAGCGCAAGGAGTTACAAAACAGTTGGGAAATGTAGCCTAGGACGCACTGTTTCTTCCTGTACAACTGTTTTGAACCCGAGGCTTACAGCTTGCCATCTGGAAGGTGCGCCTCAGATTTACCTTTTCTTTTTTTTTTTAAATAGATGAATAAACTGGCGGAGATCTGCCATGTGATGGTTCATTTTGTAGATAACTTGCATGCTTCCTCTCCTGCTTTATTTTTTTTCCAGGAAAGCCTATTCTTTAGAGATGAGTCAGATCAGTTTTCGAGAAAGTCCAATCGACTCTTGATTCCCACTTTGGATAATAGCCTGGTTAAACTTTTAAGCTAGGCTATACTGTACTCAATCCACTGGCCCATATATTTATAGGGCAACTTCTCTGCAAAGAGATAGGCAAGCACCCTGAAAGAAATCACCATGAATAATGCACATGGCTGATGCTTAAGGACATGATGCTCACAGTAGAAAACAAAGTGTTTTGCAATGCGTAATACAAGGTAAGATGGTGCTAAATGCGCATGGGCAGCTCAAAGGGTCGTGCTGTTTCGGACTAAAAGACCATTTAGACAGGGCAATGAGTTGAGCTTGGAGTCTGTCAGAGAATACAATGTCCATAGATGTTGGACAATTTGTATAATTTTCCCAAATAGAGATGGGCTTGGTAGTGTTTCAGGAGGTGGCATAGATACAGAAGATGCACTTCCATGGGGAACTGGACTAAACTATGAAGGAAAAGAAAAGAGAAGAACGAAGGACCGGATTTTGGAGGGTCAGGTGGGAGCAGATGGGGATTCTGAATATCAAGTAGAAGCTCTGCTATGAGAGGGGTTTGAGAAGCAGAGACACAAGGAATGATGAGTCTTGACAGAATACTCTGAAAGGAAGAATTAAGTGTTGCCAGAGAGGGATGGATAGAAAACTATTACAGTGTCAAAGAGAGAGATAGTACATGGGTCCTTGCACCAATGTGGCAGCCATCGTTGAGGAAGAAGACATTGTTGATAGGCAGCATGGCAGAAAGTCATCTGCACAGCAGTCCCTGGGCTTAATGACCCCGAGCCAGTGCTTAGATGAGCAAATTGAACGGAACAGGCAGTGTTATTCTGCTGTTGATTTTCTGCCTCTGTGACTGTGATGATAAAATGACATCAAATGCTGGGACTTGAAGGAAGTCCTACACTCCCATTAGAATCATCTGGTTCCTGAAACTGCTCTGCCTGTCTTGCTAGGCTGCTATCATGGGAATCTTTGTTTCTAACATACTGAATGAGCCTCACATAGTGAATGAAACAGAAATGCAGTTAGTGAATGGACTTCAAAGGCGAAAGCTTGATGAATAAATGACAGAGATAAGGAAAAGGAGGATAGGAAGACACAAATAGAAGAGGGTTGCCGGGTGAGAAAATGATAATTCCATTAGTAAAAATGTAAATGTGGGACCTTTAGACCTTTGTCTATGGCCATGTAAGAATATGGACACAATCTACCACTGCCAAGGAATCTGCTCATTCCAGCCAGCTCTTTCTATTGGATAACTTTCCAACGATGGACACACATGGCAAGACTCCTACAAGGAGGTTTTGCATGCTGTATGCATGTGTGCCTTGCATGCATGTGTGCCTACTTGAAATTATTGGCAAAGTTAATTGTAATTTGGCCCACCATTACTGATTGCATAGAACTCTCAAGACCATGCCGGAGGAGGCCTACCAGATGTTTGCAGCCCCTACTACCCATAAGTGGATTAAACTACTCTGAGAAAATGATGCAGGGGCCTGCCCCATCTCCACCATTCATTCATCATAATTTCTCCTCAATCCTGTGGGTCAAGGTAGTTCTGAAGAATGCATAACTGGGTCAGGAACTAAAAGAGATTATTTAATGTTACACACACACACACACACACACACACACACACACACACACACATATACACACATAATTAAACATTTATCTCAGTGTCTAGTGCCAGTGTTCTAAGGGATTTGTGTCATTGATTAAAAAAAAACAAAACAAAACAAAATAAATACTTGGTCTGGGAAAAGTTTCAATGAATAAAGCACTTGCCACACAAGCATGAGGAGCCAGATACACACAAAGGTGGGTTGGGATTTAAAGAGGCAAACCATAAAGGTCACTGTCTCATGATAGGAGGTGAGGGCCTATACCTAAGGTTGTTCTCTTGCCTACACAGACATACTCGCACAGTGAGAGGAAGGAGAGAGAGAGAGGGGGGGGGGGGGGGGGGGGGGGGGGGGGGGGGAG
>JANHMN010000008.1:52023203-52049601 GCA_030674055.1 Rhabdomys pumilio
CCCCTACCTACAAACCAAAAAACCCCGAGAAGAGGGAGGGAGGGAGAGGAAGGGGGGGGGGGGGGGGGGGGAGAGGGATGGAGGGAGTAAGGGAGGGAGGGAGAGAGATGGAGGGAGAGAGAGGGATGGAGGGAGTAAGGGAGGGAGGGAGGGAGGGAGAGAGAGAAAGAGAGAGAGAGAAAAGAAGAAAAGAAAGACAATACTATGGCCACATGTGACAGAGTCAAACATGGAATGGATTTATGATGTTGGCAAAGCCTGACAACTTGTCTGTTAGGAAGTTTCTCCATACTGTACCTACATCACCTGGCATATGCACCATTAGCCACTTTGGCTGAGGAAGACCTGAGGTTTATGCAGTACGTTTCCATGAAGCAGGCCTCAAGCGCTTTAGAACATAGACTGCATTTTATTAGCCAGGAATAGGTAAGTTGAGGCTGCATCCTAATTGATACAAGGCATGCTGGGTAAGGATGCAGACTTTTTGTTAGACTTTACCCAGCAGTCACACAACAGCCACATGGCCTGGGTGTGGCACTCCCTGGCATTACCTTCTGTGACCTTAGGATTCATTTCTCCACTGGATTCAGTTAGGAGAGTAAGGTGACCATATTATTGAAACTATTGATGGAAGGAACATGTTGGCATCTCCTGGGCAAGAAGGAAATTAATCATCTCCATGGGGTCTGTGCTCTTGACTTGGGTGCTGGGGGAGGGGAACAGAGAGAGGACCCTGGGTGGTGTGGAATGCAGGGGCAGCTGAATCATTGCCTCATTGTGTCCCAGATTCCACATGGCCTCCTTAGCTTCCAGAACACCCGTGTGACCTCACTGGATTCCAGGCTCTATATAGGCTCACCACCAGTGTCTACTCCTGTAAATAATTGAAAGGAATATAATAGGGTGAGAATTACTGTGGCCTCCCCCCCCAACTTTGCCTTTCATAAAATCTTTTTATATCAGAGGGGTCTGGCCCCAGCCACTCCTAGCTCTATAATTAGTTCTGGGAGCTGTGAGGACCATGACTTAGCTAATGACATTTCATGGTTCAATTTTTGGGGGTCCTTCGGGTCCTTTTATCTTTCTTGGAACAAAGATCCAGGGTTCCAAGTGACTGGGTAATTTGCACTAATAACATGTTGGTCTGTCAGTGGGTCCCTAAACTTCACAAATGACCAAGTGGGCCCCCAAGGCTAGTCTGCCAATTAGAGGGCCCTTCTCAGCCTTCTAGCTCCCAAGCAGATGAACAGTTGGAGACTCATTAGTCACAATTGGCAGTTTTTTGTTACTGTCCCCATACTGGTTTTGCCTCAGCCATCATTCTGACACCCTCATTTCTGAAAGCAGAGATAGCAGCAGGGTTTCTGGGGTGCATTAGACAGTGGCAAACGAGATCCTTAATGCTTTAGGGTACTGAACTACAAGAATACATCAGAGCACACAATAGACAATCTTATCCTTTCAGAGACCTGAAAGATTAAGTGATCTTCAAGTCCCTCTTCACCCTGTCTACCTCTGGGATTTACTCAAAGCTCTTCAGCTGGTTTCCACTTATCTTCAGGTTGCTGTGACCAAATATGTGACAGAAACAACTGAAGTCCATGTGGGCAGGTCTCACTTGGCTCATTGTTTCATGGATTACACAGTCAACTGTCATGGCAGGGGGAGACAGTCATGATGGAGTGGCTCCATGGAAAAAGAGATGTCTAAGTTTCACATCATAGCCAGACCAGAAAGCTAACGAGAGCCAACAGTGGATACTACATGGCTTCCAAAGTTCTGGAAAGTTCCACAGTCTCTTGAAACATACCACCCACTGGAAATCAAGTGTTACAATTCTGGAGCCTGTTGGGCCCATTTAGACTCAAATCACATGAGCCACCAACAGAATCCTTGTCTTCCTGCTTTTAACCTTGCCCTTCACATTGATCTACCCTCCCTGACTCAATAAACTGTGTTTCCCCAAGACTCATGCTTCAGTAACTCATGCTTCACCCAACCATTCTTCTCTAAGACTTTCTCCTCTTTGAAGTTTTGGTGAGTTAGCCCTTTCAAGACTAAGCTGGCATTTCTGCCTCTTGCCTGGTTCTAGCCCTTTGCTTAGCCTGTTGACAGAAGTAATCAGACTTTCTCCATAAATGCTGAGCTCCTGGGAATGAACGAGACCATTGCATCTTCATCTTAGCATCATCAACATTCAGGCACATGGTGATAATATAGGTAGAATATTATAAATGAATA
Source organism: Rhabdomys pumilio (assembly GCA_030674055.1). Lineage (NCBI taxonomy): Eukaryota > Metazoa > Chordata > Mammalia > Rodentia > Muridae > Rhabdomys > Rhabdomys pumilio. The sequence goes on from JANHMN010000008.1 coordinate 52,025,445, forward strand.
AACATTAAAAATGTATAAAGATAACAAAGACAGAGGAAGACAGCAAATGCAGAATTCTTGGCATGCTTAAGAGAAGAGAGGGCACTATTTAAATATTCCTTTGAGACTCTGAACCTCTATTTGTTCTTATCTCCCATATGCATGGTAGAGGAGACAATTACAGTCCCAAGTATCCTTCCCTCCCGTCTCCCTTTCACGCTGGTTCAGAAGGTGGGGCACGAGGCTTACTACAAGGGTGTTAGCAAAGCTGCTGTAAAATAATACTGTCTCTGGGGCTGAGAAGACTTGCGGCCAGGGTAAGCCACATTGCACCTCGTTCTAAAGCTATTGTGCTTGGATATTAATAGCACAGGCAGTACTGTCTGTGTAGGCAAGTGTTGCTCTTTCTGGGCTGTGTAAGCCCCCATCTCCCAGAAACAAAAGGTTCCACAAATAACCTTGGCATGTTCTAAATTCCTCTGGAGAGGGAGCCTGGAGATAATTAACATGGCAAAGAGGGTGGGGCTCAGGGCAGAGGACCCTGCAGGACAGCTTATAGCAGCCTCAAGCTTAGAGTGGGAGAACTTTGGTGGGTGTTGGTGAAGGACCCGGAAAGGCAAAGCAGGTCAAGTCTCCTGGATTTCAGAGCATATTCTAGAAGAAGCCAACATGGTCTTAAAAAAATAAAATCAGTGAACTTTTCTATAGGCTGTTTTTGTTTGTTCCAGTCTGGGTTAAAGTTCTTTCATGGTGCTTTGATAGTCAAACCAAATCTTGAGAAAAACATTTAATCGACTTAAGATTTAAAACAATATATCTGTGCAATGGAAAGTGACATGGTGGTAATCCTGGTGCTAGCAATGACATCTTAGGATGCCACTCAGCCTACCACATGACACTGGCTCATCCCTGTGGTGACAAGCTTTAGAAATCAGGAAAGAACAGGGACAGGGTATATGGTTTGATTTCAGCTTCCTGTTACCCTCTCTCCAGGACAAATGGCATATTTTCTTGAAGGTACTCCAACCTCCACCTGAAAGACACCTGCCCCATCTTCCCTAGGCACTAGAAACCTTCTTTTCTTGCCAGGAACTAGTTCTAGTCTTTCATAAATGGGTCCCTATGTTACATGTTATCATTTACTCAGTGACAAATGCCCCTGCCTGACATTGGCTTCACTGGAGTAGGTAACCTTACACATAACATTTCTCCTCTCTTTGCCTCAATATGTGTAACTTCCACATAAAACTGAAACCTACCTACAGCAAGGTGAGGGTGTGGCCTAAAGTGGAGCTCAGCGATGTTGACTGGTCATGTCTTCCCTAGCTCCTGCTGGAATGCATGTCATGCCTCAGATCTGCTGCTGGTGCATGTGGTCAACATACCTCAGAGCAACAGAGTAGATATCTCTATTCAGAGGAGCCCAAACAAACTTGGAGGAAGCCACTCTCAGGCAACTTCTAATAACAGATCTCCATGCTTCATGGATTGAAGCAGGGACTCATTCTTAGTCCTTTTTTTTTTTTTTTAAATAGTCTATTGACTGCATTTGGCTCCAGACAAGACTCCGCAGCCCAACTCAGCATTGCAGGTAGGAAGATTCACCAGGCCCAATTGCTCTAGGAGAGTAGACATTGTATTATCTCCCTGGGTCTGACACAACACAGGGACACAAGCCAGGTGGCTTAAGCCATGGAGATTCATCAGCTGGATGCTTGGAATGCTGACCCACATGCTCTAGGCTCCTCTCCTGGCTTCTGGCACTCTTGCTGGCTTCTGGCACTCTTGGTTTGCAGTAGCTGAGCATGTTCTCATGAGGTTCATGATTACCTGAGCCCAATTTCCCACTTCCTTTTATAGGATATTGGTTTTATTGAATAACTCCTACCCTAATGACCTCATGTGAAGTTGAGGACCTCTTGTGAATACTGTGCTGATCAGACAGTCGTATCCACGGTCCCGAGGCTTAGTGTCCTTGCATATTGCTCCGATTCTTTTTATTAGCATTCATTTGTTATCTATAATAATGGGTTTCATTGTAAAATTTGTATGCATACTCACACAATCCTTATGCCTTCTCTCCATCCCCCACTGACCTCTCTTCCCCTTCCCAACTACTTTCTTCTCTACTTCATGTTTTGATTTTCCTCTCTGACCTGTGTGCTTCATTGACATTCTGCACAGAATCCTGGGAGAGCGGTTGGTTGTAGGAACATGGGCTTCCTAGCAGTCATTATACCACTGAAGAAAATGTTTCTCCCTCTCAAGTGTCTATTAACTGCCCATAAATACTCAGGTACTCTTTTGGAACTGGGATATAAAAATCAGTGCATTGCAAGCATGTTATTCCCAGGATAAATGGAACTACAGGGGAGGGATTGGCCTCTCCCATTCTACAGACAAAAGGCATCAAACCCTGGGAAGAACACAGAAGGACAAAAGAGGATGAACTCTCATCTCTTCAGGCTAGATTCAACTGGGGCCACACTGTAGGGCCCACGTCTGTATTTAAGCCTCTGGGAAAGTGGGTGGAGTTCAGATTTCTCCATGCCTTCCTGGTGATTCTTTGGATGAGATTTTATCATGTGTCATACAGACTCAATGTGTAATTCCTGATAATTGAAGTCTGGGAACCTTCGCTGAGGTAGAGACAGTGGATCTGAAAGCAATGTGTTGGAGTATTCCAGGAGCATAGGTTTACAATCTGAATGGAACTGCGGTGGGATGAAGACAGACACCAAATCGCTGTCTCCCAGCCCCTGGTTGCATGAGAAGCTATGTTCAGGTCTGCAATAAAGCCTTAGATATTTTCCATCACCACAATTTTCCTGGTGGCTTCAGAATAACAACTGTGTGCAATGGCTTTGACCACAGGCTTGAGTTGAGGTTGGAAGAGTGAGGGCTTTGGGAGGACTGGACTGGATGCTTAGAAAAATGTTATCCACAGATTCTGGGATTACCTCCAGAGCTCATGATAGCTATTAGGACTCCTGAGTACCACAGAAGGCTACTGTTTCAATACTAGGCTTTATCTTTTAAAATATTCTTTTGTGCTTCTATTAGCACCTGTGAAGTAGATATAAAGTGATTTATTTATTTATTTATTTATTTATTTATTTATTTATTTATGGTCAGGATTGGAGATAGCTTAGTGGGTTAAAGAGATTGCTGTGCAATCGTGATGATCTGAATTAGAATCCCAGAGTCCTTATAAAGCCTGGTTATATAACTGAAGTATATGTAATCCCAACCCTCCTGCAAACACATGAGAATTCATGGAAGCCTGCAGGCCAGCCAGCCCAGTGCACACAGCAAGAAAATGCACAGACAACACTGAGAATCGAGAAACAGAATCAAATGGAGAGATCCTATCTTAAATAGGGTAGACAACAAGGAATACCACCAAAGGTTACCCTTCTGACCTATATTTGTGTTCCATGGCTTCCACATGCACACATACTCACACGCAGACATGTGAATTCACGTGTGTTCACATATACGTGCATACTGTAGGCCTGTAATTATTTCATTTTTTCATCTTGAGAACACCTATCTCAATTGATGCTTTGTGAAGAAGAGGTGAGCACATTCACACATAAATGTGTGCACAAAGGCAAGTGTTAGCAGTGGTGACATGAGTCCAAGTATATTCAACCTGAAGCCTGTACACAAGCCAGGGCAGCTAAGATGAGGCCTCGTGCAAAAATCTCATACTTACTTGAAACATGAGAAGAGTTTGCTTTCTTTTCCCTTTTTGGTAATCTCGTTTCATGGGTCTTGAATCTGAACTTGAGATGACAATATCCTGTCACAATGTCAAAAGGTTGCCTAAGCCCAGATTGAGATGAAATGAGACAGTAAATCACTCTCTCTGGGTCCCTAGAATTGCAGGTGTGGCTCTGGCATACTCCTCTGCCATTTGGCTCTTACCTTTCACGAGGCTTCCATATTCCAGGACCAAAGCACAGGAGAGCATCACCTGATATTATGCACATCAGTACAGTTTTCTATTTCCCACAAGGAGGTTATACAAGAACTGGGGACTATAAGCTTGAAGAGTAGACACAGATGGTAGAAAGAAAAACTGTTTTCATCTCTGTGGATCTAACCAGTAAGAAATGAGACCTTGATGTTCCCACCTATGAGACAAAATGGTGTTACTATCTTCTATTCAACTGGGGAACAACCTGGTATTCAGGTAATCAGGTTCTCAGGGGTAGATCGAGGCTCCACAACTGGTAGAATCAGGTGAAACTCCACTGATATTCAGAACGTTGAACTGAAACCCAAAACAAAGAGAAATGAGTCTACTTGGCGCAACTACATATCTCTTTGCTTTTGTGTGACTATTTCTTTTATATGTGGTAGACACTTAGACGTTTTACAATGATATGTGAGTGTTTGATGTGGCATTAGTAGGAAGAAATGAGTTGGGTATTTGAAGCTTCCCTGGACGAGAGGAGGGGATGTCCTACATGTGAGAGGTGAGGGGATAACTGTATGTTTGCATCCTTGATTTCGGTGATGATGGCAACACTTCTGAAGAAATTGCCCTCTGGGATCTCTGTCTTTACATGTTTTGTGGTAGAAGATGTTTACATGTTTTCCTTTGTCCACAAATGTGTAAATTTCAAAGTCTGCATAGGATTGCTTTAAGTTTGAAGAGTCTATTAGTCTCCTGAAAACAATGGTTATCAGAGATTTTCCTACAAATCCCTAAAGAAAGACCAGAATAACCTCTGATCTCTTAGTCAGTAAAGATGGCGTAGACCTCACCTAGAGGCATGGAGTATGTGTTTTGTTGACCCAGATCTCAATTCCAGAACATCACTGTGTTCAAAGACTATGGGTTTCCCATGTAAGTTCCACTGTAACAGAACAACAGGGAAAGAGATGATAGTAACATCATTTTGTCTCATAGGCATGAACGTTAAGGTCTCATTTCTTACTGGTTAGATCCACAGAGATGGAAACAGAGTTGTGTGTTCTAGCATCTGTGTCTGTTCTTCAAGCTTGTAGGTCCCAGTTCTTGTATAAACTCTATCACCGCATTGGTCACCAAAAATCAAATTTCAAAGCCTGAGTTAAAAATGTTATTTAGGTCACCATAAGTAAGGCTGCTGTTGTGTTGGGTAGACAGTGGAGGTCAGTTGTGGATAGATTCCAGAGGTGAGTTGTGGGTAGACCAAAAAAAAATTGATTATAGGAAGACTGCAGTGGTAGTTTGTAGGTAAACTGAAGAGATGGGTTGTGGGAAGACAGAAGAAGTTGGTTGTATGAAGACGGCAGTGGTGGTTATAGGTTGACTACAGTGGTGGGATGTGGGTAGAATGAAAAAGTGGATTGTGGGGAAAATAAGAGGTGAATTGTGGGTAGGCTCCACTATTCAGAATATGAAATCCTTCAAAGCAAGGCCTCCTAATGTCTACTGTTCTTGCTGCCAATCTGTGAGAATGGTTGCAGTCTTGTTTAGAATGGTGCCAAGCTAGGTGATTGATTGTGATCGTTATCAGTGGTAGTGCTTGCAATTAGTAGTAATTGCATGCTTGTTTGGGAATCTTTTGGAGATAATTGGATCACACTACTCAGTAATTTAGAGCTCCTGCCTCCCTTCCTCTTTCCCTTTCTGCCTCACCCTTACCCCCCGTGCCTGGAAAGGAAGGAGAAGGCAATTAATATTGATCAGTTCATTCTGTTCGATTGAGATTTATTGAACCAGGCATTCAAATACATTGCCACATGTTAGCTCTTTGGCTTCCTTGCTGCTCAGTATCACGCATGTATTTAACTCTCTGGGCTTCAGAACAATGCTTAGTCATTAACTTCTTTCACCAAGAACCATTAGCCTGAAAGACTTCCAGATCTCTTAGCCAGTAAAGATGGAGTGGACCTCACCTGGAGGCATGGAGAATGTGTTTGGCTGAGCCAGATCTCAACTCCAGAACTCTGTGCTGCTTAGGCCAGTGCTCTCACTGGGACACACTGTTACTACTACAAGATAATGCCATGTAAGGCATCAGATCAATATATTTGTTCTTCTGTCAAAGGTGTTTGGGAGGGTAGAACAAAGATAGAAAGAGCCTCACTGTGGTAACATGAGTGACAGCCGCAACCCAGATATGTGATGATTTCCTGATGATGACAAAGGTACTATACTTGTCCTCATGTACATTACATTGTAATGAAGGAGGCTGATCCTGTGGTGGCTACCTAAGAGGTCCATCTACACAGCCAGTTGCTTACTCAATACCTATCTTTCTAAGACTCTTCTTCTCAATAAAACTTTTAAATGGATTTGTGTTTGTGAAGCTATTAGGACTCTGGAGATTTGTGTATTGCTAAATTATGAGAAATGCTCTGTCTGTTCATCTCCAAAGGTTTAAAGTCAAGGGCTTTAGAGACAGGTGGTAAATCTGGGGATGAAACTGTCTATAGCCTTTTCACATTTGACACCTAACTCAAGCTACCTTCCTATCATTCAATTTCCTCTCTAACTGATCCTTTCTTCCCTATTCTCTATCTATCTATCTATCTATCTATCTATCTATCTATCTATCTATCTATACATAAATATGTAATACATATATATTTAGTGTTGAATGCTTGCTACATATGTGGCACCTGGGAGCAAGTGAACAAGGAGTCAAAACCAAAGCTTTATTTCTCAATTTCTCTCTCTCTCTCTCTCATTCCCTCCCTCTCCCCCCCCCCCCCCCTCCCCCCCCCCCCCGTGTGTGTGTGTGTGTGTGTGTGTGTGTGTGTTTGTTTGTGCGCGTGCTCGCGCGCAGGTACCTAGAGGCTAGAAGAGAGTGTTAGATCTTCTGGAGATAAAGTTACAGGCACCTGTAATCCACCCTATACAAATATTGCAAATGAAACTTCAGTTCTCTAGAAGACCAAGAAATGCTCTTAACTGCTGAGTCATCTTTACAGCCCCTAAACCTATGTTTCTTAAACTATGGGTTGTGGCCCTAAGTGGGGCATGTACTGGCAGTGCTTATCCCTGTTAAACTCAGCAATTTCACAAGGAGGAGTACTGAAGGGTGGAGCCAATAGCAGAGATGATTCAATACATAGAACAAGGAGAGGAGTCTAACAAACTCTCTCTGGGTCTTTCCTGGGTCAATGGGGAATTGACAAGGAGTTAACCAAGATGAACAAGAATATAATTTACAAGAAAGACAACCAAGTCAGTTTTGTACACAATGAATTCCAAGTTCCTATGAGACCTTCAAGTGAGAGATGCAGGAGATGTGATGGGTACAGGCACAAACATGGGCCTTGAAAGAGAGATGTGGGCTTGGGATTGACAATGTGGAGATGAACACAGTATATGGAGTCTGTCAAACAGGAATTAGAGAATAAATCAAGAGCAGTAAGAAGGTAGCTCATGTGACTTATTCAGACTCCTTTCCCAGATGCATGGATTTCCAACCTGCAATCTACAGGCCATGTGTATTTTAGAATCACATTTAGAATGTGACTAACCACTTGTAGATAAAGACAACATTCATGATGTCAAAAAGATGGAGGCCTTTGTGAGAGACTCTTCTCTGAAGGAAGGAGGATACAAGACTTTCTTGGCACGAGACAGCATCCCAGTTAGACGCCATTGTTCTTTCTACTGTGCTAAAGTTCAGGCTAGGTATATTGTCTCTGTTCCCCTTTCTCCCAGGGTGCTGCAAGTAGATACAGGCTTCCAAAGGATTCTCAGTGGGCCAAGTTAGAAAGGAGCATCCCTGACTCTAAGTCACTGTCCTTACTCAGCAACACTCCTGAAACTCTGACCAAGAGGCTATGCCATAAAGCAGCTACAGGCCTGCAGTAAGTCAAAACAGAGGTGACTTGATATGTCCTGGTCTTTGTCTTACAACAACTGGAGCAGGATGACTCAAAACAGCTGAATTTTCCAGCCAGTAATGCTTTAAGGTGACTTTCGTCTGCCCTTTCCTTTAGGTTTTAATGGTACACTAATGTTGAATTAAAATGGAATTCCTATGGAGATGTACCATGTCTAAATCAATACTCGCTGATTACTGTCAGGAGGATGAATATCAAGATATAATAGCAACGGTGAGGCCCAGCCCAGGGTGAATAAAGCCGCCTGTGTCCATTAACTCAAGCCTGACTAATGCTAAATTACAATAAAATATCTAGGAAATTCTGGCCAGAGCCACTTTAAAGCCCACAAAATGTAGCCTAATTAGTGGTATGATGACAAATGCAGGAAGAATTCATTATGCTCAAAGGCCTCGCACAAATGAGCAGTCTTACAAACTCCCTATTCCCCGTCCCTAACCACAACCCTAGAACACTGAGTAGCTCACATGCCACATAGTGACGGCTTCTCCAGGTACTGAGCTAAGGCAGGCTTTCTGTGGGCATCAGGGAATGAATTCCACTCCTCTTCCTTCTGATATCAGGACAATATTCAGCTCTCCTTTCTCTAGGAGACTTGCCTTCAATGCGTATGTCTGCATATCCATGCTCTGTATTGCCATGGTCGGGAACATATACCCTCATGATAGATATTCTGGGTTTATGTGTATTCTTCCTTTGCCCTTTCCTACTAGTATTACATATGTACCTCTATTTCTCTACACATAAAATGAGATTTCCTACTTATAGTGTAGATATAAGTGTTATCAAAAGTGTTAGGACATTCAAAAGGTTTTCAATAGTGTCTGTATTAATAGTATTCAATAGTATGAACTAATTTTTCTTCTTTTATGTGGTACTGGAGATTGAGCATAGGGCCTCTTGGTTGCTAGGCATTTACTCTACCCCTGAGATGTATCTTTACCCTTCCTTTTGCTTTTTTGTTTTGATATGCATTCTTACTAAGTTGCCTAATCTGGCCTAACTTATTTTATAGACCAGGCAAGATTTGAACTGAGATAGTCCTGTTTCAGCCTTTGAAGTAGCTTGACATTAGAATTTTTTTAAAAAAGGAGATAATAGGACAAGTCTGCTCTGCCAGAAATTAAGGGGGAGAAAAACCTTTTTATTAATAAACATGTACAACCTTGCTTATTTATAAGTGAAAACTTAGACGCAAGTAGAGGACATTGATTTCCTGCGGCCATCAGACATTTAAATTTCATTTAAACAGTGATTAAGAGCCTTCTGTCCTTAGTTTTCATTCTTCTTACTAGGGTATTTGATCAACTCATCCATGTTAGTAAGGAACTGGCCATGTTGACAGACCGACAAAGTTATCTGCAAAACAGGTATGGCTATTGCCGAGCAACAGGAGTTAGTGAGAGAGAGGCAGAGAATACATGTGAGAGGCTACGGGAGCTGAGGAATGACAAGCATCCAACCCAGAGACTGGAAGAATGAATTAGGCAGCAAAAAGAAAGAAAACACCATTACGTTCTTGAGCAAAGGACTAGGCACAGAAAAATAAGGCAAGCACAAGAGATAGTCAGCAGGTTGACCATACGGGACACATGGGGCCAGGACATAGGTGTCAGAAGATGAGATTAGGTAGAACTTCTATTCCCAGGCAAAGGGAATAAAGTGAGCTCTGTGCCTAATAGGTGAGCTCTGGCTCCATGAAAGGGTTATGTAGAAGATTGGCATGTTTACACCAACAGAAAATGGTCTCTGTTCATCTGGAGAGTGGATTTAAGAACTAATATGGAAGGATAAAGTTCAAAAGTGAGCAGAGTAAGGATAAACCAAGATCTGAACAAAGAGCACAGAAAGCAGAGAAAGAGGGATTAGATAGGACACCATTTAATGGGTGGGATGCTATTTAATGAATGAATTCAGATGATGCTGGGGACATGTTCAGTGTAGGAAAGGAAGAGAAAAAAGTATGGCATGATTTCACGTTTCTCAGGACTGGGGATAGAGACATAATGCTTCTTAACACTCATGGAATACTTGGTTCAGTGAGTATCAGAGTCATTCTGGAATGGCTACAGGGAGGGCTTGATAAGATCACAACCTGATTCCTGAGGACTGGATATTTAAGGAGACAGCAGAGGTGACTGCCCCACATAGGTGAATGAGGACCACAGGAGATGTGGAAGGTGAACCAAATGACATGAATCTCTGAGACCAGTAAGGAGTCCATGGTCTCTACACTGAATGAGGAAAGGATTTTCAATCACAGGAGGGATCAGAAAGTGATCCGGCTATGAGCAGTAGAATATAGTGATTTATTCCAGGAGCATGAGAATTACTTACTTTTCCATGACAAGGATGAGTAGTTGTAATTGAAGGAGGATTTAGATAAAAAACAAAACATTCCGATGAGGAATACAGAGAGGTAGGATTGCCTGTGTCAGAGGGCAGAGCCAAGAGAATAAAAGAAGACAAAAACATGGAAAATAAAGAAAACATCAATTGGAGGAAATTGCTGGAGGAAGAGCAGATGATGGGCTTAGAACCACAGGACCCAGGCCAGAAGGACAGTCATTAAACAAACAAGTGCCACTGCTGGGTGCTATATACTCTTGTTTAAAGCAAGGAAGACTCCGACTTGGGCTGGGAAGATGGCAGACTAAAATCCTGTTACAATGCAGTGAGAATACAAACTGGTCAGCGACTATGGAATTCAGTAGGAACCTTTCCAAGAGGTAACAGATTTTCCATATGACCCAGCTATACCATCCCTGGGTATTTATCCAGAGGTCTGACTCAAACCATCACAGAGCTGTTTGCTCATCAGTGTTTATTACAGCAATCTTCATAAAAACTAAGTTATGGAACCAACCTAGGGACCCCATAACAAAGAAACAGATAAAGAAAATGTTGGATACTGGCACGACATAATTTTAACCATAAAGAGAACAACTCTTTGTTATTTGCAGGAAAATGGATGTAGTTGAATATAATACAATTAGGCAAGTTAAGCCTCTCTGCGAAAGAAAAATATTATTTGTTTTCTGTCATTTGTAGTTCCTAGATTTTATACAGATGCAAGCACATTTGATATGAAAGCAGACCTGAAGCTATCTAGAAAAATACTAGGATACAAGCTCAGGTTTATAGCTTCCTGGGAGACAATAACTCTATTGGGATGTTTGTTGCAGTCTTATTGATATTTCCCTGCCATTTATTTCTAGTCCTTCTGTTTCCTATAGGACTCTGAAACAAGTCATCCATGTCTGCACAGGTCTGGAAATACTCAGGGAATTGCTACTTTGTTTCTGACATGAACCTTAGTCTATGTCAAGTCAGGGTATGTGAAACACTATAATAAAGATTTAACATAAATCTTTATTATTTTATGTCCTAACATAAAAATCAGCTGGCCATTCAACATAGCTACTTCTCTTAATCTTATGACAAGTTTGGACTCCCTCACATCACCCATTGACTCTCTTCTTTTGCAACAGAATAAATACCACCATATATAACAGGAATCATTTTTGGCTTTCAGTGACCTGATCCTACTACCTCATAATTGGTTCCTTACAAGCAGCAACAGAGACTAACACACACTCAAAAGTCTCTTGTAAACACAGAGCTACAATGGTGACCCTTCCCAAGTCCAGAAGACAGCTGATGGTCTTCTTTTTGCTGTGAGATAGACAACCTGACAACTTCCTGCAAAGAGAAATAGATAGGACGCCAACAGTTGTAACCAGGGCAGGGGTCTTTTGCTGGAGTGGAAGAAAATGATGGAAGATTAGGAGTGAACCCTCAAGAAGCACATATCTGTGGTTTGACCCGATGGAAGGTAGAGAAGCAATCTCAACCTGCCAGTACTCTGTGCCTATCTGAGGCTATTGTCAGCTGTACGTCTCTGTCTTTGTTGGTCTGCTCAGTTCCTATCATTGTGTCAGTGGCATCATTGCCCCTATTTGATTTTTAAGGTGGTATTTCAACAATGGATTGGCCAAGGCCCTGCCTTGAAGTTACAAATTTACAGTTAAAATGTGCTTTTTTAAAATATTAAGGAAAAGGCATCTCTGTGTATTTTAATATTGTTTGTTTTAATGTAATCAACTGTCCCAACACACAGTGCCTTAAAATGACCATTCATTCATGACAATGAATCTTCACTTGGGCAAAACTCAGAAGGAATGGTTTGTTTTTTTAGTATGTCCTACTTTGTATTGAATTAGTCTCATCAGGAATAGAACACATACAATACCTTTTACCATAACACACGGGTCTGCTGAGATGTCTCGATGCCTTCCACATGCTCTCTCTTCCCATTAGGCAGGGCTTTTTCAAACATGGACTTTCGAAATGGAGCACATTTGTGATTTCTATCATGTTCCAAAGTAGATGAGACCTCTATAGATGCATGAGCTGAAAGGCCAGAGTGTCCTCGTGCTCATATTGCAAAGACTTTACCAACTAAGCCCTTCCCAGCCCATCTACTACACTTCCCCCCATGAGGATTTAGTTTATTTTACATCTGACTAAATCCAAGTTGGTGTCTTACTTGCTTTAACCAGGGGTGTGTAGCAGAAGTGACTACCAAGACTAAGCCTTAAGAGATATAGACACTTTTAATTTTTTTACTCTGGAAGACTTGTGGAAGACACATAGGGCATTGTACAGGAAAAAAAAAAAGATCAAGTGGAGGATCACTGAGTCACCCCCATCCTCCTGGTTCTAGGCATGAATATCACATACAAGTAACCCCAGAAACACTATATACTCACTGAGCCTTGCCAGAATTCTTGCCAGAATTTCTGCTCTGTAGAATTGTGGTCAGCACAATGACTGGGATTTAACCCACTACACTTTGAACAGGCTTGGAATATCATAATAAACAAGCATTAGAAGGCAGCAAGGCAGAATTTTCTTAGAGGTTTCAAATGTAAGGTTTAATGTCTCTCATTAAATTGTGAAAGTGCTGAAGTTCAGTCTCAGCAAGGCCCTAGAATCTACTAGATAATAATGATTTACCCCAAACTCACCGAGAATGAAGGACGACATACAATGTCTGTTTATCCATACCAACAGATATTTTCTCAAGGTAGACCAGATGTTCATTTGCATCTCTGAACCAGCAAGGCTCCTTTTGTAGAAAGGACATTTAGACAGTAATCAATGATTAAAAGACTCCTTGGTAAAGTGGCTCCAGAGAAAAGTGGAGTTAGGGAGTAAAGTATCTCAAAGGGTCTAGTGATAAAGAGTCTGTAAGGATGCCACTAAACATCTAAACAAAACCAGAGCTCTCTTTATTGTTCCCTCCCTACCTCATCCCCCATTGTCAATGTAGCTAAGGAACCTGGCCTCTGCTCATTTATTTCTAATGATTAATATTGAATTCTTACATCACAATCTCATATTAACTTCTTCAAGTGATTAAATGTAACATTATTCTCCTACACTACTGGGTATAAGGAATGTCTCACTCACTATTGGTCATTGGCAAGTATTCTTTCTTAAAGGAAAAAAAATTCATTATTTCTAACATCTAATTTTAGTTATCTTTGTGTCAAATACTTCACATCCTAGAACACAGAAACAATTTAATTAGCCTAAATTTACATTTTAGGGTTTTCTGGAGTGAAATTAAAGAATTACGTGTAATATTTTTGTATAGCCTAGACATACAACACCATTTTTTCTCACTTGTAATGTTATGGAGTTAACACTGACTTCAAACAGGTTGTGTGAGTGATTGTGTATGTGTGTGTGTGTGTGTGTGTGTGTGTGTGTGTGTGTGTAAGTTTCTTCATAGCAAAGGTTATATTTTCTTTCTCTCTTCAAACCTTCCTTTTATATGGAAAGCACACATCACACTATAGCATGATAAGGGGCCATGGTGACCTCCATGGGGACCACTGAGAAGTGAGAGCATGATGGAGTTAATGCATAAAATTCCAAGAAAGAATTCTGACCTTTCCACATTGCATGAGAGCGTAACCCCCACCTTATCTGTCCTCCCACACTGAGGTCAGCCACAGGCACCGCCATCCAGGAAGCAGTAATCTCAATAGGTCACACAATATCCAAAGTGTTTTTCAGAATTCAGGGTAACTTTCCATAAGTTCAGAATTTCATTTCTGCTTCCCTCTTCTCAACAGTCTCTAGCAGCTCTACGCCCCGTTCAGACAATTCTAGAGCCCTAACAATAAAAAAAAAAATTCTTGGTCAGAAGTACACATCAAGTGAAAGGGGCCTTTTAAGGTAGATGACTTAAGGCTAAGTCATGGTTAGTCACCAAGTGAGTATATAGCCATTGGAAAATCACTGAAGCTTTTCTGGACTTTTTCATCCATGAAATGAGACTAGCAATGTTTTATGTCTGAGGTTTCCATGGCTCAAATGAGATAATACATGAAAGTTCTTTGTGCGCTGTAAAATACTCCACTACTCCACAAGGCAATTTTACTATTGCTGAGGCTCTGTTTGAACACTGGACCGTCTGGCACATACAGAATTAACAGTAAGTCACTACACTGTGACGACCTGACCCAGGGAGCCAGGAAAGGGGCTGAGGTTCTTCAATCAAACTCTGCTGATATGTTCTTGGATCAGCCTCATGAAAAGGCAAAAATTTCACCCTCCTCATTAGCTCACTGTCTGAGGAGTTCATACTTCAAAACCACATCTTAGGGAAGGCTGGAGTGTTCTAATTAAGCATTCTTAGGGAAAAAAGAGGCCTTAAGCCTTCTATTGCTACTTGCTCTCCAGGCTCCAAGCTGAAGCCTGGAAGAAAAGTAAACAAGTCAGCCAAGGCCTCATCCTACACTCATGCTGGAAGGCAAAATCTCCAGGAGGTTAATTGTGATGAGAACCATGGAAGGTCCACTGCTTTTTCCATTGTCATGGAAAGATTGCTTTGTTATATGTGCTAGGTAAAGACAGACCAATCTTAGCCATGATGGGACATAATGAGAAATATTAATTTTCTCTTAATTATGAGGTCCTATATGCCATAAGATTCCTAGAAGCTCCTGCAATTTACATAGTTTGCCTTTTGATGATTCACAGGTGGCTAGTGATGTAGAAAATCACTTCTGCCTCATAAGTCCCCAGCAGAGAGCACAGCATGGATTCATCGCACCCTTTGCCTGGCACCAGTTTCACAAAGCTTGCCTTAGGCAGACATGGCTAATCAACTGCAGATGACAGGCAAGCAAAGTGTCTGTCATTCCAGCCTGTGTGGAGCTTCTTCTATGTGATTGCACTTATCACATAGTACAGTGAGGTCCAGAGATGTATGGCACAAGATATCTAAACTCAACACCCAAGCTAAAAATCACAGTAAGAAATTGGCTAAGTCAGGAGCCAGGAATGGCTACAGATCTTGTCAGATCTGACTCCTACATAGCCAAAAAAGACCTGTAGAAAGATCTATTGTCAGTCAAAGCTAATCAGAGAGAGAACATGAAAGCAAGTGACATTCTGGGCATGCCTAAGCTTGGCTTAGGTAGGTTCTGTGAATAGCATCTTGTGGTGCTGGTGCCAGTCTGTTGGTTACAGACATTTCTGAGACTGATCTACAAGGAAGGTCCTCTGATCAGAACAGTATTTAAAACCTCTCTTACATATCTGTAGACTATCTCCTGAAAGTCTAGCCACTGACTGATGTAATGTTTATGTCCAGGCAATTTTGAGTGGATGGATGAAGGAAACCAGGAGACTTCAACTCTGTTTTCTAGGTGTCCTTTCCCCCCTTTAGATGGGTTATTTGTGTGGCTTCTCAGCTCCACACAGTGGAGTTCATGTCAGAACCACCTCAAAGGTATTTTGCTTCAAATAACTGAATCCTGGGCTAATATGAAGGGAAAGTCATCCAAAGAATTATTTTCCCTCTTAGTATCTCACAGTTCATTATATATCTACATGCCAGCTCAGAATTCATCACATGTACCCGTACTTTTTAAAACTGAGTTAAAAATGGTAAAATTTCTACCATTGTGAAAATCTAGTATTGTGTTCCCTCTGGACCTAACATGTTGCCTCTAAAATAGTTAGCAGAAGTCATAGATTAGGGAGCAATCACTTTAAACTTACTCATCTTGGCAATTCTCTGCTATGTATTGATGTCACACTCTGGCTCCTCTGGTTTTTGCACGCCAAACCTATGTTCTTCTGCAAGCTGCTCCCTGTGCTTTCCACACTGTCAAAAACAGTATGACTGGTCTGGTCTTGTCATCAGAAAGCTGCTGTATATTATCAGAGAACCAGAAACCCTCATGTATTCTACTGCAAAAAGAACCACACTTCCAGCCGTAGATATATGTAGTGTGTAATATCAAAAAACAATCCACGCTATTGCTGGCTATGCACCAGCCGGTGGTCTTAGTCTGTTCCCAGCCTGGTATCAAGTCCAAGACCCTATGTTTTCCCTTGCCAAGGCTTCTCCACATCTCCGAGATTGCTCTCTCCTTCCCAAGGCTGGCTACTGCCAAGCCTGCTCAGCACTCCCAAATTTCCACAGCTAGCTGCCACACACTCTTGTAAACCCACGCTCCGTCGTGGTTACCTTTCCCTGAAGCTTGATTGAAGTGCCTCGAGATGGAAAACACCAGACAATCTTAGTTTAGAATCAACAGATAACATAATGGCTGGGTGTGGAATCTAGCATCCTATATTCACAACTATTCTGTGTTAGAAATTTTCCAGTGGCAGATCCTAGTTCTGCCACCGAACTAATAGCCCCTAGTCTACATTGTGTCTGCCTTGCTCCCACCAACCAAAAGAAGGTCCCCTCCTCCTGCCTTCCCTCTTCCTCTCTTGGATCTGGAAAGTCTGCCTCCTTCTCGTCCAGTGATTGACTTCTTATCTTTATTATTTAATCAATTAGGAGAAAAATTCCACTACAATATGACACCAAGTTTCTATGGCCATAAAGTTCAGAACCCCACCATTGGGAAATTGAGCAGCTCTTGTAGCTATTGATATGTTATGGAACCCACAAACTCACATCAGCTTCCAATGGAATCTTGGGAGTATTCATGAATCTTGAATGACTATGTTGATGCAAGTGCATATGAATGTGTATATATGAGCACAGGCTCCCATGTATGTGATGTTTGGGCTTCGACTTTCCCAATAAGCAAAGACAGTGTACATCTTTGGAGCATTAAATCTCATAATTGAGCCAGACTTTTGTGGAGACCAGGACAAGACTTCCTGAATTAAAGTAGTATAGGCACATACATCCATAGTGTCCCCTACTCTATGATGAAAAGAAGGCACTTGTTAATGACAACAAAATGCATAATGAATGTCTATTTTATTAAGTTTCTCATTTAAAAAAAAAAAAACAACCACAAACAAACAAAAGTTTTCCATGGGAAACCTGAAGTAGAAAACAGAGAACTGAGTTCCAAACATAAACTCTCTCATCTGTGTAGCTTAGGCTCAGAAAGAGAAGAGTATGATGTTGAGGAAATTCTCAAGCCCTTCTTTCCTCCTGCATCCCCTGTCCTACACACAGATCTCTTTTGTCTTCCAGGAGGACCCAGGGCTTACTAGAAAGCCCAAGACTTCATGTCTGTTTTTCCATTAAATGGATTTCCTAGATTCCTCATTCTCTCTTCATTAAGCAAAGTGCTTCTTGCCTGAAGGACAGTGGAGGTAGTCCACAGGGCAGACAGATGAACTAGGCCATTGGAGTGTTTCTATGGCTGAGGAGAGACTCCTCAGGTTGATTTTCTTTTAAAAACCTGCCAAAGTGTTTAAGGCGTGTAGACCTGGGGAGGCCAAGCATTTAGTCATTTTAATGAGTCACAGTTGCAGCTGATTATTTTGATTAGATTGACTAAATATTTTGCCATTGAGATAATGATTCAGGAGTTCCCAGTTTAGCAATGAGATGCTGTAGCTTGCAGGGACCTTGGAGATTTTCTAAAGATTTTCTTATGTCACAGAAAGGAAATTGACAACTCCAACAGAGAGCACTGGTCTACCTGGGGCTATGTGACTGAGTGGCATAGACTGAGTCAGAACCCAGTGTCACATAGGATATATCATAGCAGGAAGCTGGTAGTACTGCTAAAAGGTAGGTAACTGCTTTCTCTCGTTTCCCAGGTGGCTCTTTATACAAACAGTTCTAAAAGCTAAATACGTAGTTTTGTTTTTTTTAAAAAAAATAAAATAAGTAAATATAAGCCTTGGTTTCTGTGAAGTTCTTTGATGGCTTTATGTTCTAGGTTATAAAAAGCTATTTGTCTATAGACCAGCATCTTAACAAATGTAGAACCACAAAGGACAATCAAGGTCACCACACATTCCATGATGGCTGCCTGGCTATTTGAATGCATTCACTGCCCTCTCAATTACCCTAAGAAATAAATGGTAAGATTATGAGTCTATATGTGGCAGAGTCAAGGTTCAACAGGTTCAGACCATGTGAACAACTGGCTCCATGTCACATAGCTGGTAGATGGTAGTATTTGGCAGCAGAGCCAAGTTCCACCCAAGTGCACATAACTTGACCTACAGAAACAGATATCTTCAGCTTAAGCCTACCAAGGGTCTATCTTAGGCCAGCCCAGGCCCCGATTACATAAGTTGCAAATTCAGTAGTTGGAGAACAAATTGGATGAGCAAAGAGGCATCTGCATTCAGCAGCCTCCTGTGGGGGGTATGTCATATACATCTGTCTGGAGCACAGATTAATCAGGCCTCAAGACACATAGTTGGCAACCCATGAGTCCTGGTTTACAATGCTTGTTGACTACTGAGGTTTTAGTGTTCTTGGGACTGCAAATCTAGGCGCTGCTCAGATCCTTCTTCTGTCGGTTTCAAGATCCATTTTGACACATGTTCACATGTTTTCAATGCTCAGCCTGAACACATGTCATTTATAAACTACCAGCTCACACACACACACACACACACACACACCCTCATTTCATAGCAATCACAATCTGTGGAGACAGTCTAGAGAGAAAGGAGAAAGAGTAGCACTCCCCTGAGCTAAACAAAATAAATTTAACAGTTCAAGATGCAAAAGCAGGAGATTTGGAGGGTGCATTTTCATTCCATTGAAAAATTGGGTTTAAAATCTTGAGATTACTTTACACATGCCCTGCATTTTCTGTTTCCAAATCAAATGCTTACTCATTTGAGTGAGTTTAGATGCTCCTGTGAGCTACCTTAGGGAGCACAGACTCCATGAAGACAAAAACAGACTGAGAAACCATCACAAGGCCAAGACAATCATAA
The DNA here is from genome assembly GCA_030674055.1 of Rhabdomys pumilio. Classification (NCBI taxonomy): domain Eukaryota; kingdom Metazoa; phylum Chordata; class Mammalia; order Rodentia; family Muridae; genus Rhabdomys; species Rhabdomys pumilio. Next base: position 52,044,528 of record JANHMN010000008.1, read on the forward strand.
AACCATAATGCCATGTATATAAAATGCATTGATCTGTAATTACAACAGTCAAAATTTGAAAAGAATCTGTTGCGTCACATTGCTTTAAACATTTTTGCTTATTTCACTTGACTCTCCCAACCACACTGAGAAATGTACAGCATGATATATTCCATCTTAAGATATGGAAATTGAGGCTCATAAGTTTCAAGTCACTTATACCAGACCACACAGCTAGGAAATGAAGAGCTAGCATTTAAACTTCCAGCCCCTGGGCATGACTCACATCTGTAACAGGCCTGGAGCGCGTGTTTTATTATCCTTAGTTCCACAAAAGAGAAAAACAAGCTCAAAACAATAGGATACCTTTCCTAAAGCCGCAAAGCTAATGAGTGCTAGGAACCGAACCCAAGACTTTGACCCCAATGTTACAATCCTTCCCATGCAGATCATCTATGGGTGGGTTTCAGGAGGGGGTGACTTCTCTTTGCACCAAAGAGTCTCAAGTCCGCTGGTAAGAAGGCACTTCTTTCTGGAATGGTCCCAGAAGAGGGTTGGTTGGCTCCAGGTCATTTGTTTGAGGTAGGAGAGTAAGACACAAAGAGCAGTGGTGGAGAAAACCACGCTGTCTTTTGTCTGTAGCAGGCAGCTGGCAAAGCGCTGACCTTTTCCAACTTCAAAGAAGGTATTTGCCTGACACACATACACCCTGCTTTCCTGGAGACTGGAAAATGCTGATTGGTCTTCAGCATTAGCCTTGCCTTGCCGTGAATAGTAGCCGTAACCGCTGTTGAGTTAGTCCAGTTACGCTCCAGGTACTATATAGACTCCAGATGATTTTGAGCCCCCACAACTTGCCTTGCAAAAGACAGCACTGCTGTCTGCTGATGACAACAGTAGGGCTCTGATAAAGGAGATGACTATCCCAGACACTTAGCTAGATGATAACGGGGTCGTGATTCCTTTTCTGCTGCACATTGCCTCTCAATACTCAAGTTCCAAATGGAGCTAATGTTCCACCTTTCCTCCAGGCTTCCCTGTCTCAGGCATGGCCAGCTCAGGCCACCCTCGCAGCTCCTCAGAACGGAAACCTTGCCCTCTCTCTTTCATAGTCTCCATCTAGCATGGCAGGAGATTCCCAGATCCTGACATGGACTCATCTCTCGAATTATCCCCTTCCTGTTCAAGGTCTCCATTGCCCTTTCCTAGAGTACTGGAAAACTATTATCAAATTTCTGCATCGACAGTGCTTCTCAACTGCCTGCCCGAAGAATAGCCTGCGAAAGGGTTCCATCAGCCCACAGGCCTCTTTCGAGGATTCCTTATTTTCTGAAAGGGAAAAGCATAGCCAATGAGAACAGCTCTCATGGCCGAAAAAGGATGTTTTCCCTAAGACCTCTGACCACCTACTTCTGGTCTCTTTTACCAAACTATCCTTCCATTCTACTGTGCCTAACACTACACCATAGCCTGAACACACAGTATGCTCCCAACTTAGAAATATGCCTCCAGCTGCTACCTGTGCCTAGAGGGTTGTTATCCCCATATACCTGCAAAGTCTATTCCTCTCTATGGTTTAAGTTTTCACTCAAATTCCCCTCCTAGTAAGACCTATCCCAACTGCTTGCGCTTAAGATTGCCATCTCTTCTTGAAATGCTTAGCCCTGGTTAGGATGTTCTGCATCCCTCAACCTTGTAGCATTCTGCATCCTAACAACTTATGTAAGTCCTTTTCTAAGGTGGTTTGATTGAGAAAAACTAGTAACCAAGTATTCAAATATCTAAGCCTAGGGGGCACATTTTTCATTAAAACTACCACATTCCACCCCCTGGTCCCCATAGGCTTGTGGCTATCTCATGACACAAAAGTAACTTAGTCCAACTTCAAAAAAAAAAAAAAATCCCCATAATCTTTAGCAGTCTCAAAATTGCTCAAAAGTCCAAAATCTTTTGACTTTGTCTAAAGACAAATAGATTTCCATTTATTCTGAGACTCAAGGCAACGTCTTAGCTATGATCGCCTGTAAAATTTGAAAAAGCAAATTGCATGCTTGACAGTTAATGGCACAAACAATACATTCCCATTCCCAAAGGGAGGAATGAGAGAATAGTGAGAAAATACTGGACCAAAGCAAGGCCCGAATCCAGCAGGACGAACTCCAATTTCTGTAGCTCCCTGTTTATGTCAAAGGGCTTAGATGACTCTGTCCCTCCAGCTTAGCTGCCTACAACCTTTTCCTAGCTTTTTGGACGTAGTATTTAGACCCGGAGCATGACACAGAAGATAGTCTCAATAGAACAGAAGTCCTACAAGGGGAAGGATTTTGTCTGCCTAGCTCATTGCTGTATTTACACTGACAAAACAATTCTAGCATCTTAGACACACATAAAATAAGTAGTAAGGTGAGTGAATACCAGTCAAATGAATGAGTGGAGACGTCCCCTTCTCTGCTGTAGGGGATAAAGGGCCTGTCTGAGTGTGTGGGAGTGTTCTTGGACAGAGTAACCCCTAAACAACAAACCTTCAGTTTCTGCTTTCTTCCTAACATCCCTCTCTACCTCAGCCTTTCCAAACATCTGATTCCAAGAGTCAGGAGACATGGTGGAAATTTGTGGACAGCATAGATACATGAGCATGAAAAAGCAGCAAAATTTGCCTATGAGAGAGCCAGCTGAGGCCAGACTCTGCCCTGTACACGACTTCTAAAGCACTCCTACTGTCGTCTGGTTGTAAGTCAGAGGTGTCACAGTACTGGACAGAACACCACTTTTAAGAGAAAGGATGTTTCCCAAGGATTGAGGCTTTCCTGAAGACTCTTAAGCTAGAATTCACCAGAGAGCAGAGGCAGACCAAGCTGTCTGCCTTAGCATGAGTTAACTATGGCCAAGTGTAAATCAGTACCTCAAAAATAAACCTAAGAATTCCTACTCTTTGCTTGTTTTCTGCAGTACTGATAATTGAGCCTCTGGGCCCATATGTGCTAGGTATGTGCTCAAGTTAATCCCAACCCTCAAAGATTACTTTAATACCGATCTGATTACCCTGTTGATATATGCAAAGCAGGTGCTATTTACATTCTCCTAGAAGTTAAAGAATGTTCTGTGATAGCAGCCATTTGTAAGGCAGTGTAGACCCTTCTCTAAGTGGTTTCCAGAACTTCAGAAATGAGTCGAGTGATAGTTATTTCTTTGCTCAGTGCCACTCAGATATTCCTGAGACCCTTCATGATTTCACCAGAAACATAGAAATTCCTACCAGAAATTCCAAATTTCTTCTATTTATTGAGTGGTGGTAAGAGGTCTACTTCTCCTGGGGATGGCCCAGTTGTAGCCACCATTCTCTTGGGAAGATCAGAGACGTACAGGATTCGTATAGTGAGATTCATCAAAAGGGCCCAGCTTACCAGTGCACTCCACAAACTTCTAAGTGAGGTACTGAAGGAAAACCAGGCAGAAGCCTGGACCTAGAGGTAGAAGATGAAGGTTTAGGTTCACATTCACTTGCTTTATGTCTTTAGGTGGGTCATTTCTCTCCCTAAGTCTGGCTACTCTGTTATAAAGTCAACACTACACACACACACACACACACACACACACACACACACACACACACACATGCACACACACATATGCACACACACATATGCACACACATGCACATACACAGACATGCATGCCCTCACTTGTATACAACAGTTGTCTCATTACAGATCTTGGAACTCCTCTGCAAACTATAGAGTTTAGTTAAAGATTAGGAAGTTTTACAGTCCTAAAACAAAAGGCACACTGTTCCGCAGGTTGCTAAGAGGATGCTATGGGGTGTTCCAGACAATAAGGAGGCCAATCTCAGTGGCATCCATTGAAGACTGGCATTCAGGGTTGATTGCCAGTGCCACTACCTTCCATTTGGCCAAGGTACTGTGCTGGGTATATGTAGTCAGATGAGAATGGTCAAGGTCTCCAATTCCTTTTACCATATAGGCCAGAGAATAACTAGAGTCACCTGGGCATGGCCCTGGGCAAAGCCTGCCTTTGTTTGAATGGCATCTTTCATTTATTTATCAGCTCCCTGGGGAAGGAGCTGGTGTTGTTTGGCACTGACAAAAAGAACAATGCAGCGAGTATTTATAGCTCTGCCTGTGCACCTGCAGTGGCTTAGCTTGGCACCGAGCACTGGCAGGAACGAGAGAATGGTGTTTTCCTTCCTCTGCACCCAGCAGCAAGAAGGTACATTTGCCTGCCATTTAATTCAAAGTGTGCATAGTGAGCCATGGGTTAGATACTACTGTGTTCTCTGTCCTATGGAATACTGGGTCCTACAGGGTCCTGGGCCCCACAGGATGGGGTGGGGCAGACTGCAAGGTGGATGGGAGGCAGGCCAGCTCTGCTTTCAAAAAGCCTCTGTAACAAGTAGGAATGGCATGGTTCAGCTTCTGACATTTGTTCCTAACAGGAACCTCATTCCAAAACTCAATTTCTCATTCAAAAACCCGATGCCAGGAGTGAAACCCACCACACAGGGCTTTTGAGGGTTTTCCTACAGCTATGCAAGATCTCCTGGTGCACAGTAGGTCATACAGTCACCATTGGTGCACAGTAGGTCATACAGTCACCATTGGTTACTGTCAAATCTTGTTGAAATGAAAAGATAGCCATAGGCGAAACAATTAAAGAGAAACACAAAGTCCTTTGGCTACATGCTAACCTGTGACACTGACAGCCCCTCACCTGGCCCCAACTCTGCTGGAGGATACTAGCAACAGATCATCTGTGTGACTCCAGAACAAACCTACTGTGGAACCACTCTGTCTGGGCAACGGAAAACTCCATGTCTCCACAGTCAGCCCATGTCCTCAGCCCTCTCAGCTCTCTTCTGTATTGAGGGTTCATTTTCTTCATAATCCAAGTGTAAGTCTTTAGACATAGGTCTGCAGTAGGCTTCAGAGAACGTAAGTAGATAACACATAGGGACAGTCTCACAAAGCTTACAAGGAGATAGAAAGCTTCTTCTTCTCCTCCTCCTCCTCCTCCTCCTCCTCCTTCTTCTTCTCCTTCTTCTTCTTCTTCTTCTTCTTCTTCTTCTTCTTCTTCTTCT
>JANHMN010000008.1:52052033-52124293 GCA_030674055.1 Rhabdomys pumilio
TGTGTGTGTGTGTGTGTGTGTGTGTGTGTGTGTGTGTGTGTGTGTGTTTTATATCCAGGAAACCAATAACTGAAGGCAGTGTAGAAACCATTTGCTGGGATCTTTAATATTTTCTACTACAAGGGGAAAATAAATTAGTCTGAACAGACAGACTTGAAAAACAGTGCTAGCCAAAAGTAAGGTAAGAAAATAATGCAAATGCAAACATTCAACTACTGAAACACAAAAGAAAGACTTAGTAAGAATTAGAAAGAATTAGAGTTAAGGAGAAAAACCCAAGATGAGCTGACATTTAAAAGGATAAATGAGGGCTTACAGGATAAAGTAAGTGGGAGAATGTTGCATACAATAGAAAGAGAACAGCAAACACAAAAGACACCCAGGCATGAGAAAACAAACATGACTTAGAAGGGCTACTGACTGGACACAGTAGGATGATGAAGGGGCTTGGGCCTTGTAGATCATTTGAGGACTACAGGCTTTTCCTATGGAGTAGCCACATTAGAGAGTCACAGGACTGTTCATCAAGGGGTTATTGCAATGGCTTATCTGTGAGTGGAAAGGACACCAGAAGTAAACTATGGGTCCAGCTGGAAGAGAGGCATGAGGCAGGTAGAAGGTGAATGTCAGCATATAAGAAACAGAAAGTGCAAAGTGAGACTAGTGACTAGTCACATATGGAGATGCCAGGGGTGCTCTAGCAGATTCCTGAGAAGGCAGTCAGAAGAGGTAAAGTAAGAATTTGCACAGCAGGGAGAGTGCAGACAAGGCAGGGCTGAGCTGAGTGGAGGAATCACCTGCCATGCTGTATGTCCCTGCAGCATATCTGTGTCTGCAAGGCTGGTGCTCATGGTGCACAGGTGTGATACCTCAAAAGCATTGACTAGGGCTGGAGAGATGGATCAGTGGTTAAGAGCACTGACCACTCTTCCAAAGGTCCTGAGTTCAATTCATCTAAGTAGAGCCACTCTCTGATTAGCAAGCATTCAAACACAATACAGGAGTTTATGGAGGTCATTCTTATTCAAACCACCACAGACCTTATTGTTGAAAACATCAGGTACCTGAGTAATGAACATGGAGAAATCTAGCTGGCACTCAAATGGATGCTTCATTTCTACTGTATAGCTTTCATAGTGCTGGAAGGTGCCACGCACACACTACCAGAGGAGAAAAACCAATTGTCAGTTTCATGCAGATGTGAACTCTGTGGGCTACAACAAAGACCTTCCTGACAAGAGCTGACCACTGATGAGACAGTGGCATACATGTTATGGAAGTAACCAACCCCATTTTGATGGGACTCAAGGCCTTCTCCAAGAGATAGGACCCATACATTCCTGTCAATGAGACCAAGAACTGGGTAGGTCATGGGCTTGGGAAAAACACTTGCTACTATTGTCCTGCTAGATGGACACAGAAATAAAACTACTCCTAGTGACTTACTGGTAGACCCACAGATCAGTACATCACCCAATCCTCATCAGAGAAGCTTTCTTCTTGCAGTGGATGGCGAGTAACACAGAGCCAAACATCCCGTCAACCTGCAGAGAAAAAGAGACTTTGCAGTGCTTGGCCCTAAATAGGATGTCTGTGCCATACTCTCCCCTCAAGGCTTAGAGAGCAATGCAGAAGAAGGGGTGGAAAGATTGTAGGGGCCAGAGGTGATGAATGACTTCAAGGAAACTTTTCTAGACACAACAGGGCATAGATGCATAGATGAATTCACAGCAATCATGAAGGTATGTCAAAGCCTGCACAAGCTCAAGACAGACAAAATTCTAAGAGGCAAGGTGATGTCGAATTCCTACTCCTAGCTGAGGACTATTTTCATTTGATTGTTTCCAAGAGAGGGAAAGTCTTCTTTCTTTAATGGTGTAACACCTCATATATCAACCATACTCCAGAATAAGCTCCATGCTCAAGAATAGTCAACCAACACAAATTGGACTTGGTGTGTCTGTAAGGAGTGGGGGAAAAATAAAGTTGGGTGGGTAAAGAGGCCAGGAAGAATATGGGAGATGTTGGGGAGAGGAATAAATATGATCAAAATGTCTGATAAGAAATTATCAAAGATTAATAAACATAATAAGAAATAGAATAAAAACTTAAATTTGAGAAATAAATTAGTTTCTACTTCAGAATTATGAGAAAAAGTTAAAGATCTAACATGATTTGCAGCAGATGATTTTGTTGTTGAACAGTTTTATTTTGATGGGGAGATTGTCTGGGTTTGGATTTGCTTGAATAATTAAAACACAGCAACCATTTAGCATACTTTGCAAAAATTGTTTCTGCTAGAGAGTTATTTTGGCATGGTGAGTTATGCTGTTTTAGGCTTTGTTAGAATTGAGACAAGAAAAAAAATCCCATCATGGTGCTTTATAATCCCATTTGGTTTGAATTAACCAGGTTAAACCAAGGTATATCTTGGAAACAGTAGAGAAAAGACTATTTAGGCCATAGGGAAAGTTGATACAAACTTCAAAGCCAAACCAGAGAACTTATCTGAAAATTCGACCTGGTCCCAAACAAGAGAAAAATAAAAATCCTACCTAAGGTCAGGCACAAACAACTTCTTGATTGACAGTGGAGTCTAATCCTTTCTGCAACCTATTTCTGGAATAAAGGATGCTATGGTGACTCCATGGGTTTTTAGTTTAGCCCTCTCATTTTTATGGTTTTCATTCAAAATACAAGGCATGAAGAATACTGCAGACTGAACTGTTTCCCCTTCATTTCTCAATGGAATCACTAACTTCTAGCATGAAACAGACTTTAAGCAGGCCACTGAGGTTGAATGTGCTCATAGGAAAGTCCTGAGTCAAACAAGGTGAAGAAGAGGAAGAGACTCCAACAGCCACACAAAAGAGAGGTCATGTGAGCAGAGAGAGAGGTGGCCTTCTGCAGGCCAAGCAGAGAGGCCTCAGAGAAATGAATTCTCACAGCAATTAACTTTGTGTTCTAGCCTTGATAACCACAAGAAAATAAATCTATGTCCATAACATGTGATGTTTTGTTGCAAAAAAAACCTGCCCAAGCTATTATAAAGGGTAGTTATAACTAAGAAAACCTCACCAACTCTTTATTGGTTCAATACATCTTCATAAAAGGCCATATCCAACATACGAAATTCAATGCAAATTGCAATATTGATACAAAACCCCTATGCTTTGCTATAATCTCCTGCATGTCTTTATAACAAGCACTGAGGACTCAGCATCCCTGTTTCTTAGATCCAATGCTGCTGCTTACAGTTGCACTCCTGTGGCTCCTATGTGATCTTCTTTTTTCTGTAATCTAAAATGAGACACTCTTTTTTCACAATGTAAGAGTATTCCTGGGGATACAAATATCTACTCAAACTGGATAAAGAACCAACAACAGACAAAAGCAAGATACTGCCTAAGTTCAACTTGATGAATCAGTGAGTTTGGTTGGGGTTACTTACAGGAATATTACTGAGGTGTAACTTATAGAAGTAGTGTAGACTCAAAGACTTCTGTATTACCAATGCTCACCCAAGCATGGGTGGCAGCTTGTGAAAGCTGGAAACCTGGAGTGCACCTAAATAAGTTGGAGAATGGTCTTTGCAGGTAACTCAGTAGGTTTGAGCCTCTTTCAGGAAGCTTGGCTGCTTTCCACTTCTGCTACAAACATTGTCCTGTCTGAGAGTCTCTCTGAGAATGTATCTCTGCTTTTATGTTTGGGGAGGGAAAGGTCTAGTGAATCCTGTTAATTTTAGGACCTTCCTGAAGCTATTGAGTTGTTTACTTCCTGAGCTTAAGGCACTTCCTGCAGGATGGAATGTTTCACTTCCACTTAGAAATCCTGCTAGTTTTATTTTTCTTTTTATAAATACTCTGTGTCTAAACGAAGAAACTCCAAGATGGAAGATTTTAATCTCAGAGAAAACCACTACACGACATAGTACCAATTAGAATCCCAAGCTAATAGACAGACAATGATCACTTTGTTCAAGAACTTTGCAAATTAGTTTAACAGGGAGAAGGTAATGGAAACTGAAAACTTGACAGATAAAATACAGACATAGTTGTCCTTTCTATTGCCTTGCAATAAACTCTGAAGATGGCTGCTGGGTTGCATATCTCAGACGAGAAGGGACTATCACAGCCTGTGTACCATTATGAACAATGATTTTTAGGGTTTTTAGTTCAGCCTCTGAAAGGATTACCAGTGAGGATGTTACTCTTGTGTAGGAGATTACTACACATCTGTTTTGAGCTCAGAAAGAGGCTTCTGTGACCACTTGGAGACTGGGTGGTGTGTGTTCCAGTGTTTTTAATTAAAGCATCTGAAGACCTAGAGTGTCATGAAGTATTATAGGCAAGATTATTTGACATAGCATTAGGGAGTATCCATACTTTATCGACTGAGGTTTATGTGATTATACTTGGAAGCCTTGGAGTTGAAGTCTAGCAGTGTGACAACTCACACGTGGGACAATCCATTTAAAAAAAAAAGATTTAATTTAAAGTGTGTACTAGGAACTAGGGACTTGGAGAGAAGAAGAGAGACTGAAGAATAAACGGGATTGAATCATACTCTGTCTAGTCTCCATTCTTCGAGTCTGTCCTCACTTTCTCTCTTGCTGAACCTCGACCTGCATACTGGAGCAGCTTGGGGCAGTGCAGGCTCTAAAAACTTAGCCCCCCAAGGCTTTTGGCAGTTTGGGTTCCAACACTGATAGAGCTGTCCCTGACATTTTGACCCCCAAACGTGGGGTAGTGTGGTTCTCAACACTGTCCCTTTCCTGTTTTCAAATCATATACATGAATGTAAACTGAGAATCCCTGTGAAATATGTAATAGTTGTCTGAGTCTGGCTTATTTATTCATAACATAATAAATTTTCAGTTCCATTCTCCTGAAAATGTATTAACTTCCTTCTTATATCTTTGAAAAGTTTTGAGTGTGTGTGTGTGTGTGTGTGTGTGTGTGTGTGTGTGTGTGTGTGTTTCTATGTGAAATTTTCTTTATCCATTCATCTGTTGATGGACACCTAGGCTTGTCCTATCTAGGCTATTGTAAATAGTAGAACCGCAAACCTTATTTGATCAATGACTTTGAATGTCCATGGTGTTCACTGATGTGAAATCTTTTCCTGATAATGAGACTTTAAGTTTTGCCTTCTAAATATTCATTAAGCACTTTCTTGGAGCATGTATTCAATGTGTAGCAAAGATGAGGCAATAGAGTGGGGACAGCATAGATAGGATACAAAGGTGACTCATTTGGTCCCAACCCTCCAAGGAATACACTCATTGGGAAAACAGGGTTATGAAGAAGAAGTGGATGAAAGGAAAAGAGGAGGAAAAGAAAGAGAAAGTTTTAAGATGAGAGTGACATTGAGGGGGTGGAGGTGGGGGACCAGTGGGTTACTGCAAGCCTCCAGGATGATGGGTTGGGCAGTTAAGCAATACTCGTTTCATCAACTTGGGAGTTTGTACTTACAGTTAGCAGTCATATCCATGTGTGCACAAGATGGCAATCTCCACAGTTAATTATTTCTATCTGTTCAGGTGGTGAGAAATGCATAAGCAAACTTGCTAGACAGAAATAGAATCGCAGATTTATACAATGGCCAGAGGTAAATCACCAGAGTCTTCTGAACAAAGATGGTCATCTAAGAAATATCTAGAAGATGACTGAAGTCATTTAATGGACAGTAGAGAAATTTCACCTATGATTTTGTAGCTTCCTGAATTCTTGCCCCGGCACCATAGTTCGTAAATGTCTGTGTTTTTTCTTATCCCGGGGAGGAGACTGTGGTCAAGGGCTACTACAGAAGGCTCTGCAGAAGTGACCTATATTAAGATGAAGAACAGCACATTTGATTTTTATCTTCTGGCTCTGTGGGGTCAGCACATTAATGAAATGAGGAAGATAACTAAAGAGAGACAGTCTAGCTCTGGAAAGCAGGTGGGACTCTGGCATTACATAGAGTAGTTAGTAGTATTTCATAAGCCAACTTTGACCAAACCACTCCTGTAAAAGCAATTCTGAATGATATAAATACAAACACTGGGTGAGCTGCGTCAGTAGATAAAAGAACTTGCCATCCACCTAACAACTATTCAATCTCCAGGACCCACATAGTGGAGAGAGAGAGAGCTGACTCCTACAATTTCCCTTTAACCTCTACATGTAAACACATGCACATGCGTGCACATGCGTGCACACACACATACAACAGAAGTGTTAAAACACAAAAACAAATAGAAATGCTTTCCAAAGATTTCAAAAAGAGACCACCAATGTAGGACTAGGCTAACTAGTCTGAAAACCCCTTATTGGAGGAGAGAAGGAAATGGGGTAAGAAAAGGAAGGGAAAGGAAAGAAACAAAGTTACCCCTTATACTTTGCTAAATAGAGCTACAGTATGATGTGCATGTCCATCTATCATTTCTGAAGGACATCCTGCTGAGTGGTTACCTTGTTGAGTCTCTTCAGGAACCAAGTTCTGAGACTTATGGGGAGGAGGTCTAATGGGGCTGAAGGGGAACCCCATGGAGCAGAAATTGAACTGGGGAAATAGGGGCAGTGGAGGTATCAGTCCCCCTTGCAGGGGATCTTAAGTTTTAGTGAGACTTCAGAGATGATCAAGTAAAAGCAGGGGACAGATAGCCTTTGTGGTCTTTTATGCACCAGTCATTGGACGGGGCTACCTCTGAGGACAAGCATAGTAGCAAAGCACTGGGAGCTGTTCTTTGGCTTAGGGAAATGGCTAGGGAAGGACCCAGGAACTGAGAATGAGTGACTCCACCCTTAAACTGACATCTAGACCACAGCAAATCTGGACTGGAGTCCTAAAAATTCCCTGTAAATGTGACTCTGCAGAAGCTGTTTCCTGTCCCTGAGCCACTGGCTTCTCATCTACAAATAAGAATGGGGATAGATGGCATTCAAGGGACCATCTAAATTTTGGGGCCAGGGATATAAAATAATGGCAACAGCTTGCTCATTGTGAACAGTAATTGTCTTCCCATCATGCCTTGTATTCTTTCACCACCAAGCTTCCGTGCAATTGTGTCTGAAAATTTTCGACACCACTCTTTCCTCTGTTCTTGCTTTCATCTGAGCAAGATTTCAATACGTAGTACAAGCTGACTCTAACTCCCGATCCGCCTGCTTCCAGCATCCTGAATTTTAGGATTCTAGGTGTGTGCCACCATGCTCAATCTCATTCATTCATCATTTCCCAATTGGCTGATTCTGTGATGGAAAGTGGAGTACTTGGTGCTATTGATAAAAGACAAGTGGATCTATTAGCCAAGTATGTTCCCCAGAGACACAAAATGCTCACCTTCAGGATGAATAAAGCTGTGTCAGATAATGTGTGATGTGGTTTGGGAGGCTAGGGATAAAAGTTTGGTATCATACAACATTTAAAGTCACTGAAGGTGTTTGTAGGGGTACAGTGGTTGAATACTAAATTCTAGAAACCATGCATGTTATAAGAGGCATCCATAACACAAAGCTGAGGACCACAGGAGCTACGGAGGCCCACTCAAAACTATTTTAAAGTTGTATATCAAGCCAACAAATAACTGTATAAAAGGGTCATTTCATTTATTTTTTCATAATACCCAAAAGAAAATGAATGAGTTCCACTTACAGCACATAATGGAAGCAGCCAAGTGTACTGGGGTTGTCTTGTGAGTATTTGCTGAAGAGAAATGGTGTAACCTACATACAAGGTAGTGAGAACCAGACAGAAAGTTAGGAGAAAATGCAGTACTTTAAACTAGGACACTACAGAGTCAGGGCTTGTTCAGTAAGTTACAAGCAACATGTAAAGGAGAAAGGCAATTACCAGTAAAACTGCAAGAAAGAAATACTTCTGAAATGTAAAGGAAAGAACTTCCAAAGACTTTTGATAATTCTTGAAAACTGTGGACATTCATAGATTGTCCTCCTTCCAGGTCAAGGGAAAACCATCCAACATTTGGGTGTCATAAACAACCATAGTTCTCTAGCATGCATCCATGTTCTTAATAAGAATAAAAGGTGGCAAGACTACAGCTGCTGGTAATACAGACTGTGTAGTCAAAATTACAGTGGTAGTAATGACTGATCAATATTAGATACAGAGACAGATTCAAGGCACTGAAGAAGTAAGAACTCAAAAAGGAATTCAAGAGTAGAGTTGGGGCTCCAGGCATTGTCTTAGCTGCATCAAAAGGCAGCCTGAGTGTGTACAGCTATAAGCCTATCTATTCCAAACTTTATATTTCTACATATAACATGTCTCTCGTTTTCTTGCTAAGAGGTAAGTTCATAATAAAAATAGTAATGATTCTATTTTCCTGTTTCTTTTAGAAGTCAAAAGTGGGAAGGGCGATGGAACACTCTATCTCACAGATGATCCAGTGAAGACATGAGAGGCAGCTAGCTCAGTGGTCCCGTCAAAATGGGTGATGAACTTGTCATTATGTCAGCTTTTGCCTCTGTGTAGATATAGCTGGTAACATGTGTTTCAAAGCCTCTTTATAGAGCATAGTCGAAAGCCAGAGTCTGGCAGATGAGTGAGCTTCAGGAATGGCCTTCATAAAAAAAAAAAAGGCTTTGCTTTGTTCTCCTTCCATGCGTTCGATCCAGTTCATCAACCATAACAAGCTACACGAATGCAGACCAGTGTGACTGTAAGTTGCTTGCTGTCCTGCTGGCACATCACGCAGCTTTCCACTGAGATGCAAGGAGGGGTTCTGAGAGTACACTGCTCGCCACTCCCTTCTCAGAAAGGGATGCCAGGCCATCAGCAGAGCTAAGGAGGCTGGAGAAAGGCTGTATATCCTATGCATGTGTGTGAACTGGGAAACTCCTCCGTAACCACAGGCTGACCAACACCAGTTTAATTGCTTCCAAACATGAAAACATCCCAAAGCCACTTCTTTGATCTAAAATTGTTTCTCAAGTCCCACAAAGTAAATGGTGGACAGCACTGCTTGTCAACAATGCCAGATACTGCAGCCACTAACTAATCACCCGTTCTGTTCAGATGTTACAAATTCTCCTATAAACTGATCACCGTGAAGAACATCAAGAGTGGTGGTGAGCTGACCAAAGGGAAGACTACCTGCCAAAGTTGTAGATAAAGAAACGGTTGAAGCGTCTTTAAAGAACCAGGAACTTCCTCACTCATTGTTTTCCGAGTTCCCTGAAGATCCGTGAGATTGTTGTCATCCCCACCATCCCCCGCCACCATCTCCAAGCAGAGAAAACATGGAATAAGGAACACAAGAGAAATTGCTGAAGACACAACAAATCTGAGAGGTTTTTATTCAGGATTCAAACCCACCCCTGCTTATCAACATGTCGTCTTGGTTCTCTTTCTTACTTCTTAGTCACCTTGTAGACTAGAGCCATAGCTTGCATTTGGGAGTTTTTCCTAGAGAGCAGAGCTCTCCTGAGACTTCCCTTGAAGGATGAGATTTTAGTTGACTCTTGTCAGGTCAGCTTCTAGCACTTGATTGGCCCGAGTATCTGAGTGTCTGTTGCTGACATGTCTGCACTGCACTTCTACTGTGCAGCTGTGGAGAGGTCCAGCTCACAGTTTACTAACCATGCAATGGCCTAGACTTGAGACTTCGTCAAGAGGCTACTATATTGTTAGGATGGGGAAGGGTCTACCACAGTTTATTCTTCAACACTTTGTTCAAAACAGTATGATAAATCTCACCATCTGCAATATTATAAAGAAGACTCATTATCACCTGCTATTAGTATGGCAATCAGCCTATAAATATGGAATTTAAAGCCATACGATTAGATGCTTTTTTTCCCTCATGAGGAGAGTGAAATTATATGGTAGATTTATACATTATTTTTACCTTCTCCTATAACTAAAGGCTTAGTGTGCACAATGAATGTGTAGAAATATCCAAAGGGGGTACATAACAGAAAAATAAAAACGCAAAATTAAGGCACCTACGAAGAGTTTCCTGGAAGAGGTTTCAGATAATAGAAAGTCACATGGATGGACCACTAGAGGTTTTCAAATAGGCACATGACAGAGTGAATTCAGGGAAGCAATCATTCCAGCAAATTATTCCAGGGAACCAAACACCAGCCCCTGTGCCTCCACCTACCTCATTGTAAACCAAGGTGTCTGTAACTACACAGCTGTCCTACAAAGAAAGGAGACTCAAATCAATGACCTAATGTTGCTTACACAGAAAGTGAAAAGGAAAATAGAAAATAGGGATGTTGCCCAGTGTTAGAGGGCATGCTTGCCTACCATGCTTGAGGCCTTTTTTTCAAACCCTTGAATCATAATTTTAATTGATTAATTAATTAGTAAAGTTTTTTTAAACTAGTTGAAGTGACAAGTAAAAAGAATGCAGCAATTAGAAAAAAGGAGCAGCAGAAAGAAAATTACAAGACAGCAGAGAAATTTAATAAGTCTAGAGTTAGTTACTTGAAAACATTGATAAAACTGATAAAGCACTATCCAGACAATCATAAAATAAAACAAAAAGAGAAGGTAATTTCTACTAGTAAAAATAATTAAGGAAGAAGCATCAGGGTAGATCTAGGGACATGAAAAGCACAGGGGAGCTCAGTGAAAACAGTGTGTTAATACATTAAACAGTTTGAAGGAATTGGACAAGTTCATGTAAGGAAGAAACCATCAAAGTTAACGCTGAAAAAAACACATAAAATAACATCTAAATCTACTAAACAAATTGAATTCCAGTTAAAAGTTTCTCAAAAGAAAGTACCAGCCCTAAATTACTTTATTGCTAAAGCTATAGCAAGCATAGAAAAAAAATGAGTTACAAATATCGCAAAAAAACCTATAACTGATTCTTGACATATGCACACTTAAGAAACAAAGGAGAATCTTTTTATACATAATTTTATGGACATATAATCAAATAAAGTAGAAAAATCTTCGTAAAGTAAAAGTTCAAATCTGAATAGTCATATCTTTTTTTATATATAAATTGAATCTGCAATTTAAAATTCTTTTGACAAAATAAGGTTTGAGCTAAGATATTTAACATGTTTAGAATATGTGACACCAACCTCACATAAGCTCAAAGAGCAAAGCAGTAGTAATTCCTTTCTAAATCATTCTTAGAAGAACAAAGTTATATTGACATGACAGCTTGGGAAACATACTTCAATAGTTGTGGCACTGACTGATATCCTTAAAAGTCAAATGAAATTTTTTAGAAATGCATTTGTGAATCAAAGATGAATAAAGAAAAAAATCATATCTTGTGACCGAGTGGGATTTATTCCAGAAATACAAATTGGGTTAAGGATTGAGAAATAAATCAGTACAATTCAGGGCACTAAAAGAATAGAGGATGGAAAAATTATGTAACTGCCTCATATATGCGGGAAATACAGCTGATAAAATTTAATATTGATTTGTGGCATTAAAAAAAACAAGCAGTAATAATTTAGAAGTAGAAGATATATGGTTCCATTTATAAAGTCTAAGAACAGGTAAAAATTAATATATGACTAGAAAACTCATAAAATGGCTTACTGTGGTGAGAGCTGAGGTGGGGTCTGGAGAGAATTCTTGAAAGGGCCTGGGAGATATGAGCACAAAGAAAGAACTTTGGGTGGTGAATATAGGAATGTGCCGTTGTCAAGTGTTATCAAGCCATCATGTAGAAGTTGGGAGTAGAGCAGAGGACACTAAGGGACAAGAGGGGGGATAGAGAGTAGATCATGGGAATCGAGAGCAGTTGGAGGTAGGGACGTAGTTCTGTGTTGTAGAGCAACATATGACAGTTCTGCTGCATTTCAAAATGACTGGAGAACACCTTAAAGCTTTCCAGCACATAGAGACAGTTGAGGACATGGAGATGCTAGTTCCTCTAATCTGACCACCACTGACTGCATACTTGTGCTAAACTGTAAGATCCCCCTCAAAAAATACAAATGCTATTCCAACCAGAAAATTCAAACAACTCATCAGAACAAATTCTCAATGCCTCAGTATGTCGTTATGTCATTAAGTAGTGTGCATGTACACACCCTATGCACACACACACATACAAATACACACATACACACTCCCTGATCACCTGTAAGAAAAAATAAACTGTTGAAATTTAGAAGGATGAAAGTGGCAGCCGCATAATTTCTGTCCCCTCCCAACTTTCTACACTGAATAGAGTTAAAGTAGCTAGATAGCACAACTGCATAAACAATACTTACACTACAATTAATTGATAATGCAGAGTAGATGGGTCCAATCACCAATGGTCATAAGACCTATCCACACCAGGATAATAGAAAGCAAAAGGCAAACAGGAGCCTGGCTCACCAGGGAGTGCTTGGTCTAGGTACTTGCAAAAGTAGTTCCCTTGTAGTGTCTCATTAAGTTATATACTTAATGCTTTCTATTTCTCTCATCTATGTTTTAATAAAATCTATATGTATATAAATGCATGTGTTTGTATCTCTGTGTGTATATCTATGTATGTATTAAGCATCTGTCATCTGTGTATCTGTCTTTCTGTCTGTAATACTCAAGGACATTACCTTGAACAAAGATGTTCAAGGAAAATATCTTTCACATCAAGGAGAGTTTATAAAGCATCAAGATTAATTTTTATATACCGGGTTAAAAGGCAGAGACCCACCTCTGTGCCCATCTGCATCAATAAAATGAAAACAAAACGAAGACAGCTAGAGCTCAGGCTGAGGCTTGGATATTAATCTGTGAACAATGTCAACCATCCTTGCTTCCGATTCTCCACCCTCACATGTACTCCACTGGGACCTGGCTCTCCCTTTGTCCCAGGCAATTAGCACAGTTTACACTTGAGTGATCATTGTTTTGACCCGCCCTAAGTCTCGGCATCCGGACTCCATCACCCACCATCTGTCCACGTGCCAGGAGGACTTCTCAGCATCTCCAGCAAGCACCGGAAGTGGGTCTTGGCCACAGGCCTAACCTGTGACAGGTGGCCAAGGGACGGTCTTCTGTCATTCATGATCTCAAGGACCACAGAGGATCAAACAGTTACAGACTTCATTGTCTATTTTGCCTTGAAGATAGAAAAGACAAATTTGAAAAATGGAAAAGATGAACGAGGTACAAGGATGAAGAAAAGACTTCTGAGAGAGCAAAAGAAGGGGAAAGGAAGGAGAAGAGAGGATGGGGGAGAGGAGACCCTATGTACCAGTATGGATGAGGAAGGCGCCTGCTTGACCATGAAAGGAACACTCCTGTGAAGGGTTGGCCAATTTCAGAGAAGCTAAACTTTCTTATAACTAAATAGTTTCAACATTTAATAAGATACACATAATCTTTAAGGAGGTTTGTTTCTCATCCTTATCTAAATATTTATTTGTGGGAAGGGGTTTCCATAGTAACTAGGAAAAATCAGAAATTCTCACCAAATCCACAAAAGACCAAAGTAGTCTCACACTATCACTTAGAGATTATAGGGAGCCACTAGTCATTCTTGGACAATGGTGACATCTGAATACAAGAAAGCAGCCTTAGACTTGGACCTTGCCCCTCTCTAATTACAGGCTGGATATTGGAAAGCTAGTTGGGAATGAGTATGGGGATACTGACCAGGTCAAGAAAAGTAAGCATATCAAGTCTCTATAATGCTGCAGAAGCCAGAACGACCTCCAAGCCTATGCATCTTGTCACTTACAAGAATTGTCTTGGCTATGGTCTTTAACTTGCAGAATCTTCTAAGAGTGGCCAAGTGTTGATAGTCAAAGACCTGACACCTTTGGTGAGAAGAACTTGGTGAGCAATGTCCTGGAAAACAAAATTTTGTTATTCATGGTGACTAGTTTATTTTGGATAAAAATTGGAGAGCATTCATGGTGGTGTTTAAAATAATGTCCCGTTTCACTGATAATTCAGTGAAGTACTTGCCATGTAAGCATGAAAACCTGAAACAAGACAGTCCTCAGAATCTTTACTGGGGGTAAAAAAGCCAGACTTGCTAAATCCATGGGGCTTGCTGGCTATCCAGTCTACTTTAGTCAGTGAGTTCCAGCCCTGTGAGAGACCCTGTCTCAAAAACCAAGGTGGATGTAGTTCTCAGGAATGATACATGAGGTGGACTTCAGTTATGTGTATTCATGTACACACACATGCACATATGAACAGACATGTGAACCTACTCCTCCCACCATACATACACAGAAAAGAAATTACTGCATGGGTTAGAAGTGTGAGTAAGTCAATTGTACAGTATTCATTTCTTCTTTGGCATTGTGCTTTCCATTGGAAAAGAACACATTACCATTGGAAATGTGTTCTTTTGTGACTACATCTTTTAAAGAAATTGACTACCATGAAAGCAGGGGAGTTTGTCTATGTGACACACTGCTAAATGTGCTTTCAGTACCTCACAAACTCTCAGTACCTACAAAATAAAAAATTACTAATAGATTTTGTCTCCTATATGTGATTGCATAGCTTTTATTTGGAGCCTTGCCCTGGAAAATCTCTGAAAATAGAACTTATATATGTTCCCTTGGGTAGCTTTGCCTTAGTTTAACTGTTCCCATGTATTCTGTCATATATATTTGCTTCCATGGGTGCTTCATGTGGAAACTCACTTTTGTCATGGCTTATGCATGAATCTTCATACATAATGGCCAACAGGATAAAACTGAGAAGAACAGAAACACTCACTGTAGGAAGCTCTTCTGTGTTGTCTCAAAGTTAGAAAATGGGAACTAGCTAACATTATTACGGAAACCTCTTCTAAATCAATCATACCCTTCCCCCCCCCCCCCACACACACAATCAAACCTGTGCTAACTGTTCTAGTTTTATTTCTGTTGCTCTTATTAAACATCATGAGTAAAAGCAATAGGACAAGAAAGAGTTTACAGTCCTGGGCTTCAATCCATTATTAGGGCAATATTAAAGCAGGAACTCAAGCAGTTAGATATCATATTCACAGTCTGAAGCAGAAAGAAACAAATGCACCCATGCTGCCTGCTTGCTGCCTGCATGGCTAGCTTTCTTCATCCTTTTGCATGCCAGAGACAAGTCCATGAGAAGGTAACCCCTAGCAATTCAGAGTGAATCTCCTGATTCAATCAGCAGTCAAGATAATGCCCTACAGATATGTCCACTGGTATCCATATCTAGATAATTCCTCATTAAGATGTTCTTCTGAAGTGATGTGGGGTTGTGTCCAGTTAACAGCCCAAAACTAACTCACCCACTGGGTAACCTGATCTCTGTGCAACAGTACAAAGTAGGTTTTGGCAGCATTTCTGTTTTCAGACATGGAAACTAAAGTCCAAGAGAAGTTACACAAATTGTTTGCCTTACACTTCATGAGTGGCAGAGCCAAGAGTTCAAATCTGTTGGTTTTGCTGTAGACCAGAGACCTCCTGATGTTGTAGCAAAATAGCAGCAAGTGTAAGATTGGTTTTTGTCTAGTTTGGTGGGCAAATGAACAAGAACATGATGGAACAGGATATGTGAACTGCTAAGAAGGTGTTCAAATGTGATCTCTGCTGCCATTACAAATACCACCACCAAAGCATCCATGGATTGATTGTTTGCCATATTCTAGGATTATATTTAAAAAAAAAAGAAACCAATAAAATGCAAAGTTGGGCTTTCATGTTGTTCCAGAGTTTTTTAAGGTCACAGGTCTAAAACTGGTAAAGTGACACTTGTCTCTGATCCTGACCCTGGCTAATCATCATCATTGTGTTCTCCTATACTTCCTAGCCACAGAGCCACCATTCCTTTTGCCCCCAAGCCCTTACCAACATTCTTTGTGGCTGAGCGCCATGTTGGAAACCAGGCTCTCATTCAATGCTGTAACACTGTCTCCGTGTTTGTGTGATGGGTGGGTAAGTGCCGAGATAACTTCACACTATGGCAAAAATGGTCGATCTTAAGTTGATTTTGTTTTCTCCCCTCAAATTGGCCCCAAACACAGAAAAATTGGGGATGAGCTCAAAACAAACCACACATGAGATGACTGAAATTGGAAATGCCGTGCAACAGCACAAACTCTAAGCAGTTAATCATGTTGCTTCTTCACCACATCTCTTAACTAGATTTTCCATTGAAGGGAAATATTTCAAAGGGTTTATGTTTCCCACAGCTTGGGTTTTATGACTTCTTTTCACATAGCATGACTGATGGTATTCAAGTATGTGAGGTTACATTAAGTGCCTACTGTATGAGGAGACATTATCTGGAGGCCTAGTGCAGGCAAGCAGACATTTGACAACTTACATTACCTATAGATTGTAAGTATGAGAGAAGCAAGTTAGGTTTGGGGGACTACAGAAGATGGTGTTGACCTTTTCTTTCTGGAATGATGGCAGAGTTAGAGACAATGTAGCTTATAGCAATATGGAAGGAGACAAGATGAACAAACTGGGCTAGTGGGGATCTCCCATGTCATGAGTCTTGTCTTTGGTACCAATAAACATGAAATTCTAGTTAAACAGTTCCTGTCTATAAAATAAAGAGGTTGTGTAAAGTGGACTTCCAGAGGTTCACAGAACCTGTGATTCTCTGACTGTGATATTTGTAACTCAATCAGGATGTCTACTTGCCATATCCCTGCTGAAGTCTGGCCACTGACCAACCATTAGCAGGCAGCTTAGGTCAGTGTTTGCTGCAGTTCTGGATCATGAGTGGCTTCTTTGGCCCTGGTGCTTCTCTTTTAGAGTTGTCTTAGCACACTCAGGACATTTTTTTTAAATATTTATTTTATTTTAATTAATGTTTTATTTAAATATTTAATTTGTTTTAATTTAGTTTTAATTAATGTACACAACAGTCAGTGTATGTGTATATATTTTGGTGCCTTTAGAGGCCAGAGGAGTTAGAGTCCCTAGAGATGGAGTTAAAAGACTTGGTGAGCCTCCTGCTGTGGATGCTCAGACCTTAATCTGAATGCTCTGTAATAGCAGTACATGCTCTAAATAGTTGAGCCTTCTCCCTAGATCCATACACACTGTTTCAAGTCTTGGCCTAAGAACAGATACTTGCTTATGGCAAAAGTAGATGCAGGGATATGGTAGCAACAAGGTCATGATGAGTCCCTGGGACTTCCCATTCTATATTCTAAATTCTAGGTGGGGGGCACTCTTTCATTTTTTTTGCATTTATTTATTTTGGTAGATTTGGGCATACACACACATGTGAAAATAAGAGAGCTGTTTGAAAAAGTCCATTCTCTCCTTTTACCATATGGGTTTTAGTGTTTAGAACTCAGGACTGGAAACCATCTCCCTCACCTGCAACCTGTGGTTTCATAGAGAAAAGTTCTGATCATCATTTTATTCATGGAGTCCCTACTGAGTGAAGAACATGTGTGACAGTCACACAGAGACCACCAGGTGCCATAGGAAGCTCAGACCCCCAAATGAGTCCTCCATAAACCAGAGCAGATGATTTAGAAAAACATGTTCACCTTTGCTCTCATCCCCTGGCCTTTTGCCTCTTTCTTCCTCTCCATCTATGGATACCTCTGGTGGAGGTCTCAACAGGGAAGGTGCAAAGTAGGTCTCTCAAAACCATGGGTTCACATCAGCTAACGGAGTCTTGTCTTTCACTATCAGAACTCATAGATGGTTCTTTCATGGGAACTCAGCTCCACACTGCAAATAACAGGATATGGGGAAAGACAAAACAGTATAGAGATTGCCAACACCTATGTTGGCTCATCCTTGGCCCCATGTACGTGATAGCAGAAAGAATGAATTATTAATGATGTTTGATCATTGGGACAAGGCAAGTGTGTGGGCAATTCCCTCTAAAGACAAAAAATACAAAAGACTGTGCCTGAGGCTCAGACTTTTATTAGTGGCAGATGAGCACTGGAACAGAATAAAGGAGATGCAGTCTGATATTTTACACATTGCCTTTTAGCCATCACTTAATAAATTGTAATTCATTAATTTTCAAAGCAGCAGTGGGAAGAAAATATTGCTTTATTTTCTCTCCACTATTTTAAAGGTTAGAAAATTTTGGTAGTGAAGATGTGTTTTAGAAGGAATGTTTAAATAGGATTGCTCATTCTTTTGAGCACCATTAATTTCAACAACTCAAACCACCATGTTTTCTTCTTAGTAAAGGGAAAGGTTCTGCATACAAGGATCTGTTTAAGACATGGAGACATTTGTTTTGATTGAGATTATCAGAGCCAGTGTGTTTGGAGTCTCTTAAGAACTCAAGTAAATACTCCAGCAGCATTCCATTTATTATTTCCTAAAAGTTCAATTTGTTAGGAGTGCTTACACCATCTTCACAGCCCCAAATGTCATTTGTATATGTTTCCCAAATGTCCTCTCAGGAAGTGCGTTCCACATTTCCCAGAACTGAAAACAGAAGAGTGATTGAGACCCATAGAGATAATCGACTTTGAAATGGTTCAGCCTAAGGGCAATAAATACATCACTGATTCAGTGGCTGATGCAAAGATATAGAGAACACCAAGAACTCAGGATCAGTGCAGGAACCAGGAGGACAAGTTCTGTTCATCTGGTCATCCCCATTGTCACTGTTCCTCATTTTTCACATTAGTATCTTATGCTGCAATAAAAACTACCTTCATAAACATTGACTGAATTCTCTTACATCATTACAAGATAGGCTTTTTTCTGCTCATACCAAGGATGCTACCCCCATCCTCTGAAAGATACAGAGCAAAAAACAAAGTAAGTTTTCAACTTCTTTGGGAATATCTGTGAATTGGTTTGTAACATTCCCATTTCCATACCCTAAGAGGCATATATATTATTAATTCAACAGGCTGGCAAGCCAAGGATAGGTAAGATTCTGCACAGATCCTTACCAACCTAAGACAGAAACGCATTGCTTTTGATAATGCATATTCTATGATGGGTAAGAAAGGCATTCTTGTCAGAATGACCTAAGACAGGCTCAGTCTTAGTTTATGAAATAAAAAAAGCAGAAGATGTAGAGAGCCTTTGAGGCTGCTTGGCAGAAAGCTGACATTGGCTAAGGACAAGGAAAAGGGCTGCTTGGCAGATATCTGACATTGACCAAGGACAAGAAAATGGACTTCAGGCAGGAATCTAACATTAGGCTAGAACAAAGAAGTAGGCTTCAGGCATGAAAATGACTTTGGACTAGGACATGGAAGTAGGCTCAGATATTTTGGTCATCCTGACAATCCCTTAGAAATAGTGATCACAGGAGTGATCACAGGACTTTGTTTATTGCCTTGCTTTTTCTTTAAATATTTGTGTTTATTGTCTTGCTTATTCCTTGACTATTTTCACCTATTGTATTGCTAGTTCCTCAACCTCGAAGTGATCTTAGTACTTACATGTAATTAAAATTGTATAAAAGCAGATTGGGAAAAAATAAAATTAGAAAAAGATGAATATATATATATATATATTCACATATACACATACATTCACTTATGGAGTCAGATGTCTTTATTACACTATTTAGTTCGTAAGGAACAGAGATTAGAACTGTGGCAATAACAGACTTTCTAACACCGCAAACTCCCAGTTAAGTGGCTACAAGAAAGTAATTGAGTGGGAGTGTACCCCTTCTCCAGGAAGACAATCACCATCTATCTCAGATGTCTAAGAACTGGACTGGGTGTTTGAGAACAGTTTATGCCCCCAAAGAAGGGAAGAGACAAATCACACAGGTTTTTTATTCCAAGCTCTCCATCTGTACCTAAGCCATGTATATTACACTAATGGGAATCTCTCAATATGAAAAAATACATTTCAAGAAGAGACACTTATTCTCTTAAATATACATCCTTTGTTTAACTTTTGTGAATGAAGCTTGAGAATTATTAGTTTTACCTTCCTGTCTTTGCATTTATTATATGTACTATATCAGAACAATACTCCATTCATTAGTGTTTGTGGTACAAAGGATAAGAGATAACCAACAGGGCTGTTTTGTTTGCCTATCCCTCTGCAATTTATTTTCTCCTGGCACCTAGAGTGGCCCCACTAAAATGTAACTCCTTTCCAAGACAATTTCTTTGTCTATCTCAACCTTGATATTTGGAAGTTTTCCTAGATCCATCCCCTTCCAACTTAGGATTGGTGATCAGCCTGCATACTGTATGTTTCTAAGTAAATGAAGCTGGTGTTTTTATATTCCAAAGAAGTAGAAGGATTTGGGGTGCTCTTCTAACACTATCTTCAAAGTCTGGAAGGTCTCCATGGGTTAGGATGAGGCCCTGGGAGGTCAGGGGCTCCACACTCATCCACAGGAACTTCAGGACAGACTCTGATCCCAGGACAGAGCTGTCTACAGTACCTCTTCTTTTAAAATCCCCTCAATCTCTGGATATATAAGCCCACCAGAAGACAGCTCATCCCCATTTCCAATCGAAAAGAAATATTTCTGTTATATTAATAGAAAAAATTTCTAAAAACCAATATTGAGTTTGTCTGATTTGACTCCAGCCTGAATTATAAACTTATATTTTGATACTGCACTGGATTATTGGACTTTAGAAATCACAAGGCATACATTTCAAAGCAAGGTTAGGAAGAAACTGTGCATGCCTACATTAGGCTTCTGAAAGGTGGGAATGTTATGAGGCAGTTGTACGAACACAGGTCACCATTAGTCTGTGTTACCTGTGAACAATGAAGTTACCTCAGAACACTCTGAAGTACACAGGTACACAGTTTTTAACCTTAAAGTGAGTGGTGAGAAGACTTCTTAGCAATTTTGAAAGATTTGTTTTATTTTTAATCATGCGTATGTGTGTGTGTGCATACATGAGTGTGCATGCATGCATGTCTCTGTGTGTGTCTGTGATCTGGTTAGTTTTTATTCTCAGCTTCACACAAGCTAGCATTACCTGGGAATAGAAACATCAATTGAGAAAATGCCTCCATTATATTACTGTGGCAAGTCTGTAGGTCATTGTCTTAATTAAGAAATGATGTGGGAGGGCCCAGCCCACTGAGGAAGATGCACTTCTGGGCAAGTAGTCCTGGATGGTATGAACAAGCAGGCTGAGTAAAGCCAACAGAAGCAAGCCTGTAAGTAGCATTCCTTCATTGCTTCTGCTTTTGTTTCTACCTTTGCATCATTCAATGTAGACTGTGCTTGGGACATGTAGGCCAATAAACCTCTTCTTCCCCAAGTTGCTTGTAGTCGTGATGGTTTGTCACAGAACTACACAGCAAACTAGAACCCTGTGTATGGGTATGCACATGAGTGACAGCACATGACACCAGAGACCACAAGAGGCCATTGGATTCTCTAGAGCTGTAGTCAGAGGTTGTGAGCTGCCCCATGAAGATGCAGGGGCACATGAAACTTGGATTCTTTCCAGGATATAGTCTTAACCACTGGACCATCTGCTCTCCAGCCTCATTCCCTAACATTTTGACAAGGTAACTATAAGATGATTAACCTCAAGGTACTTTTTCTCAAACTGCATTCTGAATAACAGCAATTTCAATGCATGTTGAAAAGAGTTCTGGTCTACCAACTTAAGCACTAATTTCCTTGTAAGTTTCTTGTGAACATCTCTGAGCCTTAAACATGTTACATGTATTATTAATCTCTAGGATCATGCTATACTGATGCTTTAACTTTTGATTTGCCTTTAGTCAGTTTTCCACGATGACTTGTAGAGTTCTGTGAAGCACAGAGAAATGCCTCTTTAAGGGAGTCTCTAACTTTCTTGGAGGTAAAATTAATATTTTCCCTTTGTACCCAGCTGCATCTGTTGCCCACATGAAGATTTGATAGGTTTTACTCATCTGAAATCATTGAAGCCATCAAGTTGAACTTAATATGTGCCACTGTGACTAGCTGTTCTTCACAAAGGCAATGTGTTCATCAAATCTTTTATTAATTCATGAAAATGAGATGTCATGTAACTACGTTCAACTGGCCATTTCTAGAGCAAGCTGCAGACCCTGTGCTTATAGCTTGGTAGGTCTGGGATTCTGGATGGTCTGGAATGGTCAGTGGTAGTAGGCAACAACTCATTGCCAAATTTCAGTTCTAAGAACTCCAAAGTCACTGGCTGTGCAGTACAAAAGGTTGTTTTTGCTATTCTCTTGAAATAGAAGCTTTCTATGGAATAGATGTGTGGGGATAATTCCACTATGGATTTGGGAACATCACTGACATTATGCCCAGTCTGATGCCTATCTTGGTATGAAATCTCCATCTTTGTTCTATGGAAGATTTGGAAAGATCAGGATTTCTTCACTCTTCATCTCAGATAACCAGTAATACAATGACATACCATGACAAGAACCACCAGATGTCTACCCTGATACCCATGCTTTTTTTCCTCCTACTTGTCTCATTGTTAGGTTGAGCAACAAGAAACATACATGGTTCTGCCTCTTTAGCAGCCAGATATTATGTGAACTACCTCAACTTAGCAACTACTTGCTCTTCTTTAAGCAATATTTTGAAGTACTTAGTACTACTTTGGAAAGGCTTTCTTTCATGCCCTTGGAGTAACTGATATAAAAATTTTAATCTAGAAGCCATCTTGAGCTCAAAGGATATGGCTAAGCTAAACATATTACTTGAAAAGTTGGAGGTCCCTGGACCTGGTATCCACAGCTGTAATCTCAGTCTTGAAGTATTTGGCTCTGGCTTTCATTATATAGAAGGTGAAATAAACTCCCATCTTGTTTAAATTGCTAGGTTTTGTTTTCTGTCATTTGTTTTATTTTATTTGGATTGTCTGTAATTTGAAGCAAGCCCAGTTTCTACTGGATAAATCTACCAATGAATCTCTCGATCTTGCCAAAGACTCTGTATGTGTGTTTTGGCACCATTTTCAACACTTTGCTGTCTGATTTCCAGCTCACAGCTAACATGGACATGTCCAATACAAAAGAGATGGTAACACTGCTTTGTTCCAATTATTCAAAAAACTAATATCCCAGAGCATCCAGGACTCTAGACAACCCGGGTTTTTTCCTACTTCTCTGACTTCTTTTTCTATCACTTCCAACCTGGGTTGCTCCATACATTGATTATGATGGACTTTAAGCACTTCTTGAGTACAAGCACACCCCTCTTGTTTAAGACCTTTGGACTGATGAGTCCATCTGCTTAGAACATACTTTCTCCCTTTCATCTGTGCCTCTCTGTGGCCATTACCCTCTTATGGAGGAAGTTTTCAAATACTCTGTATAAATCAGTCAACTCCTAGCCCCCATCTTGCTGTCTACTAACCCCTTCCTCTGCTCTCCTTCACAGCATGTACCCACCCTGACATTTCATTCTTCAGCATTATGCTTCTTTATTTATATTTGCACCATAGCAGGGACCTTGAATAACAGGACTGCAACTCTTTCTAGTATCAAAAGCAGTGCCTGGCGCACAGTACATTTCCAACAAACAATACATTTGTTCAATAAACAAGTAAGTTAATTCTCTAATAAGGAAGAATATGGTGAAAGCATACCAAAGGTATTTTAGCATCCAGCAAACTAAGATGACTGGTCACAGTCTGTCCCTCTTCTGAGCTCTGTCATCTTGCTCCTGGCTTCTTGGGGATCCCATAAAGTCCCTCAAGACCTTCTGTTGAGATATATCTTTTTGGTGGTCTTCCACATCTGTTCACCTTTGCTATTTAAACAAGCTGTCACAGGAAGAACCAGGAGCCAGGAAAGGACCAACCAATGAGGGTGTTTTAACTAAACTGTCATGGTAACCAGGGAAGGTTTGCTCTTGACCTTCAATCCAGTCTTTGCAATGAAGCTGTGGACTCCATGATTGCTGAGCTGTGTGTTTTTGGAACAGAGCCACATTTGAATAAGCAGGTGAGACCTGGGAATGTTAAGCTTTATCTTTGCTGGTTGTAGACTATGAGATGAGTGTAGTCATCGTGGGGGGAGGGTGGTGGTTGTTTTTCTGTTGTGGCTGCCTCAATGAGTTTAAATATCAAAATCTAAATGAGACATGGAGGCTGGGCATCCCCGAGCTGGCTGCCCATGTTTCTGAAGCTGCAGCTTCCAGTTGGCTTCTCCTCTTGTCTTTCTCTCCCTACACTCTTCTTCTCTGTGGGCGAGTTACTTGTAGGCAGGTTTTTAAAAATGGTGTGCCAGCCAGTTTTCTTTTGTTAGACTTTCTAACAAGAAAATATTATTGAATTCTCTTCGACAATGACTGTTCTGTGGAGTTGCAACACAGAGTGAGCTGATAACACTAACAGAGTGAGTGCATAATTATAACGCTCAGACTGATCACAGGAAACATCGTCCCTTTAGGACACACAAGACTCCTATTTAGAATACTCAAGCTTGGATATGAGAAGAAGTTGAACTAAGTGAGAAAAGGAATCATCCATTGTGTATATTCACACAGTGAAGGTTCTAGAGAAATCATACTCAAAGTAATCTGGGGCTGGGGAGATGGCTCAGGCAATGAAGGGCTTGCTAGCAAACATGGAGCCTTGAGTTTAGTTCCCAGAACACTTGTTAAAAAGTCATGTGTGGTGGTGCACATGCTCACAGTCCTCACATGTGCAGGCAGCCAGCTCCAGGACAGAGAGATATTGTCTCAAAAACAAGATGAAGACCAATTGTGGAATAACAATTAAAGAGCCTCCACAGCGCGCACGCTCGCGCGCGCGCACACACACACACACACACACACACACACACACACACACATCTGCATGTGAATACATGCACACATAGATACACAGAAGATTTCAATACTGTTTTGATTCATGAGATATATCATAAACCTACTGGTTCACTGAAACTGGGTTTTGTCCAGAAGACTGATGTCTGACTTTGTCAGTACTGCCAGCCTGGATATGTCTGAAATCAATGGAACCATTTCACTATGTGAAGGATCTATTGGCTCTTAGAAGTTGGAATCTGAGGAGCCTAAGCATCAATTCACACTAGGACCAGTCCTCCCATAGTCAAAAATCATTTCACCCAGAATGCAGTAGTATCCCTGTTGGGTACACATTTTATTTTTATTTTAAAAATTATCTTCTGAACCAATTCCTTCATAGTTTAGATGGGAAAAGCAGCTCAAACAGAGAAATATCCTACATGTAGTCCTATAACTGTACATTGTCTGAGTCAGAATCAGCCTCAGAACTAGCTTACACATTTACCAGTGTGGACCCATTCCTCAGCGCCATAGTCTATCCACACAGCCTATATTCTGATAACTATATTTAAAAATTTGAGAAATAGCCTTTACTTAGAAACTTCCTTAGAAAAACAAATTGATGAATGATTTTTTTAAAAAGTAAAGAAGAAGGAAAAAAGTAAAGTAGAGGAAGAAGAAGAAAAAGAAGAGGAGGAGGGGAGGGAGGAAGAAGAGTAAGAAGTAAGATAGAAGAAAAAGCAGCTATGAAGATTTTTTATCCAGCAGCTGCTATGCCAGATCACTGGCACCATCATGCCCTCTTACTGCTCCTCAAGACATAAAGATCTTTGACTTCATAAAATTTTAACTGAAGTCCTTGCCCACCAGATCACCTTAAAACACACCCAACAGCCTTAAACTGCACCTCACCCCCTGGATTTCATTTTCTTACCAACAACTCTGCCTGCTTTCCTGGAGAACACTCTGGTACCAGGGATCCCAGGCCATCCTGATACTAGGGACACCAGAGGCAAGGTAGGCAACAAAAACCCCAGGGGAAATGATCTTCTAGACCTGAAGATTCACTGGTCACCAGAACCCCAGGTCACTCAGGCCAGAAGACAGAGAGGAAACAGAAACTAAGGAGAAAAAAAAAAACCAGCCATCCAACAAAGATAAACTAAGATATCAGCACTGAAATCTTAATTAACCGCAAAACCCAGATGGCTAAACTCCAGCGTAAGAACACAATCAATGAGATCCAGGCAAATATGGACCCACCAGAGTAGACTTAACCAACTACAGCCATTTCTGAATATTCTAACACAGTTGAAACACAAGAAAATAACCTCCAATCTCATGGAGATGGTAAAGGCCTTTAAAAAAGGAAATGAATAAATCTCTTATTAAAGAATTCCAGGATAATACAATAAAACAGGTGAAGGAAAAGAATAAAACTGTTCAAGACCTGAAAAGACAAGTAGCAGCCATGAAGTAAATACAAACTGGGGCAATCCTGGAGATGAAAACAAAGGTAAAAAGACAGAAACTACAGACACAAGGATCACCAACAGTATATAAGAAATGGAAGTGAGAATCTCAGGCATAAAAGATACGACAGAAGACATTGATACACTGATTAAAGAGAACATTAAATGTAAAATGTTTCTGACAAAAAAAAATCCATGAAATTTGGGACACTATGAAAGGACAAAACCTAAGAAGAAAATAACAAAAGTAAAAGGAGGAAAAGATTCCCAGGTCATAGGCCCAGAAAATATTTTCAACAAAATCATAGAGGAAATTTTTCCTAACTTAAAAAAATACCACTAAACATACAGGAATCTTACAAAACACAAAATAGATTGGACCAAAATGAAAATCTTCCCATCACATAATAATCAAAGTACTAAATGTACAGAACAAAGAAACATTATTAAAAGCTGCGAGGGAAAAATCTAGAACATAGTAGAATTACACCTGACTTCTCAACAGAGACTCTAAAAGCCAGAAGGGTCCGAGCAGATGTCTTGCAGTCTCTAAGAAACCACAGATGCAAGCCCAGACTACTAACCCAGCAAAACTTTCACTCACCATACATAAACAAAACAAGATATTCCATGACAAAAGGAAATGTAAATAATATCTATCCATAAATACAGCCCTATAGAAGATACTAGAAGGAGAATTCCAACCCAGGGAGGTTAACTATACCCAAGACAACACAGGAAATAAATAATGTCACACTAGCAAAACCAAAAGAACACACACACACACACACACACACACACTCACACACAGTATCATCACCAACATCAGTTGGTCTTCAATATGTCTCAATACCAATTGATTCAATTCCCCAATCAAAAAACACAGACTATGAAAATTGATGTAAAAATAAAATCCATTATTCTGCTGCATACAAAAAACACACCCCCTCATCAAAGATAAACATTACTTCAGAAAAAGGGCCAGCAAACATTTCCAAGCAATTGGAAGAAGCAAGCTGAAGCAACTATTATAATATTTAATAAAATAGGATCCCAACCAAAATCAATCAAAAAAGATGAAAAAGGACACTTCATATTAATCAAAGAAAAAAATCCACCAAGATGATGTCTCAATTCTAAATAGCTGTGTTCCAAATGCAAGAAAACCAACACTTGTAGAAGAAACTACTAAGGTGTAAATCACACATTGATCCCAACACATTAATAGTGGGAGTCTTCAACACCTCACACAATGTGAACATTGATCAGGTCATCCAAACAGAACTTAAGTAGAGAAATAATAGAACTAACAGGCACAATGACTCAAATGGACCTAACAGATATCTACAGAATATTTTACCAAAACACAAAAGAATACATCTTTTTCTCAGCACCTCATGGCACTTTCTCTAAAATTGATCATATACTTGGTCACAAAGTAAGGCTCAATGGATACAAAAAATTGAAATAACTCCCTGTGTCTTATCACACAACCATGGATTAAAGCTGGACTTCAATAACAGAAATCCTACAAACTCATGGAAACTGAACAACTCTCTACTCAATGACCAGTAGGTCAAGGAAGAAATAAAGAATTGAAGACTTT
Organism: Rhabdomys pumilio; assembly: GCA_030674055.1. NCBI lineage: Eukaryota > Metazoa > Chordata > Mammalia > Rodentia > Muridae > Rhabdomys > Rhabdomys pumilio. The sequence goes on from JANHMN010000008.1 coordinate 52,079,691, forward strand.
CTAGAATTCTATGAAAATGAAGGTACAATATGCCCCAACTTATAGAACACTATGAAAGCAGTGTTAAGAAAGTTTATAACACTAAGTGCCCTCATAAAAAAAATTATTGAGATCTCATACTAGTGACTTAACAGCACTCCTGAAAGTTCTAGAATAAACAGAACTAAACACACCCAAGAGGAGTAGACGGCAGGAAGTAATCTCAGGATTGAAATCAATAAAATAGAAACAAAGAGAACGTACAACGAATCAATGATATAGAGTTGGTTCTTTGAGAAAATCAACAAGAGAGACAAACTAACTAAAAAACAGATAGAGAATATCAATAACAAAATCAGAAGTGAAAGGGGGACCATAACAACAGATACCGAGAAAAATCCAAAAACTCATTTGGTCTTACTTCAAAAACCTGAACGCCACAAATTTGGAACCCCTAAGGAAATAGAAACACACGTTAAAAGTCTCCCCCCCCCCACCCAAAAAAGCAAAAAACCCTCAGTGCTAGAAGATTTTAGTGAAGAATTCTACCAGACCTTCAAAAAAGAGCTAATAACAATATTCCTTAAATTATTCCACAAAACAAAACCAGGAGAAACACTGCCAAATTCATTTTATGAGGCCAGGGTCACCATGATACCTAAACTACACAAATATTCAACCAAGAAAGAATATTTCTGACCAATGTTAGTATCAATTTATGTCTTTCTCTTAACCAGTCTAGCTCTCAAATAATTAAGACAGGACTATTACATTTATTTAAACTTTAAGGCGTAACAACTGAGAAGTATTAGTTTCTTTGAATCCTCTAAAATAATCTGACTACCTCTCATCCAAAAGCCCTAAGATACTTTCATTTTAGTAATGATCTGTCTTTCTCTGCTTCAGGTGTTTCTTCATGGTGTCTCCTGGACCATTCTGCTAATGGCAAAATCCCCATTTCCTCTTTTTTTCTCTGAATGGGAGGAAGTCCAGCTCTAGTCTTTCCTCTACTCAGTCACTGGCTGATCAGCTTTCTTGCTGACCAGTAAGCAAATAATTGGGGAGCAATATTTACAAACCACTGAGACAGGAGATTCTCAGGCTAAGGATTGCATATCTGTATGGACGCATTTGAATAATGCAAAGATAATCTTTATACAACGCACAATAACATTATGCTTACAGACCAACCTCTCTTATGATCATTGGTGCAAAAATACCCAATAAAATACTCACAAACCCCATCCAAGAACACATCAAAAACATCATCAAACATAATCAAGTAGGCTTCATCTCAGAGATGCAGAGTTAGTTTTACATAGGAAAATCTATCAATGCAATCCACCACATAAACTGAAAGAAAAACAAAACAAAAACCACATGGTGATTTTATTAAATGCTGAAAAAGGATTTGAAAAAATTCAACACCCCTTCATGATGAAAGTGTTGGAGAGATCCTTGGAAAGATCAGAGATATGAGACACAATAAAGGCAACATACAACAAACCAATAACCCACATCTAATTAAGTGGAAAGAAACTTAAAGCAATTCCACTATAACCAGGGACAACATGACGCTGTCCACTCTCTCTATATCAATTCAATATAGTGCTTGACATTTTGGCTGAAGCAGTAAGACAAAGGAAATCAAGAGGATACAAATTGGAAAGAAAGAAATTAAAATATTGGTATTCACAGATTATATAGTAGTATCAGTAAGTGACCCAAAAATTCTAACAGGAAACTCCTACAGCAAAGTGCCTGGATACAAAATTAACTCAAAAAAAAAAAATCAGTAGCCCTCCTGTATACAAAAAATAGACAGACTGAGAAAGAAATTAGGGAAACAATACCATTCACAACAGTCACAAATAATATAAGATACCTTGGTGTAACTCTAACCAAGCAAGTGAAACATCTGTATGGCAAAAATTTCAAAATTTTTAAAGAAAGGTATTTAAGAAGATCTCAGAAGATGCAAAGATATCCCATGCTCATGGATTGGTCGAGTTAACATAGTGAAAGCAGCCAGCCTAGAAAAAGCAATCTACAGACCCAGTGCAATTCCCATTAAAATTCCAACACAGAATTTTACAGGTCTTGAAAGAGCAATTCGTAACTTCATATGAAAAAAACAAAAACAAAACCAAAAGACCAAGATAGCCAAAACAATCTCGAAAAATAAAAGAATTCCTGGAAGTATCATCATCCCTTATTTCAAGATGTAATACAGAAAAAAATAGTGATTAAAAACTGCATGGTATTGGTATAGAAACAGAAAAGTTGATAAATGGAATCAAATCAAAGACCCAGAAATAAACTCGCACCTACAGTCACCTGCTTCTTGACAAAGAAGCCAAAACAATAGAATGAAAATGAAAGCATCTTCAGTGAATGGTGCTGGTCTAACTGGATGTCAGCATGTAGAAGAGTGCAAATTGAGCCACATCAATCACCCAGCAGAAAACGTAAGTCCAAGTAGATCAAAGACCTTAACTCAAAACCAGATATATTAAATCTGATAGAAGAGGAAAGTAGAGAATAGCCTTGAATGCTTTGGCACAGGGGATATTTCTGAACAGACCATCAACAGCACAGATACCAAGATCTACACTTAATAAATGGGACCTCAAGGAGCTGCAAAGTTTCTGTAAGACAAAGAACACTGTCAAAAGAATGAACATCAGCCTACAGAATGGAAAAAGTTCTTCAGCAACTCCCCATCTGATAGAGGACTGAAATCCAAAATATATAAATATCTCAAGAAACTGGACATTAACAAACCAAATAAACTAATTAAAAATGGGTACATATCTAAACAATTCTCAACAGAGGGATCTGTAATGGCCAAGAAGCACTTAAAGAGAAGCTCAACATCCTTAGTCATCAGGGAAATGTAAATCAAAACAACTCTGAGATTACATCTTACACCTGTCAGAATAGTTAAGATAGAATCTCGTGTTGGTGAGGATGTGGGGCAAGGAGAACAAACACTCTTCCATTTCTGGTGGGAGTGCAATCTCGTACAACCACTTTGGAAATCAGTTTGACAGTTTCTCAGTAAATTGAGGCTAGATCTTTCTCAGGACCTTCTGGGTATATACCTAAAAGGTGCTCCACCTTACCACAAGGACAGCTGCCCTACTACGTTCATAGTAGTTTTATTCATAATAGCTATAAACTGGAAACAATCTAGATGTCCCTCGAGCAGAGAATGGATAATGAAAATGTGGTACATTTACACGATGGAGTATTACTCAGCTACTAAAAACAATGACATCATGAAAATTGCAGGCAAATAGATGGAACTAGAAAAGATCATCCTGAGTGAGGTAACTCAGACCCAGAAAGATAAACATGGTATGTGCTCACTTATAAGTGGATATTAGTCATAAAGTTCACGGTAGCGATGCTGTAAACCACGGGCCCAAAGAGCCTAAGTAGCAGGGTGTCTCAAGGGGGAACAAGAAGGGGAAGTGTACTAGACATAAGGTGAGTAGGTGGATGGAGAGCACTGAAAAGGGAGAGGAGGAGATCAGAACAGGAAGGATGATCTGGGTGGAGGACAGAGGGAGAAAGTGCTGGGAAGGACAACTAGATTCAGGGACACAACTCTGGGATGAGCTAGGAAACTAGAACAATAGAAACTTTCAGGAATCTCTGAGGGTAACCTTAGCTAATACTGATAACAATGGCAAATATGGAGTCTGAACCGGACACCTTCTGTAACCAGGCAAATCTTCCAACAGAGAGATTGGGACACTCAGCTAGCCACAAAACCTTAAACCCACATTTTGTCTCAACTACAAAATGTGCAGGAGTAAAAGATGAAGCAGAACTTGAGGGAAGAGCCAACCAATGACTGGTCCAGCTTGAGACCCATGCTATGAGAGGGAGCCCATGCCTGACACTAATATATATATATATATATATATATATATATATATATATATATATATATATATGTGTGTGTGTGTGTGTGTGTGTGTGTGTGTGTGTGTTATACTTGCAAAACAGGAGTCTAGCATAACTGTTCTCAAAGAGGCTTAACCCAAAATCTGATACAGAGACCCACAGCCAGACATTAAGTAGAGCTTGTGGGATCCTGCGGCAGAGCATGAGGAAGGACTGAAGGAGACAATGGAGTCAAGGACACCAGAAGAAAACCTACAGAATCAACCAGCCTGGGCCCAAAGGGGCTCATAAAGACTAAACTGCCTACCAGAGAACATGCATGGGATAGACCTAGGCTCTACACATATGTAATAATTCTGCAGCTGGGTCTTCATGTGGGACTCCTAAAGCAGGAACAGGGCTTGTCTCAGACTCTGTTGCCTGTCTTTAGATCTATTTCCCCTGACTGGGCTGCCTTGTCTAACCTCAATAAAAAAAGATGCACTTAGCTTTACTGCAACTTATATGCCAAGGTTATATTCATGGGAGGCCTCTCTTTTTCTAAGAAGAGGAAGAGAAATGGCTGGGAGAGAGGAGGTGAGAGAGAGGGGCTTGGCGGACAGAGGGGAAGCTGCATCTGGGTGTAAAGTAAATAAATTATTCAATGAATAAGATTTAATATAGTGTATTACCTTTAATATAAGCATAGTGCAATATCAAAATATGACCACCAGATATTGATGAAACCCACATCTATGTGGGAAGCTGTCAATGAAGAATTATCTTCCTTCTTTAAAGAGTTTCAACCATAGATGTAGCTTAGTTCTCACTTTGCATAAACATGTAAGTGGCAGGTCTCAAGCAACAAGACTGTTTCTCTACTAAGGGAAATTTGAGAGAAATGGCTTTTGTGGGAGGGCTTCTTAATTGACCGGTGGTCTTGCTTCTCAGGTTAACCAGAGCATAAGTTAAATTACTCATATTGCCACAAAAAATGTCAAGAACAAAGTCCATAGGAAGAATGGGGGTAAGAAATGGAGTGAAGACAAGGACATCTTGTCAGGAGCTGGAGAGCGCAGCAATGTCATCTCACAAAAGATCCTCCAGTCAATGGAAAAGCAGTCCCTTTGCAGCCACATAATGGAACATTCCATGGCAAAGGCATTGTAATAGCCAGAAACTGGAAACAACCTAAATGTCCCTCAATCAAAGAATGGATACAAAAAATTGGGATATATTTACATAGTGGAATATAACTCAGATTGATACATCATGAACTTGCAGGCAAATGGATGAAACTACAGAAGATAATCCTGAGTGAGGTACTCCAGACCCTAAAGGACATAAATGATATGTACTCACTTATAAATGGTTATTAGCCATAAAGTACAGGATACCCAGGCTATATAATCCACAGGCTCAAAGAAGCTAAAATAACAAGGAGAGCCTGAAGGAAGATGCTTGAATCTCATACAGAAGGTGAAATAAAATAGTCAGCTGAGGTGGATAAAAATAATTCTGTTTTAATTAAAACCGTTATTAAAAAGTGAAAACTTAAAAAAAAGATTCGTTGGTACATTAACAGCCTACCTATTGTATTTTGATGAAACAATTTACTCTAAAATGTCCATGACTGATGCCCTCTTTGGAATGTAAAGATTTAATTTCATTATTTTTAAATATGTGTAAGTGTGAGCATGTGGGTATATGCACGTAAGTCTGGGTACTCTGAGAAGGCAGAGGCATCAGATACCTTGAAGTTAGAGTTGTAGGAAGTGCTGAACCACCTGACGTGGGTGCTGGGATCAACCCAAGGACTTCTTCAGGAAGAGTGTGTATGGTCGTAACCACTGAGTCATGTTTCCAGTTCAGTTCTTCCAGACAGACTTTAAATGTTTCATAATGGTAACCCTCACTCAAGTGCCTGCAGCACCTAAATGACAGTTATCTTGACAGGCATGGTGGAAGACAAGTGAGGGAGGCACTTTTCATTGGCTTTTTTGAGATCAGAGCCTGTGAACAACTGTCTACATTTGTTTTGTGGCAAAGGATGTCTAGATTCTATAATGACCGGAGAAGTCTTGACAGAGTCCATGGCCTCTAGTTAAAAGAATTAGGATAATCAAGCTAAGTCTTTGTCACCTTGAAAGTCAAAAGGATAAGGCTCAGACTCATAACTTTAAGCAAGTTTATTTCTGGATTTGTCCTGGGTCCCTTTCCTCCACAATGCAGTTACATTTACTCTTAAAAATCTTAAAAGCAGCTTTAATGTTTAACTACACCATAGTTAAAAGCACGCTTTGCTTGATTTCAGGCCTCATATAAAAACAGAGATTTCTTTTATGGTCCAGAACATGACTATATTTTAATGAATGCATGTTTTTCTATCACTGGGTGGAAAGTTTTAGACATATTAAGTCACATCAGGATAGCTGATAGCATTGTAGAAATATTCATTACACATGTGATTTGTGTATTTCTGTCCATTACCAGGAGAAATGTGTTGAAATATTTAGCCATAATTGCTGTCTTTCTTATTTCTTTTTAAAATTTTACTAGATTTTCCGTTATGAGTTTTGCAACACCGTTATTGGGTGTATATGCATTTAGGATTGTTGTGACTTGTTGATCACAAAAAGGATGTGTTTGATTTATTCCTTAGCATTAAATGTATTCCCAAGTTTGAATTCTTTCTTTTGAAGTCTTCTTTGTTATATTAGTTAATAATAAACAGCTTATAATTAGTGTTTGCATTTTTCTTTTTCTTTATATATGTGTTTTGTTTTACTTTGTCTTTTTGTTTATTGCATGTGTGTGTGCCTTTGTGTGCCTCTGTGTGTGTCTGTATGTGTGTGTGTGTGTGTGTATGTGTGTGTGTGTGTGTGCGCGCGCGCGCTCGTGTGTGTGTGTGTGTGTGTGTGTGTGTGTGTGTGTGTGTGTTGTGCAGGCATGTATATTCTGTGACACATTTGTGGAAGTCAGAGGACAGTCATGGAGCTCGTTCTTTGTAATCCCCTTCACTTGGTTCCAGGAATCCAGTTTAATTCTCAGGACTGTGTGCCATAAATTTTACTTTCTTAGTCTTCTCAATATCCTGCCAGGCCTAAATTTGTTTCTGATGGACTGTCGTTAACTTAGTCACACTTTTCCCCCCTAATCCAACAGTCTATGTTTTTCAATTCTAGTGTTTACAAATAGCATATTTAGTATTTGGGTGAAGTTATTGTTTTTCAACTTTTCTGTCTCCTCTGCCTATTTTTTTATTTTGCTCAGTTTCTTTGACATTCTTTTGGTAGTTTGAATGTTTTTGTGACTTATTTCCTCTAAATATTAGCAGATTACCTCTGATTCCTGTTTTAATTTTAAAGTGAGTATTCCAGAATTCTCAACAAATATCTCTCTTCTGCTATCCAACACCATACTTCTAAGTGTGTAGCCTCAAGTCTTCCTGACGGTGTTTCCACTTCAAGCCCCCCCCCCAATCATTTTGTGCCACTATCCTCATATGTTATATTTTTTCTTTTTTCTTTCCTATTTTTATTAATTGGTTATTTTACTTATTTACATTTCAAATGTTGTCCCCCTCAAACATCTCCCCTCCACAACCCCCCATCCTATTCCCCTTTCCTTTTGACTCTAAGAAGATGCTCCCCCACCTATTCACCCACTCCTGCCTCACCCCTCTAGCAAACTCTTACTCTGGGACAACAAGCCTCCACAGGACCAGGAACCTCCCCTCTCATTGATGCCAGATAAGGCCATCCTCTGCTACATATGTAGCTGGAGCCACAGACCCACTCATGTATACTCTTTGCTTGGTGGTTTAGTCCCTAGGAGCTCTGCAGGACTCCGGTTAGATGATATTGTTGTTCTTCTTATGGGGTCTGCAATCCCCTTCAGCTCCTTCAGTCCTTCCTCTAATTCTTCCATTGGGGTCTCCCAGCTTAGTCCAATGGTTGGCTATGAGTATCTGCCTCTTTGTTAGTCAGATGCTGGCAAAGCCTCTCAGGGGACAGCTATACCAGGCTCTGGCCAGGAAGTACTTCTTAGAATCAGCAGTTGTGTCTGGGTTTGGTGTCTGCAGATGAGATGGATCCCAAGGTGGGGCAGTCTCTAGATGGCCTTTCCTTCATTCTCTGCTTCATTATTTGTCTCTGCATTTTCTTTAGACAAGCACAATTTTGTGTTAAAAAGTTTGAGACGGGTGAGTGGCCCCATCCCTCAACTGGGGGCCACTCTTATCTACTGGAAGTGGACTCTTCAGCCTTTATCTCCCCTCTGTTGGATATTTTGGCTACTGTCATCTCCACTGGGTCCTGGGAAGCTCTTGGTTCCCTGGTATCTGGGACTTTTTAGTAGTCCCCCCGTTCCTCACCCCCCCACTGCTATATATTTCTATACATTCTCTGACCCTCTCGACTTCTCTCCTATCTCTTCCCATACCTGGGCCCACCCCCTTTATTTCCCTCCCCCTCCTTTCTCCCTATCAGGTCCCTTCCACCCTCTGCCTCCCATGATTATTTTGTCCCCCCTTTTAAGTGGACTTGAAGCATCCACATTTTGGCCTTCCTTCTTGTTAGGCTTCAAATGGTCTGTGAGTTGTATCATGGCTATTCTGAGCTTTGGGGCTAATATCTACTTATCAGTGAGTGCATACCGTGTCTGTCCTTTTGGGTTTGGGTTACTTCACTCAGGATGATATTTTCTAGTTCTATCAATTTGTCTACAAAATTCATGAAGTCATTGTTTTTAAGAGCCGAGTAGTACTCCATTGTGTAAATGTACCACATTTTCTGTATCCGTTTCTCTGTGGAGGGACATCTGTGTTGTTTCCATCTTCTGACCATTATAAATAAGGATGCTATGAACAGAGTAGAGCACGTGTCATTGTTATACTTTGGGCCATCTTTTGCGTATATGTTCAGTACTGGTATAGCTGGGTCTTCAGGTAGAATTATTCCCCAACTTTCTGAGGAACTGTAAGATTGATTTTCAAAGTGATTGTACCAGCTTGCAACCCCACTAGCAATGGAGGAGTGTTTCTCTTTCTCCACATCCTCGCCAGCATCTACAGTCACCTGAGTTTTTGACCTTAACCTCTCTGATTAGTGTGAGGCGGAATCTCAGGGTCATTTTGATTTGCATTTCCCTGATGACTAAGGATGTTGAGCATCTCTTCATGTGCTTCTCAGCCATTAGTGATTCCTCACTTGAGAATTCTTTGTTTAGCTCTGAGCCCCATTTTTAATAGGGTTATTTGGTTCTCTGGAGTCTAACTTCTTCAGTTCTTTGTATATTTTGGATATTACCCCTCTATCAGATGTAGGGTTTGTAAAGATGTTTTCCCCCAATTTGTAGGTTGCTGTTTTGTCCTATTGACAGTGTCCTTTGTCTTACAGAAGCTTTTCCATTTTATGAGGTCCCACTTTTCAATTGTTGATCTTAGAGCCTGAGACATTGGTGTTCTGTCCAGAAAAATTTCCCCTGTACCTATATGTTCAAGGCTCTTTCTCAATTTCTCTTCTATTAGATTCAGCATATCTGATTTTATATGGAGGTCCTTAATCCCACTTGGACTTGAGCTTTGTACAGGAGATAAAAATAGATCAATTTGCATTCTTCTACATGCAGACCACCAGTTGAACCAGCACCATTTGTTGAAAATGCTTTCTTTTTCCCACTGAATGATTTTGGCTTCTTTGTCAAAGATCAAGTGGCCATAGGTGTGTGGGTTTATTTCTGGGTCTTCAGTTCTATTCCACTGATCTACCTGTCTGTCTCTGTACCAATATCATGTGGTTTTTTATCACTATTGCTCTATAGTAGAGCTTGAGGTCAGAGATGGTGATTCCCCCCAAAAGTTCTTTTATTGTTGAGATTTGTTTTTACTATTCTGGGTTATTTTTGTTATTCCAGATAAAGTTGAGAATTGTTCTTCCTTTTGATGGGGGTTGCATTTAATTTGTAGATTGAATTTGATACAATGGCCATTTTTACTATATCAATCCTGCTGACCCATGAGCATGGGAGATCTTTCTGTCTTCTGAAGTCTTCTTTGATTGATCTCTTCAGAGACTTGAAGTTCTTCTTGTACAGATCTTTTACTTGCTTGGTTAGAGTTACACCAAGATATGTTCTATTGTTTGTGACTATTGTGAAGGGTATTGTTTTACTAATTTCTTTCTCAGTGCATTTACACTTTGTGTAGAGGAAGGCTACTGATTTGTTCGAGTTAATTTTATATCCAGCCACTTTGCTGAAGTTGTTTATCAGTTGTAGGATTGCTCTGGTAGAATTTTTAGGGTAGCTTATGTGTGCTATCATATCATCCTCAAACACTGATAACTTGACTTCTTCCTTTACAATTTGTTTTCCTTTGACCTCCATATGTTATCTAATAGCTCTAGCTAGAACTTCGAGTACTATATTGAACAAATAGGGAGAGAATGGACAGTCTTGTTCCTGATTTTAATGGGACTGCTTCAAGTGTCTCTCCATTCAATTTGATGTTGACTATTGACTAGCTGTATATTGCTTTTGTTATGTTTAGGTATGTACCTTGAATTCCTGGTCTTTCTAAGACTTTTAACATAAAGGGATGTTGTATTTTGTCAAAGGCTTTTTCAGCACCTAATGAGATAATAATTTGTGTCTGTGTCTGTGTCTGTGTCTGTGTGTGTGTGTCTCTCTCTCTCTGTGTGTGTGTGTGTGTGTGTCTGTGTGTGTGTGTTTGTGTGTGTGTTGTGTGTGTGTTTATATAGTGGATTAAATTGATGGGTTTCCAAATATTGAACTATTCCTGCATCTCTGGGATGAAGCCTACTTGATCGTGGTGAATGGTCATTTTGATATGTTCTTAGATTCAGTTTGCAAGAATTTTATTTAGTATTTTTGGATCAATATTCATAAGGAAAATTGGTCTGTAGTTCTCTTTCTTTATTGAGTCTTTGCATGTGGTTGGTGTATCAGTTTAACTGTGGCTTCATAGAACAATTTAGGTAGTGTTGTTTCTGTTTCCACTTTGTGGAATAATTTGAGAAATACTGGTATTTGATCTTCTCTGAAAGTCTGATAGAATTCATAGAATTCTGCACTAAAACCATCTGTACCTGGGTTGTTTTCTTTGTTTTATGGGGGTGGGAGACTTTTAATGACTGCTTTTATTTTCTTAGGGGTTATGGGACTATTTAGGTGATTTATCTGATCCTGATTTAACTTTGGTACATGATATCTGTCTAGAAAATCATCTGTTTTATCTAGATTTTTTAGTTTTGTTGAATACAGGCTTTTGTAGTAGGATCTGATTTTTTTTTTGTATTTTCTCAGTTTCTGCTCTTATGTCTCCCTTTTCAGTTCTGATTTTGTTAATTTAGATACTGTTTCTTTGCCCTCTGATTAGTCTTGTTGATTTTCTCAAAGAACCAACTCCTCATTTTGTTGATTCTTTATATAGTTCTCTTTGTTTATCCTTGACTGATTTTAGCCTTGAGTTTGATTGTTTCCTGCAGTCTACTCTTTTGGGTGTTATTCGTTTCTTTTTGTTCTAGAGATTCTAGATATACTGTTAAGCTGCTAGTGTAGGTCTCTCCAATTTCTCTATGGAGGCACTCAGGCTATGAATTTTCCTCTTAGCACTGTTTTTATTGTATCCCATAAGTTTGGGTATGTTGTGCTTTCATTTTCATTAAATTCTACAAAGTCTTCTTCTATGAGTATGTGGGGTTTATATTGTTTATGTTGTTTTTGTTGTTATTGAAGACCAGCCTTAGTTCGTGGCGATCTGTTAGAATGCATGGGATTCATTCAATCCTCTTGTATCTATTGAGGCTTGTTTTGTGTCCAATTATATGGTCAGTTTTGAAAAAGGGTACAATGATGTGCTGAGAAGAATGGATATTCTTTTGTTTCAGGGTGAAATGTTCTGTAGACATCTGTTAAATCTATTTGGTTCATAACTCCTCTTGGTTTCACTGTTTCTCTAGTTTGTGTTTCTCTGATCTGTCCATTGCTGAGAATGGGTGCTGACGTCTCCCACTATTATTGTGTGAGGTTCAATGTGTGCTTTGAACTTTAGTAAATGTTCTTTTACAAATGTGAGTGCCCTAGCGTTTGGGACAGAGATGTTCAGAATTGAGACTTCATCTTGGTGGATTTTTCCTTTGATGGGAATGAAGTGTTCTTCCCCATCTTTTTTGATAACTTTTGTTTCAATGTCTATTTTATTGGATATTAGAATGGCTACTCCACCTTGTTTATTAGGACCATTTGTTTGGAAATTTTTTTTCCAGCCTTTTACTCTGAGGTAGTGTCTGTCTTTGTCACTGAGATCTGTTTCCTGTATGCATCAAAATTCTGGGTCTTGTTTACGTATCCAGTCTTTTAGTTTATGTATTTTATTGGAGAATTGAGTCCATTGATGTTGAGAGACATTAAAGACAAATGATAGCTGTTTCCTGTTTTTTTGTTGTTGTTGTTGTTGTTGTTAGAGGTGGAATTATGTGTATGTTGTTCTCTTCTTTTAGGTTTGTTGTGAGAAGATTGGTTTTTTGGTCTTTCTTGAGTGTATTTTCCTTCCTTGTGTTGGAGTTTTCCTTCTGTTATTCTCTGTAGGACTGGTTTAGTGGAAAGATATAAATTTGGTTTTGTCATGGAATATCTTGGTTTCTACGTCTATGGCAATTGAGAGTTTTTGCTGGGTATAGTATTGTGGGCTGGCACTTGGGTTCTGTTAGCATGTATATGACATCTGTCCAAGATCTTCTGACTTTTAGAGTCTTTTTTGAGAAGTCTGGTGTAATTCTGATAGGTCTGCCTTTATGTGTTACTTGACCTTTTTCCTTACTGCTTTTAATATTCTTTCTGTGCATTTTGTGTTTTAATTATTATGTGACAGGAGGAATTTCTTTTCTGGTCTAATCTATTTGGCATTGCCTAGGCTTCTTGTATGTTTATGGGCATCTCTTTCTTTAGGTTAAGGGAGTTGTTTTCTACAATATTGTTGAAGATCTTTACTGACCCTTTGAATTGGGAATCTTCACTCTCTTCTATATGTATTATTCTTAGGCTTATTCTTTTTATTGTGTCCTGAATTTCCTGGATGCTTTGGGTTAAGAGCTTTTTCACTTTGTATTTTTTTTTACTGTTGTTTTAATTTCTTTTTATGGTATCTTCTTCACCTGAGATTCTCTCTTCTATCTCTTGTATTCTGTTTGTGATGCTTGTATTTGTGATTTCTGATCTTTTTCCTAGGTTTTCTGTCTTCAGGGTTGTCTCCATTTGTGATTTATTTATTGTTTCTATTTTGATTTTTAAATCCTGGATGGTTTTGTTCAATTCCTTCTTTGTTTACTTGTGTTCTCTTATATTTCTTTAAGGGTATTATTTATTTCTTCATTAAGGTCCTCTATCATCTTCATGAGATGGGATTTTAGATCAGAATCTTGCTTTTCAGATGTGTTAGGTTATCCGGGGCTAGCTGTGTTGGGAGAACTAGGTTCTGAAGTGTCATTGGTTTCTGTTGCTTATGTTCTTGCACTTGCCTCTAGCCATCTGGTTATTTCTGGTGTTAACTGACCTTATTGTCTCTGATTGGAGTCTGTCCTTCCTGTGAGCCTCATTATGTTGGGCCTTCTTGGGTTAGGCTGTCTCTGAGTGTGGGAGGGCATCTGGAGTGGCAGATCTTCAAGCCTGGCTGTGGCAAACCTTTTGAGAGTCAATCTGACTCAAGGTGGAGGTGGAAAGGGGCCTAGAGCCCAGGATTTGCTCCCTGGTATATTTGTAGAGTGGAAGGAAGCTGTGTCTCCAGTAGGGTGGGAGGTCTGTGTCCTCTGGGCCCCAGGGGGTGTCCTAGTTAGGCAAGGTACTGAGACGGAGTGGGAGGAACTATATATTATTCAGTTTTGATTCAAAATTGGTTCCTTTTCATAGAATAGTTTCTTGATTTAATATATTAACAACTATTACAAAATTCAGAGACTTTTCTCTGTAGGTCAAACAGTGCCTGTCAGACACTAAAGATATAATGTGAACATATTATTCTGAAACTCTTTGACTGCACTTATTCGAAGGTGTAGATGTTTACACAGGAGTATTCTCTTGTTAGCTACTGTATACTCTTCTGAGAATAGACTTAGCCTGCAATTTTCAGCATTTCTGTGTTGGTAATCATTGACACATTTTCTTGCCTTTGCTATTACAGGTAAAGCTTGGTCAAGCCTTTCTACGCATATGTGTATATTTGTCTTATGGTAGACACTAAACAAATGAAAACACTGTTCAGAGAGACAATAAGAGAATTTAAGTCCTATCCCTGCATCAGTTAGTTCCCTCTGCTCAAGCTGTGGGGAAGGGTATGCATGGTCTGGTCATAGAACTTTGAGGCTAAGTGTCATTTTCAGAAGTTTTCACAGAGACTAAAACTGCAACAACATTGAACATACAGAAAATGTTTGTGTAGACATACATTGATCTTCATTTGTAAGAACTCTGTTATCAATGTTGATAAACATGTTCATTCACAATAAAGATTGGCAGCAACTTTGGCTATCCTCCATAAGTGCATGAAGGAGTAAAGAAAAGAATGTAAATCAGTGGTTCTCAACCTGTGAATCTGACCCGTTTTGAAGTCAAAGGTTTCTTTCACTGGAGTCGCCTATCAAATATCTTGAATATTAGATATATAAGTCTGACTTATAACAGTGGCAAAATTACAGTTACACAGCAGCAATGAAATAATTTTGTGGTTGGGAGTCACCACAACATGAGCTATATTTAAAAACTGCAGCATTAGGAGGGTTGAGAACCACTGATCTAAGTAGACCTTGGGATTCCTGATCTTCAGGCTGAGGTCTCAAAATGTGTACTTCTACCCAATACCGTTAATGTATCTACTTTGGTTAGTTTTATGATTTTAGGCATAACACACAGGGTACTCTTTCTAGGAGCAAGGTTATATACAAGGCAGCTCCTCTTCCCTACTTTCCAGATGTAAGACTAAACAAAAGCAAGTCAACAACTCAACTGAGATTCAGTGAAACCCAGCTTGGCTGCCTAGATCTTACCAACGAGTCTCTGAGAACTAGATCTGTAGGCTTATATTTTTCAAAACCTGCTTTATTTAGGGTTCTTAAACCCTTCAACCTTTCTTCTAGCCCACTGACCAGAGGTAGAAGAGAAAGAAGGTTAATAGGAAAAGAGGGTTGTGGACCTATTTAGAAGTAGTTTCCTGAGGTTATTCTACTCTTCATTGCTGGGTACTATCAGTGCAGTCCAATAGCAAACACCAAACATGAATCAGTAGTGGTGCCTTGATCCAACAGAAACTGCAAGACTCTGCTGAATTGACACCTGTCAGCAGAAGTGGCCAGAATCAGCAGGAATACCATAGGAAGTTCTTTGGTATGTTTCTCTCTATGAAGTGAAGACCAGAGAAGACCAGTAAAGATCAGCAAAGACCAGTGAAGGAGCAATTTCATGGTATAGCAATACAATACAAGAGAGTCTTGTCACTGTTTGTGGGGTTCCATTTATATTCTTTCTAAACATGTTCCTTCTCTAGTGACTGTTTTCAGCAAAACATCTCAGGCTCTCTCACAAGACAGCGTCCAGAAAAACATCACGTGACATGACAGAGTTGTTAAAGAAACCAGAAATTTCCACTTCATAGGTCCTCTGTTATCTGGGTTCTTTACCTGGGGGAAAACTAGCTCAGATACAGATCCGGAAGCCATAGAGGAAAGAAACCAAAAAAATATATACTAATCATTCTCTGTGGCAATCTCCTTCACATGATACCTGATGTCACTTACAGTTTTAATTTAAGCATTTTCTTGGATTATTAATTTTTGAGGAACAGACATCATTACTGGGAAACTTTGATTTTTAGTAAATCTTGCCATTTTGAAGTGAAACGTGCTTTTCTGGAACTTTTGAGGGCTTGAACTTTCCCACTATTTGGGTCTTAGACTCATCAGATCTCAGGCTGCTCCCCATCACAGCTCCTACTGGTGACTCTTTCCCAATCTGTCAATGTTACTAGCAGAATGTGGCCTCCAGGGTGAAGACAAGACCACAGTCCAGCTGTGATCTGACCAGTGCGGTGTGCAGTGGAGTCATGTATCCTTTGATCTGTGCTTTATGGTACTATTAATAGAGCCCCAACCTGCTTAGTTTTCTTGGCAGCTGCATTCCTGAGCTGGTATCCCATGAGAAAGCCAGTCTCTTTTTTCTTAAATTGGCAATTACTAAACCAGGTCTCCTGCTACTGTTCATGCAATTGGTTGCATAAATGTGTACGTTGAAAGCCATCTTTTAGCCTTGTTGGACATTCTTGTCTTTGTTGAGCATTTGAAGCCTTTGCTGTCTGTTATCCCTAACATACAATACACAAATATGATGAACCAGCTTCTCTGGTTTTACAAAAAGCACTGAAGAATCTTTAGGACACAGTAGTGAATGGGGCGGGGAGCAATTGTTCAAATTTTGGTCTCAAAAATGAATCTGCACAAAGTATTTAAACACGCCCTGTATTTCTCTGGATGCTTGTTGTTTAAATGTTTCTGTTCAGCAATAAATGCCCTTCTGAAATGAGGGTGCTCTACAGTTTGGCAACCGTCCAATTTACTGCCTGGTTACCATTTTGAGAAGGGGAAATAGGGTTAGTTCCACGTGGCTGATTCGCAGTGAACCCATGCTGACTTGTAGTGATTCTCTCTATAAATATTAACTTACAGATCTGCTGAGGGAAAATAGCGAAGGCACCCAATGCCAAAAAAATAATGCCAAGGGCAGAAAAAAAATATTATTTTGGAAGCAGAAGAACCTGTGTCTTCCAGCAACTTGCTGTTCAAATCTCTGTTGGTGGAGGTTGATGCCCAGAGCTGTGTTTAGGGACAGGACATGCAGATTGTGAAAGTCAAAGGCTTCAGAAGGTCTTGGGAGGAGAGTGGTGGAGCCTTTGTGAATGACACTGGCAAAGTCCAAGAGAGGCTTAGAGGAGACAAGGCCTGCAGGAGACTTGAGCCAACTCTGTCCTTCCCAAATCGCCAAGTTCTCCCTCCCTCTCACTTGTCACCATTCTGCCTGCAGGCCGTGGAGGCAACTCTAGCCTTTTTAATAAGACAGTTTGGATGAGAGACAAGCCTTTTCGGTCTGAAAAATAAAAATAAAAATGTCACTGATCAGAACTTCCACATATGGTCTCAAATGATAGATGAAATTTAAAGCTGGCAACTGCCCTGTGCTGGAAGGACACAGGCAAAAGAGTCTGGAAGGCACTTTAAAGTTTTGATTTTTTCACCCCCTAAGTGATAATGAACTGTCCCCAAACACATCAAGTTCTTTCCTTTTTAAGGGCAGTGAAGGTTGCCAAGCCCTGCTCATTTGCAGCCAAACTGTTCAGAGATATTCTGCAGCCCCTCCCCCAATGCTGTGAATAGGTTTTCCCAGAATTCCAATGAGGAGTCCTCTACAGACCGTCCATCTGTTGCTAGGTATGCAGGGAATCTGGGTAACAGTTACACTTGGGAATCACCTGTCAGTACTCCGGAAGAGAGATCATGCAGACCATGGCTTCTGAACCAAGTCCTTGAAGACTGCTTTTTCTTCAAGACACTTCTGCTCTTATGTGTGGTTAGAGACGAAGAGAAAGACTAAGTAAAGAAAGGATTTGCATCTCATCTGAGAAGGCCAAGCCCCAAGAAACTTTATTTTCTCTGACCCAAATAGGCAAACCCATTTTTCAAGGCCAGAGCTCATGGGAACTCTCTAGAACTATTTACCCTAGAGCTCTGAATTGAGAACTAAGAAGTCCTAGCTGAGGATTAGGATATACACACAAGCATGTTCCATACCCAGTGTACTCATTTAAAAAAAAGAAGAGGGCCATACCACCTTTAAAATGACTTCCTACCTAAACATGGCAGCTCAGAGTGCTTATAATCCCAGAATTTGGAAAGCTAAGACAGAAGTACTGACATGTCCAAGGTCAACCTGGGCTTCATAAGAAGTTCCTGGACATATTGGGTTATAAAGCTATGGAGGGAGATCTTGCCTCAAAAAGAAAACAAAAAAGCAAGAAAGCAAAAATACATTAAAAATACATTAAGAAAGCAAAAATAGATTTTCTTACAGTTCTTTTTAATTCCATTGCAGCCTGTGCTTTAAGTAAATATGAGTCTAAAGCATTGCCTTATCCAGTATTTCTCAAGTTTAAACATGAATCACAGACATCTGAAGATTTTGTTGAAACGGCTTTGGATCCCACCTCTGGAGTGATTCATGGGTGTGTGGTGAGGCCTGGAAATTTGGGGTGATATTCAGGCACCACTCTTCAAGGACCCTTGGCTTAGACCATAGAAAACACACAAGAGCTAACACACACATAGCAGCTAAGTGGTCATTGTGAGGGAGTGTCTTTCTACAAGCATGACTTCAGACTCTTTAGCAAATGAGATGCCAGCCACAGCAGGGCTTGAACTCAGACTTGACTGTGCTTGATGACATGAGAGAGGTAGGACTGGAAAGAGGATACTTAGAGGTCACCATCTGTACCTTGAAAGACAACATTGGAATTTAAGAAAATTCTAAAGGTACTAGGAACAGGTGACAATGTTTCTAACTCTAGATTGGCTATACATGTCTACTATGTAAGGAAGGCCTATGTAGAAGGCAGAGATCAAGAGCTGAGAGCAGCCCAGACCATGGTTGCTTGAGAGCAAGGTGGTGTCATCTTCTCTGTCCATAGAGGATACCTCATCATTTGCCACTAAGGAGTCTCAAGCCCTCATCTCGTCTTAAAACAGGCTTGCAAGACAGCAAAAGTTGTCTTGGGAGTTAATGGGGAATTGTTTTGCCTTTACCGACCTGGGAAGACACAATATAGACAGCTCTTATAAAAGCATGCATTTGCTTTTCAATGCTGAATGTGGAACTCAGGGGTTTTCACATGATGGGTAAGTGCCATATTAGTGACTTACATGCTCAGCACTAACTCATGAGAGTTAATATACAGCTTATTCAAATTCCTTAGGTCCTCTCTTTAGCCCTTAACATTGCAGTCTACATTGTCAAATAAAGTTAGTTTTTTTTTTTAAAAAAAAAAAAAAAGAAAAACTGTTAGTAAGTTGGAAAAGGTGATGTACCTCTTAGATTTTTGAGCAGAGATTACCAACTGATTCCTCTAAGTGGTACCGCAATACTAAAGCCAGATGTGTGAACTTTAGGAGAACCTTTGCCTTCAGCAAACTCTGCTTCCTGGCTTCAGTAACATTATAAATCCAAACTAGTGCATTCAGGAAGAACAAGGAGTTCGAACTACAAACAGGAGCAAAGAAGTAAAATCTAGTTTGTCCAGAAAGATCTTAAGGTCGTTTAACAAGCAACTATTAGATAGTCATTATTTGGCCGGCACTGGGAGCACACTGGTCCATAACATAGATGGGGTATTGCCTGGTGTAGTGCAGAGTTCAGGGATGAATACACAGCAGTCCATAAATCACTAATTATAACTGGTGATGAGTGATGTGCTTGAGAACAAGGAATCAGCGGCCAAGGACACCGCACTTCAGTTTTCAGAGCTCAGCAGCTTCTGGAATGTAGAAACAGAAACCACGGGTTCAACTTTCCTATTCCACGTCCTCCAAATGAAGCCTTGTCCCAATGGAGACTTCTCTGTGAAGACAGGAGGGACATCTTACCCTATGGAGGGGGCTCATGTACCTTTAGTAATGTGCAGAAACTTTGTGGTTGTCTTCTCTTCCCCTTCTGGTCTAGATAGATCTTGTCAGGTCCAGCCTTCCTGATCACTCATTAAGAATTTAATGTATGGTGAGGAAGGACCTTGGAGAAGTGGTGGCAAAACTGGTAAGAAAATTTAACTAGTTTAAGAATTAGAGCAAAGTGACTGGTTCTTTCTCAGCATGCGTCTCTTCTTAGTAGACAGTGACCTCTCTAGCGTGATATACAAATGTGACTGAATCGCCCTGGTCTGTGATATTAGGCAATTCCAGGACTGAGAAGACAATACAGAGTCTTCTCTTCTGAAACATGTTTCTGTTTCTTGGGGACTATGATAGTTAGTGTTAATTGTCAATTTGATGGAATCTAGAATCACCTAAGAGATGGGCCTGTAGGCATATCTGTGGAGAATTATCCTGACTACTTTCATCAGTGTGGGAAGACCCTCTCACTGTGAGCGCATCATCTCATGGGCTGCATTCATTCATTATTCACTAGCATTCATTATTTCTGCATCTTGATTATGGATGAAATGTGACCAGTTGCCTCTGTCCGGCTGTGATTTCCCTACCACAACACACTATAATCTGGAGTTGGGAGCTAAAATAAACCTTTTCTTCCCCCAGTTGCTATTGTTGGAGTGTTTTCATCATAGCAACTGGACATGAAACTAAGAGAAGGATCTTAATTTACTAGAATGAAGCACAGAATCTTGAAGGAATGGACTAGGATTTTATAACACATTTGAGTATGGAGGGAAGCCACACGTTGAAAGACGTGATAAAAGATCAAGTCAGGTTGGAAGGATATGAACTTGCTAGCTGACTGCCTATACGTCAGGAAGGGAGGCACCATTACTCTGCTTCTCAATAACATACAGGGGGATGTCCAAGGTACCAGTAGTTTCACAACAGTCTCCACCCCAAATTAGGGACTCAAAATGCCACTGAGAGGAACACAGGCTAGTGTCAGTGCTTAGGGTTTCACCTCAGGTGAAAGGTGCTATTTCACCAGGGCTGTCAGTTATTCATCCACAAATATGATCGTAGAAAATGCCTGCTAATATTCCCTTCAGTCAGAGCTGGTTAGAAACATCAGAGAAAAGCCCCTGACCTGGGAAAGGGTAGCAGCACTAAGGCATAAGGAAGAGGAAGATTTTGTCAGCTTCATGGGGAGCAGGATCTCTGCATGAAAGGGCCTGGTGTACTCTCACCCAGTGCCTGCTGCTTCCCATGGTATAAACACTATCATTAAAGTGGAGCCAAGCATGAGGGCAAGTGGCTCACACAATTCCTGGAAATTAACAGTTGGCTCATGTTTGCTACTGGATGAATTCTGTCCCTAGAACAGCATCCAGGTCACACAGAGAAGACAAGGCATACTAAGCAAAGGGTGCAAATGCAGACCCCTCCAGTGATGGTGTTCAGAAGCTCTTATATCCTGTTGAGGTTGTTAGGGGTGGAGAGCAGGAGGTGAGTGGAGGATGTGAGTAGGGCCCAGGTAACCCAGGTAAACCCAGGTGGGGCTGAAATTACATCAAGTGAAGAGTTCAGTGGGCCCCTTAATTAGGCTGAATCTTTCATATGCCTTTTGTAACCATCCTGCAGAAAGGCAATTCCAGTAACAATAGCATAAAAGAAATTCTAAAATGAACACTGCTCATATCCCCAAAGCAAGCTTCTTCCTCTGGGGCCACCCACTTGAAGACAATGCCCTGGTATCACACAGGAGAGAAAGTGACAATGAGAAGCAGGGAGGGTGAGGCCAGCTGTTCCCCTGAGTGGGGGAGGCAAGGGACAGGCAGGGTTATTAAAAGCTCCATGACATACTTTGGCTTTGGTGGTGAGGTTATGTCTCAACCCATGGGATCACTCCCTCTAGGGCAGATTGGGAAGACAATAGTGGCAGCCTGGTTGAGTTATTCGTGTCCATGGGACCTAATCCTGCTACATGTGTTGTCCCTTTGATAAGGCCCTGCCTTGTGTCTCTAAGCTTGACTTTTTAGTTCTAGACACTATGGAAAAAATGAATCTCAGCTCTGTGCAGAATTGAGGATAGTGTGACTGGTGTTTGACTGCCATAACCCACATAAAAAGCTTACAGTAGTGACACTTGTGATCCCAATGCTGGAAAGGAAGAGATAAGCAAACTTCTTGGGCTTGCTGGACAGCCTGCAAAACCTAATTGATCAATGAGAGATCAAAAGTCATGGTGAAAGGTCCATGAAGAACAAGAACCAAACTTGATGTCTGGCCTCTACGTGCATACACATGCACAAATTAACATGCATCCAAAAACGTGAACACACACACACACACACACACACACACACACACACACAGGGAGAGAGAGAGAGAGAGAGAGAGAGAGAGAGAGAGAGAGAGAGAGAGGTAGGCACCGACACATAGACACACTGACATGCAGACACACAGGCACAGGCACACAGACACAGACACAGACACACACACACGTCCAGACACAATGAATATACATACGCAACATATGCACAGACACAAAGTTAATGAATGATTCTGATTTAAGCAGTCAGTCCTGCCTTACAGCTTTCCAGGGTTATGACACTAAGAAAGACTCTAGGATGACAGAACTTCTGCTCCCCTGGTTGATAAATAACAAGGTGGCTTGGACAATGGTTTTGGACTCTCTTAAATTGTGCCCTATTGATTTTCCATATCAGTCGAGCCTTGAAGTGGCTGAATGTGTTCTAATATGACATAAGACTTTGTAACAAAATGATATGCCATAGCACAACGTACCAACCAGTCCAAGTAGGTCAAAAGCATAGACAATGATTGATTCCATTCATAGGAATGAAGTCAGGTCTCCCTTGAATCTAAAGATCAAGGAGAGAGATGGAGACAGGGAAGAAAGAAGGGGATTGGGGTAGTGTGTGGCTATTAAATCTCTTCTTGCAAAAATAACCTTTTGACCATAATGGGATCTGGGCTTGGCCAGAATATGAACATCACATATCACTCAAATTTGTGATTCACCTTTGTCAGCAGTTCTCAGACCTGATTTGGAGAGGAGACACACCCGTGATACTGCAGTTTTCTCAGGATGTGCCACACAGTTAGATTCATAACCTCCCCTGTGCTCTACCCAAACCCTATTCAAGCCAGAGCCACTTGGGCAGGGCTGAGCAGGGAATGATGCTGATGGTAATTATCTGATGGCTGCTGTTTATCAAGTGATGACTCTGCCCCAGTGCTATGCACGAAGCTTCACACACACAGGCCACCTCACTTAATCCCTGAACCACCCACTCAGTTTTGTGTTGTTATCATTTTCATTTTCCAGAAGAAGAGACTGAGACTTAAGCATAAAAACTTTCCCAAGACCTCCTAACTTGTAAGTGGCATCATTGGGTGGGAATCCAGTTGAAGAGGACCCAGCATTTCTCACACAGGAAAGCAAACCATACATAAAAAATCAAACAAAACATACAAACTTGGTGCAGATTGACTTTGTCAACCTAGATCAGACGCTGGGGAGCCTTGTAACAGGTGGTTTATTCCCAATGTATTTAAGCCCAGTATTATTTAAGTTTTCTGGTATGATATAGTCCCATGTGCACAAAGAAGCATAATTACATTGAAACTCAACTCAGAGTAGTGTTATTTCTTCCAAGAAGATGAATGGACTCTAGAGATTGCTACCTGTACTAGCTTAAAGGCCTAAGGATCTGGCTAAGTCTAGGTGACACAGATAACACAGAAGTCATTTGGGTTATTAGCTGCCTCTGGTGCTGATTGTGGGAGTTTAGGGGAACCTCTGGCTATAAAGATCACTTAGATAATTAGCCACCTCCAGTCCTGGTTGTAGAAGCTTGATCTGGCCTGACCCAACAGGTCACACAGGTCACCAGGTTGTTAACCACTTTCAACTTTCAGCTTTCTTGTTGGAAGAACAGAACTTTCAACTCTCCCATTGGAAAAACAACCCTGTGTGCTTAATATTCCTGGTTTCTTTGGAGATCTGTATGGATAAGGACCTTCATCCTCTACTCTCAATAACTATGAATCTAAAGAAGTCTGATTTTCTTCCTATATTAGGCTCAGAGCTAGTTCTACCTCTCTTTCTCAGCTGAGTGGGCTACCATCATGACTTCTAGGGGGCTGGGTCTAATTGCCTGTTATGTTATGAAAACAGGTATCACACTAGAACCAGCTTGGTCCCAAATTCAAGAAAGAAATAGCAGGTATCAGGTACTTTCTTCTAGATGTGACTGGAGTATCCAGATTTTTATATCTAGAGGCACATGTAGCTAAAGCTACTTTCCTACCTAAAATGGTTATTTACAAAGGAAATAAAAGAACCACGCACCTAAATGTGATGGACTTGACTACACCCTATTCAAGGAACTACAAAAGGTGCTGAAATGCTATGAGTTTCAATGTCATCTGTCTTTCTGCTATGACCAAAATAACCCAGAGAGAAAGCTCAGAGGTAAAAATGGCTTGTTTTGGTTCATGGACTCAAGGTAATCTGTCCAAGGTGACTTGAATCAGTGTGTTTGGACATGGTAGTGAACTTTTATAATAGTGGGCTTCATTAGAGTAGGAGCAGGTGAGAACAGAAAAGAGAAATAGATTGCAGAAGGGGCCAGAACAGGATATACCCCCAAGGACATGTCCCAATGACTTACTTTCTTCAACTTGTCTCTAACCTCTGCTTTTACCGTCTACAGATAATACTGTTATGATATGTTATTATATAGATCTATCCAGAAATCAATTCATTAATTAGGACAGAGCCCTGAGCATCTAACCACTTCCTGAAAGTCTTTCAGTTGGGCGTATTAGTTACTTTTCTATTGCTCTGATAAAACACCATAATCAATAAAGTTTACACAAGGAAGGTTTTATTTGACTTATGGTTTTATAAGGATGAGTCTGCCACGTAAGAGAAGCATGGCAGCAAGCAGCAGGCATAGTGACTAATGAGAAGCTAAAGGCTCACATCCTGAACTACAAGCATGAAGAGAGAACTATCTAAAACAGAGCAAGTCTTTTAACACTTAAGCCTACCCACAATGTCTTACATCTTCCATTAAGGCCATATGTCCAAACCCCAAACCTACCCATACTGCATCGTGAACTGTATCTAAATACTTGAGACTGTGGACAACATTCTCATTTAAACACTGCACTTGGCAACCAAAAACTAAACTTGTAATAGTCAGACTATGGAAGGTATTTCGTATTCAAACCATGGTAGATAGCAAGCCCTGTAGGCACCAGCTACCATCTTAGCATACAGTGGGCATTGTCATGAAGATGTCTCACAAAGTTGACAGAAAAACAGATGCCTGTCCTTGTGACTTCACATAAATCCCTCCTTGTATCCTGACTTCTTTCCACCCTCGTCTAACTTCTATTAGAGATTTGGGTGCTTATCTTCTAAGTTGCTATGTAGCAGGGCAGCTGAGACGATCACCCCCAAAACAAGAGAAGCAATCTCTCCATGGACCTGGAACTTTTTCTGTGTCTTCTTTCCTACATCTATCACCAGCTTCAACACTCAAGAACCAAGAATTACAGAGGCAGTAGTATCCAGAAGGCTAGAGCCACAAACAGCAATACTCAGAGTCCCTCTGGTCCATCAAAAATGCTTATCAGGAACTTGAAATACAGCATATTGCACAATGAATGCATGGTAGAATGATAAGAGACCGTTGGAAACCTTAAGGTGCTGACTGCTTGTTTTTATTGGATATTTTATTTACATTTCAGATGTCATCCCCTTTCCCCATTTCCCCTCCCTAGAAAACCCCTATCCCATGCCCCCTTTTCCTTTTTGCTTTTATACAATTTTTTAAAATGTTAATCAAAGGCTTTATAAGTATGGTAATGCTCAATCAGAAGTATAACCCAATACCCAACCTAGATATATAAACTATCTTTGACTGGTGGAGACACGTGAACATCTGCCTCCATGCCCCCTCTCTCTTTCTCTCTCTTTCTCTCTCTCATCACCTAGCTTCTCCTCTACTTCATCTTCTCCTCTCCTTACTCCATCTCTTCCTCTCGGTGCTCCTTCCCACTTAACTCCTCCTACATATCACTCTTCCTGTTAAAATAAAACTTTTCTCTCAAAATACAATTAGAGCATAATTATTCCTATTTGTACCAGTGAGGTACAAGATAGTCTTAATACCCAGTCCATCATTTTGTTGACTAACCAGAACCTCTGTCGTCTCTCTTGACTAAAACACTTAGTTTTGAACCTGGCTGTTTTTCTTGGCTTTTGAATGAATGTCAGCTGAAAACCATCCACTCAGATCTTTTCTCACAAAGTAAATAGCCAGGATTGGCTATGAGACTATAGGTCTTCAACCCCATCAGAAATCCAGAATGACTGAGTTAACTGAAGTTATGGGAAGCACTAAGCATAGCTTCTAAAACTTAGCCAATTTATAGAGACCACTGAACACCTGGACAGCCCCTATACTACCGAACGTTGGAGCATCAAATCTTCAGCCTTCTGGCCCAGACTCATTTGACAGACCTTAGTGATGCAGAATTATTAAGGGCTGATTACTCTGTCTAGGCAGATATAATCAGTCGACTATTCTGTGAGTGTGTCCTTTTCTGGACAGTAATTTGTCTGTAGATGGAAAGAGGCAATTCTTGCCTAGTGGCTGTTTCCACACAACTGGAGTAACTCCAAGGATGCTCAATTTCTTCTTAGAATCCAAGACAGGAAGCTGTCAGGAGCAGACAGGTCTCTAATCAAAATGAACATTAATATAGAAATATTTGTGACGTCAATTCTATGGATTTCTGACATTTTGAAATCCAACTATCCATATAAGGTATCCTGGACTGTTGTCTGTTAACTACTCTCAGCTATTTCTAAATAAAATATAGAAAACACCCTAACAATAAACTCAAAGTGCTGACTGCTTTTTTGAGAA
This sequence comes from Rhabdomys pumilio, assembly GCA_030674055.1. Taxonomy (NCBI): domain Eukaryota; kingdom Metazoa; phylum Chordata; class Mammalia; order Rodentia; family Muridae; genus Rhabdomys; species Rhabdomys pumilio. The sequence continues at coordinate 52,106,236 of JANHMN010000008.1, forward strand.
AGATGAATCTTTTAAATAAAATAATATTGACCTTGATAATAGCAAATAACAGCAACCTCATTAGGCAGCACTCATACAAGGGGAACATAAATACAGTAGAATTTCAGAACTCCTCTGTAAAAAGGTATTCCGTGGATGTGTAGAGCCAGAGCAGGAGGTGAGGGGGATTTTAGGGCAAAAGGATAAGGTCCAAGAGAATAAAGGCAAATGCCATTTTCAGTGTGTTTATTTCTTCGCACTAACCATGTTAAGTCTACCACTGTAGACCTTACACTGCAGCCCCTCCTAAAATACCACCTCCCTCTCCCACCCTTTCTACTTTTATCTTCCTATGCCTTGAGATTATGAACATTTTTGCCATACTTTCATGTTTCAAACTTGTTCGTAAAGCCTGTCCCAACAATACCAGACTGGGTTGAATTTTCCACTCACTGCCTTCCTACAATAGGTAGAGTCACACCACACCTTGGGAAAATTAATTACACAGTGCCTTATATTATTTACTAATGATTTCGTTCTGTGCCCCTAACGATGCTTAAGCTTCTTAAGGGCAGGGTTGTATAGGTGGCATGCCTTGTGTATACAGCACATTGCTCAAGCATAGCTCAGAGGATGCTAGTTGGATGTATGATCCTAGGTTATTGGTCATCACTTGTCATTTCAAGTTCTACTAGGGCAGCAGTTAAATGACTGTTTCAGAATATTCATGTATTTGTCTCCATCTAGGAGCCCCTTAGTTTTCATTAAAATAACTGCCCTTTAAAAAATAATTTTATCATATTTATTTATTTTATGTGTATGAGTGTTCAGCCTGTGCATGTAGATATATATACACACCACGTGTATGTCTGCTGCTCTCACAGGTTAGAAGGGGGAATCAAACCCCCGGACACTAGAGTTACAGATGGTTGTAAACCACCGTGTGGGTGCTGGGAGCCAAGCCTGGGTCTTCTGAAAAAGGATAAGAGAACTTTTCGAAGCAAGAGAAACATTTGACCATCAAGATTATGGGCAGTAGCCTAAAACTCAAGAGCAAGGAGATAACCAAGGTAAAGTGACACTTTGACAAGCTGCCCAGTGAAGTTCTCAATCTGTCCCCCACACTATCTTTATTTTTTAATCTCCTTTTTTGTTTTTACTCTTTCTCCTTCTATGCCCCTTCCTGTAGCCTCCTTCCTTAGCTGAAATGAGTACTGATGAGATTTCCAGTTCAATTTTAATAGAATGGGCCAAACCTAGAGTTAAAAAGTAGTGTCTTCTGGGTACTCACATCTGATGTGCCCAGATGGGATATTAGACCAGGTGCTGCCTTGCATATGTGTTTATCAATGAAGCAGGACCAGTATTGTATCTCTAGTATGTCCTCACAGCGGTATCAGCAAGCCTTTCTAAACAAGTGTTAATCTACATTGCAGAAATGCCTGATCCTGTGGGTCTCAAGAAGAAAAATGTAAATCCCGATTCTTTCATTTAAAAAACGGGGATGCGTGTGGAAAGGGGGTGGAGAAAAGTGCCTTACAAATGGAAAATGTGATGTAAGTCCTCTGTGGATAGAGTGGCTAAGAAAATGGAGGCAAGGTGAAGCCAATTAAGTATGTTAGTTAAGAATACACAGTTCAGATTGAGGAAGGGGAAGACCCTCTTTGATCTGCTCACTTTTCAGCACTGTGTTCAATACAGGAGTGCAGAGCAGATTCGTAATGAAGATCTTGTCATCACGCTGTATGAGAAGTTGCTGCAGGGATGATGGTCTGGAGGTAGAAGCTGTCAGTGGAACTGACTTGGTCCTCGGGGTTCTATCCCATGAAAGTACAGCCCAAGCACCCGAGGGCTCTGTTAAAACTTGCAAGCAGATGCACAGCAGCCTAATGTACTGTAGACACTCAGGACTGACCAACTTAAGAGAGATAAAGGGTAGTTAATCATTTGTCAAAACTATTGGAGGTGGGTCGGAATGAAGAATTGAAGAATGGGAGCTAAGAGAAGGCAAGATTTGAAATAGATGGTGACAGACTCTTAACAACATATGTGATTATGAAATTCAAGCAGGGAGGGACTCCTCCCTTTTTTCAGGGAAGGAGGTGGAACCCAGACCTTGGACATGTTAGGTAAGCACTCTGCCACTGAGCCACACCCAAGCACAGGAATCCCTATTTCGTAGATGAGGAAACCAAGGCCCAGATGCCTAAGTATCCTAAGGAGAAGGTGTAGACTACCTACCCTAATTACTGCTGCCTTCCTTAGACAGTATTGTCTCATGAATTTCAGAATGGTCTCTTAAAACTCCAAAGCATGCAAAGGATATCACTGATGTGACTTGTACCAGGGAGGCTGATTCATAGGATTCAGCACCCCAAAGACTTCCCCCACTCCACTTCATCCATCCATGGAGGAGAAAAAGAGAGGAGGCAAGGGCGGTAACCCACAAGTGAGAAAATAGGGAACACTAACTGCTATGACTAGCACACCACATGGAACAAATCATGGGAATACAGCATAAGGTTTTTGCACAGTTTGCAGTTAGGAGGAGAAAAACCCACTTAAGGCTTAACAGGCTGTCAGGCTGACCAATGCAACACTGTCCCAAAGCTCTGTAGAAGCTCGTGGTATTTTCCGTGGTTCTGGGGGTGACCCCTAATCTCAGAAACCCACTATGTAGTGCCTCTCACATACAGCATGAAGGAGCACAGAAATTTGGTCAGGGAATATATTCATTCAGATTTTCTGTTTTAAAAACCAAAGATACTATTTTAAAACAGATACACTGGTTTCTTTAAGCCATCCACTTTTCTATTTGTATGTGTCCATGCACATGACCACGCTTATCTGTGGATAGAAGTTTTTTCACCCATTGAGATATAGTTCCTTATCCCTGAAATTCACCTTCAAGTGAATATTTAAGAATACAGTGCAGTGGGTTTTGTTGTATCCACAATCTTGGAACTACCACTAAGTCCAGAATATCCTCATTGCTTCACACAGAATAGATACCTCCACTAACAGTCACCTCTCCTTCTCCCACCACATTTTGGAGCCTGGCAACCACCCATCTACTTTCTCTGGATTTGCCCAATCTAGATATTTCATATAAATAGAATCCTACAAAGCATGGCCTTTGTGCAAGGCTTCTTTAAGACTTAGCCATATTTCCCTGTGTCACTCCTTTCTATAAGCATAAAGTGTCCCATTCTTTCCTAGTTTGTTATTGTTATTGTTCTGGTTATAAGTTGGTGGGCATTTGAATTGCTTTTTATTTTTTGAATAATATTACTGTAGATATTTGTACACATACTTTGGGCATCTCTTTTAATATACTCCAGGGTAGGTTATCAGATTACATGGTATCTTTGTGTTTAAGCTTTTGAGCCAATGCCAAGCGTTTTTCCTACCCAGTTGTACCAGTTATGTGTTATAGCAATTCTACTGCTCCTCAGGGTTCCCGTTTCTTTAGATCCTCACCAACATTAAGAAGGCCAAGAACATGACCATGAGTAACATAGCTTAGTACCTCACCTCTGATGAGGTCTCAGTGTTCAAAGCTAGTATTTCTTTTTTTTATTGGATAGTTTATTTACATTTCAAATGTATTCCCCTTTCCCAGTTTCCCCTCTGAAAACTCACTATCCCATCCACCTGCTTCTATGAAGGTGCTCCCCCACTAACCCACTCAATCCTGCCTCCCCACCCTGGAATTCCCCTACACTGGGGCATTGAGCTTTCACAAGACCAAGGTCCTCTCCTCCCATTGATGCCCAGCAAGGCCATCCTCTGCTACATATGCGCCTGGAGCCATGAGTCCCTCCATGTGTACTCCTGTGTTGGTAGTTTAGTCCCTGGGAGCTTTGTAGGGGGAAGGGTCTGGTTGGTTGATATTGTTGTTCTTCCCATGGGGTTGCAAACCCCTTCAGCTCCCTCAGTCCTTTCTCTAACTCCTTCATTAGGGACCCTGGGCTCAGTCTAATGGATGGCTGCAAGCATCTGTCTCCAGTTCCTTTTACTGTAGCTACCCCCGGTGGGTATGAAATGGAATTTCTTTGTTCTTTGGATTGACAGTTCCTAAAAGCTAATGGTGTTAAATTTTTTCAGTGTGCTGCTGACATATATATATATATATATATATATATATATATATATATATATCTTCTTTAGAGGAACGACAAGTCAGACCATAAGCCAATATTTTGATTTGGTTACTTTTTATTCACACCATGCCTTTGAAATCAAAATTAAGGGCTATGACATGACATTTTCAGGAATGGGCTTCTTAGAATGATGCAGTCACAGATCCAAGTATGTGGGTTATGAAGAGGATGGTTCTAGAGCACACTGTGGCCTTACCATGAGATGCAGGCAGCAGAGGTCATGAGATAAGATTGATTTCCTTGAAGTGTCATGGATGCATTCCTGGAGAGACAGTGCTGCAAGAAGTGAAAAGGGGGTGGGAGAGTTAAGAAAAGTCATTTATTGAGTAACATGGCCTAGCACATCCACTGGTGCCTCTTAGGTGAACACAATGTTTTAGATCGTACTGCAAATCCAGGCCTGTGAGCTGGACTTGAAAAGGAGGCATTCTCCATTCTAGATCCACTGCTCCAAAGGGTTTTCTGAGGGACCCCATCACTTGTACCACATAGCCTTGTGTGTCTTGATCAATGAGATCTTTTCTAGAGCTTTCCTTCACTAAGGAAAAACAAGAACATTTTGTCCCTTCAAAATTCTAACACAGAAGACCAGACTGGCCTGAGGACATCTCTAGATGTCATGAGAAACTTTTCTGAACTTGGCCTTTCCAGCATGGCTAACCTTCAGCTAACCTAGAGGACAACCTCCACAGGTCAAGTTCTACACTAAAGCCTGGGCAAATATGCTTGTACTACAGCAGGTCACTAGGAAAGCCTGGTCTCTGCCCTCAGGCAAGTTTCCACATTAAATGGCTTACATAGTTCAAAGTTTCCAATGTGCAAGCACATTCTGCTTCTCATTAAATACTGACCAGCATGAAGCCATGGCCGCCAAAAAGGGGAGAAGGGGAAAGTTGGGTGAGTTAAAAATAGTCATCATTATAATTAATATTGACTTGCCAGTAAATAATCTGTCTTGAGATGAAAGAGGAATCTCCATAGCTAGTGTCTTAAGTGCAAGAGGAGAGGGATTCACAGTATGTACATAAGTTCTCATCAGTCTGCAGACTCCGCCCAATTCCAATATCTGTTGGGCATTAGCTCGGTATGCGTGTTTGAAGTAGGCTTGCTATGGGAAATCTTTCCTTGTGGTTTCCCCCTACCATTACAGTATTAGAGAAGGGGTTAGAATCCAAGGCTACAGCATGTGCTGTGCAGGCAGCTAAGCAGAGGAGGGTCAGCCTTGAAGCTAAGGAGAAGGAATATTTGCCTGATGCCGAAGAGTCTGAATATTCATGGATGCCATAAAAAGTTGTGCCCACAGCTGCTCAGGTGGAGAGTTCAGAGGCATTATGACAGAAGCCAAGGGGGGAAGAAATCAGGTGATCAAGACAACATTGCATTTGGGAAAAAAGGAAGATTGTCGGGATAGGCATGATGGCACACCTTTAATCTAAGCACTTGGGAGGCAGAGGCAGGCAGATCCCTTATGAGTTTAAAGTCAGCCTAGTCTCCACAGTGAGGCAAGACAAGGTTACACAATGAGACCCTCTATCAAAAGAAAAGGAAGAAGAAGAGAAGGAGGAGAAGAGGAGGAGAAGGAGAAGGCAGAAGAAGGAGGGAAAGAAAAAAGAGAAAGACAAGAAAGAAAAAGAAAAGATTTTAAGCTATCAGTAATATATTTCACTTTCTGAAGTTTAAAATTCTTCCTGAGAGAAGCAAGAAAGGACTCACAGAGGGGCAGGGAAGCACTAAGAGGAGAGAGACAGTAAAACATGGGGGATGTTAAAGTCAAGTAACAGACACGAGCAGGAAGAGGCTTACATCAGGTTGGGGCAAAGTGGATGGGGGAAACAGGGTTACAAAAATTAAGGAGTCATAAAAAGGGCATAAAGAAATCCACTACTTTATAAATTAAAAGGAAAATTTAATGTAAGACCTTAAAATTAAAAATAAGAAAAAGAAATGCTAGAAACGGAAGTACCCTCCCTACGTAGATGGTGTTGTTCCCAGAAGACATAGGCTTTTCAACAAGAACCCCAGCACTACTGGTAGAATGCCTCCCTATGAGTTACTACCTAGAGAGGTCTTCCAGATTTCCAAAGTATACAGGCTATTGTCATTGACTTCTGTTACCCACTAAAGCTGCTCGGTAAGGCCCTACTGTGGAAGACACCATACATTTGGTTACAGAACAGAGGGAAAGTAACAGAGGACCAAGTTGAAAACTCCAGCCACACTAGTGAGTGTTTATAGTGCCAAGGGGTGTTACCTGGGCTGTTGAGAGAAAACTTATCAATAGCCTCACCAGCCATAGACCGAATGTACCACAATAGATATTTGTCAGGAAAGATATGCCCACTGGTAAAATACTGGCATGACTATGACTATGGCATGACTTTGGTGATAATCAACTGCCTTGTGATTGGATTGAAGATCTACTCTATGGAGGGAATATAGATCCGATGCTGTAAATCTGGTCAAAAAACCTATAGCTGTAAGAGAGCACAGGCCCAGCAGTGTAACACACAACTGAGGTTTCCCTAAATGAACACTTTGTCAAACCACCTTGTACATGCTTATATTCATATCCACAAACTCCCCATGCTCTCAGCCTAGGGCTGAGAATCTCAGGCAACATAGAGACGCATATCTGGTCAAAGAGCTGAGAATAAGTGGGTGAAGGGCACTCAGTAGTAAGGGAGGCATCTATATTACCTCTTCTACCTCAAGATCTAAGGAGCATTGCACACCACATAGTGGAAAGAGCTTAAGAGATAGAGGCTGGGTAAGAGTGTCACGAAATACTGTTATCTTGATGTAGCAGACACTACAACCATGAATACTCAGTGGCTATGGGAACCTGTAGAAAGTTGATCTTCAATTTTCCACCATGGACTGAGGAGCTGCTCATGAGAAAAATGACTAGGGTTAAGCCCAAGAACAAAAGGTCCCTTTTTTGAGGATCGAGGGGATCAGAGATAAGGATTGACAAGTTGTGGATTCCCCTGGTGATGTCAACAAAGCTTCTTCCTACTATTTTCCTTACTATTGCATTGTACTGTTATATTCCTACTAAATCTACCTTATTTATTGGGTGGCAGGGGAAAATAGGGGGTAGAGAATGAGTCCCGAATACACAGTTGTAGTCAAACCTTTTGCTCCCTGCCTTCAGTCATCACTTCCCCATCCTTTAACCATAACATGCCACCTTCTTAACACCTCTCTCATCAGGAGTTTCATCTTTCCATAACTACTTACCCTAATTCTTTGTCTGAATTCCTCTTTCTTATTGCTCACCCTCCCAAACCGCACCTCATACCTCACAGTATCTTGCATCTGATGACACTCCTCACAGAAACTCTAGGGGTCCAGGGGATGACCCTGGAATCTAGCCATACCCATTGCTGTGTTTTGTCTGTTTTACACACATACTGGATGTGCATCTTCTATGTGGCTTCTATTCATCCCCCAGGCATAGAACACAACTGCTCCTTCCTACCTTACATGACACACCCAACCCTTCTGGACTCTGATTATCCCAGTTAAACCTTAAATATCTGTGAACTTGGCATAGCTTCTAGATGGATCACTGTACTTGAATTGTAATGTAGTATCAGGTATGTGATTGCCCTTTTAAAAAAAAGAAGACTTAGTGGATATAAACATATTTGGACCCTTTTCTTTCTATAATAAAATTTTAGGACTAATAAGTCCTGGGACATGCTGTCAGAGCAGGTGTTTGGCTGTCAGTGTTTATATAACTCCTGGGTTGTTACTGATATTTCTGGATAGCTACTCTCAGAAAAGATCACTTAATATTATCTCAATAGTTTATTGGAAAGATTGTGTTAAAATAGAATTTTCTCTTATGTGGTCAATATTTATTATAAGTAAATCTATGTCAGGACAATAAAGTGGATAGGGTATTCAATGGTCAGCATTAATTAAAAGCTAATCTGAGCCTAAATATTTATGTCAACAACCCAAATTCACTCTGTACTACATAGAGACCATTATAAACAAAATGGTCAAAATGAATAGTAGGCTTCAGGCAGGAATCTGACATTAGGCTAGAACAAAGAAGTAGTTTCAGGCAGAACTCTAAATCTTAGGCTAGAACAAAGAAGTAGTTTCAAGCAGGAATCTAACTATTAGGCTAGAACAAAAAAATAATTTCAGACAGGAATCTAAATTTTAGGCTAGAACAAAAAAGTAGGCTTCAGATATGAAAACGACTGTGGGCTAGGACAGGGAAGTTGGCTCAGATATTTTGGTCATCCTGATAAGCCCATAGAAACAGTGATCACTGGAGTGTTCAAGGAATTTTGTTTATTGCCTTGCTTGTTCTTTGACTATATGCGTTTATTGTCTTGCTTGTTCCTTGACTATTTGCATCTATTGTATTGCTAGACCCTCAACCTAGAACTGACCTTAATACTTGCATGTAATTAAAATGGTATAAAAGCAAAAAGGAGAAGGGAGGATGGGATAGGAGTTCTAGGGAGGGAAAAGGGGGAAAGGAGATGATATCTGAAATGCAAATAAATAAAATCTCCAATAAAAAAGAGGAAATGAAAAAACAAAAAACAAAACCAAAAAAATAAAACAAACAACAAAACAAACAAACAAACAAAAAGAATAAATTTTCAAAACAGCTCCTGTACCTAAGACCGAAGGAGCATCACTGAAGAAGGGGTAGAACTACAGTAAGATACAGAGGACCATAAAATGTGCTGTGAGATTGTATCCCCTAGAAATGACAGAGAAGATTTAGCCAGGATACCTCTACAATATGCTGCCTAACAAGACTTGATAAGGACAACATCAAAAGACATGCTAAACTGGAAAGAGACGTCTCCTAGGGAACTAGAACTACAAAGAGCCAAGACAAAGAACTACAGGCAGCAAAGGAGTGCTCACAATGGGAAAATTAGTCTTTCCTAGGGTGAGCCCTTTACTGGTTATCCAGTACCAAGTGGTCCGACGTGAATCATACACATACATGAAACATTAAATGAACTCTGCAGGTTGGTTATAATTATGCATTTCTCTCTTCTCTCTTCCCCCAACTCTGTGTTTGTGCACTCATGTGTGCACGTGTGTGTGCTTGTGTGGGTGTGGGTGAATGAGCGCATGTGGGAGTATGTGTGTGTGTGTGTGTGTGTAAAATAACAAAGAAAGAGGCCACGAATTTGAGAGAAAACAAAGGGTGGGGAATACAGAACATGGAAGGGATGGAAGGGCTTGGAGGGAAGAAAGGGTATAGGGGAAATGATGTAGTTAATGTGTAATGTTTACAAATTTTGGAAAGAAAAACAAAAGAAAGCCTTGTTCCAAAGCACAGATCTACTTTCTACCTTAGAAGGTCTCAGTTTTCCATATTGAGTGGGTGGATTTGGCAATGAAGCTTGGAGAACACTCAGGTTTAGCATCACAGGATCTGAGTTCTGATTATCAATAATACCAGGTAACAGATATGTTAGGTGATCTAGTGAAAGCCGCAGCTCCTCTCAAAGGCTTAGCCTTTGACTTGTTAAATATATTTTTCTTGTAAGATGGCCACAAAGCCCTGTAAGTTCTGATGTTACACTTATGTATTCAAGAAGTTTCTAGACCCTTATTTCCATTCTTGGACAAGCAATGTAAAGAAAAGGCAGTACCATGAACTAGGAATGGAGATGAAGGTTCAAAATCAGTCTCGGATCTTATGCACCTCTGTTGTAAAAATCAAAGTTGCAATAAGCAACGTGGGTAACAGCAAAATGTTCCAGCAATATTTAGCTTCTAAAAATGCAATATAGATAGTATACAAATCAAGAAATACATACTTAATATGCCATGACTGAAGATGAAGTTCGGTTTGATAGAGTGCTTGCCTGACATTCATGAAGTCCTAGGTTTCATGGCAAGAACTCCTTAATTAAGAAATGATGATTCCCACCCCTGATCCCAGTACTCACATTGAGGCAGAAGGATGAGAAACTCAAGGCCATCCTTGCTGTGTGAAGTGTACACAGTCAGCCTGGAATACGTAACCTGGAATATGTAAATTATGATGAGTACAGAAGAAGATAGGTAAATAGATAGCTAGGTAGAAATATAGACAGATGATAGATAGATAGATAAATAGATAGATAGATAGATAGATAGATAGATAGATAGATAGATAGATAGACAGATAGATGATATATATAGATTGTTAGACAATAGATAAGTAGGTAGAATCTAGACATTAATATATATCAATTTAAAAGGGGTATTGTATAAAGCTACATACTAGCAGGCTTCATGCTGCCTGTCCCCATGTCATATTTTCATGTAGATGATGACTGATGTGGTTGGGAATGAGTTCTGAAAAGAAAAATAAGCAATCTGGGAGATAAAGAATGATGGAAGGAGCTATTTTAGGATTTAGTTTCAAGCAGTCTTGAATGAAGTAAGAGAACAGACCACACAAGCAATATGGCAAAAAAATCAAGCTGGGGAGTGGAAACCCGAGGTCCTGATGCAGGAGTGGGCTTAATCTGCTTAAGGAAGATCTTAAGGATGTTGTAATCCAAGAGTCTTTTAGCAAAAAATAATATCATCAGCCAGTCAGCAATATATGTAGTATATCTCATAGCTCAAGGGCTAAGTGTCTTGGACCCCCTGTCTCTGCCACTTGCTTTGCTTCCCACAGACCTTCATATAGTCAACTTGCTTTTGTTAGTCCATCTATTCACCCATCCATCTATCCATCCAACCATCCATCCAACCATCCAGCCATCCAACCATCCAGCCATCCAACCATCCATCCATCCATCCATCCATGTATCCATCTACCCAATCATTCAATCAGTAAGCCAATAAGACAGTCAATGTCCTTAAGCATTGGTTTAAAAAAAATACCCCAAGCTTTCTTTGTCTGTTCTTGTTGCTGCAAATGTGTTTGTCTAGAGACTGAATCTCAGGTGTCACTCATGCTACACAGATGTTGTACTGCTGAACTGTGTCCCATGTCTAAGCTTTTTAAAGTACTGTAAAATTATAGACTTTATAGGAAAAGTTTCAGCAAACTAGGAACTAGAAGAACTAGGAATTTGTGAATACACACCTTAACTTTGCCATCTGATTGCTCCATACCATCTGACTACCCCTTGCCATGTGACTAATGTAGATTTGTTTCTTTGACTGTTAAAAGAATCAAAGATAATGCGTGCATACACACACTCACAGATGTACACACATACACTTTGCAACTGCATTTTAGTATCTTAGAAGATGCTTTTAAAAGATTTATTTTTATTATTTATGTGTGTGTGCGTGTGTGTGTGTGTGTGTGTGTGTGTGTGTGTGTGTGTGTGTGTGAATGTATGCCACATGCATGCAGGTTCCTGTGGAAAATGGTGTTACAGGCAACTGGAATTCACCAATGTGGGTGCTAGGAACCATTGCTCTGTCCTTATCTGTCCCCTTGCAGGAAGAGCAGCAAGCACTGTGGAGCACAGAGCCATCTCTCAAGCCCCTGTCTCTGAAGTCTTCATTTGCAGTGTTTCTCTAGGTTTTGAGGATAGACTCTAAGCAGTAGGGTAAGCCCAGTCCTTCTTGCACGCTTGCTGAAATGTGACTGTGAAAGTTCCTTGATAAAAAAAAATCCTAATGAAATAAGAGTCATTACTGACCTTACTCAACATCTGCTCTCCATTCCTTACCTCTGATAAACTCTTTTTGAAATCCCCCAGAAGGCTCTGTGAGAGAGAGGATTAAAGGGCATTAACCAAGTCAAGCAGATACTGATGTCCCAGAGGTACCCAGGACAAAACTCTGCTATTGATTAAAGGAATTAGTGATTTTGGAATGTAGAAGTAGACAAAAACAGAGAAATGCAATCCTTTCCCACAAGCCCAGGCACAGACCAGGCATTCACTGGCTTCTAGTTTCCTGCTGGTACACACCTGCTGGTTCTACATTTTTAGACAGAACCCCTTTGACACTGAGCTCCCCTATCCAGAGGGAATTCAGTCTGCAGCAGAGCACCCCAGTCCATGCCACTTCACAGTCTTCTATGACTCTAGTAGCCAATGGCCAGGCAGACAAATCACAAGGACTAATAACAAGAGCTGGCAATCTCTGTCCTGAGTCTGCTGTGGACTGTGGCTGAAGCTAGAAAACTACTAGGATTGTTTATATTTGGTCTTCACCACCCACAGTTGTGAAAAGCAAACAAGTACAGTCAGCGTTTTGGGAAGTGGGCAGGAGGTGGTGGAATGCACACAGGAGCCATGACCAGGGTGAGGCAAGGTGTGCGCCTTGTGAGCAACAGAGGTCACATGAGAAGAGGAACACATTCGTTACAGAACCATGTGTAGCCTCATAATCCAGAATCGCCACTGGACCCTTAAAAACCCTTAGAAATAAACCTTTAAATACCCCCTGGGCTCCAATACCTCCAATCCAACAGTAGGGTTGCCTGTTGGATAAGAAAGATTTTTGCAACACTCAACTATGAATCTCTTTCATGAATAGTTGACGTATGTTCTTATTGCCACTTATAAGTTTGTTATGATAATATATTGTTAAACTAAAGCCATCTACAGCTAGACATGTAACCTGATACACAGGGTAGTCATTGGAAGCCAAAAGGGAACTAGTGCCCAGAAATAACTTGCTGTAAAAGTCTGGGCTTTGTTCAGTGCTTATTATCCATTTTAGTACATGACTTGACAGTGTTGTCTCACTGCTTGCAATGGCCATGCAGATATTAACTAGTAGTCATATGTCTCCATCCTATGGGTTATTGATCTGACAAGGCAGGGTTTAGGGGCATTGGAATGGACCATAAGCTTTCAGGAGTTTTTACGTAGAAGAATACAGTGATGAGAAAGAGGAGAAACATGTTTTAGTATTGTACAAGACTCGACATGGGAATGGATGCGGAATTACTGAAGTCAATGGGAGAGCACACATAGCATCTGCTGATCTCTAAGTTAAGGAACAAGACCCACCCTGGTCCTTCTCCGCAATGAGGAAATACGTTTCAGAAACACTTCTGAAACAGTGCAATAAGAACTCTGAAAAAAAAAAGAGTGTCTCTAACAGTAACGTGAATACTTTCACAGTTGTGAAAGTCAATTCATTACTACAGAATTCATCAAAGGTTTGCCATTCCCAAGGACCATTTATTGAGGAGAAGTGGCCTTATTTTCATCTGCCTTTCTCTAGCTCTGTGGCAGTCTTGAAAAAAAATGAGCAGCTTTCCAGGCATTTTTGCTGTGAAAATAGTCTCCACTGTTAAAAAGAAATGGTTGGCCTGCAGCTGTCCCTGAAGTTCCAGCCCCAGAAAGTGATCTCCACTGATGTGGCAGACACCTTCCTGGGAAAACATCATTCACCAGACTGGCTAACTAGCAATCTAGTCGAGGCATTTGTGTTTAAATAAAGGGGAAATTAAACTAACCTTGGATGAATGGAAAAGAGAGTTCATTGTTGACAGGTGTGCACTACAGGAACTGGGAAAAGAGTTCTTCGGGATGGAATGAGAGGATGTAGAGAGCAGATGGACTTAGATAAAGACGCAAGGAGCACTGGCAAAGAAAACGTCATAAGCAAATATCAAAGGATGCATAAATATAAACTCATAATTCCTTAGACCTATGACATGAAAAGCAAGTGCAGAAAGACCAAGCGCTGCAATAACAGCCTGAGAGATGCAGTTATAAGGGAGCATAGTTTTGTTTATGATCAAAGTTTAGTTGACATTGTTACATTCTAAAATGTTGTAAGTTAAGATGTTGACTACAATCCCCATGGCAACCACTAAGAATACAGAGAAAGAAATAGATATAGAAACCAGGAGTAAATTTAAACAGAGCACTAGAAATATCTACTCAATACAAACACAGGCAATAATAGACAAAGAAACAATATATCATAAGCCATATACAATACAAGTAACAAAATGGCCCATATTAATCCTACCTTAACTGTAAGTACGTGAAATGTAAGTAGTTGAACTACTCCATTCAAAGAACAAAGCTGGTGAAATAATTTTCTTAACAATCAAAATATATGTTACTTGCAGAGACACACTTTAGATACAAAGACACAAATACTTCACACGCCAAAAGGTAGACAAAAAATTATATAGGATCAATATACAAAAGAGGCCTGGGATGGTCATACTGCTGTCATTTAAGTAGATTTTTTTTGACAAAAAATGCTAATAAAGACAATGAGAGATATTTTATAACAATAAAAGATTCAATTAATTGGGAAGAAATAACAATTATAAACAGATACACATCTAACAAGAGAGGTCCAAACATATAAGACAAAGTCTCTAAGAACCAAATGTAGAAATAAAAAATATCAATTCAATGATAATCAAGAGTTTAATACCACACATTCTTTAGTATAGAAATGCTAAGCATGTTAACCAAGAAAATGTAACACTTGAACAACAGTGTAAATTAATTAGATCTGTCAAACACCCCACCTAACAGCACCCCAATATGCTTGTTTCTCATGTGCATATGGAATATTCTCCAAGAAAAACTATGTGCCAAGCCATAAAATAAGTCTCAAATTATTTTAACAAAATTAGAAATCAAGGGGAAAGGACATTTTTAAAGTTCATAAATATGAACAAATAAACATATTCTTAAATAACCAGTGAGTCTGAAAATGGACTGAACCATGTCCCCAGACGTTCCTGTTTTCATATTGTGCTTGCTGAAAGCATATTGAGGAGATCAAAGTTAATTGACAGTTGCAACAGCAGGATCCTTAATTTTATAGGATAGTAGTCTGCAAAGAAAAGAGCAAACATGGTGGTATACGGCTTTAATCATAGCACTCAAAAAATAGAGATAGACAGACTTCTGAGTTCAAGGCCAGGCTGTTCTTCATAGTGAATTCACCAGAAAAAAACCCTGTCTAAAAAGGAGGAACAGTTATAAGGACAGGTGGATTTAAAAATCCCATTTTTCTATTTTTTTTCACAATCTTTCAAGTAAAACAAAGCAAAATGTCACTAACGAATTAGATAAAAAAGGTCAATTAATTATAAATTAATTTAATATAAATAATTAATATAAATTATAAATATTATAATTGGTTATATTCTATAGTTAATATACAATGAATTAATATAAAATAAAGAAGAAAAGTACATCAACTGAGAAAAAACATTATCTGTAGATTAAGGGGTGCTAAGTATCCAAAGAAGGCTTCTTTTGTAGGATGACAGATAATCAAGCATGTTTCAGAGATGAACAAGAATAAGCTGTTAGAAAGAGGTGGAATTACAGAATTAGGGGCTCAGGTGAAAGAGAGTGTGCACGGGAGCTGCTGGGGAGTAGACTTTTGGGAACTACGAGCCACACCAACATGTGGGTTAACTAAAAAGATGGAGACCAAATCGTTGACACTAGATAAAAAGTAGTCAGGGTAGCTGTGGGTATTAAAAGCTTTTGACAAAGGTCAAAAAGATGGAGACACATGTAAGGTGATCTCTTAGGACTGTGTAGGATGCTGACGGGAGTGGTGGTGTATGGGCTGGCACCACTGAGGGAAGATGTGGCGGTCGGAGATCAGCTAGTGCAGGGAGACATTGGGAGCAGCATCAGTGAGCAGCTGAGCCCTGACTTCCAATGTTTAGCTTCAAGATTGTTCCACAAAGGTGAGTGGTGATCAGAGAAAGAATCCAGAGCCCTGAAATAGGGTTGGATTGACACTCATTCTCAACAGCTGTAGCTTCTCGTCTTTGGGCTCCGACCATCTGGCACAAAGCAGAACTGTCTCTCCTGATACTGTTCAACAGGGCTACGAAGTTTCTCCACACTTGGATGATACCAGGTTCTGCTCCACTGACATACTGTGCAATGTGTGCTTCCTTTCTGGACATAACCAATAAACACAGCAGACGGACAACAGACTGAATTTAAAAAGCATCTACAACCCAAGGAACAGTCTCATGTTTACATCCTTCTGTAGTTTAAGATGATCATATATTTATTTTAAAAATACCATAAATTGAAAAAACTCAACTGACTAAAATGAGTAGTCTTGCCCCCCACCCTCATAGAGGGACTTGGGCAGTTAATGGGATCTTGGGGGAGAAAGTGAGATTTCCATCAGTGCTACAGCCAAGGGTAAGTTGTCCCTGTTTCAATAAATAACATCCACTCATTTTTGTGCAGCCAGCCATAATTAAACTGAGTTGCATGCACACACACACACACACACACACACACACACACACACACACACATACACATACACACATGCACGCATGCACGCACGCACGCACGCACGCACGCACTCACACACACACACATGTACATATTTACCCCACAAGCATACCCATGCATGTACATACAAATTCAGCAAGAGAAAGGTGACGAGATGGGTTAGTAGGGGTAAGGACCATCGAATTCAATACTTATATGTATGAAACTGTCAAAATATAAGATAGAGCAATTTTCAAAAGAAAAAATTATGGGCCTCTGGAGAAGTAGCTGAGAATTAAGAACACTTGCTGCTCTGTAGAGGACCTTGGTTTAGTTTCCAGCACCCACATGGTGGCTCATAACCATCAGTAACTCCAGTTTCAGGAAATCCTTCACCCTTTTCTAGCCTCTCTAGGCACTCTGCACATATGTGGTGCAGACAACACATTCATGTACAAAATCAAATAATTTTTAATTTTTTAATTTTTGAGATTTTAATATAATTACATATATTCTCCCCTTCCTTTTCTCTGTCCAAATCCTACTATATAAACCTCCTGGCTGTCTTTCAAACTCATGGCTTCTCTTTCTTTTAATTGTTGCTTCATGCATATACTAATATACACACATATTCCCAAATCTAACCAGTTCAGTCTGCACAATGCCATTCATGTACACTTCCTTGGGGCTGATCATTTGGTATGGGATAACGATTGGTGTGCTCTTCCCTGGGGAAGTCTATTTCTTCCTCTCTCGGCATTCCTTAGTTGCCCATAGTTCTTTGTGTAGGGTTGAGGCCCCATGGGCTTTCCTTCATCCACTTTGACTTTTCTATTTCTGTTGTCCATGTTCAGCTCAGGTTTAGGCAGTTAAATTGCTGAAACTAGAAAAAAAAACACACTCTAAATATTAGGACCCAAAATATAAGGTAGACATGACATTTGAGGACAGCGTTGGTTGGAAATGACTTCTGGAAACCCAGGCAGGGGGAGGAAGGAAGCAAATACTTTATGATATTGACAGATCATAAAGTAATCCTAAGAGTAAAGATGATAACAATAATAATGGTTCTTTAAATTCTTGTCTCAAGGTAAAACAACTGAAGCTGACTCAATTTTCCCTGACTAGTTTTCTTCCTAACCACCACATATAGTATGATAATATTATGAAGAGTAAAGAGTACTAGTGTTGGGAACATTTGAAGCTTTCAGAGTAAGTCTCTTTTCTTAAAAACAAACGTAAAAACATTTGTATTAACTATGTGGTGAGGTGGTTGGTGTCAAGTAGGTTAAGTGAAGTCCTGAGCACAAGTCAGGAGCAGCCTGAGAACTCAGTTCTTAAGAAGTTGGAAGACGGAGACATGTGTGACCCTGTGAGATAGCAGGGCACAGTTTTCTGTTTTGTGTTTTCATAGCATAGATTAGGGGCACAAACTTCAAGCCACTCCTCTGGTGTTCAAACTCTGTGTGTCTTAGCATATGGATGTTGTTGGGGATATTAAACCTTCACTTCTTTCCTTCCTCTTCCATCAAGTGGACATGATAATAGCAGCAATGCTGTTGGTTTTCCTCCACAATGAGTTAACAGCTGTAAAATCTCAACATCAGTGCAGAATATAAAACCCACATGAAGGTTTTGTAACAGTGAGGTTGACTCTTTCTTTAAGCTCTAGTTAGCTTGTGTGTGTGTGTGTGTGTGTGTGTGTGTGTGTGTGTGTGTGTGTGT